>OY998241.1:80462931-81662931 GCA_963922005.1 Cornus suecica
ACAATCTTAACAGAAACGAGAAAGCAGCCCACTTAGCGGAAATAAAGCCAAGTGGTATCAGAAGCTTGGAACAATTCAAATACAAGTAGATGTCCCTAAAGACTAGGACTTTCCCTAAAGACTAGGACAAGTGGTATGTTGAAAATAGTGGCCTAAAGTTTAGGAAGAGAAGTGTATGAAGAAGAATTAGAGAAAATATTTTATTCCTCTTATTCAACTTGATTGAAATATGTAAACCACATACCCTCATATATGGCATCAAAACATACATGTAACATTCTTATCTAAATGCAAATAAAGACACACTAACCCATTAACATAACATTTAGTGGTGTAACTCCCACTATCATACATATCACTTATTCTAACTTTATTATCTTACACTAACACAAACATTAAGACACTTACTAAAACTATTGTAACTCCCATAACAAGCAATCAAGTTTATTATTTCCAACATGGTACTCCCTCTGTCCCAATTTTGATTTTTTAATAATTTTTTTTATATTTTGTGTTTCCTATTTTGCCTTTTGATAATGTAGTATAGTTGTAATTTTTAGTGAGGCTTATCATTTTTTGAAGTTAATGAAGAGGGAGAATTTGATAAAGTATATAATAATATTGTATTGGGATTCGAAATTAGACAATTAATTTGAGACAAGTAAAGTAGGTAAAATGAACAATTAAATTAGGACGGAGGGAGTATATAGTTTAAGGCTTTGAACAATAAAACATTATTATGAAATATATATATATATATATATATTCTTTCTTACCAGACAGACAGAGAATCCAAGGCCAGAGCAGGATTATCAAGTAATCCAGCAATCAACACCAGTATCTGCATGTACCAAGCCTCCAAGCACAGCATCACAGCTGATGCAGACGACAACTTCACAAACTCCCAAAGCCCATCAAAGGCCTCAAACCTAAGCCCAGTCCATGTGGCCTTACACTCATCACTCACCACTATATACACAAATTGGGCCCCCACTATGACCCACCACGACAAGCTCAACACCAACGAAGCCCCAATCAGGCCCAGCCCAATCTTGTACACTGCGGCCCATGTTAACACCATGTGGCCCACAAGTGTGGCCGCTGATATGTTGGCACTGGGCCTCACAATGCTCTGTGATTGCAAGAATTTCTGTATTGGGAAGTTGAGGGCGTACGCGAAGATCTGTGGGATGAGGCCGTAGACGAACATTGCAGCTTGTGTTGCCACAGCCGTTGATTCGCCGAGTAAGAGGAGGATTTGCTTTGAGAAGAGATAGATCACCGTTAATGGGAGTCCAGTCAGACAGAGGATGATCGTTGATCTTTGGAGATAGACTCCTAGCATGTCGTATTTGTGGGCCCCGTAAGCTTGCCCGCAGAGGGTTTCGACCGCACTCCCCATGCCAAGCTGCAACCGCATGCAGGTGAAGTTTTTTTTATTTAATTCACTTTAAAAGGTTGTGTTAACGTAATGACCCGATAGATAATTACATACACAAACATGTACTTACAAGTCATACATTATTTGATATTTGAATGGTTATACATGGAGCTGGTAAAATGAGATACGATACGATAACACGACACAAATACATTATTAAAAAAGTTAAGATTGATTATAAAAGAGTTGAAGTTATATAAGGGTCGATCCGAACACGACACGAGTAACCCGAATACGACACGTTTGACACGAGTATATTTATATATATATTTTTTCTCCTCTCTAATTGGTCATGTGTTGAAATATATCAATAAACTATTACTAGATCTGTCAAATTCAATTTAATTTTATTGATAATAAGTTAAATAGTTCGTTTCATATTGGATTGTGTCAAATTTAATTTAATATATTATAATAAATATGTTAAATGGATTACATGGGTCGACACGGATCACCTATAAGTTGAGTTAGAGTTGAGTATATTTGACACATATATTAACCAATTATTTTTTGACACAACACGATATCAACCCGACCTGATCTCAATTTGACACGAACATAACCCATCGACACGTATTGTTATACATAGAGTTAGTTAATTGCGAAGGCATAAAGCCCAGAACCATGTTGTTTGATCAGTTTTATTTAGATTTTTAATTGAGTGATAATCTTTGAGTGGTTGAACTTGAATCACATGTTTTTCCATAATTTGATAATTTTTATGTTTTTTCCGTCCCAAATTAGTTATCTACTTTATTTATTTTACTTGTTTCAAATTAATTGTCCAGTTTCAAATCTCAATATAATATTATCATATACTTTTTCAAATTATCCATTTTCATTAATTTCAAAAAGCAACGGGCTCAACTAAAAACTACAACTATACTACATTATCAAATGGCAAAATTGAAAACACAAAATATAAAAAAAAATATTAAAAAGTCAAATATAAATAACTAATTTGGGACGCAGAGAGTAATACAATTTACTGAGATCATAATTTGTTTTTAGTGATAGGTATATAAAGTTAGCAATACTCCACAATTAACCAATTAATGAAAATAACATTTGGTCATGGAGTTAAAGTTTTTTAAAAATCAATTGAAGCCAAATTCTCTTTTTAAGAATTTTATATTGGGTTAACTTCATTTACACTTCCTGATATTTGCTTTAATTTCAATCACACTTTCTCAGGTTTGAATATCTTCAATTACACTCCCTATTGTTCAATATTCTCATCACTTAGACCCCCTTAACGATGACATCATCCTGATTTTTTTTAAATCCCTAAACTACCCTCAATGTGTTGTCCTTCTGTTTGGAAACAAGGATAGTGTTTTTATCAATTAGACCCCCTCCAATCATTTTATTACTTTTTTTAATTTTAAAAATAAATTTAAAAAAAAACATGTTAAATTCAAGACAAATATATAAAATTAAAAAAAAAACCCATATAAAATTCAAATAATATATTAAATTTCGAAAATAAATATAAAATTCACAAAAAAACATAAAAAAATTTGAAACAAATATATAAAATTAAAAATAAAACATATAAAATTCAAAAATATATATATTAAATTTTGAAAAAAAATTAAAATTTGAAAATATATATATATATTAAATTTCGAAAAAAATTATAAAATTCAAAAAAATATATATTAAAATTTGAAAAAAAATTTATAAAATTTGAAAATAAATATAAAATTCAAAAATATATATATTAAAATTTGAAAAAAATTATTAAATTCGAAAATAAATATAAAATTAAAAAAAACATATAAAATTCAAAACCCCCAACACCAACCCCAAACATTCACAAACAAATATTTAATTTTTTTAATTTGTGAATAAAAATTAAATCCTAAAACCCCCAACCCAACCCTAAATATTTAATTCTTACAACCCAACCCCAAAATTAAATCTCTCTCTCTCTCTCTCTCTCTCTTTCTCTCTCTCACACACACACACACACCTGCACACAGGCACACACACATATATCTATACACACACATATATATATAGATCTATACATATATACACACACACACACACACACACACATATATATATATATATATATATATATATATATATATTGATCTACACCATCAATAGTTGCCGCCGCCCGCCTCCCCCACCGGCGCCACCCCCCTCCCACCACCACCCCTCTTATTTTTGACCAATTTTTGAAAAAAATTCAACCCATTTTCACCTATTTTCGTGGTTGTTGGTGGTGGTGGTGGTGGCGGATGATTGTGGCGGCGGCGGATGGTGGTGGTGGTGGTGGTTGGGGTGTTTGGTTTGAGGGTTAAATTGATTCTAAGGGGTTGTTTGGTTTAGGGGTTATTGGTTTAGGGATTAAATTGATTTAAGAGGTGTTTGGTATAAGGGTATTTTAGATATTTCACACCATGAGGGGGTATGATTGAAGATTTGCAAACCTGAAGGGGTATAATTGAAGTAAAAGTAAATCTCAGGGAGTGTAAATGAAGATAACCATTTTATATTTAACTCTTGGCAAAAGAGCATAAAAATCTCTTATGCTTTTTAAGGGTTGCAAAATAGCCTTATATACTTTTTTTTGCCTCATTTCACTATCCTCACATTTCTAAAACAAACAAACTTCCCTCTTTACACCACTATATGCCCAAATTACCCCCAATGTTTCATTTTATCATTATCATTTGTAGTAAAATTTAAACAAAATATATAAAATTCAAAAAAATATATATATTAAATTTCAATTTTTTTTATAAAATTCAAAAATAATATATAAATTTTGAAAAAACATATAAAATTCGAAAAAATATATATTAAATTTTGAAAAAAATGATAAAATTCGAAAAATAAATATAAAATTCGAAACAAATATATAAAATTCGTAAATATATATATATATTAAATTTCAATTTTTTTATAAATTTCAAAAATATATATATTAAATTTTGATTTTTTTTTTTATAAAATTCGAAAATAAATATAAAATTAAAAAATAACATATAAAATTCAAAATAAAAATGATGTACCTAAAAATATAAGAAACTGTATTACTGCATGTTGTACCTAAAAATGATGTAGGTTGGCATGTTGATTCTACTTTGAAGAGACAAAAAATGTGAATAACAAACACATAAAAATCATGTTTTAATATTAATTTTCTCTCTTATCTAGTGGCTCATGATTTAGAGTTCCCCCAATGATACTGAGTGAATCTGCATATCCAATAAAATAATCCATTTTGATTATCCTACTGGGATCACAAAGCACCCCCAATGACATATAAAATTCAAAAAATATATATTAAATTTTGAAAAAAAATATAAAATTCGAAATATATATATATATTTATATTTCAAATATATATATATATAATTCAGAAAAAAATATAAATTCAAAAAAATTTGTTGGCCAAATTTTATATTTTGTTTTCCAAAATTTATATATTTTTTCGAATTATATATATATTTACTAATTTTATATGTTTTTTTCGAATTTTATAATTTTTCAAAATTTAATATATATATTTTTGAATTTTATATATTTTTATTATTTTATATATTTGTTTCGAATTTTATAAAAAAAAAATTGAAATTTAATATATATTTTTTTGAATTTTATATATTTTGTTTAAATTTTAATACAAATGATAATGATAAAATTAAACCTTGGGGGTAATTTGAGCATATAGTGGTGTAAATGAGGTAATTTGCTTGTTTTAGAAAGGTGAGAGTAGTGAAATGGGACAAAAAAAAAAGCATAGGGGAGTACTTTGCAACTCTTAGAAAGCATATGGGTGTTTTATGCTTTTTTGCCTTAACTCTTTTGAAAAATAACAAAAATTCAGTCACGTGTGTGCGAATGTTATTGGACCGGCGAATTTCATCCTCAAAGGACCTAAGGTCCTGTTTGGTAGGTGGTCTGTCCTCAGGTGATCTGGTCTGGTCTTACGTTTTATGGGACCAGACCGTGTTTGGTAGCATTGGTCTCAAATTTTTTGTTAGACCAAGTAAGACCAAATCAGACCAAAATGACCTCATTTCAGACAAAAAAAAAAGGTGGTTCCTGGTGGTCTGGTCTGGTCTTATTAATAAAATATATTTATAAATAATTAAAAATGAATAAATAATAATAATAAATTAATAATAATAATAATAAATTAAATAAAACATATTTTAAAAATAAAATATAAATAATAAATAATAAACAAAATAAAATAAATAATACCTAATAATAATAAATAAATGAATAAATAATAAAATATATTTATAAATAATTAAAAATTAATAATTAATAATATAAATAATAAATTAAATAAAACATAATAATAATAAAAAAATGAATACAATAATAATAAATAAATATAATAATAAAAAATGGACTAAATAATAAATAATAATAATAAATTACATAAAACATATTTAAAAATATAATAAAAATAATAAATAATAAACAAAATGAAATAAATAATAATAAAAAATAAATATAATAAAAAATAATAAATAGATATAATAATAAATAAATATAATAATAAATAATAAGTAAATATAATAATGAATAAATACTTCATAATAATAATAAAAAATGAGTATAATAATAATAAATTAATATTACATTAATAAAATATATATTTAAATAATTAAAAATGAATAAATAATTTATAAATTAAATAAATTAAATATTGAAATAATAATAAATAAATAGAATATATTTATAAATTAATATATAAATTAATAAATAATAATTTAATAATATAAATAATAAAATAATAAAGTGAAGAAATAATAAATAAAGAAATAAATAATACATAAATAAATATTATAATAAATAATAAATAAATAGTAAGACCAGACTGCTTACCGAACAGACTTTTCCAGATCAGATTAGACCAGATCAGACCGGACCAGACCAGACCAAACCAAACCAGACCAGAAAGACCGCCTACCAAACATGGCCTAAGTATTGTCCTCTGAATAAATATATTTAGACATATATATATATATATATATATATATATATATATATATATATAGTACTAAATTTCTAATTCTCTCAACGAACAACAACGGGAACTATTGATTGTGCACAAAAGTATACATGCACAAAGAGAGGTACAAACATTTGATTATCCTAGATAGCCAACACACCCATGCATGTATATATGCTCAATTATCCTGTGTGTATGTATAAATATGTTTTGTGCACATATATATATATATATATATGTTATATAGGAGAGAGAGATGGTTGTATACCATGACGCCAAAGCAAAAAATTTGGATGCCATTGTTGCCAAGAGTAGCGGCGGCGAGCTGAAGATTGCCAACATGACCGACGAAGATTCGAGTGGAGGTGGACATCAAGTTGTTGATCAAGTACACCATAATAGCTGGTGCAGCAAGGTGGAAAAGCAACTTAAGTTCAATTCTAGTGGCCAATTTTAATCGCTCCAAGTAAGGCATTTGCTTGTTCGACAATATCTTTTCGAGTTCAGAGTCGCACTCGTAAGCGGCCGACTGTGATTCCGGCGGGCGGTCAGATTCCATGCTTGTCATTCCCTATGGAAGTTTTGGTGCAAGGGGGAAGAGTTGTCTATATGTGTGTGTATAATGTATATATAGTTTTCAAATTGTGTGTATATCCTACATATATAGTTTCCTACATGCGGCATTTCCACAATAATTTTCAAATTGTTCAAAAAATCCAGGTTTAAAAAAAAAATCACATAATTTTTAATTTATTCAAATACCCCCAAACTCACTTTCAATTTCAATCATATTCAATTTTAATTCATTTCATTTATCAAATCCACTTTTTCTCACTCATTTACTCCAAAACTCTAATTCCTTCCATTTATCACAAACCCAATTTCAATTTAAATCACAATTTTAACTATAATTCCTTCTATTTATCACAAACCCACTTTCTCTCACTCATTTACTCAAAAACTCTAATTTCTTTCATTTATCACAAACTCAATTTCAATTTAAATCCCAATTTCAATTTATAATTATATATCTCTCTTTAATATCTCTCTCTATATCACTATACGTACATATATAAATAGTGATATGTATACATATAAAGTGATATATAAGCACACATATATATAGTTATATATAGGCATATATATAATTGGTTTTTCAAAAAAAAAATAGTTAGTTGAATAATTTAAAAGTAAAAGAAGAGGGGAGAAAAAAGAATTGGTGGGGTATATATATAGAGAGAGATTAGAGATAGATATATAATTATAAATTGAAATTGGAATTTAAATTGAAAGTGAGTTTATGATAATTGGAAGGATTTAGAGTTGAATTGAGTTGAAATTGGAATTTAAATTGAAAGTGAGTTTGTGATAAATCGAAGAAATTAGATTTTGAAGGTATTTTTATAATCTTATAGAAGACATGGGGGCATTTGATTAAATTAGAAATCATAGGGGGATTTTTGAAACCACAAAGATTTTTTTGAATAATTTAAAAATTATAGGGAGTTTTCTGATAATAGCCCGTATATATATATATATATGCACATATTTTGTATAGGAAAGGATGATGTCAGTATATATAGTTTATTAAGCCATCACTCATTGATCTTAACGTAAAACTTATTCTCTGGCCGCTACTTGTTTTTTTTCGAAAAAATAAAATAAATAATAGTATGAGAAGCAGAGTTGTCCATATATATAGTACATGTTGGATGTAAGCATCGGCCGGGCCATGTTCCTTGTATGTAATTTTTGTTTTATCAATAAGTTTGCATGATTAATTATATAATATAATTAAAAAAATTATATGATATATATTTTCTAACACACACACACACATATATATATATATATATATATATATATATAATTATTCATCAATCAAGCTAAATGGCTATTGCAGAGTGCATTGTGCATGAATGAATTTGGTTCTATATATACGAAAAAACAATCACACATATTGACACATACGTTTACTCACTTTGGCATGCAATTAGAATAGGCCTATATAAAACAAGATGAGATTCCAAATTTAGACCCCCTTGATTCGTCTTTCCTGGTGGATAATACAAAGTCATATGATTCGTTTATCCTTGTCATTCATACAAATGGAGGTTTGAGTCTGTCATTCTTAGCCATTGCCATCGTCTGGACCGCCGTCATCCCCATGGTCCAGATTTTCCCTCTTCTTATATTTTACGTATATCGTATGACATTTCACCTACATTATTTAATATTTGAGTAACATCTCATATTTTTTTCGAGGTCATATTGTACTAACTGAACTAACGGCTATATTGCAACAAAAAAAAAACAAAAAACAACGGGCTATATACTCCTTTCGTCTCATATTAATTTTCCACTTTAGTAATTTTACTTGTCCATAAATAATTATTTAATTTCCGGGAAAAAAAACATGTCCAGAATTTCAATACAATATAATTTTTCGCTTTCTTCAATTACCATTCTCTTCCTAACTTTAAAAAAGTATCGGACCCACTAATTTTTGTCTTTTCTTCGTTTCATAAGGATAAAAATGAAAAACTCATTAATATCACTGCAATAAATATACTCTCCTAAAAAAATTAAAAGTGTAACTTGACAACTAATTTGAAACAAAGGGAATATAATTTTTACCTTTGTTTGTTTTTCTATAGTAATTAGTTTTTTCTTGTTAGAATGACCCATCGTTAAAATTTGGGTAAATTATTGTTACATTCTTTTGAGATATGATATATTATACCTGCAATTCCTATAGTTTAAATAATTATAACAGTACAAGAAAACTGCCTTTTACCTACGAACTATTAGCTACAAAAATATTTTTCGTAACAAAAAATGTATTTTCTACTATGAACTTCATTTTCGTAGAAAATAATTTATTTTTAATTACGAAATTTAAATTTCATAGTTAATTATCTTATAATTACTATGGTTTTATATTTCGTAGGAAATAATTTCACTTTATTTACGAATAATCAACGTAGTAAACCTTTTTGCATTTACTATAGAAGATTTTCGTAGCAAATAGTAGAAAATTAAATTAGTAGCAAATAAAATATTTTACTACGGAATAAATACGTTGCAAATAATAGTATTTGCTACGAAATGTGACGTTCGTAGTAAATAATAGTTTTTGTTGCGAACTTAAGTTTCGTAATAAATTTCTTGTATTTGCTACAGACTATTTTTGTAGCAAATAGTAGTATTTGTTACGAAAATTTACTTCGTAGCAAATAAATGATTTTACTACGGAAGATTTTCGTAACAAATACTATTATTCACGAATTTTTTTAAGGTTGGAAATTTGCTCTCTAGAATTTGTTTAACATCATTCATTTTGAACATATGTAAAATACACGCAGGTTATTACTTGCAACCAATAATTTTTCCTTAAACGTCATTCATTGTTTTTGCAAGAAATTCCTTTTTGGAACAATAGAAGTGCCATTGTGGCAAAACATTTGTAGAAATATGATTATATATATATATATATATATATATATGTATTTTAAAAATTCTGACTATATAAATTTTTATTAGAAAATAATTTTTTTGTTAATGAATTTTGTACTACAATATTCATTTTCGTAGTAAACAAATTTATTTTAACTACGAAATTTAAATTTCGTAGTTAATAATCTTGTAATTATTACGTTTTTATATTTTGTAGGAAATAATTTCGCTTTAACTACGTAAGGAATATCGTAGTAAATGTTTCTGTAATTACTACAAAAGTTTTTCGTAGAAAATACTATTATTTGCGACGAATTTTAATTTCCATAGTAAAAAGGGTTTTTAAAATTCAAAACCACTCCTGTATTTTAGAACTCCCGCAAATATTACTTTTGGATTCCCTCCTTATTTTTTTATATTAACTATGAAATATTTTCGTAGCAATTAATAATATTTGCTGTGAAATTTAGTAGTAGTAAATAATATTTTTTGGTGCGAAATATAAATTTGGTAGTAAATTTTTTTGTACTATTTGCTACGTCTGATTTTCGTAGTAAAAAGGAATTTCAAATTTCAAATCTCACTTTATTAAAATTCACCCAAATAGATACTAAAACACTCTAACACTGACCTAGATCTATCGCTCTCTTTCATGTTTCCTCTGGCTCGCATCAGAGTCTCATCCAGCGGCTCTTCTTCACTTGGCTCAATCACGCACCTCGCTTCTCTCTTCCACGAATTCTCAATCAGGTTGTTTTCTCTCCCATCAATCCTCATTGTATTACCCTTTCTCTCTCTCTCTCTCTCTATATATATATATATATATGTATATCTCTATGTTTATCTTTATCTCTATCCCATCTTTATCTCTCTCTTTCTATATATATATATGTATATCACAATTTTTCTCAAAATTTTCACAATTTTTGATTCGTTCTCGAGCAAATCAGGCAATAATTCTCCTTTTTTTTTGTAATTTTGATTTATCTACGAGTGTGAGATTTGTGATTTATATGTTGAGATCTAATTTTCACGAAATTGTGGTTAATTTATTTATTTGATCTTTTATTTTTGATTTATTGAAGTGGTGAAGCGCAACATGTAGATTGTGTTGTACCTGTATCAACTTCAAACACACACACACAAAAGAAAATATAGACACCAAGATATATAGTGGTTCGGTCCAATTGGTACCTACGTCTACTTTAGAGAGAGTTTCACTATCTTTGGAAGAAAAATGGGGGAGGAGGGGAATACAAGTTATTCTCTCCACTCAACTCAACCTCACAATCTATCTCTCTACCTCACAAGAACTCTCTTGGTTCTTTACAATTCTCTTTGTTGATGCACACAACTCTCAACTCTACTTGGTTTCTTGAATTGGTGATATCTACAATAATGAAAAGCTTCCCTATTTATAGGGTGAAGGGAAGGGAAAAATCAAAGAAAGTTTGGCCATGGTTAGGCCATGTTTGGCACCTCTTTTGACTATGTGAGTTAGGCACCTCCCATTGAAGTTGCTTGTCAACCTTTGCTTCATAATTTGGTATGGAACCATCAATTCTCCCCCTTCCATACCTATCGAAGGAGAACGTCTTCTGCTGCACTTCAGTTTATGTCCATCTTGGCTATGTCTCTGCATAGCTCTAGCTTCTCTCGAGTAACAACCTTTGTCAACATATCTGTTGGGTTCTCGTCTGTGTGGGTCTTCACAAGTTTCAACAGTTGTAACTCCATTACTTCGCGTATCCAGTGATAGCGAACGTCGATATGCTTCGTGCGGGAATGGTATATTGAATTCTTGCTCAAATCTAGAGCACTCTGACTGTCACAATGTACTTTGTATTCTTTCTGGCTAACACCTAGTTCTTGGAGAAATTGCTTCACCCACAACATTTCCTTCCCAGCTTCTGTTGCGGCAATGTACTCTGCCTCTGTTGTAGATAAGGCGATACACTTCTGCAATTTGGATTGCCATGATACAGCTCCCCCTGCAAAAGTAAATAGGAATCCTGATGTAGATTTTCTGCTATCCACATCACCGGCCATGTCTGAATCTGTATAGCCTTCCAAAACTGGTTCTGCTCCCCCATAACATAAGCATAGTTTTAATGTACTCTTCAGGTACCTAAGAATCCACTTGACTGCTTCCCAATGGTCTTTGCCTGGATTTGAAGAAATCTGCTCACAACGCCTACAGCGTGGGTAATATCTGGTCTTGTACAAACCATTGCATACATCAAACTACCAACTGCTGAAGAGTAAGGAATTGCTTCCATCTCTTCCTTCTCTTTCGTCGAAGAGGGACACGATCGCTTGCTTAGTTTGAAGTGATTAGCCAGTGGAGAACTGACTGGCTTTGCATTTCCCATGTTGAACTTTGCAATCACCCGTTCAACGTACTTTTCTTGTGACAACCATAATTTCTTGGCTTTCCTGTCACGAACAATCTTTATGCCCAATATCTGTTGAGCTGGGCCTAGGTCCTTTATGTCAAAGGACTTAGACAATTCTTGCTTCAGCTTACTAATCATACTACCATCCTGTCCAACTATCAACATGTCGTCAACATACAACAATAGAATAACAAAGTTACCATCCGGGAATTTCTGAATATAGACGCATTGATCTGCAACAGTTCTCTTATAACCATGACCCACCATAAATGAGTCAAACTTTATGTACCATTGCCTTGGTGCCTGGTTGAGGCCGTAGAGACTCTTATTCAGTTTGCAGACCATATGCTCTTTCCCTGTAACTTTAAAACCTTCTGGTTGGTCCATATAAATTTCCTCCTGTAGATCTCCATGGAGGAATGTTGTCTTGACGTCCATTTGTTCAAGCTCTAGGTTCAGACTAGCTGTTAATCCGAGTATCACTCGGATTGAAGTCATTTTCACTACTGGTGAGAATATCTCATCAAAGTCAATGCCTTTCTTCTGTTGGAATCCTTTGACGACCAATCGGGCCTTGTGCTTCATCAGCTTTCCGTTAGCGTCTTTCTTCAGCTTGAACACCCATTTGTTTTTCAATGCTTTCTTGCCTTTGGGAAGTCTTACCAAATCATAAGTATGGTTCTTCTGCAAGGAACTCATCTCTTCTTGCATAGCTTGCACCCATTTACCTTTGTCTGTATGGGTCTTTACTTACTGAAAGCATTCTGGCTCCCCTTCATCAGTAAGCAGAATATAGTCTGACTCTGGATATCTCCTCGACGGAATCAGCGGTCGGCCTCTTTCAGATCTTCTTGGCTGAGGCTCTTCAAATGGAGGAGCAACTTCTGGTTCTGTAGCTTCTGGTGGAGGGGTTTGTGGCTCTCCCTGCTCAACACCCTCATGTTCTTCTTCCTCCCCTACTTCTGGAATTTCATCCTGCATTTCTTCATTATCTGGGGTCAACTGTACTGGTGCAGGATCTGGGATGATGTCTGTAACACTGGGACTGGTACCACTGGACTTTGTGGTCTTTTCAGTGTCTTTATATGTCTGGTTCTCTTGGAACATAACATCCCTGCTTCTGATAACCTTATTTGATTCTGGATCTCATAGTCTGTATCCGAATTCTTCGTCTCCATAACCGATGAAGATGCATGGAGTTGACTTCAGGTCGAGCTTCTGTCTTTGCTCCTTGGATACGTGTGCAAATGCCTTGCACCCAAATACTCTTAGGTGAGAGTATGAGGGATCTCTTCCAGTCCATACCTTTTCTGGTACTTCAAACTGCAGCGGTACTGATGGTGATCTGTTGATCAGATAGACAGCGGCTCTAACTACTTCACCCCAGAATGGCTTTGACAACTTAGCCATACTGATCATACTTCTGACTCTGTCCATAATGGCCCGGTTCATTCTCTCGGCTACACCATTATGTTGTGGGGTATGTGGGACCGTCTTCTCATGTCGGATACCGCATTCAAAGCAGTATGCTCGGAACTCGTTGGAAGTGTACTCGCCTCCATTGTCTGATCGAAGGCACTTTAGCTTCTTTCCAGTTTCCCGCTCTACCATGGCGTGGAATGCCTTGAAGTAATCGAGCACCTGGTCCCTTGTTTTCAAAAAATATACCCACACTTTTCGTGAAGCATCGTCAATGAATGTGAGAAAATATTTATTACCGCCTACAAACTCCACTTCTATAGGACCACAAACATCAGTGTGTATTAAACTCAACAACTCTGATCTTCTTTTGGTAGTTGAGTTGAATGAGACTCTATGATGCTTTCCAAATAAACAGTGATCACAAGGGTTTAATGGAATACCTTTTGATACTGCAATTAGTTTCTTCCTTGCTAGTGTAAGTAATCCTTTCTCCCCCATGTGTCCGAGTCTTTTATGCCACAAATTTGGTGAAGTCTCATCTTCAACTGCATTGAGACTTTCTGAAATTACCTTCACATGGGTCTTGGATAGTGTGCCATTTATCTGTCCTCGGGCGATAACCATGGCTCCTTTTATCAGCTTCCAGGTGCCATTGCTGAAGTAGTTATCGTAGCCTTCCCGATCTAAGGTTGTCCCGGAAATGAGATTGAGACGAAGGTCGGGCACATGTCTGACATCTTTTAACACCATACTGTAACCAATACTGGTTTTGATATGGACATCGCCGATTCCCACGATCTTCGAGAAACTTGTATTGCCCATTCTCACTGTACCAAAGTCTCCAGCTTTGTATGAGGTGAAGAAATCACTGTGGGGAGTGGCGTGGTAAGATGCTGTTGTGTCAACCACCCACTCGGCTTCATTGCTTCCTACATGGAGGCATACCTCTTCATCAACTGAGCATATAGTGATATCTCCATTAACAGTGACCATGGAGTCGCCATCTTCCTTTTGTGGTTGGTGGTTGTTTTGACCTTGCTCTCTTTGTAATTTGCGGCAATTCTTCTTTAAATGTCCTGCGATGCCACAATGAAAACAAACATATTTACCCTTTTGTGGATTTCTGTCATCGCTGGGCCTGCCACGAGTTCGAGACATTCCTCTACTTCTGCCTCTACCAGTTCTTCTACTTTCTGTAACTAGGGCATATGTTTGGTTCATGCCTGTCTCCTTTCTTCTGGCTTCCTCGATGAATATGGCATCCTTTACTGTCGCCATAGTGAGTTTTCCGTTTGGTGCTGAGTTACCGAGGGAAACCACCAGTGTCTCCCAATTTGGTGGTAAGGAGCTGAGTAGAAGTAGGGCTTGAGTTTCATCGCCAAGATTTAACTCTACAGCTGCAAGCTGGTTCACCAAGTTCTGAAACTCGCTGGTGTGCTCGGCTACAGAATTTCCGCTCCTCAACTTCAAATTTACCAGTCGCATCATTAAAAGAGCTTTGTTTCGAGCAGTCTTGGCCTGGTACATATCCTCGAGCTTCTTCCAGAGCTCATAGGCATTGGTCTCTTGCGCATCATGGTGGAATACACTATGGTCTATCCACTGTCTGATTTGGCCAATAGTTTTTCTGTGCATCTTGGTCCAATCTTTCTCTGTGATGGCCGTGGGTTTTGCGCCTTCATTTTCTAACGGATCCGCCAAATCCTTGCAATTAAGGAGATCCTCCATCCTTGGTCTCCATATGGTATAATTCGATGCCGTCAATTTAATCATAGCTCCTGACCCCGATTCTTCCATGAATAGGATCGGTCTTTAAGCTCAACTTGGCTTATTTGATATTTTAGGAGTT
The DNA here is from genome assembly GCA_963922005.1 of Cornus suecica. Taxonomy (NCBI): domain Eukaryota; kingdom Viridiplantae; phylum Streptophyta; class Magnoliopsida; order Cornales; family Cornaceae; genus Cornus; species Cornus suecica. The sequence continues at coordinate 80,478,483 of OY998241.1, forward strand.
GAATCACCCAAAATGGATTTCACCGTTGCGTCCGGAACGGTTGAAAACCTCAAGATTGCCTCTGACTGGGCTTCAATCGGACTTAAAATAAGTTGTAAAAGCCCAAAACTGTGAAAAAGGGTAAAATAGTCTTTTCACCTTTTTTTTTTTCAAAAAAACATTTACTGCTGCTGATGTGGCAGTGATGTCAATGATGACGTGGTGCTGAGGTGGCTTGATGATGTGGCACCCTTGCGTGGCGATGACGTGGCAGAGTTAACAAGGAGAATTGATAGCAGCTGAGTGGTCTCACGCACAACAACTTCAGGGGGCGCGTGAGGGCGCGTCCGTCGTCAGAATGAACTGAATTTTATACCGACGCGTTCGTCTTCGAACGAGCTTTCCAACGATATATTATACGTTATGGTGTGAATGAGTTTACAGGTTCGAAATAGGCTCGAAAGTGCGGAATGATTGTGAACCCGAGCTCTGATACCACTTGTTGTACCTGTATCAACTTCAAACACACACACACACACACACAAGAAAATATAGACACCAAGATATATAGTGGTTCGGTCCAATTGGTACCTACGTCCACTTTAGAGAGAGTTTCATTATCTTTGGAAGAAAAATGGGGGAGGAGGAGAATACAAGTTATTCTCTTCACTCAACTCAACCTCACAATCTATCTCTCTACCTCACAAGAACTCTCTTGGTTCTTTACAATTCTCTTTGTTGATGCACACAACTCTCAACTCTACTTGGTTTCTTGAATTGGTGATATCTACAACAATGAAAAGCTTCCCTATTTATAGGGTGAAGGGAAGGGAAAAATTAAAGAAAGTTTGGCTATGGTTATGCCATGTTTAGCACCTCTTTTGACTATGTGAGTTAGGCACCTCCCATTGAAGTTGCTTGTCAACCTTTGCTTCATAATTTGGTATGGAACCATCAGATTGGAGTAAAATTCAGACTCCCACAGATAAGATTGTCGTTCCTTATGACACATTAGCACTGACACCTGAAGGTAGTTGTCTGAATATTTTGTGGTTTTATTTAATTTAATTATCTGTTGGCACATATAGATGTCTTATATGACTTAATAAATATATTTTCTTGATTCAGTCACTCTTTTTTTTGGGTAGTTTATAGTTTTATTTATCTTCATTTTTTGCAGATCCTGCGTAAACCAAAAAGCTGTTGGACAAACTTGTCGTGTTGAAGCTTAATGGAGGACTGGGGACTACTATGGGCTGTACTGGTCCTAAATATATACTGACCGGTCTATTTTATGTTTTATATTGGAATTGGTAATGAAGCTTAATTTGTTCTCCATTTTCTTATCTGAACTTATGTTTGGTTTGGGAGAAATTTACAGAAGGAAAGAGAAAGGAAAATATTCCTGGCAATTATTTTATATGTACACATTCACTTGATGGTGAAAACCTCACTATCATTATTTGTTTAATCTTTAATTTCAATTTTTATATGTACACATTCACTTGATGGTGAAAACCTCCCTATCATTCTTTGTTTAATCTTTAATTTCAATTTTTATATATCATTCTTTGTTTAATTTTTAATTTCAATTTTTATATGTACACATTCACTTGATGGTGAAAACCTCACTATCATTCTTTGTTTAATCTTTAATTTCAATTTTTATATGTACACATTCACTTAAATTTAATTATTTATCTATAATTGAGTCCAGTTGTTTTAATTGTGATTTAATTTTCGATTGTTTTGGAGTTCATTTTTTAGAAGAGGTTGAATTTTCGTGTTCATATATTTGGGGAAAAAGTTTTTTGATTATATAAATTTTTTTTATATAAGAACTATGATTATGTAAAATTTTTGTATAAGCCCAACTCAATCAAGGGTCTTACAAGCTCAAATGGAAACGTACATTTAAAACATAAAATTATAAAAATTGTGATTATATGAAAAATAATTTTATATAATCACAATTTTTATAAAAAAAATTTGAAAAATTGTATTAACATTAGCTAGGAAAAATTTCGTAGTTAATAACGTTATTATATACGAAATTAATTTCGTAGTTATTATTTTAATTATTAGCGACAAAGTATATTCGTCGCAATTATATTTGTTAACTACGAAAAAAATTCGTAGTAAGTTCTATAATTAGCGATGAAATATATCCGTAGCAATTATATGAATAAGCTACGAAAAAATTATTAAATTCGTAGTAATTTTTTTTGTTTATAAGCGACGGAAATTAAAGTTTGTAGCCTTATACAATTAGAGACGCGACATTTTTCAACGAACCGAGCTACGGAATTATTTCGTGGCAAAAAACTTTTAGCTACAGAGTTGTGAACTATTACCTACGAAATGGTTCGTAGTTAAAGACCAATTATGTTGTAGTGTAATTTCACCCCTTCTGACTGTGAAATGACTTATCTATCTATGACTATTTTTCATGAACTTAAATGTATTTACATCTAGTTGAGGGTATTCTAGATATTTCACCTACAGAGTATTTGTTACAACTTACAATTTGATGGGGTCTGATTGTAATTATCTAAACAAGAAGAGGTGCAAGTGTAATATATCATATCTCAAGGGGATGTAATTGTAATTTACCCATAAAAGTTTGATGTATGTGTACAAACCATATATAAGTTTCTAGTTTCTACCCTTTTAAAAAAAATCACCAATGGAAGGTTATTATTGATTTTTCAATCATGCTCCTCATTAATATTGTGATATTATAGTTACAGTACTCATCCATCTCAACATTCTCATTTTCGTTACATAATAAAATTGTTCATGTTTCTTCCTTTGTTCCAAAAATTTATCTCTTTTTTTTTTTTTTTCATTTCTTATATGTTTATTCAAACGAACGTGTGCAGAAATGAAAATCTCATACCTAAAATCAATTCACCGTTTAGAACCAGATTTCCATAGGCGTTGAAATTGGCGCTGCCAGTCTCAAAGAAAGAAATCGGGAGCAAAATCAGAAACTTTGAAAAAAACTCCATAAATGCACTACTAGTACAACACATGCACCTTAAAATTAGAGCAGACAATTTCTGACAAGACTTGATATTTTTGACATGATTATATTTATTTGTTAATTGATCATGGATTGAAATATATTAATAAACTATTACTGAATCGTGTCAAATTCAAATTCAATTTCATTTTTATTTTTTATTTTTTATTTTTCGTGTTGGATTGTGTCATATTTAAAATGTTTGATTTTCGTATCGACTAGTATCAAATTACCCTATTGACACGTGTGTCGACCTGTTAACACGAATTGCCAGCTCTACTTAAAATTGCAGTCCATAGAAGTTCAACGAATTCCGAGCCGTGCTAAGCTAAGATCAATTAGGGTCCCTTCGGTTGCGCCGTTTTGGAATTGCATGAATTGCCAATTCCACCAATGCAATTCCAAATACATTGTTCAGATAAGTTTTGGAATTTAAGTGTAATTAGATTGCAATTCAAACCCAATTTGAATGTGAATTTCAATCATAAACCAAATTTGAATGTAAAATATCATAAATCTTAAATTAAATTAGACAATATAGATAGATTTAAATATGTAAATGTAGGTGTGAAACTATGAATATATAAATGTATGTATGTATATGTATGTGTATTTGATATACATGTATGTATGTATGTGGAGAGTTTGTGTGTATGTATGTGTATTCATATTTGTATATATATATATGCATATATATATATATATGTTTTTTTTAATGGTAAGAAACTCATACACCACACACCTACAATGCTTCCAAGGAGGCTCGAACCCCTCACCTACCCAATTGGGGGATGAAGTTATACCATAATTCCAAAACAAATCGTTGCATCCGAACAATGAATTTGGAATTGGAGCTCCCAATTCCAAATCCAATGATCGAATTCGGCGGTGTCGAACGAACTCTTACATAATGTCTGATGCAGTACAAGGGCTAGCAATCATCGCCTGTGGGACGTGTTCGTGTCGGGTTGAAATGGGTCATGTCAAACAAGGCTTATACGTGTCAAATATGCTCAACCCTTACCTAACTCATTTATTAAATAGGTTACTCGCGTCGATCCATGTAATCCGTTGATCGGCTCAGTAGGTCGACTAAAAATATGCTTAAAAATAGACCCTAAATACGACCTCGTTTTGCCAATCACAAACATACGAGTCAGTTCGTAATATAATATAGCTTGAGACAGAGTTTATCGATCCCACGAAAACTAAGTTGTACTCTAAATTCTAATAAAATAATATTATTGAATTGTAAAGATAGTTTGATTTTGATTTTTATATTAAAATAATTAAATTAACAACTAAACTAAATAAAATAATTAAGATAAATTGAGAAAATTCAATAGAAAAAAAGTCTAGGATGTATTTAACGCCACCACTAGCCTCGTAATATAAACATGTTATTCATTCTACTATAAAAGGGAGAAACATCTCATACGAATCAGACTAGTGTTGCTACAAGCGAGCTTCTAGTCCCCAACAAAGATTATATTCAACCGAGTTCAGTCACAATTCATCTTCGGAACAGATATGATTCAGACATGCAATTACCCTACACTACTCCTACTATGCGTTAAATTAAAGACACGTCCGTTTTATATTCCCTTAGCATGAACTGTCCAACTAAAATTTCATGTTTTAAGAACCGTTATGTAGATCACTAGCAACCTAACTTTCGGAGTTCTAACTCGTAGTAGTTAAGTGTAGTTGTGCAAGAATTAATATAAATTCAATCTAGCTAGAATAAAAAATTGTAAATTCTTATATAAACATGGAGTATAAATATCTCGTCTACATAATCATCATAAGAGTGTTCTTTAACTTCCCCTTTCACAATATAAATAAATAAACTGTAGGTTGCATTACTTGGTTCAGGGTTTTGCTAGAAATCCTAGTTACCGTTTAGTTGCCCATGGGTGTCGGTGATAGCGTTGTTGATGATGAACTCAACTCCATGGATCTTCCGGTGTTCTCTTCTATCTTATTTTCTCTCGTTGCTCTTCCTTCTATCGCTCTCCTGATTTGTATTTTAAGCACTAATTTTGTTTCAAAGAAAAAAGGCGATCCAGAGAGCTTAAATCTGATCTTAAATTTATATTTATAGATGTGAGGTCTTGTTGAAGTTGGACTCTTTGATTGAGGTAACTCTTTGTAAATAAAATCAAAACTCTTTAATATTAATCAGAATACGTTTAAAATATATCATAACACGTTCTGCAGACCCATAAAAATCCACCTAATTAGTGATCTAGGATCGATCCCAGGGTAAGTTCTGCAAATTCCAGTGCGTGAGGTTGGGATCAATCCCAAGAATGTGGATTGATCCTAAAACAATAGTTTTCAACGTCCAAGGATGGAATCAATCCCAAGAATGTGGATCAATCAATAAAATGGCAACTGCTTTATCTTGTCTGCAATTCGCCCCATATGTCTCAGTTACTTCCGCTAGCCTCCAATTTATTTGTTTTCCCTTTTTAACTCCCCTTTAGTCTATTTTCGCACCTCATTTTACCTCGGTCTTGGTTCTTGAATGGTTGTGAGCTAGTACTTCAGTTAATTCACCGAATTTAGCTCGTTTTACACGTACCGAACCTGAAACATGCTTAAACATACAAATTGCATAAAACTACCAAGGTAATAAAATATAGAGACTAACAATACCGAATTAACCGCCTAGAATGTATAACATTCTACTCCTAACACCCATTTAACCTATTTATCATAAATTTTAAATTAAATTTGACACGACATAATTATAATTTATTGATATATTTCAAACTATGACCAATTTAAGAAGAAAAATATAAATATAATCGTATCAAACGGGTTCCTCGGGTTTGACCCTAACCCGACACTAATAATTTCGTGTTGTGTTTGAGTCGACTCTTATACAGTTTCAACCATAACTATTTTACTTCATGCCGTGTTTATGTCGTGTTACCGTATCGTATCTCATTTTGCCATCTATGTTAACAACACATACTTTCGACTCATGGATTCCGAGCAATGCATGTTTAGAGAAAAATAGAGGACAACGAAAAATGCAATAACTTATTTGACTAAATTAATTCAACATCGCTTGTGTGCATGAGTACAGCATATATAGGTGATTACTGGCAAAAAAATTAAAGGATTAAAATCTTGTCATCAGAGAAACTGTCTTAAAGCTTGAACCAGCATGGCTGTTTTTTTTTTTTTTTTTTTGGTAATTTAATATATATCAAAACCAAAGAGCAAACAATTACAACCAGGCCGACCCTGAGAGTGCCAAAATTTTTTGGGGTCCTAGGCGAGATTGGAGGCGAATTTTTTTTGGGGCCCTTCATTTCACGCGATGCAAATTTCTCACGCGAAATTTTTTTTGGGCCACTTCACTTCACGCGATGCAAATTTTTTTTTTAAATGTAAGTATTTTATAGATTCAAATTTCTAACGAATGGCAAAAACACTACATAATTACTTGGTGTTTCTTTTGTATAAATTTCACATATTAAAGCATAGAAATATGAATGGTATGAAATGAATGATTAGTACAAGATACTTTTGAAATAAAAATTGAATTTGAACTTATTTGTAAATGTTTGTCAAAAGTAGGACTAATGTGTCCTGGTAAAAAAAATTTAGAGAGCAAAAATACTACTCTAAAGGAACTTTCCCTATTGTAACTGTAATATTGGGTTCAGTTCTAATTTATATTGGATTATAACTTAAAAAATCATATTTGGGTCTATACTAATACAAAAGGAAAAAAAAGTTAGGCTTATGCTCTTTTTTCAGTATTAATAAACTTACCGAAAAAAAAACTTAAAAAGTGATAATTGTGAGAAAAATATTAAAAATATATATTAAATATACTAATATTTAAAAATTTGAAAATATCCTCCATCTTGGTGTTGTCATGAAAAGTTGTTGTTGTACATGTGAGTGCGACAGTCGCGAAAACTCAATTATAGCCGCATGAAAAATTATTGTCGTTGAGCAAATGCGACAGTCGTGAGTGTAGTTGTTAAACGTTGTGCGAATGCAACAATAATTTTCTAGCCCTAATTAAAATAATGGTTTAATTTAAATTAGACTTTAGTTTGAAAAAATAGAGATTTTGTTTTTGAGTATATAATAATAGTAAGTGAAATATAAAATTTTGGGGGCCCTACCTAGTGAAATTGGTTTTGAATTTATTACAAATTGGGTTGTTAAATAAATTTTAAAAAAATATTGAGGTTGAGGCCCTAAATTGTGTAATTATATTACGCTTTATTTTCAGTTGAACTGAAAAATGAATTAATTTTCTTAAGGGCAATAAAAATATTAAAATTTCTTAAATTAAAAATACCGGAATTGTTTTTTTTGAGGCCCCCTTGGATCGGAGGCCCTAGGCGACCGCCTTGGTCGCCTATAGTCAAGGCGGGCCCTAATTACAACAAAGAGATGAGATGGTCTCAAAAGGCCACAAAAGCTCCAAGACTCATACCAGCAACCAAAAGCTTTGCAAGAAGCAATGCTATCAAGAAAAAAAGCTAAACATGGCACAACACAAAATCCAGAAGAGTGGAGCTTATACAAGAGCTGTTTTAAGACCCATTCCTAGGTCTCCATTACTGAGCTAGGTAAACACCAAACATCAGCAATTCCTCTATCCACTCTGGAATTCTATAGCTTCATAGTCACCATTTTGAGTCTCAAACAATCTTGAATCCTCATTATGAGTCTTTTAGAGGAAGAATACTTCCAGCCAATCCAGCATGGTTGTTATAAACATGGTAGATATATATAGATTGGAGTGTTGGCATTGCTTCCCCGACTATGTGGTTATTACGAACCATTTGTTGGAATTTTTAATTATATAATATATTTTGTGGTTCTATGCATAGTTTTATATAAAATAAGATTGTAATGTGATTATTGATAATTAATCAATTGAGGTTATACTTGTCATTTGTGGTCTAATTGGCAAGTGTGGCAATCACCGTTGGATTATGATTACTAATCCTTTCCATGATAGGAATGAAAACTCAAGATGTTTGTTTGTGGAGAGATCGTCCCCTTATGTTGTTTCTTTATATAAGAGTTGTCATACTCTTATTTTGCCCTATCAACTAGAAACAAAAAGACGAGATAGTACGGTGGTATCTCACAGTTGTTATTTTCGCAAATTGAGATATGTAGAATTTTATTCCGCAATTTAATTCATTGTTCTTGATTTCCTTTATTATTAGAATCAGAGCCTGGTTTAAAGGCTAATGGATTAAATAAATAATTTAAAGAAAATCAAGATGAATTCGTGCAGATGTGTGCACATACATACGTTCATGATTTTGTTCATTCCGAACCTTTATTTTCTGGAAAAAGGACATCTTCTTATATACACATGACTATATGTACATGTATGCGTTGTTGAATTGTAGCCACAGATCATTGCTTTTGTTTTTCCTCCTCTGTTCAAGAAACCCACATCACTCACATGTATATCAATATATATTTTGCCTATTTGCGTAATCATGTATAAAGATATACTAGTAATGGAGAAGGAAAACAAAGATAACAACAGATCTATGTCGTTTTTATTTTTATGGCCGCCGGTGCAATTTTTCCCATTGAATCTGGATTGTTTATATATATATATATACGTGGTGTTTGATCTAGCATCCTCATGGTTGCCGACGACCGATTTCTCCATGGAATCCGGCGAAAAGATTTTGAGTATATCAATACATATATATATATATATATATGAAGAATAGATATATATATATGAAGAATAGACGAAGATCAATCATGCCGGCGACGGTCAGCCATGGAGCCGGCGACCTGCTTCTCATGGCCGGTCGATTTTGCAGTCGTCGGCGGCGGCGCTGTGGTCGGCAGCGGCAAGGTGTCACAGCTCCTTGCTCTTCCATAAGGAAGATGACTACTTTGTGCCCTAATGGGCTTTGGTTTTCAAGCCCAATTTTTAAAGCCTGGATTTTCTAATGGGTCATTTTTTATTTTTTTTTAACAAGCCCAATCTCAAATACATATTGGACCAGAATTATTTAAGTCCAATGGTATAAGTAGATTATGTTTAATCATTTAAATTTGGTTAAATTAATTATATTAGGCCTAAACTGTTGCATTATGTGAATTAATATTTTAATTTGATTTTGGGTCGAGAAGCATTTAATTATAATTTAATTAGTGGGTTTTTATTTTTTGGGCCGGACCTTATATAATTTTAAACCCACGAGCCCATAATTAAATGATGAAATTATGTGCATATTGTTATTTTATTTTTTGGATATATACATGAGCTTGCAATTGCTTGTATTGAGATTTGCCGTTATGTTTTATTTATTTTTTTGGGTTGTTGATATATGTGCAAATAAAATGATTAAAAGTAAAATTAAAATTATCTGACCCAAATAAAATAAAACTTTGAAGTTTAGATTTTTCTTGGGGTTTAGAAAGATCGGTAAAGGGGTTGTTTCGAGATAGTAACTAGAATTGGATAACTCTCTTGCTAAAATGTAGTGGAAGTGTTCAGTAATATTTCAAGTATAATTAACTGGTTTTATGGACGATTTAATCGCTGTTTGTGGGGTGAATAATTTAAAATTTTGCCAAAAGGTGATTTTTAGATTATTTACCTGTTTCCCGCAGAGTGGACGATTTTTGCACATAGTAAAACACTGATAAATTCGGCTTTAAACCCCAAAACAAGAATTAAAGTTTATTCCCTTGAGTTGTGACATATTATTTTATATGTTGATTGAATAATATTATTTTTCATAACATGTTTTATCAGTTATGGACGTTTCCGCTCTTCAGAAAATGCTCACAAGGATTGAACCATTGAATAGTTCAAACTACAGTACTTGGAAGGCAAATGTTGACATATTGTTGGGTTTCTGGGACTATGAGCTCGTACTTACTGAGGAGAAACCGCTTCCAATTACTGATGGGTCTTCCGAGGCCGAAAAGTTACGACACGCTAAATGGACCAAAGCTAATACCATGGCCATTAGGTTGATTAGTGCTTCCATAGGTGATGATATTCGAGGGGGTATTCCAGTTTTTGATACCGCCAAAGAGCTTCTTGATCTTATCAAGCAGCAGTTCTTGGGCACTCGGAAGCAACTGCAATTCCACTATTTGACACAACTTGTGTCAACCAAATTTGATGGCAATGGTTCAATGAGAGAGCACATCTACAAGATGTGCAAGTTGGTTAATGGATTAAAGGAGCAGGGAATTAGATTTGATGATGAGTTGCTGGTCCATATGGTGATTTATTCTCTGCCCAAGTCTTATGATACTTTCAGGTTGAACTAAAATTCATAGGAAATGAAGTGGGACATTAACCAACTATTGGCACTTTGTGTGACTGAGGAGGAGCGACTCAAATGCCCTAAAACTGAGTTAGCTCATCTTGCCGTGGGTAGTAGCAACAAAAACAAGTTCAAAAGAAAAAACAACATCAAAGTGAATCAAGTTCTTCATAAGAAGGGTAAGCAAGACGTCAAAGGAAAATGGATTGATCAAGAACTTGGTGAATGCTTCTTCTGTAGGAAGAAAGGACATCAAAAGAAAGACTGCTACAGTTTCAAAAATTGGGTAAAGAAAAACAAGATAGGTATGGGAATTGCTATGGTGATTTTTGAGTCCAATTTAGTTAATGTTCATGATCATACATGGTGGATTGATATGGGTGCATCTATTCATATTTCATGTTCATCACAGGGCTTCCGAAGTTGGCGAAACCCCAGGGATGAGGAGTGTTTGGTGTTGGGTAATGTTGATGCAATTTGGGTCGAGGTCGTCGGATCGATCTCATTGGTGTTGCATACTGGTTTTACTTTGGAGCTTTATGATGTGTTTTATGCTCCTTCTTTTAGGCACAATTTAGTTTAAGTTTCGAGACTTACTACTTTGGGATTTTATTTTTACTTTTGTGATGAATCAGTTACTATCAGTTTTAATAATGACGTAGTTGGACAAGGACGTTTAATTGATGATTTATATCAATTGTTGTTGGATGATTCCCATATACCTACTTCTTGTTTTTCTGTGGACTCAATACCATCCAGATCGAAACGTGCATTTATTAGAGAGGATTATTCTATGTTATGGCATAAGAGACTGGGACATATCTCATGAAAACGACTTGAATGCTTGGTCAAAGATGGAATTATTGGACCACTTGATTTTTCTGACAACACCTTCCGTGTTAACTGTGTTAAGGGGAAGATGCAAAAGAAACGCTCTTTCCATACTAGTCGGTCATCTGGCCTTTTGGATCTTATTCACACTGATATATGTGGTTTGTTTCCCATTGTTGCTCGTGGAGGTCAGCGTTAGTTCATTACATTTATTGATGATTTTTTGAGGTATTCTTATTTGTACCTCATTCACCATAAGTCCGATGCACTAGATATGTTTAAAGTTTATCGGGCTGAAGTTAAGAAATAATTAGATCAAAGTTGTGAGATCGGACCAAGGTGGTGAGTATTATGGGAAGATGGATCAGGAGAGTGTTAATCACAGTACATTCATCTCTTATCTTAAGGATCAGGGTATTATGCCTCAATACACTACTCTTGGGTCTCCTGAGCAAAATGGAGTTGCAGAAAGGAGAAACTGCACCTATCAGGATGCAGTTCGCAGCACGATGAGTCATTCTTCACTTCCTAAGAGTTTTTGGGGAGAAGCTCTCAAAACTGCAGTTTATCTTCACAATAGAGTACCGTGTAAGGCAACCTCTGAGACTCATTTCAAGTTCTGGGCGGGTCGTAAGCCTAGTATTCGGAATTTGCATGTTTGGGGATGCCTTGCAGAGGCAAAGTTGTACAATCCTAATGTTCGAAAATTAGATCCTCGCACAGTTACTTGTCATTTTATTGGGTATCCAGAGAGATCTTTTGGTTATCGTTTTTATTGCTTATCTAGACCTACAGAGATTGTTGAGACACGATATGCAAAGTTTATTGAGGATGGTAATTCCAGTGGGAGTTTAGGACATCGTGTTTTCTCTTTTACAGAAGAACAATTTTCAATGGCAGTTCTCAGCGATATTGATTTTATTGAACCCCCTTTAGTGCTTCTAGTTAGAGTTTATAGCCCTATTCTTCCAGTTGATCCACCTGCACAGACTCCTCTTACTGTTCCTGATCGTGTTCCCGAGCCTGTTCAGCTTAGGAGATCTTCATGAGTTCGGAGACCTGCCATACCAGATGATTTTGAGGTATATATTGCTGAGGTTGATGTTAGTGAGCATGAGGACCCCATTTCTTTTGATGAGGCTATGCGGTGTCATAGGCGTTCTGATTGGATGAATGTCATGCATGATGAAATACAATCTATGGATATTAACAAAGTGTGGGAACTTACTGATTTACCTGAGCATCGAAAGGCGGTGGAGTGTAAATGGGTCTTCAAGACCAAAAGGGATTCATAGGGAAAAAATGATAGATTTAAGGCTAGGTTGGTGGCCAAAGGTTTTAAGCAAAAATCATGGGTTGATTTCTCAGAGACTTTCTCTCATGTTTCTTCAAAAGACTCCTTAAGAATTATTCTTGCCCTTATTGCACACTATGATCTTGAGTTGCATTAAATGGATGTCAAAATAACATTCCTTAATGGAGACCTTGATGAGGAGATTTACATGTCTCAACCTGAAGATTTCATTGTCGAGGAACAAGAGCATCGGGTGTGTAAGTTGAAGAAATCTATTTATGGACTCAGACAAGCTTCAAGACAGTGGTATTTGAAGTTTGATGAAATGATTACCAGTTATGAATTTAAGGAAAATGTTGTGGACAAATGCATTTACTTCAAGGTTAGTGGGAGTCATTTTGTTATCCTTGTTCTTTATGTTGATGATATATTGTTAACTAGCAATAACATCCATGCGATACATGACACTAAGAATTTTTTGTCAAGTCATTTTGATATGAAGGACATGGGTAATGCTGAGTATGTTCTTGGCATTAGGATCCATAGAGATCACACTATAGGCATACTTGGTATATCTCATAAAGCATTTATTGAATGGTGTTGAAACTTTTCAATATGGAGAATTGTGGTCCTGGTGAGGTTCCAGTTGTTAAAGGAGATATATTCTCAAAAAAACAATGTCCCAGGAATGAGGTCGAAAGAAGTCAAGTTGATTTCAAGGAATATGCATCTGTAGTTGGATGTTTAATGTATGCTATGACATGCATTTGGCCAGATATCAGTTATATAGTTGAAATGCTTGGAAGATTTCAGAAAAATCCGGGTGTTATTCATTGGACAGCAGTGAATAAGGTTTTAAGATACCTACGGAGAACCAAGGAGTTCATGTTGACTTATAGTAAATCAGATTCTCTCGAGCTAATTGGTTACTCTAATGTCAATTTTGCTGGTTGTTCCAGTAGTAGAAAGTCCACTTCTGGTTTTATTTTCTTTTTGGCACAGGGAGCTGTTTCATGGAGGAGTAATAAACAATCTATTATCACTGATTCCATTATGTATGCTGAGTTGGTCAGTTGTTATGAGGCAACAAAGCTTGCCATGTGGCTGAGGAATTTTGTTGCGGATTTGAAGGTTGTGGACTCCATACACAAGCCTTTGGTACTTTTTTGTGAAAATGAGACTGTCACAAAGGATGTGAAGAATAGTAGGATGACCAAGCACAATAAGCACATTGATATAAAATATATTTTCGTATGCGAGAAGGTAAGTGAAGGTGTTATCGTGGTTCCCCACATAGCTACTAGGGAAATGATTACCGATCCTCTCACTAAAGGACTACAACCTAAAGTATTTAAGGAGCACGTGATTCGGATGGGTATTCGCGAGTCATTATGTCATGATGTTTGATGTTCTATTTTATATTTAACTACCTTATAGTTGTTTTCAATTTTTACGCCTTTTGTGGTGATAGTTATTTGTTCCCTTATTCTTTAAGATGTTATTTATTTGCATGCCATGTGAAGTTATGATGCATTATTATATATATGATTGTTTATCTGCTAGCAGAGTTGCCTGGGAGTGGTTTTTCACTCTGGAGGTTGTTTGAACTAGATGTGAGATTGACACCACATCAGTGAGTTCAAACACACTTAGTAAAATTTGTCTGTAAGAGTCTTTTTACTCTATAAGGTTAGCTTGGGCTAGATATGGAACTGGCTCCTTATTGGTAAACCCTCACACTGAATAGAAGGTTGACGGTTTGTTGTAATATGTTCAGGTGACATACCGTGATGGTATAAAACAGGATATTAAAATTTGCATGTGGGAGTATTTTTACTCCATGAGGTTAGCTTGGGCTATATATGAGATTGACTCCATATTTGTAAACCCTTACACTGAATAGAAGATTGGGGGTTTGCTGTAATATGTATAGGTGACATACTGTGATGGTATGAAGAAGGACGGATAATGAGATGTGCGTTTAGACCACATGCAGTTTGTGCATCTCATGAAATGCAGTTTTGCTAAATCCTTGATGGAATTGATTTTATGACCAACAACCACACCTTCAATTATTCAATCAAATCTGTTAGTGGATATTTTGCATCAATAATTGGCAACAAAAAAATTATTGAGCTAGAAACAAAAAAAAAAGGTAGTATTAATGTCCTATTTGGATTGACTTTTCAAACAATATTTTTTATTTTTGGAGGTAAAAGCCGTCACTTCTGTTCCTTTGCTTTGGGGTGGAATAGAGTGCTAGATAAACATTTAATTTTCTCATTGATCATCATCACATCATGGTTGAAATGGTCGCGGTCGGCTAAACAATGTACCAAACTAGGACAATATTGACACATTCCAAACATATTATAATTATTATGAACCAAATGATACCTAATATATAAGAAGATATAGCGAACTATGTATGACATATTCTGGCTGGACGCTAGCTACAAAAATGATGCATGGTTAAAATATATGTAATTGTATCCAAAACAACAACAAAATTATATTTGTGTCGATGAGATAAATAAGTTGTGAAGCTCTTACCTGACAAGATTGGTTGGACACCGTTGAGAATGAGAGTGACTGCCAAGTAGGGACAGAGCTCGGAGACGGCATCGGCCACAGTCTCATCGCTGGTAAAGACGTAGTTGATGACGTGACGCAACGAGAACACAACTATAGCTTCCATTACAGCAATGATGAAACTGAAAGAAACAGAATTCACCACCAAAACAGAGAATGTTGCGGGCTTGGGGTTCCTTGCTCCAAGCTCATTGCTAACCCTTACACTGTAAACAAATTAAAACACATACATTACATTCAATCCTACCATAAAAATTAAGTGTTATTTACTTAACAAGCTTTAATCGGTAATCCACATTTTGATTATACATGGTCATGTTTGATCGAGCTTCTGCTTCTACTTTTTATAGAGAAAAAAAAATTGTTACCTACAAGCTTCTTTAAAATGCTCTTTCAAAAACCAGAAACTTTTCTAATTTTTTTGTCAAATGTCATTTTGAACAACTTTTTACTCCAAAGATCAAAAACAACGTTTGAAAAGACAATCCAAATAGAGTAATAATATGGAATAGAATCACTAATCTATCAGTCTACCAGATGGTGAATCAATGTAGAAGAAACAAATAACAATAAATTCAATCACACACTGTGACATATATAAATCTGCCAATTTTATACAATTTCTTGATTTCGTGACAGTTTTTGATGAACTGATTTCACCCGAGCAATGTACTAATTTTTTTCATACCTCGTCATAGATTGAATTATATATGCTCAAGGACTGACCTGGCAGCTGCGTTGAACCCGACAGAAACCATGAACAGTAGTGCATTTATCGCCATGCTGCAAGAAATTAAAAACATGCATTAGTATTTCTAGGGTAATTTGCACAAAACCCCCCTAAGGTTTCAGGACTTAATCATCAAATCCCCTGACATTTCAGATTTTAATCAAATACCCCTCAAGCCAATTTTTATGTCAAAATGATTTAAATGTCCCTCATATTAATTACAGTTTCACCTCTCTTTTTTGGATATATTATATTTTCCCCCATCATGTTTGGATAATTACACTTTCCCCCCATTATAAAAAATATATATAAAAATTCGAAAAAATTATTTAAAATTTGAAAAAAATATATAAAATTTGAAATATATATATATAATTCGAAAATATATATATTTAATTCGAAACAAATATATAAATTTTGAAATATATATATATAAAATTCGAAAAAATATAAATTTTTTGAAATATATATAATTCAAAACAAATATATAAAATTTGAAAAAATATATATAAAATTAGAAAAAACTATAAAAAATTTTGGAATATATATATAAATTCAAATATATATATATATATATATATATATGTATATATATATATATATATAATTCGAAACAAATATATAAATTTCAAAAAAATATATAAAATTCATAAATAATATATTAAATTTCAAAACAATATATAAAATTTGAAAATATATATATTAAATTTTGAAAAAATAAATAAATTTTGAAAATATATAAAAAATTTGAAAAATATATAAATTTTGAAACAAATATATAAATTTCGGAAAACATATATAAATTTACCCCCATAAAAATAGAAAGGAAAGAAAAATAAAATGATGATGCTAATATCCAAGAAGAGACAAGCAATCAATCCAACATCTTACCATATCCTAGTTCTTCTTGTCCAACTTTCGCACATTTACCTCTTTTTCCTTTAATTTTTTGTCAATTTAAAATAATACAATAAAAAATAAAGATTTAAGTACACAACATGACATGGGTCCTCATTCAACCTCACGTGCCTAGTCCAAACTATACACCCTGTCATGTGCCACTCACGTGATAACATAAAAAAAATAAAATTCATTTTTTGAAATATATATTTCTTTCAAATTTATATATATATTCTGAATTTTGTATATTTTTTCTAATTTTATATATTTGTTTTGAATTTTATATATATATTTTAAATTTATATATATTTTCAAATTTTATATATATATTCGAAATTTAATATATTATTTATGAATTTTATATATATATTTTTTGAATTTATATATATATTTATGAATTTTATATAGTTTTTCTAATTTATATATTTTTTCAAAATTTATATATTTGTTTTGAATTTTATATATATATTTCAAAATTTATATATATTTTTTGAATTATATATATATATATATATATATTTCAAATTTTAATATATTGTGTATGAATTATATATATATATATATATATATATATATATATATATTTCAAAATTTATATATTTGTTTCGAATTATATATATATTCGAATTTAAATATATATTTCAAATTTTATATATATATTTTTTTTATAGATGGGGAAAGTATAATTATGCAAACAAAAGGGGGGGAAATGTAATATGTCCAAACAAAAGGGGTGAAACTGTAATTTATGTGAGGGACATTTAAATCATTTTGACATGAAAATTGACTGGAGGGGTAATTTGATTAAAATTTAAAATGTTAGGGAATTTAGTAATTAAATCCTGAAATCTTAGGGAATTTTGTGTAAATTACCGTATTTCTATTCAAAATAGTAGTTACTTGCCTTTCAAAAAAAAAAATAGAAAGAAAAAAGAGTAGTTACTTTATTGTTTGTAATAATGTTTCTTTGGATTTTTTGAGTGAATTAAACTAAAGAAGGGTGGATTCATCATATATTGATAATCATAATTCACGTCCCACAAGACATGACATTTGAACCGTTTGATACAAAATGGGAAAGAAAATCTAGCTAGCTTTTGCATGTTCCAAAATTTGCAACTTTAACATGAAAGAACTTTAATAATTGAAATAAGCAACCTTTTGATGAAATAGTTTTGAACAAGGTCGGTCACAAAATGGAAATTTCAATTTAAAGAAAGTAGCTTTTTGACCAAAATTGGTTCGTAATTGTAATATTCAAAATAATTTATGATCCAATAAGTATGGGTCACAGGACTGATGGCCCGAAGACGGATGGGCCGAAGAAATAAATGAGCCCATAAGAATTCTCTAGGAGATGAGTGATCCATAAGTCAGGGAGTTGTCCTACTTATGGAATAAAGAGTCCAAAAAAGAAAAGAGTTTCTCAAATCCCCTGATTTAAGGGATTGATAAACTTGGGTAAATGGGCTTGACCCATTTACCAGAATTGTGTATAAATACATGGCCAAAAATTGAATAAATGATCCAATTTTTTAACCCAATTATAATTGTGTATTTTTCTACATCTACACAATTGGCGCCGTCTGTGGGAAACACTATTATTGAAATATTTTTCAATAAGTTTCTCATCCTCTACGAAAAAACGGAGATTCATACCATCAATGGCGGTGATCACCCGTTCACAACAAACTGAGTTACCTCCGAACAGAGGCCAACAAGCCGAGGATCCGATCAGGCGAGCCCTGGAGGAAATTACCGCCAAATTGGTGGCAAAACTGGCCTTGCTTCAGAACTCTCAAGAAGTCCAAAACAACGAACAGTCCAGCCAGCAAGAGCGGTCTATAGGCCACCGGTCAGAAAGGGACAACCACCACGTAAAGTTCAATAACGATCGGGAGGAGCACGCGGAGGCATCCCTACAAGTGCTCGGGGGGCGCAATCCCAAAGAGATTCTGACCATGAAGAAATTGGAGGAAATCATGACCAGATTCCAAAGGGAGGTGCTGAAGGATCTGAAGATGCAAAACCCTATTGATCTGGCCTCTGAGGCATCCATCGACGCCGTGCAGACTCCATTCACCATGACGATCACCTGTGGGCCCTATCCAGAGAGGTTCAGACTACTGAAGTTCACCCTGTTTGATGGAATAAAAGATCCAATGGAGCATATCTACCACGTCCATACAAAGATGAATGTCTACAATGAAAACGAAGCCTTACTCTGCAAA
Source organism: Cornus suecica (assembly GCA_963922005.1). Classification (NCBI taxonomy): domain Eukaryota; kingdom Viridiplantae; phylum Streptophyta; class Magnoliopsida; order Cornales; family Cornaceae; genus Cornus; species Cornus suecica. The sequence goes on from OY998241.1 coordinate 80,497,369, forward strand.
GTCTTCCCCACCATCCTAACCGAAGTAACCCTGCTTTGGTTCAGAAAACAACCACCTCGATCCATTGGAAGCTGGCTCAGACTCTTTGAATTATTCATTGCCCAGTACTTCGGTAATAAAAGACAAAAGAAGACCATCTCCAGTCTATTCACCATGATCCAGGAAAAAGGCGAATCCCTGAAAAGCTTTATCTCGCAATTCAATATCGAGATGTCCTCAATTGATAATTATGACCAGCATTCAACTGTTGAGGCCTTCAGAATAGCCCTGATCCCTGGAACCAAGTTCCATCAGTCCTTGGTCAAGAGGCCACTAGAACACATCGGAGAACTCAATTCCAGGGCACAAGGGCATCTCCGAATAGAAGAGAAGTTGATCATACGCCAAAGAAGGACAACCTTTGCAAGCGTAGAGGCAAGGATAACCAAACCTTCCAGGGTAAAGGATCGGGCACCAGATCGGAAACGATCGAGCGCTCCTCCTACACCCTCCCCAGTCCCAGAGAAACGCTAGAGGTTTGAAGACAAAATCACCCCGTTGAAGGTTACCCTAGCTAAGCTGTATCAAGAGACCAAGGGTAAAGGAATCTTCTGGTCACCACCACCCATTAGACAACCAATGGACCAGAGGGACATGTCAAGACACTGTGTTTTCCATGGCAAGTACGGGCACCATGCCAACGAGTGCAGAAGCCTTAGGAGACAAGTGGAAGCCATGATATAAAAAGGAGAGTTGATCGAGTACGTTGCCAAGAAAGGCGCCCGATCAGACCAAACGTCACATGCACCCATCAAGGGGGCAATGGGACATCCCGTAAGGGTCATTCACATGGTTCACAGAAGACCAAGTTGATCAAAGGTAGAGGAAGCCCGTAGATCCCAGATGTTTCAAGCCCAGAAGCTACGAAGGGTTGGGGAGGTCAGCGAGTTTCGATGCCCAAAAGAGGTCGCCCGGATAAATTTCTCTTCTGCGGATATGCGGAACATTCAAGCACCACATGACGACCCCTTGGTTATCTCCCTTATGGTTTTGAACTGCTTGATCAAGAGGGTGATGGTTGACCCAGGGAGTAGCGCCAACATTATCACTAAGTGGGCCTTTGAGAAGTTAAAGATCAACCCTCAGAAGATAGTCCCTTCCAGAAGCCCGATAGCCGGGTTTGATGGCAGAAGAATGGAACCAGTGGGAGAGATCCAACTGCCAGTTTCAGCAGTAAGACGCACACTCATAGAAACTTTTGTAGTAGTGGATATCAAACTCTCCTATAATCTCCTTATGGGTAGGGGATGGATCCGTCGGATGCACAGAGTTCCTTCAACCATGCATCAGGTCATGCGGTGCATCGATCCAAATGGAATTGATGTGATTGACAACAGGGGCGATCAAGTAGCAGCCAAGGAATGTTACGCTGTCACCATGAAAGGTCTGAGGAAAAGAGCTGTGCTGGAACGAAAGTCACGGTCAACAGCGGTACCCGATGATCAATAGCAATTACAGGAGGAGGGTGCAGGGTCGTCAATAGTAGTTGAACCTCTGCTTGAAGTTCAGATCTACCTCGATCACCCTGAAAGGTTTACATATATTGGTTCTGGACTCAATGCACAAGGAAAATAGGAAATGGAGGCCCTTCTACACTCCAATGTCGACGTATTTTCCTGAGGCCATATGGATATGACTGGCATCGATCCGTCAATAGCCCAACATTCTCTTAACATGGATCCCGACGCAAAACCAGTTAGACAGAAGCAAAGGCGGATGGGGGCTCACCGAAACCAGATCATAGCTGAGGAGGTCTATCGACTTCTCCAAGCAGGGTTCATTAAGGAGGTACAATATCCTTCCTGGATGGCAAATGTTGTTGTGGTTCAAATAAAGAACGGGAAATGGAGGGTGTGCATAGACTTCACCGACCTGAATAGAGCATGCCCGAAGGACTATTTCCCTTTATCGAAGATCGATCAGATGGTAGATGCCACCGCAGGATTCGAGCGCTTGAGCTTCCTGGATACATACTCTGGATACAACCAGATACGAATAAACCCAGATGACGAGGAAAAGACTGCATTTATCACTGAATCTGGTACATATTGTTACACAGTTATGCCTTTCGGACTAAAAAATACAAGTGCAACCTTTCAGAGGTTGGTAAGTAAAGTTTTCCAGGGCATGATGGGATCTACCATAGAAGCCTACATTGATGACATGGTGGTAAAAAACAAGGCAAAAAGTTACCACCTGGCTGACCTGCAGCAGGTGTTCGACACACTTAGAAAGTACAAGATAAAGCTCAACCCATCCAAATGTTCCTTCGGAGTGTCCTCATGCCAATTCTTGGGGCACATAGTTGATCGAACGGGAATACAAGCTAGCCCAGCACAAGTCAAGGCTCTGATGGAGTCAGCAGAGCCAAGGTCCCTGAAGGAAATCCAGGTACTAACCGGAAGGGTGACAGCCCTCAACCGCTTCATCTATCGCTTAATTGATCGGTGCAGGTCATTCTTTCAAGCTATAAAGGCGGCAAAATGAGAGGTCTAGGGGCCGGAGCAATCTGAAGCCTTGAAAAAACTCAAAAGCTACATGGCAAAGCCTCCTATACTGGTAACCCCAGTAGCCGATGAGCCGTTACACTTGTATCTAGCCATATCTGCGACATCTACTAGCGCCGCTCTGGTTAAGGAGGGCAAGGGATACCAGATACCAGTCTTCTACACCAGCAAAGCCCTTACTGATGCAAAAACCCTTTATTCAAAGCAGGAGAAGCTGGTACTATCACTGATCAATGCAAAGCGACGTCTTCGAAATTATTTTGAAGCACACCCGATGGTAGTGCCAACTGCAACTCCGATCAGATCCATAATGGCGAAACCTGAGTTATCAGGGAGAGTATCCAAATGGGCAATAAAACTCAGGATTTTTAACATAACCTATGTCCCCCGAACTGTCATCAAAGGACAAGCAGTAGCTGATTTCCTGTTAGAAACAGAAACTACAGATTCCTTAGAAGAAAATGAGCCTGGCTTATGGGTTATGTTCGTGGACGGATCATCAAATGTCAATGGAGCTGGGATCAGTGTAGAGCTCGTGACACCAGATGGCCCTAAAATCCAGCAGTCCGTTTGATTGGAGTTTTCTGCCTCCAACAACAAAGCCGAGTATGAGGCCCTTTTAGCAGGGATTCGGTTGGTCCAAAGCCTTCAGGTATAAAAAGCGGAGATACAGGGCGATTCCCAGTTGGTAGTACGACAGTTGAATGGGGAATATGAAACCCGAGAGCCTAAAATGGAAGTGTACAGGAATTTGGTGCTGAAAGAGGCCGAGAAATTCCAACAGTTGACCTTTGATCAGATCCCCAGAGGGGATAATATCATAGCAGATCATCTGGCTAACTAGGCCTCCGCATCAGGGGAATGTATGACTCGAACTGTACCAATAAAATTCATCATCCGATCAAGCTTGGAGCCCCCTGAAGACGTGATGGTCATTCCATGGGAGCCAAGCTGGATGGACCCTATAGCAGATTATTTAAGGACCGGTGCATTACTTGAGTCGAAACCTGAGGCCTGGAAGATAAGAATGAAGGCAACCATATATGCTCTATACAACGGCCAGCTATACCGCAAGTCTTTCTCCGGGCCATATTTGAGATGTCTTATGCCCTCCGAAGCCTCTGCGGTCATGGAAGAAATTCATGCAGAATCATGTGGCAATCAATCCGAAGGAAGGTATTTAGCCCATAAAGTTCTCACCCAAGTATACTTCTGGCCATATCTGTCAAGGGACGCTGAGGTCTACACCCGACATTGTAAAAGTGCTAATTTTATGGAGATGCCATTTATCCACCTCCGAAGTTATTGAACCCAACAATTATCCCTCACCCCTTTGCCTGACGGGGTATGGATATTGTGGGTCCTCTCCCGCAAGCTATACGATCTACCACTCATGTTCTTCTGGCTACAGACTATTTTACCAAATAGGTGGAAGCTGAGGCATACTCGACCATCAAAAGTAGCCATGTTATAAATTTCATCTGGAGCCTCATCATTTATAGATTCAGTCTACCCCAAACTATAATGATAGATAATGGCACCAATTTGGATAACAGGAAAGTTCAAGCATTCCTGGCAAAGCATGGGTTCAATCATAACACTTCTTCCATTGGCTATCCACAGGGAAATGGGCAGGCTGAAAGGACAAACATAACCATTTTTGATACACTCAGGAAAAAGCTTGAAGAGGCAAAAGGGGTCTGGTTAGAGAAATTGCCCGAGGTGTTATGGTCCTATCGGACTACTCTAAGGCAACCAACGGAAGAGACCTCTTTCGCCATGGCTTATGGGGCCAAAGTCGTTATCCCAACCGATTGAAAAGTACCTACTTTAAGAAGGCAAGCCTCGGAGGAAGGTCCAAACAATCAACACCTAGCCCATGATTTGGACCTGCTAGAGGAAAGAAAGGAAGTTACCGTGATAAGGCTAGCTGCCTACCAGCAACAAGTCAGGGCACATTTCAATAAGAAAGTTAAGAGAAGAGAGTTTCAGGTAGACGATATGGTACTCAGAAGAAAGATTGGGATTGTTGGCAAATTACGAGAAACATGGGAATGACCTTACACAATTATTGAGGTCATCGGACGCGGAGCTTATCGGGTATAAAAGAATGAGACATGCCGCATTGAGCCCAACTCTCAGAACGCGTATCGGTTGAAGAGGTATTATCCTTAGGTAGTTTCTTTTTCTTGTTAAAATAATAAAATTGTGTCTCGCATATGACACCTTTTGCTGATCATAATAAGGCATTTGTGCCCGATGTTCGGCACCTCTACTTCATGATTCTCAAGTTCATTTCAATAAAGATACGTTTTATTTTTATTTTGCGAGTGTTCCATATGCCCAAAGGCTCAATTTTTAAATTAAAATATTCCTAAGTGTTGAGTTCAAACCTGATTTGAACTAACCAGAGGACAAAAACAAGCCTTAGGGGTCATATGCCCGAAGACTCCATTTTTAAATATTCCTATGTGTTGAGTTCAAACCTGATTTGAACTAACCAGATGACAAAAACAACCCTCAGGGTCATATGCCTGAATACTCCATGTTTAAAATTGAAATTTTTTCTAAGTGTTGAGTTCAAACCTGATTTGAACTAACTAGAGGGCAGAAACAAGCCTCATGGGCCATATACCCGAAGACTTAAAAATTGAGAAAATTTCCTAAATGCTAAAGTTCAAACATAATATAAACTGGCCAGAGGACAAGAAACGGGTATTAGGGGCCATATGCCCGAAGACTAGATATTGCAGGAAAGCAAGAACAAAATAACCATTGAAATAGGAAAAATTCTTTTTCATTAATAAAAGGAAAAACTACAAAAGCACCCTTCTGAGAGGGGTAAGAACAAAGAACTTAAAAAAGCCTATTCTACTCAGGAGGATGATAGTCTTCTCCCTTTAGAATAACATCAAACCGCTTCTCATTTTCAGAACCTGGAGGGTCCTTGTAAGGAAGAGACACTCCCATAAAAACATCAAACTCCTCTGCAGTCTTGAACTCACGAGCTGCCAAAGGAATGTGATTCATTTCATGATTCTCTCGTCATGCTTTGACCGATCGGACATCGCAGATAGTGGTGTACCGGCTGTGCATGTCCAGACCCCCCAAGCGGCACACCTCAACCTTAGACCGCTCAAGAGCCAGAAGGTCATCTGACTCCGCCTTTTCGGCAGCAATCTTCTGGTAGGCGGCCTTCACTTCTTCAAGCTCAGCGGCTAAAGCTGCCTTTTCGGCAGCTAAAACTCTCTTCTCCGCCGCACCGGTCTCCAGAAGGTTTTTATGTTCAGAGACGCTCTGGCAAAGCCCATCTGCCTCTTTGACTAGAGCGGCCCAATGCTCGTTATTCTGTTTGAGTTGGGCCAACATATTGGTCATTTCCCTGACATCAGACTCCACAACATTGTTGTAGGCCTGGACCCCATAAAGAAGTTGCACGGAAAGGACATGTTAGTACATAAGGTGGTAATAATAATGAACCAAGTTACAAAAGGAAAAAAAAATTATATACCTCCATGACCATTGTGGAAGTCTTCTTCAGAAGCTCAGTGCTGGAGATTTTAGACTGAGCAGCCCTATCGGCCGGAGTCCAAATCCCTTTTGCCATAACCCGAAGAGCTTCTAGTTGGGTGATGGTGAGCTGATTGGCGCAGACTGGAGTCCCATCGGGTAAAAGGAACTTTGGCTCCCAGGGAATAGAAGTACGGGGGGCCTTCTGAGCTTGGGGGGTTTCGCTCGTAGAGGCATCAGCAATTTGAGTCTTGGGCCTTTTATTGGCCGATCCACCGCCTGTACTAGATCAGGTCCTTATGATTTGAGGATTTACAGGAGGAGGCTGAGGTGGAGCTACCGGACTCTGTGTTGGCGGAGGTACTGGAGGCGCCGAAGGTGCTGTCGAAAGTGGCACAACATCAACCAAGTTGACCCCTTCAGGAACTTGAGTGCGTTTGGTAGAAAGAGGTTTGACGGGTAAGTCCATCCTGTCAACAACAACGCCCAAGTTAGAAATCATCTCTAGATTTTCTTGAGTCAGAAGGTCTGTAACAGATTGGACATTGCCCCAGGTCTTGGTTTTCAGGAGGGCTATTCGTTCTTTTATGAGGGACAGGGGTATTTCTCTATCCTCATAACCTAGAAACCTATATGCATATTCCCCCCGATGTAGATCACGGTACTCATAAAGACAAGAGGCCTTATGGAGGGACGGTAGATGGGTAAACGAATGGCACCGAACGTGTGTGGGATCAGGAACGTAAGAGAAAATAGGTAAGACCAATTACCACTCACAACTACTATTATCTCTTTCCACCCCTTATCATACTTTTCTATACCAGTGCATATGCCCCTACCATGGAAGGGAAATAGGTTGTATCTACCCTTACTCTCTCTGGCATTTTGAAAAAAATAACAAAGAAGTAGGTCGGCTAAACCTAGGTTAAGGTCCAGATCCCTATTGTATAATAGGAGCATGGACAGAATCCTAAGGTTGTTCGGGTTCAGTTGAAGGGGGTGTGAACCTAACATGAAAAACATGTAATGGAAGAAAGGATGAACGAGAAACCTTAAAACCTTGAGGTGACCTGCCAATAGCAGAATGCTACCGGGTTGGAGTCCATCACTCTTGGTGAAATCTAAGTAACCTGGGTAAGGGTCCACATCTATATCCCCAGGTACGTGGGTCTCAGCCCGAAGATGTTTTACATCTACTTCAGGCCGGGTTTTCTTAAGAGGGGCGACAACGAATTGTTCAGAAGACTTAGGGTGCACAAACTCATTATTACCATGAGAACCCCTGGAAACAGGTGTTCCCGGATACGTTGACGAACCTGGAAGATCGGTGTTTTGGGGAACTATTCTTGGGGCCCCTTGACGTGTAGGAGGAGGGCTGTCACTACTGGTAGGATTGGTGCCAGTAGTAAAGGTCAAAACGACCTCTTCTACTGAACGGGTGTCATCAATGTCAGACATAGTGCCAAAAAAGGTAGAAGAGACATATGGGGGGCAGAGGTGAAAATTAAAGAAAAGGAAAGGACCGTCCGACTTACTCAACTGATAGTGAAGAGTCAGGGAAAACTTCGGGTAGAAGTAAACTTCTGTTATGCTGGGAAATCAGAATTGACTGATGGAAATGATTGCAGGGATGAGGGAGAGATGAGTTTCAGAGACGAAAGCTGAGAGAGAGGAGCAAGATGGAAAAAGTTGTGAATGAAAATAATGAAGAAAAGAAATGTCTTGGGGTGGATTTTATAGAAAAAACATGTCAAAAGACTACATAAAACCCGAAGGTCACACAACCCACGAGGAGCCGTCATGGTGCGAAGATTAAGGGAGTAATGGCCTTGTATTTTGAAATTCCATTAAATACCGAATAATGATATGATAACTCATCTCCATCATTTCCCATAAAATATATATGTATATATAAATGTATTCAAATTCGGTTATGGGCTATGAATTAGCCCATAACCTCAGGGGCCTGTGTAATATTCAAAATAATTTATGGTCCAATAAGTATGGGCCACATGACTGATGAGCCGAAAACTGATGGGCCGAAGACGGATGGGCCGAAGAAATAAATGAGCCCATAAGAATTCTCTAGAAGATGAGTGATACATAAGTCAGGGAGTTGTCCTACTTATGGAATAAAGAGTCCAAAAAAGAAAAGAGTTTATCAAATCCCTTGATTTAAGGAATTGATAAACTTGGATAAATGGGTTTGACCCATTAACAGAATTGTGTATAAATACATGGCCAAAAATAGAATAAATGATCCAATTTTTTAACTCAATTATAATTGTGTATTTTTCTACATCTACAGTAATATATTGCAAAAGTTTTGAGAACATGGCATTTTGTTTTTTTTTAAAGAAATGGATTGTCCAACAATGTCCTCATTCCAAATCTTAAAATATATCTTCAAAATAATGCAATACTACAAGTCTTAAAAATGTTTAGATCGGAAAAACTTAGTATGATGAACCTACCTAAATTGGATTGCCACCAGGAAAGGAAAGGGATTGTCATTCAACCACTTCACCATTATATGAAATATTCCCACTTTCACCCTGTAAGGTTTGTCATATTCTTACTTTCATCCTCTTGAACTTTAATATTCATATTTTTGCTCCCTTGAATTTAAATTTTGTCCCACTTTCGTCCCCTCCGTGTTAACGTGGTTAGGAGATGTCGTTAGTTTCCTGATGTCACTCGCTAACCACCATGTAAATTGTTCATATTGCCCTCAGTGTATGAAATGGCATAAATATAATATTCAGGGACAAAATCGTAACTGCGTATAAAGTCGTTAGTTATATTAACGATCATATGTACTAGGGGATGAAAGTGAGAATATTTAACTTCGAGGAAATGAAAGTAAAAATATGACAAACTTCGGGGGTGAAATTGAGAATAACTCAAATAATTATGTTGAGACTCACCATGATGGGACCTATATATAGTGAGTTTTGTCCTTGCCAAATCAACTTAGTACAACAATGTCATATTGGTAGTATGATTTGATATCATATAAACTAAAAACCCAAATAAATCCAATTTGTGGTCATAATGGACTTGTAAAATTTAGCAAGTTTAATGTATCATTTTCAATGATCCCAAAATACAAGAGTACCAAAACAATAATAAATAAATAAAATAACTTCCTCTGTCTTAATTTACTTGTCCACGTTTGACAAAAAAGTACTTTCAAATTTTGGTCAAACTGGACAACTAAAACGGGACGGAGGTACTATTTCTTACCAGACAAATATAGCATCCAAAGCCAAAGCTCGTCGAGCAATCCAGCCATCAACACTAGTATCTGAAAATACCATGTCACGCCCCGAATTCCTAGGACTCCGAAACCCGAGCCTAAGAGCTAAGGGAGTGAATGCGGAAGTAAAAAGAAATGAGAACCAACGAAATTCAATCATCAAATACCCACGAAAGGGTAAAATGATCTGATACCACGATGTCACACCCCTAAGATTCCCGAAACTCAAATCTAGAGAATCAGCGAATCTCCAAGGGATGACGCTAGTCAAGCGACTACTAGAGTCAACAACAACAAAAAGACACATGGAATAACAATAAAAATATACTCCATGTCAAGTAGAATGCTAGAAACTCACTAGCATCCTCCAATACCAACTGACACGCTCCTAAATTCCTAAGACTCCCGAACTGGGACATCCAAGGAATCCAAGATGTGATCATTAATACGAATGACCAACTAAGACATCATTATCCAAGAAAACACATGGGTTAATGATAGGAATGGTATATTCCATACCCAAATGACTAATAAAACTAAGCAGCGGAATCTAACGAAAATCCGGCAGAGTTCCGTTTGTAAATGGAACATCCGGACAACCAAACACAACACAATAACCTGCCAATAGCAATTCAATAATCACAATGGCTTCCAAGCCCCACATTCATCAATCCTAATAGGGCCGAGGTAGTGGAAAGAAACCAAAACCCCTCCAAACCCTCTAATATCAACAGAGCCACAAATGCTCGAATAGGAATACAATAAATGCACCTAGTTGTGCAAAATAAATACAATAACCTCATGAAAGAATAAATACAGGAAATAAATGATACATCAACAGGGATATGCCAACAGACTGGCTCCCAAAAGAGTATACATAACAATCCCATAACAATGGGTAAGGAAGCTGAAAGTGGATACCTATCGTCCCCAAACCAGTCGTACTGCAACCGTAACTGCATCACCCAACGCAACTCCAAAACCTGTAACAAGGAAACCAAGGAAAACTGCCATTGCACCGCATCCTGCCCATAGCCGTATAATTCCTGCAACCTGGCGTGTGAATACCAGGGGGCAAGTGAAATACCCCTGTGAGCAAATAAGCTCAGTGGGAAAGAATACTCTAACTACCACATCCTCTGATAGTTTAGGTAAAGCTAAACCGTCTAATAAGATATAAATAGCCCAACTAGTCCCATCCACGCAAATCCAAGTCACACGCTCATATACTATCGTAAACAAGTATACATAAGTATATAGGGAATATATATATATATATATACACCTATATATATATATATAAATACACAACATGAGTCTCTAAGACTCGTACTCCAAGTACCCAACACCAGTAGTCTACACTACTCTCACCAACGTACACTAGGTACACAACAACCCAAGTCAAATCTAACAATCATCAATGTTCACCACGCTAACCACCAAATCCAACAGAGGGAAACACACTCACCTCTAATATCCACAGGAATCAAATCCACCACTAGTACCAAGGAATACTCATAACTCACTTCCCAATAACATAGGAGGAAAAATACTCACATCCTTGCGTACTAACACAATCGTCATCCATACATACATATATATATATATATATATATATATATATATATAACCAATCTCATCTCACTCCTAGAGGAATCTACCTCTCAGGAACTAGATCACCTCAATCACATCTATTCCTCGATACCATAAGTCACATCATCACATTAACCTCATAATACTATCATCAATATATATATATATATATATATATATATATATATAACAAACCTCAATTGCTATCTCCAACAATGTCAATAAATCACCAACACTCTCACTAAGGATATGAAAAACCACGTAAGAGTCAAGAACCCAAGCAAGGGAAAAGGAGTCCCAATGCTACACCAACAGATAACCAAGACAACCACGTCAAGGTTAAGAATACCCAAACAAGGAAAGAACACCACAAGTGAACAAAGAAAGAACACCAAAAGTGAACAAGGAAACCAAAAACGAATGGCCGAGAGTGGAGTAATAAAAAGATGAATCCCAGAGATTCATTAGTTTTTAAGAAAAATGTTTTCAAACTCGAACCGATCCATTTGGCATCCATGCCTCTAACGTAAGAAAAATTCAAATCACCTAGGTGGTCAAACCAATAACCCAGAAAAGAGAAAGGCAACACTATATGTGTGCACTGAACAACGACAAGCCTCAAAACCGAGACTTAAAAATGATCAGAAGCAAAGGTGAAACAATGGAACACCTTTCAAAACTCTACAAGTCGAGGTTTTGAGAAAGAAGTCTTGTAACCTCAGAATCCCAAGAAAAGTAATAAAATAGTTTTCTTTTAGAAAATCACACAGTATAAATGACCGTCTTGCCCCCGGTCTCCGTCAGTTGCCATCACCGGCTTTTAAAAGTTGAAATCTTTTCAAAGAAGATCCTAAGATCATTTTATAAGGTATTAAAACTTTTCATTTCTACGGGGGTAGGTGAAAACGGGTTTTTCCCTTTAAATACAAGAGTTTACTTCAAAACTTAGGAACACCGTTTTCGAAATGACAGCCAATAAGAGAAAAGACAACTCTATAGAATCAAATGACAACACCAGGAAAAGGTTCGGCACCACGCCGTAACCAACAACTCAAGGAATGACATAGAAGTCAACGACTACGTACTAGCGTACAAAACACAGTACAAGGAATGCTTAGGGAATGAACTAAGCACTAGAACCAAGTCTGTCAACTACAGTACCTCGAGTACTTAATAAAGTCACTCAACCATAACCTCTTCTCACCAATCAAAATCTCAACTACAGTTGATAGCCTATTCCTCAAAAGTGAAAGACACCTAAAGGTCCATACTACAACTCACAATCTCATCACCCACCTTCTCCAAGGCCCTAATTCATAACTGATACTAAAATCAATCTCTAATCTCCAATCTCCAACACAGTCACACGACTAACCATAATCATTCCAAAGAGATTACTACACGAATATACTTAACCTCCCCCAAGGGTGCGAAAGTATATATACTCACAAGTATAAAATAAACATTTCATTATACTTGATTTATTACCACATGTAATCATTTTCTTTCACGTTAATCATTATCAACTGAGCATTTTACAAAGATATGAATTTAAATTCGCAATATTCATACACAACATGCTCCAAAATCCAACAGGCAATAATAACACATATTAAACCTGCTCCAACATCACATGTAATAATATCACGTATACATGTCAAATGAAATCACATAAATGCCATGCAAATACAATGTGACTCATACACCACCCTTTGCCCACATCACGTGGTTAACGAATACGCACTCCACCCATTTACAAGGAGAAAGAGTACCGCACCGATCCTTCCCAAGTGTTTTTGACACTACACTTTCAACAAGGAAGACGGTTGCACGAGAGCCCTACTTGCGACTCCCCTGCGAGAGCGGCGCATACCACCACGATGGGGCAGCAACCAACCCTATATCCAAATTCCGTAGGTGGGAGACACCTTTTCCTGCAATATACTCAGGACCCGAGAGTGGCGCATACCACCACGATGGGGCAGCAACCAACCCTATATCACCTTCTGACTTTTTAGTTCCATAGGTGGGAGACACCTTTACCTGGCCAGTTGTTGCGACGATTCGACACAAAGACATCCCCACATGATTTCACAACCCACATATATCAACTCAATATGCATCCAGGTCTAAATGACAATCATGCCTCAATATAAATATGTAATGCATCATATTTATGTACAATATTCATATATAATTCACACGGCGCCCATCACAGGTTAACGGATACAATCCGACACAAAACTGTCCCTACAGGATACATACCCCTGTACTCAACATAAATATATAGTGCATCATATTTAAGCAATTACCCACATGGTACTATCAACATAATCTCATAATCTCCTTACATGCTTTAAAATACAATAAAGCATTTAAATCATATGAAAACAAATTCATATACAATTCATGTTTTCAAAATATATATTTTCTTTAATTCTTTAGAAAATATTTCAATTCCCTTATCATGCCTTTAAAATAAATTAAGCAATTAATTCACGTATCGCAAAGGAACCTAGCACAACGTCTAAGTTTCCACGAATCTCTACTAACTCATTTAATTCTCAAGGGAAATTCTAAGCCATCTATTCCTATTCGATTCATATAGGAAATTATTTAATTACATAGGAAATAATTTAATTAATTTTCTTAAATTAATTCCTAAGTCCAATTCCGATTCTAAACGAATTATAGACATTTAAATTAACGATTTAATATATCTATATTAAATTAAATAAGGGTTTTGCACCCCTAAACTACTTCAATAATGCGGAGTGAGAAATAAAATTTCCCACCTGAGATTACGCTTACAGAACAGTCGTTACGGGCCCACCGTGAACAGTACCGGCGCCCGAATATAACGCCCACCGACCAAAGTCGTTCGAAAAATATTTCGAATATATCGAAATGTCCGCATCGACAACCTATACGATATATACGAAGCCCGTTAACAATAGGTTAAATAATTGGGTTAAATCTAAAATACCCCAAACGAAAACTATAACCTAAAAATGCGATTTCTGGGCAAATCGTTCATCCTAAAATCACGAAATTAATATATGACGAATACCATGAATATACGGAGCTACTCACCGAAAATCGGCTCAAACCGATCACCGGAAGGTCGCCAAAAAAATGGCCGAAGCCCAGCCGAACACGCCCCTGTCCACGCGCTGCTACACGAACTAGTGCGCCTCCCGTTCCGGCGACTCACGCCGCCCGTGCCGCCGCCTCTCGCCACCAGCGCCGCCGCCGTCCACAGCCCAGCAGCCCCTCACCGTCGCTGCTCCCGACCAGCTGCAACCGCCGGTCATCCCTCAGCCGACTCTGCTCTTCCTCTCTCGCCATGACCGGCGACTCTCTCTCTCTCTCTCGCCTGACCGGCGACCATGGAGGTGGAGGAAGGTGGTTCAGTCGTTCGCCTGTGGAGAAGGAGAAGAGCAGATCGTCTGATGGCGTGTAGAGAAGAGAATGAGAGTAGTTGGTCTGCATACATGTATATACATATATATACTAATTGCATAACTAACCCTCAACTTCTTTATAATTGCAAAATGAACCCCACCTTAATGATATATATATATAATTAAATATATATATATATATAATAAGTCCCAACAATTACCAGAAGCCTCAAAATAATATTGAGTCAACCCGTAAGTCCACAGGACGCCCAATAACCAATTTAGTCCGAAAGAAATATACCGGTTTAGGAATCCAACAACCGAAACACTGAGAAGGTAAATTAATACGCTTCACACCGGATTCGTAAAAGTACTAATACCGTAACCGAAATAATCGAAACGATATCGTGTAGTCAAGAATAAGAATTCGCGTAGTCATCCAGGAGAAACCGTAAAGTCATCCAGTTGACTTTAAAAGTAAACGCGAAAAATTTACAGGTATCAAATACCAAGAATAAACAATACGTCAATAACAAGTGACGTCATTATTGAAATTAAATTAAAATTAATTTCAGTAAAAAGAGAAAGTAACACGGGGTGTTACATACCAGGTTTCAAGCATAACATCACAACGGATGCGAACGACAACTTCACAAACTCCCAAAGCCTATAAAAAGCCTCAAACCTAAACCCAATCCACGTGGCCTTACACTTCTCACTCACCACTATGTAACCAAATTGGGCCCTGATTATGATCCACCACCCAAGCTCAACACTAGTGACACACCTATCATAAGAATCGGCAAAATGAGACACGAGACAAAAATACGACATGAAGTAAAAGGGTTAAAGATCGATATAAATGAATTCAAGTTATAAAAAGATCGACTCTAATACAACATAAAAATATTAGTGTCGTGTTTAGGTTAAACTTAAATAACTCGAATAATCCATTTGACACGATTATATTTGTATTTGTATTTTTATTTTTATTTTTTTCACTTCTCCAAATGGTCATGACGGATTGAAAAATTTAATTTAATTTTCCTAATAAATATGTTAAATTATTCGTATTGTGTACAACTTAACACTATTCAATTATTATATAGGTTACATTGTTTTGTGTCGGATTACTTGTGTAAATAATAAGTTGAATTATTAAGTGTTGAATATATTTGACACGTATATTAATTATGATTTTTTAAACTTGACCCATTTAATAAAATATTGTATTTCAACCCAACTAACATGACCCACAAATAGGGGTGTTCAAGGACCGAACCGGAACCGGGGTGTTCGGTTCCGGTTCTTACCCCTTTGGAACCGAACTGAACCGGTTCTTTTTATATATTTTTTTTATTAGTGTTATATTCTTACCTTATATATATATTATATTTAAAATTATAAGTTATAATTTGATATGTTTTAATTAACTTTAGGTTTATAATAATTGAAACTTTGAAATATTCTCTTTAATTTAGTTTATAATTATATTATTTTTTTATATTTGTATTATTATTATTATTTTTTAAAAAATAGAAAGAACTGGTGTTCGATTCCAGTTCTGGTTCCGGTTTTTAAGGAACCGAAAAAAATGGTTCAGGTTCCGGCCGGAACCGAAACCGAACCGATTTTAAACACCCCTACTGTTACCTGGTGAAGTCTTGAAGTAGGTTGTGGCATGCTAGTGTGACATGGGAGGATGGCACAGTGGCAATTTTGGTAAATAAGTCCAAGTTTGGAAGTCGGGCTTAGGAGCATTGGAAAATTATAGGAATTTAATTAGAGATGTTTTATATCATAAAAACATGACCTGTCAAAGAAAATTCGGATTTGGAATTCAAGAGTTTAAAAAAAGGCCATTATGACTCCTCTAGCAGGGTTAATATTTGTTATGGTCATAGTTGTATTTGTGAATTCTGTATATATAGGGAGAGGTGGGTCTCTGACCCAAGTAGGCATTCAACCACTTAGCAAAGCCATGGGCAAACCTTGGCTAAAACATGTATTGGGAAGCTTGTTGGCTTGTAAAGATATGGTTTGACATGGTTTGGTGACACAGTTGGCAAAGAGGGCTCTATTAGACACTATGGGTTGTGCTGAAGCATGCATGGCTTGGCAAGCCATGTGTGCATACCCATGAGTGTGCCAACTTGCCTTTGGCAAGGTGATGTCTTAGCTTGGCATGCATTGGTGTGCATGCAATGCACTTGGCTCGACAAGCCATGTGCACACCAAGCTTTGGCTAGGCCAACTTGTCCTTTGGGCAAGGCTATGACACAAGACAAGCTATGGTTGGTGTTGATTCAAGACATAGGCATGGCACAACATGGCCTATGAACAAGGTATTGAAAGAACCAAGACATGGGTGTAGTTAGGTGCTCGTTCAATGGTGAAGGCATTGGTTCAAACTTAGCAAAGCTCCCAAGTACGTGTAGGCTTGAGAGGAGCTGGGACAAGGCATTTGGCTCAGCAAAGGCAAACATTATGCAGTGTTGGCATATGCTTGGCATTGAGTTGGCTCAAGATGGTACATCATGGTTTAGACTAAGGCAAGACAAAGACTATTCAAAGCCAATGTGTGACTCAGACATGCAGTTTGGGCAGTTTGATGATACACAACTGACTCTAACCATCAAGAGACAAGGTGACATTGCAGGGAGAAGCCACAACATCCTAACAGTTGGGAGTGAAACTGTGTGCTAAGTGTTGGCAACCTCTGATTGGTGCCAACACAGCCTAGGTGGATGGGGCTGTCATCCACATCAGATATAGACAGTTTTGTATATTGGCCTATATAGGCACATATGTAAGGCATTGTATAAGCAGCGAATTTCAGAGAGAGATAAGGTTTGTTAGTGTTGTAATGTGCCTGAGTGAGAGGAATTCTTTGTACTATTTGTGTTTATAGTAAAAAGGTTGGAAAACCATTATTGTGGTTTTCTGTAAATTGGTGGGTGTTGTTTATATTATCTGTATATATACCTTGTGTGTGTGTTGAGTGTATTACTTGTTGCATTTCAAAGGCATCAAGTGTGTGTTGGTTGAACCAGGTTGGAACAAGAAGTGTTTGTGTCTGATTTGATGTCATCATAGGGCCAAAATTTGGTAGTGAAACTTGACCCCTGTGACACCTACCCACAAATACGAATTGTCACCCGTACCTATCAGTCCAAGTTCGATCTTATACACCACGACCCAGCTTAGCAATAGGTGGGCCCCTAGTGTGGCCACTGATATGTAGGCAATGGGCCTCATGATGCTCTGTGATTGCAAGAATTTATGTATTGGGAAGTTGATGGCGTATGCGAAGATCTATGGGATGAGGTTGTAGACGAATATTGCCGCATCATTGGCCACCACCGTTGATTTGCCTAAGACGAGCAAGATTTGTTTTGAGAAGGCGTAGATCACCGTTAATGGGATTGCGGTCACAGTGAGGACGATGGTCGCTCTTTGGAGATAGACTCCGAGCAAGTCATACTTGTGGGGCCCAGAGGGTTTCAACTGCACTGCCCATTCCTAGTTGCAACCACAAAGTATATATATTAAAACATACAAACTATATGGGTGCATTTGGAAAGGGGTGTTTTCGTTTTTATTCTTGTTTTTTTGGCACAGTTCATGAGAACATAATTTGTTTGGCATGCATATTTACTATCAACTTGTTCTCTATTTGAAAACTTTTTTGATGAACAGTTGTGAAAACATTGAGAACTAGAAAATGTTGTTTTTTGTTCTTCTTTTCACTGTTTAAAAAAAACAAAAAAAAAGGGGTCGATGTCCTTCTCCCTCATCCACTTTCCACCACCACCATCTACCACCAACAACCACCACCTGCCACCACCCCAACACCCTCCGTGACCAACCCCCCACACCCAAATTGACCCCCACCACCCCTAATTACCACTAATCGACCACCTCCACGACCAACCCCCACACCAAAATTGACCACCACCATCCACCCCTAACCACCACCAATCGACCACTTCCACAACCAACCCCCACACCCAAATCGACCACCTCCACGACCAACCCCCACACCCAAATTGTCCACCACCAACCACCATTAACCACCACCTCCACGACCAACCCTTGCACCCAAATCGACCCCCACCGCCCCTAACCACCACCAATCGACTCTCAAACCCTAACCACCACTAATCGACTCCCAAACCCTAACCACCACCAATTGACACCCCCTTGGAGACGAGGAGAGAAAAGAGCCAATGACGAGTTGAAAGCCGATGGAGATGCCGGCGAGGAGGATGGATGAAAACGCCAACGAGGAGATCAAAACTTGTTCGTGTGGTTTGTAGAAACTTGTGTGTGTGTGTGTGTGTGTGTGAGAATGAAAATAACATAATAGAGTCCCAAACAAGTTTTGTTTCTTCTTCTTCTGGGTGAGAAAATAAGAATAAGAATAAGAAAAGTTTTTATTCTAATTTCTAAAAACAAGGACAAAAACACTTGGTTCCCAATCGAGGCTTATATGTACATGTGCATGTTTGTCTAAGTGACCAGTGTATATATATATATATATATATATATATATATATATATATATATATATATGGCTGTATATATCAAGGTTCGCCGTAACGGTATCGGTCACTGTAACGGTAACGGTATTGGTGTAACGGACTCGGGTCAGTATCAGGGTTACGTAACGGGACTCGATTATCGTAATCGTGAATTTTTTAAAATCTTGCACATCTTACCCAAAATGTTCTAATTGGATACTTTTGGCAACATGAATGAATAAAGATGATTTTTTGGTAGATTTCAGTGAATTTTATTTAATTTTTTAAAGAAATTTAATATAAAAAATGAGTTATTAATAAATGTAATGATGTCGTCGTTATTTCAATATTTATGATATACTTGTTATGATATTATTAAATTAATTTTAAATTTAGATAAATAAAAAATTGAAATCATAAAAGATATAATTTATTTCCAACAATGCAAATAAATTTTTTAAAATGTACATGGTTCACCACCAAAATGAATTTCGTAATAGATATTGTTGCTCTGGTTGGGGTTCATGAAAGGATTGTCAATTTTGAGTTGTATCTTCAGTGGACATTTGATTCATTATTAGTAGACCATCTTCTCTTCGTAATTGATAAGAATGATTCTGACCCTAAGCATATTCCGATAAATTATTAGACTGATTTGTAACGGGCTGTAATGGGCCGTAACGACCGGTTCATGAGGGGAACCGGCCCACACCGATGTAACGGCCCGTAACGGTAACAGACACTCTAAAAACCGTTACTTAATGGCCGTTACAGCGAACCATGGCGTGCATATGTTAATGAGCAAGAATTTTGTTGGTCATCTCCGACTGGAGTAAAAATATTAGAGAAATGCTAAATATAAATCAATTTATCAATTTTGTGATATAATTATGAATTATGTGGATAATTGTATAATTTGACACGTGTCTAAAATAGAATAAAATGAAATGAAACTACTACTTTTAAAAAAATATTTTTTGGTAAGTGAAAATTAAAGTCGCATAAGAATTTAAACTCAACTAACCAATGAGATTCAAAATGAAAATTAATCTATATCAACCCTTACCATTTTCCGAGTCATGATATAATGTTGAAATTATTTTCCTGACATCTATGTATAGTTCTCTACCAATAGCTCTCTACAACAGTTGGACAATATCTTTTCGAGTTCCGAGTTGGACTCGAAAGACTGCGACGATGATGGTGGTGGTTGTGTTGACTGTAAGATGGGTTCTCGCAGTCCATCTTCTGATTCGATGTTTTTCACTCTAGCTACAAGTTGAGTTCAAGGGGGAGGAGAGTTGTGTTGGAGTTTATATATATATATATATACAATATATAGATATACTCTCTCCTTTTCAATTTAGTGGTTCATTTTTAAGTTTCAAAAAGTGCAAATAAGAATAATGCATCTTTAACCTTGAATGTTTTGGTTCAGACGTGTGACATCTGATGTTCAATTTTTATGGTAAATAATTTGTTAGAGATATATTATAGTCACAAACATGTGGTTTGTGTTAGAAGTATTATGTCTCATACTTAATTTTCAATACAAATAGTAATTTGCTATACCCACATTCACTTTGGGTTAATTAGAAGTATCATATTTCATGTTTTTTAATGTAAATAATTTGTTTAAAATCACGACCACAAACACAGACCAATTTACTAATTGCGTGAAATTATTACTAATTTTGTAAAATATAGAGTGATATTTGAGGGAGGAAATAATACATATTACTTTTTTTCCCCACCTGGCAATACCATATTATTGTATATATATTATATAAGGATAATTTACACAAAATCTCATGAGATTTCAGGATTTAATCACCAAATTCCTTGTCATTTGCCAAATCCCTTGACATTTCATATTTTAATCAAATACCCCCTCCAGCCAATTTTCATGTCAAAATGATTTAAATATCTCACATAAATTATAATTTCACCCCTCTTTTTTGAACATATTATACTTCCCACCCTCCTGTTTGGATAATTACACTTTCCCCCTCTATAAAAAATATATATAAAATTTGAACAAATATATAAAATTTGAAATATATATATATATAATTCGAAACAAATATATAAATTTCAAAAACTATATATATAAAATTCGTAAACTATATATTAAAATTTGAAAAAATATATAAATTTTGATATATATATATATATATATATATAATTCAAAACAAATATATAAAATTTGAAAAACTATATATAAAATTAGAAAAACTATATAAAATTTAGAATATATATATAAATTCAAAAAAACTTGTATATAATTCGAAACAAATATATAAAATTCAAAATATATATATATAATTCTTAAATCATATATTAAATTTCGGAAAAACTATATAAAATTCAGAAAATATATATAAATTCAAAAGAAATTATATATAATTCGAAACAAATATATAAAATTCAAAAAATATATATATAATTCATAAATAATATATTAAATTTTGAAAAAACATATATAAATTATCCCCAAAAAAAATGGAAAGGAAAGAAAAACAAATTGATGATGCTAATATCTAAGAAGAGACAAACAATCAGCTCATCATCTTACCATATCTCAATTCTTCTTGTCCAACTTTCGCACATTTACCTCTTTTTCCTTTAATTTTTTGTCCATTTAAAATAATACAATAAAAAATAAAGATTTAAGTACACAACATGACATGAGTCCCCATTCAACTTCACGTGCCACTCACGTGGTGCCATAAAAAAATAAACTTCACTTTTTGAAATATATATATTGTTTTCAAATTTATATATTTTTTTCAAATTTTATATATATATTTCAAATTTTATATATTTGTTTTGAATTTTATATATATTTTTTGAAATTTATATATATTTTTTGAAATTTAATATATATTTTTTGAATAATATATATATATTTTTAATTAAATATATTTTTTTATGAATTTTATATATATTTTTAGAATTTTATATATTTGTTTCGAATTATATATATATTATTTCCAAATTTTATATATTTTTTTCAAATTTTATATATATATTTCAAAATTTATATATATTTTTGAATTATATATATATTAAAATTTAATATATTTTTTATGAATTTTATATATATATTTTTCAAAATTTATATATTTGTTTCGAATTATATATATATTTTCAAATTTAAATATATTTTTTGAATTTTATATATATATTTTTATAAATGGGGAAAGGGTAATTATCCAAACAAGAGGGGGAAAGTGTAATATATCCAAACAAATAGGGTGAAACTGTTATTTATGTGAGGGATATTTAAGTCATTTTGACATAAAAATTGGCTGAAGGAAAATATTTGATTAAAATCTGAAATATCAGGAAATTTGGTGATTAAATCTTAAAATCTCGAAAAATTTTGTGTAAATTATCCTATTATATAATATATAGGAAAGCAAACGCCAATATAGTTTGTTGGTTGGCTTGCCTTATCCTCTGGTACCTAAATTGCAGTTCTCGCACACTTTTTCAACTTCTGGCTCAAATGGTTTCCTCACTTTTTAAAAGTGAAATAATTTTCAGATTGCAATTTTATTGCGGTGAATATATATATTCCATTTACTTCTATTTTTCATTTTGTCAAAAACAAGTTTAAGGAAAATGCTTCCTTTAGTCTATTGAACACAGAATTCCCTATATAACAAAGAAATCAGGTGGAACGGGCCACTAATCATCTGGAGGTTCACAATTTTATCTCACACACACACATATATATATATATATATATTGGCCAATCTTATAAATGTGTGAATTGTGATGTTTGTGAGCTACAAGCCTACAATGCAGGTCCTAAACTTGAGATTTGATAAATCACAATTTTCATATTTACCCTTAGAATCTTAAATGAAAATAATAAGTTAAAAGAACAATATTTAGGTTCTGCTTCATGAGACCAAATTTGTCCTACATGATGATGTAGTTCAATATAAGTTAGGCATATGGTTAAAAAAAATTTAAAAAAAAAATTGAATATAAAATTTATAAATATACAAATCAATATCAATTCCTTCTAAAAAAATATTTTGGACACCTGTCAGCTATGTTTACAACATATACTTTCAACTCATGGATTCCGAGCAGTGCGTGCATGTTTAGAGGAAAAATAGAGGACATCGAAGAATGCAATAGCTTATTTGACTAAATTAATTGAACATCGCTCGTGTGAGTACAACATATATGGCTGATTACTGGCAAAAATTTAATGTATTAAAATCTTGTCATCAGAGAGTTATAAAGCTTGAATCAACATGGAGTCCCACTATGGGGTTATTATGAACCATTTCGTGGAGATGGCTTTTTGGTGCCTTCCCATTTATCCAAACGCATCCTAGCTTTCTCCACCTAATATCCAACATAACCAAACCCTTGTTTAAATGTTAGTATTTCCATAAAAAAAATAAAAAAAAAATAAGGTAACTTTTGTTGCAAAATTGGGACTAACTATTTAAATTAAATAGTTACCTCTTTATCCCAGTCCGTACGATATGTCACTATGATTAAGATGACGGTTTGCATGACTGTTCCCCCAATCATCCCAGACCAAATACCCTAGACACACACACACAAAAAAAAAAAAAAAAAAAAACAATAAATTAAATAAAATCATCTCAGAAATTAATTGACAATTTCATCTGCTTATTACTTCACCATTGTTTGCTAGAAGTTGAACATGCATGATACCATAATATATATATATATATATATATCATATGGGTATATGACAAGTATATGTACATGATAAAGAAAAGAGGCAGGTAGCTAATACCTGAACTCCAAGGTCAAATTTAAAACCAAGAAGACAACCAATAGGAATTCCAACCACGTAATAACATCCCACATTCACATATGCCACAAACGCTTGCCATCCGCACCCAACAGCCACACCTTCAATTATTCAATTAAATCTGTTAGTGAATATTTTGCATCAATAATTGGCAACAAAAAAATTATCGAGTTAGAAATAAATAAAATGCAGTATTAAGTAACTGTGTGATGTGTAGGAGATTTAATTTATTTTCAAAGTTGTTTCATAAAATATTACTATAATAGAGGTTACGCAATTTTAATAGCAGCTTAGAAACATATGTTGATCAATAATCAAAAGTTGATTAATTAGAACAAATTACATATAAGATGACTTAGAATTGTCAATAATGAATACATCGTACATGTGATTCTCATGATGTTACTGTTATAGTGAGATGTAGCACTTTATGTACTAGCTTCCAAACAAGCAACAAATAATTAATGGAGGGTGGTCAAGGTCATCAAAGAGAAATATGAAAGTGACTCCAAAATTAATAAAGTTTTGGCGGTGATTATCAACTTTGTTGATTGAGCGGGAAATGAGGTGACCCATCACCTCTGTTCCTTTGCTTTGGGGTGGAACAAGTGAAACACTTTTTTTCATTGATATCATGACATCATTGTTGAAATGGTCGAGGTCCGCTGGACTGGACAATATTCATCGCGAGTACTAAACAAGTATTGACTATGCGCAACGATATTAACACCTTCCAAACACAATATGATTCCTACGAAACCATGTATGACATACTATGACTAGACGCTAACTACAAAAATGATACATGTTTAAAATGTATGCGTTTGAATCCTGTTGATAGGTCCACTAGAAATCATAAATTATTAAAGAAATAACAAAAATTTTCTTTTATCCTTTTCGGACGATCAGAAAATCAAGAAATAATTAATATATTCGAGATAATTGTGTATTTATAAAATATTATTTCAAAGTTATATGCTTTCGAAGGATGAACCAGATCTAGAAATGTATCCAAAACTGCAGCAAAAATATATTTGTGTTTAAACTTTAATAAAAACAATTTGTATATATTGTTGATGAGATAATGAAGTTGTGAAGCTCTTACCAGACAAGACTGGTTGGACACCATTAAGAATGAGAGTGACTGCCAAGTAGGGGCAGAGCTCGGAGACGGCCTCGGCCACATTCTCACCGCTGGTAAATACGTAGCTGATGACGTGACGCAATGATAGCACAACTATAGCTTCCATTACAGCAATGATGAAAGAAACAGAATTCACCACCAAAACAGCGAATGCTGCAGACTTGGGGTTCCCTGCTCCAAGCTCATTGCTAACCCTTACACTGTAAACAAATTAAACACATACATTTCATTCAATCCTACCATAAAAATTAAGTATTATTTACTTAACAAGTTGTAACCGATAAAAAGATAGAAACAAAAAATCAATCCACATTTTGATTATACATGGCCATGTTTAACCGAGATTCTGCTTCTACTTTTTATTGAGAAAAAAAGAAAATTGTTACCTACTAGCTTCTTTAAAATGCTCTTTCAAAAACCAGAAATTTTTCTAATTTTTTTGTCAAATGTCCTTTTGAATAGCTTTTCACTCCAAATGCCAAAAATAACGTTTGAAAAGTAAATTCAAAGAGAGTAATGGTATAAAATGGAACCACTAATCTATCAGTCTACCAGACAATGAATAAATGTAGAAGAAACAAATAACAATGATATCAATCACACACTGTGACATATATAAATGTGTCAATTTTATACAGTTTCTTGATTTTGTGATAGTTTTTGATGAACTAGTTTCACCCGAACAATCTAATAATTTTTTTCATACCTCGTCGTAGATTGAATTATATATGCTCAAGGACTCACCTGGCAGCTGCGTTGAACCCGACAGAAACCATGAACAGTAGTCCATTTATCGACATGCTGCAGGAAATTAATAAAAACATGCAATTAGTATTTCTATTCAAAACAGTAGTACTTACTTTATTGTTAGTAATAATGTTTCTTATAATGTATTGATAATTCACGTCCCACATGACATGGCATTTGAATCATCTAATGCATAATCGGATAAAAAATCTACCTAATTATTGTGCACGGGTACACTATACAGAGAGACTGGGATGTTCCAAAAGCAGCAACGTTTAACATGCAAGAACTTTAATTATTGAAGAATCAACATTTTGATGATATAGTTCTGTACATGGCCACAAAAAACAGCTTTTGACTAAAATTGGTTCGTAAATGATCACACAAGTTTTTGAGTACATGGCATTTTGTTTTCGTTTTAAAAGAATAAAAAAGATCTAAATCCCAATGAGGTCCTTAATTGAGAGTGTTACACGAACCGGACCCACAACTCACGTAATATTAAGTCACGGTACATAATAGTTAAGATTCGAACACACGCTCTAGAATTTGAATACGGTTGGTGTTGGGTTATGACTTATAATCCAGGAAAGAACAGACTCTGGGTCCAAAGGGGTTGGGGCATCGATTAACTATAAACAAGTACGGTAAATGTCGATTTTGGTATTTTACATGTACATATGAATTAGGTCTATATATACATCATTGTAACCCTAATTCATGGAGGAACGAAATACAAAGACTGCTTTGGTGGACGTAGGTTAAATTGACTGAACTACGATAAATCGTATATGTTCTTGATTCTTTACTTTTTTATTGTTTGCGATTGATCTTTTGTTTCAACAATTGGTATTAGAGCCAAGGTCGGATTCGCAACAATGGTGAATATTTCGATATCAAAGTTCGATGTCGAGAAGTTCGACAGGACTCACAATTTCGAGCTTTGGCAATAAAGGGTGAAAGATCTGCTGGTACAGCAGGGTATGGTAAAGGCGTTATATGGGAAATCGAAGAAGCCTACAACGATGTCAAACGATGATTGGGAAGACCTAGAATTGAAGGCGGTAAGTACCATTCGTCTATGTCTTGCAGATTCGGTTATGTATAATGTCTTGGACGAAGAATCTCCTACAGGGATTTGGACAAAATTAGAGAGTCGTTATATGTCAAAATCATTGATGTGAAATATGACGATGAAGACAAGGCAATGATGTTAATGAGTTATCTCCCTGCGTCTTATGAACATCTGTCTACGACCATATTATGGGGTAAGGAAACCCTAGAATTAGAGGAAATTATTGTTGTCTTATTATTTTACAACCAATGAAAGACTACCGAGGGTTTGCAAGGGGAAGGGTTGATAGCCAAAGGAAACTAGGAGTGTGGAAGGCAGAGGGAGAAGGGGAAATCATCTGATAGGGAGAAATTTAGATCGAAATCAAGGCCAAACTGGATGATGACAGTTAAATGTTGTAAGTATCATGAGAAGGGACACATTAAGAGGGACAGTTCTCGAATGAAGCATGAAGAAAAATGAAAGAACACATAAGCGTCAACCTCAGCTAATGCAGTCGAGGATAGTGCAGATAACAATGATGGAGATATGCGATCATTATTGTCTACAACTGATAGCGATACAGATTCCTGGCTACTTAATTCAGGTTGCTCTTATCATATGTGCCCACAAACAGATTGGTTCGACACTTACATGTCAGTCAATTATGGTAGTGTTGTTATGGGCAACGATGCTTCATGGAAAGTTGTCGATTTGGGTACTGTTAAAGTTAAGATGTTTGATGGTACTGTGAGAACACTGTGTGACGTGAGGCATGTTCCTGAACTTAAAAAAAAAAAAAAAAAATTTACGAACTTTAGATGCAAATAGATGTGTCTATAAATCAGAATGAGGAATTCTGAAGGTGTCGAAAGGAGCAATGGTGTTGATGAAAGGGCGAAAGGTCGCAAAAAATATTTATAAACTGATAGGAAGTACTGTTGTGGGTGGAGCTATTGTTGCTTCATTTTCTAAAACCAGCCCTGGTGACTCGCTTTTATGGCACATGAGACTGGAACATATGAGTGAACTCGGGATAAGAGAACTTCATAAGAGAAATCTATTGAAAGGTGTGAAGACTTGTAAACTCGACTTCTGCAAGTATTGTGTTCTCGGAAAACAGTGCAAGGTTCGGTTTAAAACGGAAATTCACAGCAGTAAGGAAACTCTTAATTACATACATTCGGATGTTTGGGGACCGGTGGATGTAAAATCGAATGGTGGATCATACTATTTTGTAACAGTCACATATGACTTCTCTAGGAATGTTTGGGTTTATTTCATGAAACACAAGTCATAAACTTTTACAAATTCAAGGTGTGGAAAACAGAGGTAGAAAATTAGACCGGGAAACAAATCAAAGCCCTCGGGACAGACAACGTAACTGAATATAAGAGCACAAAATTTTTGAAATTTTGTGGGGAGCATGGGATTAAGAAACACTTCACAGTTCAAAAAATGCCACAACAAAATGGTGTTGCTAAGAGGATGAATCAGACCATTGCATAAAGGGCGAGATGTATGAGGTTGAATGCTGGTCTACCAAAGAATTTCTGGGTTGAGGTAGTAAATATGGCTTGCTATGTTATCAACAGATCACCAAGATCAGTTCTGAATAGGAAAGTTGTTGAAGAGGTATGGATAAGAAATGAGGTTGACTACTTTGTGATGAGGGTATTTGGATGCCCTGGATATGTTCATATACGACTCGAGAAAAGGTCTAAGCTTGATCCAAAAAAAAAAAAAGGTGTATATTTATTGGTTATGAGAAATGAGTAAAAGGGTACAAGTTTTGGAATCCAGATACTCAAAATGTGGTGATTAGCAGAGATGTTGTCTTTGATAAAAAAAAATCAATGTTGGAAAATGAACAGCCACATCAACTAGAAAATAGTGCAAATGAGAAGCAATGAATTGAGGTGGAGCTAGAAGAGCCGAGGGCAGAAAAGGAGAACATTCTGCAACCAGAAAAGGAGCACCATCACATTACTACAGACAAACCCAGACGTACTACTAGACCACCAACGAGGTATGGTGATTATGTTTCTATTACACTTATGACTACTGATGGGGATCATTCATCTTATCAAGAGGCAATTAGTTGCCAAGAAAAAGGTGAGTAGATGAAGGTCATGATAGAAGAGAATGAGACACTTATGAAAAATCATACATGAGAGTTGGTGGAGCTTCCTGAGGGAAAAAGGGGTTATTGGGTGCAAGTGGGTGTTCAAGAAAAAGGTATTGATTATAATGAAGTGCTCTATCCAGTTGTGAAGCACATTTTTATTATATCAGTTTTGGCATTGGTAGCAAATGATGACATGTAGTTAGAGCTATTAGATGTGAAGACAGTTTTCCTTCATGGTGATTTGGAAAAACACATCTTCATGGAACAACCGGAGGGGTTCAAGGAACCTGAATCAGAACATCTTGTTTATAAACTGAAGAAGTCGCTTTATGGGTTGAAGCAGTCTCCCAGGGAGTGGTACAAGAAGTTTGATTCTTACATGTTATAGATTAGCTACACTCGTTGTGAGTATGATTGTTGTGTTTATTTAAGAATTTTAAATGATGGTCCATATATTTTCTTGATGTTATATATTGATGATATGTTTATTGTTGCTAAGCATGTGGATGAGATTAGTATGCTAAAACCCTTGTTGAGTAAAAAGTTGAGATGAAAGACTTGGGGGCAACTAAGAAGATTCTTGGCATGGAGACTCACAGGGACAAAGAGGCCAGAAAACTATGGGTTTCTCAGAAGAGCTACATAAAGAATGTGCTAGAGATGTTCAATATGAGTGATACTAACGAAGTAGGTATACCATTGGCCAGCCACTTCAGATTGTCTACAACCCAAAGCCCACAAACAGAAGCAGAAATTGAAGAGATGGCCAAAGTATCTTATGCCAATGTTATAGGATATTTGATGTATGCGATGGTATGCACCAAGCCGGATCTAGCACAAGCAGTCAGCACAGTTAACAAATATATGGCCAATCTAGGGAAAGAACATTGGAAGGCAGTGAAGTGGATCTTCAGGTATTTGAAGGGTACCGCAGACTATAGGATTATGTTTGCAAAGCAGCAGAGTACTATGTCAGTTGTGGGGTATGTGGATGTAGACTATGCAGGTGATCTTGATGATAGGAGATCTTCCACAAAGTATGTGTTCACATTAGTAAGAGTGCCGATGTGTTGCAAATCTACACTTCAGTCCATAGTCGCATTGTTTACAACGGAAGCAGAGTATATAGCAGTTACTGAGGCTACAAAGGAAGCTTTGTGGGTGAAAGGTTTGGTCAGGGAACTTGGTATTGATCAAGGTGGAATTCAGTTGCATTATGATTGCCAGAGTGCCATTTATTTGGCAAAGCACCAGGTATATCATGCGAGAACCAATCATATAGATGTGAGGCTTCATAAGATACGAGAGTTGGTGTCTACATGTGATATTCTTTTGCATAAGATACACACTACAGAGAATGCAACAGATATGTTGACAAAACAGTTGACAACAGACAAGTTCAAGCATTGCTTGGACTTGATCAATATTTCTTTATGTTAAATAAAAGGAAACCCTCTCAACAAAGTGAGTTCGAGATAATACAAGAGATCTTCAAGGTGGCAAGATATTCGCTAAAGTGGAGAAGCGAAATACAAAGACTGTTTTGGTGGACTTATGTCAAATTGACCGAACCACGATAAATCATGTATGTTCTTAATTCTTTACTGTTTATTATTTGCAATTGATCTTTTGTTTCAACAATTGATTCAAGCTTTAGAAGGTTCGTCAATGCCAACCGTGCTACATCCGCTGGGACTTCATTTTAAAAGGAATGGATTGTCCTACAATGTCCTCATTCCAAATCCAGTAATTCAATACTAAGTCTTCTAAATTTCTAAATAGGAAAATGTTATTTTGGATAATCTACCTAAATCGGATTGCCACCCCGGTAAGGAAATGTTTTATATATACATATAGATATAGATTTTTATCATATTATGCATATATATAAGCAAAAGTGCATAATACACCCCTGTGTTTTGGCTCATTTGCAAAATACCCCTGTGTTATTTTGTGCCCCAAATAACTACTTTGTGCTTTTTAAAAGTTGCAAAATACTCCATTGTGCGTTGCTTAGCTCCAAATTACTACTATGTGCTTTTCAAAAGTTACAAAATACCCCATTAGTTATGTTTTACACAAAAATATTGACAATTTTGCCCCATGTCTTGTAATAACCCATTTTTAGTATTTTGTTTACTTTTTTTTTCTATTTTTCAATAATATAATTAATAATTCAAAACTTCAAACACATATATTTATTTATAGGGGTGTTTGAAAACAATTCGGTTCCTTAAAAAGAGGAATCGGAACCGAATTTGGTTCCGGTTCCGGTTCTGATTCGTACTATTATTTTAAAAAAAGAAAAGAAAAAAAAAACACCAAATATCAAAAGATAATATAATTTTATATATGTTAATATTTTGGTTTGCTGACAGATTGATGAAAAAGGGAGAGAAAGAAAGGAGGAGGAAAGCTAAAATTTAGTGAAATCCGTAATTCAATATAATGTTACTTATAATTTAACAAATTTATATATATTTTTTGGTAGCTATTCACGAAATGTTTTTGGTAGCTCTTTTACTTATATTTTTGGTAACTTTAAATAGTTTTTCACGAATTATATATATATTTTTCACGAATTAAATATAGAAACATATATAAAATTATATTATCTTTTGATATTTGGTATTTTTTACTTTTTTAAACAAATTAATAATACGAATTGGAATCGGAACTGAAATTTTGGTTCCGATTCGGTTCGGTTCCGATTCTTATTTTTAAGGAACCGAACCAGTTTTGAACACCCCTATAAATAAATAAATATATATATATATATGTGTGTGTGTGTGTGTATGTGAATTTTTAATTTTTAATTATATTATTGAAAAAGAGAAGAAAAAAAAGTAAACAAAATACTAAAAATGAGTTATTACAAGATAGGAGGGTAAAATGGTCAATATTTTTGTGTAAAACATAATCAATAGGGTTTTGCAACTTTTGAAAGCTAAGCAAAGCACAAAGAATATTTTACAATTTTTAAAAAATATAAAATATTTTACAACTTTTAAAAAATATAAAATTATAATTTAAGGCAAAAAATAACACAGGGTATTTTGTAACTGAGCTAAAGCAGAGGGTGCATGGCACTTTTGCCTATATAAATGGCCGTTAGTGGAGTCCTATCATGGTTCTAGAATATTGGCTTATTTATGCACGTATAGATAACAGAGAAAATACAGATGACCCGGCATGTGAGTCCTCTCCTGCTCATATATGCATATGTAATAGATAATGTCCTTTTTATTTACCGGGGAAAAAATAGACAATTAATGTTATATGGTTCTAGAAAATCGCTCCATGCAAGTGAATCGATGTATATATAAGACATGCGATTTTTTATTCAGTATGGAGTACTGATCTACTGAGATCATAAGAGGAATGAGATGCTCAATAAAATATACATGGCAGTAATAACTAATAAGTCTAAGAAGAAGGAATGTGAATTTATACTCGAATGGTATGATAGTAGCCATTTCGAAATGAATCAGATTCTCCACTCAAATATGTGAAATCACATCACTAAGTTGCCAAAAATAACATTTTTATGACTTAAAAAAGATAGTTTTTTTTAACCGCTATTCATATGCTACTCATGATTGATGAATCTCATTCCTATATTTATTTCACTTGTGATTGCGGTATCAATTTTAAAAATAAGTAATTTATTAAATGATACGACGATTCATGATACTAATATGATACTATATTCAATTGTCATAAGAACTTGAAGTCTTGCCATTCGAACCCATCCACCTAAATAATTATGTCGAGACTCACTGTTGGATGGAACCTATATATAGTGAGTTTTGTCCTTGCCAAATCAACTTAGTACAACAATGTCATATTTGTAGCATGATTTGACATCAAATTAATCTCAAGTTTAAAACCAAAATAAATTTAATTTGTTGTGACAATGAAGTACGTTGTCGTCGCATTTAGCAAATTTAATATATATTTTTCAATGCCCTCAAAATGCAATATTACCAAGCCAGAGAGTTGTTGTAAGCTTACCAAACAGAGATAGCATCCAAAGCCAAGGCAGGGTTGTCAAGCAATCCAGCCATCAACACTAGTACCTGAAAGTACCAAGTCTCCAAGCACAGCATCACAGCTGATGCGGACGACAACTTCACAAACTCCCAAAGCCCATAAAAAGCCTCAAACCTAAACCCTGTCCACGTTGCCTTACACTTCTCACTCGTCACTATGTACACAAACTGCGCCCCCACTATGATCCACCATGAAAAGCTTAACACCAGTGACGCACCTATATATCAAAAACACAACATGGACGCACATGAAGTAAATGAGTTGGAATTCGACATAAATGTCTTCAAGTTATAAAATAATTGACCCGAACATAAAACGAATAACCCATTTTGTATATTATATATATATTTATTTTCATCATTTCTCCAAATGATCATGGTTAAAAATATGTCAAAAAAAATTATAATTGAGTTATGTTAAGTTCAATTTAATCTTAAGGATAGACAGGTTAAATAGTCCATGTTACACTAGTGGAGTTGAATTACCTATCTAAATAATCGATTTGTGTTGAGTTACCTATCTAAATAATATATTTGGTTAACGTTAATGTTAAAAATATTTGAAACGTCTTTTCCGAGCGGACCCATTTAATCGAATATCATATCTCAACTCATACGGTAGTCATACTCATACCTATTAGTCCAATCCCGATCTTATACACCGCAACCCAACTTAGCAACAGGTGGACCCCAAGTGTGGCCGCTGATATGTAGGCACTGGGCCTCACGATGCTCTGTGATTGCAAGAATTTTTGTATTGGGAAGTTGATGGCGTACGCGAAGATCTGTGGGATGAGGCCGTAGACGAATATTGCCGCGTCCTCGGCCACCACCGTTGATTCGCCTATTAGGAGCAAGATTTGCTTTGAGAAGGCGTAGATCACCGTTAATGGGATTGCGGTCACAGTGAGGACGATGGTTGCGCGTTGCAGATAGACTCCAAGCATGTCGTATTTGTGGGCCCCATAAGCTTGTCCGCAGAGGGTTTCAACGGCACTGCCCATTCCAAGCTGCAACCATAAAGTATAAAGTGAGGTCAACATACAAACTATATATGTTCATGTTCATGTTTGTCTAACTGATCATTAGAATACATATATATATATATATATATATATATAGGTAAATGTTAATGAGCAATATATTGTTGTTGAGCCCCATAATAGGAGTGACTGCCCGAATCACAGTGCCAAAAATATTCAACACATACGTGAAAAACATTTGTACTTTCTCTATTTAGATTTAAAAATGATAGTCAACATCATAATTTAATTAAAATAATAATGGTGAGTAATAATTTGACTTATCATATGATCTTGATTATCAATGTTTCTCAAATAATAATGTGTGAGGCTGTGAGCCCATAATTAATTATGCATATATAGTATATGCAAACACTGAAATGTTGGAGTGCAGTTGATAGAATTTTGCATTTTGTGGTGCAAGAATTCATGTACTTGCAAATACCTGTAAACATATGACCATTGGATTTGTGTGCAAAACACTCTATTCTTACAAATATATACATGTATACATATTTGGGCTTTGAGAGGGATGCGTACTATACAAAATAAAACCATGAAACCCTTAAAAATATATACATATATGAAATATACACACACCCAAAATTGTAGATAGTAGAAACTATATAGCCACAGCCCCAACAATCCATATATATACTATGTACTAATTACATGTATATATATAATATATACATATATAGATATAGATATAGATGGATGGATGTACCATGAGGCCGTAGGCAAAGAGTTGGATGCCATTGTTGCCAAGAGTTGCGGCGGCGAGCTCGATATTGCCAATGTGGCCGGCGAAGATACGAGTGGACATGGACATGAGGTTGTTGACCAAGTACACCATAACTGCCGGTGCAGCTAGGCGAAAGAGGATTTTAAGTTCGACCCAACCCGCCATTTTTAGGCGCTTCATCTGAGGTAACTCGGTGTTGGACAATATCTTTTCGAGTTCAGAGTTGGACTCGAAAGACTGCGACAATGATGGTGGTGGTGGTGTTGACTGTAAGATGGGTTCTCGCAGTCCATCTTCTGATTCCATGTTTGTCACTCTAGCTACAAGTTGAGTTCAAGGAGGAGGAGAGTTGTGTTGAAGTTTATATATATATATATATATATATATATATATATATATATATATATCTTTTTTTTTTACCTGGCAATACCATATTACTGTATATATATTATATAATATATAGGAAAGCAAACGCCAATCCCAATATAGTTTGTTGGTTGGTTTGCCTTAATCCTCTGTACCCAAATTGTAGTTCTCGCACAGTTTTTCAACTTCTGGCTCAATTGGTTTCCTCACTTTTTAAGAGTGAAATAATATCTAGATTGCAGTTTATTTCGGTAAATATATATATATATTCCTTTTACTTCTATTTTTCATTTTGTCAAAAACAAGTTTAAGGAAAATGCTTCCTTTATTTAACACAGAATTCCCTAAATAAGAAAGAAATCAGGTGGAACAGGCCACTCATCATCCGAAGGTTCACAATTTTATCACACACATATATATATATATATATATATATTGGCCAATCTTATAAATGTGTGAATTGTGATGTTTGTGAGCTACAAGACTACAACGCAGGTGCTAAATTTGAGATTTGAGACTAGAAAAGATAGTGAGGCCCTTTATAAATTGCAATTGGTCAAACTTATAAATCACAATTTTCATATTTACCCTTAGAATCTTAGATGTAAATAATAAATTAAAATCAGTTGTATTATTCAGTTCAAGTCACATTTCATTATTTTTCAACACATTACAGCATACAGTTTTTAATAGAGTGATATTCAACACCTTAAATCTTGTTTCTTAGAAAATTACACGTGATTGAGAAAATAACTAGATCTACATTTTTTTAATTACATCCAGTGAAAATTACAAGAAATTTACATTATATATATATATATATGCAAAAAAGCAAATAATGCTTTTTTAGAGTCCTTCAAACGGACATGTGGTTTCTGAGCTACCTATCAAATGATTGAAATTTAGGTGAAGTGGGATTGAGGTGGCTCCATTCACTTGACTTACCCATTGACAGTGCAATTCCTAAGTACGTACTGAGGTTGTTCACACTTTATTTATGGCAAGACTGTGTGTCTTTAATTTTATTTTGCAGTTGCCATCAATATATTGTGCAACCTTATACCAGAAAAATTAAACCTCAATTTTAGATATTGTACATTGTAATGTGCTTCCCTCTAAATCTTTTTTATTTTATTTTTGATTAGTAGATCTTTGGAACTACTTGATTAATCATGCCCTCAATCAGAATTCGAAGCCCTATTTTAAGAGTCTATATATATATGCGGACACAACTCGTGTGTGATACTAATTCGAAGCCCTATTTTAAATTCTAAAGAAAATTTAAAAAGCATTTGGTGAGTTAATGGGAGGCCATGCATGATAGGTGAACTGCTCTACATTCATTTCCTTAAACCAACCTCGTGTAAGTAGGAATAACCATGTTGTATATATACACACACAGAGTGAGGGATCCAGGAATTAGCTAATGATACTTTTTTGTAATGTGAGTGGGAGCTTAATGCAATTTTAGTGGAGAATTTTCATAAATATAAAATTTTATAAAGGAAATTTGCAAAGAATTCTTTTTTTTTTAGTGGGGGCGTTGGCCCCAGTGGTCATGAATCGAATTAGTCCTTGCACACACACATATAGAGCTGATAATTTCTGACACGACTTGACACGTTTGACATGATTATATTTATTGTTATATTTATTGCCGATTTTTTTTGTTATCTAAGGGCCCGTTTGGTAGGCGGTCCGGTCTGGTCATATCTGGTCTGGTCTGGTCTTATCTGGGTGGTGTTCTGAAAGTCTATTTGATAAAGTTGTCTGGTCTTATGGTCTTATTCAAGCTGTTTGGTCTTATGTTTGGAAAATAATACAAAAAATAAAAATATATTAAGTATGAAAAATATATAAAATTTGAAAAAATATAAAAAATTTGAAAATAATATAAGAAATTCAAAAATAATATATATTTCAAATTTTATAAATTATTTCAAATTTTTATATTATTTTTTGAATTTTATGTATTATTTTTTATTTTTTATATTATTTTCAATTTTTTTATATTTTCTCAAATATATATATATATATCTAATTTTGTATATTATTTTTGAATTTTATATTTTTTTCAAATTTTATACATTATTTCAAATTTTTTATATTATTTTTCAAAACTTATATATTATTTTTTAAATTATATATACATTTAAAATTTTCTATATTAATTTTGATTTTTATATATTTTTTTCGAATTTAATACATTATTTTAAAAACATTATATTATTTTTCAAATTTTATATATTATTTTCGAATTTCATACATTATTTTTATTTTTTCTATTATTTTGGAATTTTTTTATTTTCCCAAAATTTAAATATATTTTTTGCATTTTATATATTAAATTTGAATTTTATATATATATTTCAAATTTTATACATTATTTCAAAATTTTTATATTATTTTTTTAATTTTATATATTATTTTCAAATTATATATATTTTTTAATTTTATATATATTTTTCAAATTTTATGGTCTCATGTGTTAAGACAATTGTATATAAGACCACTTGAGACCATCATTTTTGGTTGTCTCAAATTACCCCTTTTGGTCCCAAGTGGTCCTTGTTTTTTTGGAACCGTGTTGCCAAACACTGTCCGGTCCCAAAAAAGTCATTATGAGACCGGACCACATGGGACCGGACCGCGAACCAAACAGGGCCTAATTGATCATAGATTGAAATATATTAATAAACTATTACTTAATCGTGTCAAATTCAATTTCAATTTCATTTTTATTTTTTATTTTTTATTTTTCATGTTGGATTGTGTCATATTTAAAATGTTTGATTTTCGTGTTGAGTAGTATCAGATTGCCCTGTTGACACGTGGATCGACCTGTTAATACGAATTATCAGTTCTACGCACATATATATATATATATATATATATATATATATATATATATATATATATATATCATATATGCATATAATCCATTTTCCGGACACCCATATAGATTAACACTCGTGAATTTAATTTAAAAGAGCGCTTCATGAATTTGAGCCGAATTGTGTGATCAGCTCCATGGGATTCAAAATTTGCATTTTCCAAATTATTTGTGTTTGGTATTAAATACCTAAATTTCCGTTGGGTGATAAAGTTGATATTTTTTTTCGGTGGTTATAAAGTTGATATTTTGAGAGACACATAAGTTTGTTAAAACGTTTGTAAGCCCTCTTTGTCAAAAATAAATTCAATCTCGATCATGGTTGGATATATCGTGTTCGTCGTGATCACGATAACAGTATAATGAACTCGGATAATATTTATCTTAATTAAAAGTGAATATCAGACGAGTATTTGAGTTGCTTAACAATATCGGCATCTTCCAAAACCGAATTACTCCCCTCTACAAGTACATTTCCATCTCTCTAGGCTGACTCTCCGTTGGGTTCTATAATGTGAATCTTGTACCTTCTCGTTATCCTCAACGTGTCCATAAGTATCCAGATCTTTTTTATTCTTTCATTTCTTATTATTCTTTTAACTTTTGTTCCTTTTTGGCATATATTCATTCTTGTTTTGAACATAATTCCTACAAAGATGTTGTTCTTGATTCTGGTTGGCAGCAGACCAAATTGATGATTCTATTAAGCGGTATAAGGCACGAATAATTGCAAGGGATTTACTCGGAAGTACAGTATTCACTATGAGAAAAAACAATACTCTTAAGATCGCAATTTGAACGGAGACAAAACAATAAATAATTTGCGGAAAATGCGTGTTTTGTTATATGATTGTTGTCCATTTCTTATATATGGATCTAGTCTAGACACACTTGTATAATAGTGTGAAATATAAAAATGAAAAGTGAACCAAATGAAATAGCAAACATCAAGGTTTAGGTGGAGATCGAAGAAATGCTCTCCATGGACACTCAAAAGCGACCCATAAAATCTTTTAATAGACAAAATGCACATGACCCATCAATCATTAGTCATACTGGTGAGTATAAAACGAGAGATGAGAGAGAGAGAGACCTCTAACAACCATACCATGCTTCAGGTGAGACTGTTAGGTTGCTTAAAAGCCAAAAACCAAAGCTTCACTATTACCGCAAATGTCACACTAGAAAGAACCTTTAGCAGAAATATACATACATATATATATATATATATGTATATATCCGTTGCAACTATATATCATAATTTTTGTAAATTAAGCATTAAATGCACTAAATTTGGCTGTGGAATTATAGGGGTGATATTTCAAAATCAACTTTGGAAGAGTAAGAACCACTCGTGATGGACTTGAATTATGGGCGAGTACGTACATTGACACGATTCTTAATTGACTTCATTCTTATAAGTTTTGTCATAATAGTATATGATCGTTCAATTTGGTAAGATGAGGCAAGTCAGTCACTTAAAATAGTTTACAATATATATATATATATATATATATATATATATATTTATATTCCGGTAATTTAAGATATTATTCGGTATATATATATATGTGTATTTAATATAGGACAATATGTATATGTATTTAATCAAATCATAATCAGGTTTAACCCATAAATATTAATTATACTCATATTTTAATATTTTTAATAACTTGTACATGTGATATTTTGTTAGTGATCTAGCTGGATAAGCTTTGTTATAATGTGGCAGGACTTAATCAAAGCTCTACAAGAAGTGTGTGTGTATATAATCAAAGGAACCGGAATAGTTTGAGACATTCCGTGCACAAACTTTAATTAAATTAATTATAACAAAGAAATAAAGCTACTGATTATATAATCGAGTGTAGATAGATGATCAGCTATCATGTGAAAGCAAGTAAATGACTCCATAACAGGAGAAGATGCATGAATGTATATATGTATGTGTGTGTATATATCTATATAATAATAATAATAATCAGAACAAGTTAGGGCCTAGGGGTAAATTCATTCTAGCGACGTGGCTAACTAAAATTGGGCTGTCAAATATCTGCTTGCATGTCCGCAAACAAATCACATCATTTAGTGAACTAGCAAAATCCAATTTGATCAGTACTTTCTTTCATTCAGATTAATCATGAGATACTCTGTTTGCTCTCAAATTCTCAATCAATGTCCAAAGCCATTTAGGTGGCTTAACCCAAAAAAAAATATAAAATAAAATAAGACAACTATTTTTGTGGACTCTTTCAGACGAGTGCAAGTATCTCTATCAAACAATCTTGGCTGTGGACTCACAAATGTTCCATTTGTATTTTTAAAACTTCTATTAAGGTTTAATTTTTTATATTTTTTTCAAACAAATGAATATGTTA
The DNA here is from genome assembly GCA_963922005.1 of Cornus suecica. NCBI lineage: Eukaryota > Viridiplantae > Streptophyta > Magnoliopsida > Cornales > Cornaceae > Cornus > Cornus suecica. The sequence continues at coordinate 80,537,543 of OY998241.1, forward strand.
TGCCAAACACTATATATAACATAGATAACTATATACATATAAAAAATAAAAAAAACCTAGAGTAAAAAAAAAATTAACAAATGAATATTTTATTCAAAACATATATAAAATGAAAGTAGATGGCATCTTTTGGTCTGATCTACCCTGTTCTCCGAATCCTTTTTGGAGGGCCTTTACTAATTGGGCTATTGGAGCCACATGAGGTCACGTGCTATTGGGTGCAGAATGTTGGTTTGGGTACGAAACAAACTTGCATTCTCATGTGAAGGTTAAATTGCAACTTTATAGGTCAAACCAAACCTAACTCAAGTTCAACAACATTTTTATGGAACATACTTATACCCAAAAAAAGATCTCAATATACTAAATTATTGGTCTGATCTACCCTGTTCTCCGAATCCTTTTTGGAGGGCCTTCACTAATTGGGCTATTGGAGCCACATGAGGTCACGTGCCAATGTTGGTTTGGGTACGAAACAAACTTGCATTCTCATGTGAAGGTTAAATTGCAACTTTATAGGTCAAACCAAACCTAACTCAAGTTCAACAACATTTTTATGGAACATATTTATACCCAAAAAAAAGATCTCAATATACTAAATTATTATTACGCTCATCCAATAATCACTAAAAGAAAATGTTTATGTCAATATAATATAAAAATTATCTTTAAGTGCCTCAGATATACTAAATTATTAGTACGCTCATCCAATAATTGTTGTGCGGATAACCAATTCTAAACACAAATACACATACAATTGACACAAGATATTATAGTGGTTCCCCAAAAAACACTAGTACGTCCACTTTGAGATTTTTTCAATATAGATAGGTTGAAAACAACGGTGGTTCGGGAGGAGGATACTAACTCAGGTATCAACTCGATTCAACCTAACACACACTCTCACTCACAGAAACTCACAAGGTTTCTATAACTCTAGTGTATCACTCATTCACGTATATATATCTCTCTTGTATATATATCACACTGTATATATTATCACTCTCTCTGTTTTTCTACACATATACTACAACACATATCTGCCATATATATAGGCAATGAGAGACCAAAGAAGCAAACATCAACTTGAGTTGAAAGATATGGGGCGGTGCAGCCTTTGGAGACTTCATGCAACATGGATGGTGATGGTTGCAAGTTGTGTTGATGTTGATGGTGGTTGGATAGCCCACAGTTTGAGAGAGGTTGCATGCAGCAGTGAATGGTTTTGCATGTCTTGCATGTATGGAAACATAACTGTCAATTCTCCCACTTCCATACAAATCGGAGGAGAACGTTTCCCGCTGCGCTTCAGTTGATGTCCATCCGAGCTATGTCTCTGCATAACTCCAGCTTATCTCGAGTAACAACTTTAGTCAACATATCTGTAGGGTTCTTATTTGTATGGATCTTAACAATCTTCAGTAATTGTTGTTCCATCACTTCGCGTATCCAGTGATAGCGAATGTCGATATGCTTTGTACGGGAATGGTACATTGAATTCTTGCTCAAGTCTAGAGCACTCTGACTGTCACAATGTACTTTGTATTCCTTCTGAATAATACCCAGTTCTTGGAGAAACCGTTTCACCCACAACATTTCCTTGCCAGCTTCCATTGCAGCAATGTATTCTGCTTCTGTTGTAGATAAGGCAACACACTTCTGCAATTTGGATTTCCATAACATAGCTCCCCCTGCAAAAATAAATAGAAATCCCGATGTAGATTTCATGCTACCAATGTCGCCGGCCCTATCTGAATCTGTATAGCCTTCCAAAACTAGTTATGTTCCCCCATAGCACAAGCATAGTTTCGATGTACTCTTCAGGTACCTCAGAATCCACTTGACTGTTTCCCAATGGTCTTTGCCTGGATTTGAGATAAATCTGTTCACAACGCCTACAGCGTGAGCTATATCCGGTCTGGTGCAAACCATTGCATACATCAAGCTTCCAACAACTGAAGAGCAAGGTATTGATTCCATCTCTTCCTTTTCTTTCGTAGAAGAGGGACACGATCTCTTGCTCAGGTTGAAGTGATTAGCCAGTGAAGTACTGACTAGCTTGGCATTTCCCATATTGAACTTTGCAATCACCCGTTCAACATACTTCTCTTGTGACAACCATATTTTCTTGGCTTTCCTATCACGAACAATCTTCATGCCCAATATTTGTTGAGATGGGCCTAGGTCCTTCATATTAAAGGACTTGGACAGTTCTTGCTTCAGCTTGCTAATCATATTAGCATCCTGTCCAACAATCAACATGTCGTCAACATACAACAATAGAATAACGAAATTACCATCTGGGAATTTCTGAATATAGACGTATTGATCTGCAGAAGTTCTCTTGTACCCATAACCCACCATGAATGAGTCGAACTTGATGTACCATTGCCTCGGAGCTTGCTTGAGGTCGTAGAGACTCTTCTTTAGTTTGCAAACCATATGCTCTTTCCCTGTAACATGAAAACCTTCTGCCTGGTCCATGTAAATTTCCTCATGTAGATCTCCATGGAGGAATGTTGTCTTGACGTCCATCTGTTCAATCTCAAGATTCAGACTAGCTGTCAATCCGAGTATCACTCGAATTGAGGTCATTTTCACAACTGGTGAAAATATCTCGTCAAAGTCGATGCATTTCTTCTGTTGGAATCCTTTGACAACCAATCGGGTTTTGTGCTTTATCGGTTTTCCGTTGGAGTCTTTCTTTAGCTTGAACACCCATCTGTTTTTCAATGCTTTCTTGCCTTTGGGAAGTCTCACTAAATAATAAGTTTGGTTCTTCTGCAAGGAACTCATCTCTTCTTGCATAGCTTCCACCCATTTACCTTTGTCTGTATGAGTAGTTACTTCCTGAAAGCATTCTGGCTCCCCTTCATCAGTAAGCAAAATATAGTCTGACTCTGGATATCTCATCAACGGAATCAAAGGTCGGCCTCTTTCAGATCTCCTTGTATGAGGCTCTGGAGGAGCTACTTCTGGTTTTGTAGCTTCTGGTGGAAGGGTTAATGGCTCCCCCTGCTCAACACCCTCAGGTTCCTCCTCTGCTTCTGGAATTTCATCCAACATTTCTTCATTGTCGGGGATCAACTGTACTGGTGCAAGATCTGGGATAATATCTGTAACACTTGAACTATTATCACTGGACTCAGTGATCTTTTTAGTGTCTTCATATTTCTGGTTCTCTTGGAACACAACATCACTGTTTCTGATGACTTTCTTCAATTCTGGATCCCATAGTCTGTATCTGAATTCTTCATCTCCATATCTGATGAAAATGCATGGAGTTGATTTCAGATCGAGCTTCTGTCTTTACTTTATGGATACATATGCAAATGCCTTGCACCCAAATACTCTTAGGTGAGAATCTGAGGGATCTCTTCCAATCCATACCTTTTTCAGTACTTCGAATTGGAGCGATACTGATGGTGATTTGTTGATCAAGTAAATGGAATCTCTGACTGCTTCACCCCAGAATGGCTTTGACAACTTATCCATACTGATCATACTTCTGGCTCTATCCATAATGGTCCGGTTCATTCTTTTGGCTACACCATTATGTTACGGGGTACGTGGGATCGTCTTCTCATGTCGGATACCGCGTTCAATACAGTATGCTCGGAACTCATTAAAAGTGTACTCGCCTCCATTATCTGATCGGAGGCACTTCAGCTTCTTTCCAGTTTCCCGCTCAACCATGGCGTGGAATGCTTTGAAGTAATCGAGTACCTGGTCCTTTGTTTTTAAAAAATATACCCACACCTTTCGTGAAGCATCATCAATGAATATGAGAAAATATTTTCTAACGCCTAAAGAATCCACTTCTAAAGGACCACACACATCAGTGTGAATCAAACTCAACAACTCTGATCTTCTTTTGGTAGTTGAGTTGAAAGAAACTCTATGTTGCTTTCCAAATAAACAGTGATCACAAGGGTTTAATTGAATACATTTTAATACTATGATTAGCTTCTTCCGTGCTAATGTAAGCAACCCTTTCTCTCCCATGTGTCCGAGTCTTTTGTGCCACAAATTTGGTGAAGTCGCATCTTCAACTGCATTAAAACTGTCAGAAATCACCTTCACATGGGTAGTGTATAAAGTGTCGTGTATCTTTCATCTGGCTATAATCATGGCTCCTTTTGTCAGCTTCCAGATGCCATTGTTGAAATAATTATCGTAGCCTTCCCGGTCTAAAGTTGTACCGAAAATAAGATTGAGACGCAGATCTGGCACATGTCTCACATCTTTTAAGACCATATTGCAGCCAATACAGGTCATGATCTGGATATCGCCGATACCCACGATCTTCTAGAAACTTATATTTCCCATTCTCACTGTACCAAAGTCTCGTGCTTTGTAAGTGGTGAAGAAATCACAGTGGGGAGTGGCGTGATAAGATGTTGTTGTGTCAATCACCCACTCGGCTTCATTGCTTCCAGCGTGAAGATATACCTCTTCATCAACTAAGCATATAGTGATATCTCCTGCAACAACAACCATTGTGTTTCCATCTTCTTTTTGTGGCTGGTGGCTGCTTTGACCTTGCTCCCTTTGGAGTTTACGGTAATTATTTTTTAAATGTCCTGCAATACCATAATGATAACAAACATAGTTACCCTTTTATGGATTTTTGTCATTGTTGGGTCAGCCGCGATTTTGGGACCTTCCTCTACTTCTGTCTCTGTTTTTGCCTCTACCAGTTCCGTAAGATCGTCATTAATCTTCGGTGACAAACGCATGTGTTTGATTCATGTCGATCTCCTTTCTTCGGGCTTCCTCACTGAATATGGCATCCTTGATTGTCGCAATAGTGAGTTTGTCACTCGGTGCTGAGTTACCGAGGGAAACCACCAGTGTCTCCCAATTGGGAGGTAAGGAACTGAGCAAAAGTAGTGTCTGAGTTTCGTCGCCAAGATTTAACTCTACAGCCGAAAACTGATTCACCAGGTTTTGAAACTCGCTGGTGTGCTCGGCTACAGAAGATCCGCTCTTCAGCTTCAAATTGACTAGTCGCATCATGAGAAGCGCTTTGTTTCCAGCAGTCTTGGCCTAATACATATCACCGAGCTTCTTCCAGAGCTCGTGTGCGTTGGTATATTGAGCAACATGGTGGAATACACTATGGTCAATCCACTGTCTGATTTGGCCAATCGTCTTTCTGTGCATCTTGGTCCAATCTTTCACTGCAATTAACGTTGACTTTTAGCCTTCGTTTTCTAACGGGTCCGCCAAATCCTTACAATTAAGGAGATCCTCCATACGGGGTTTCCATATGGAGTAGTTCGATGCCGATAATTTAATCATGGCTCCGGATCCTGAATCTTCCATCGAATCGAATCAAATTTAAGCTCTCCCTGGCTTGTTTGATATGTTCGGAGTAGAATCCCATAAAACGGAGTGTACCTTTGCGTTCAGAACAGTCGAAAACCTTATGATCGCCTCTAACTACGCTCAAATCCGAGTTAGGATGAGTCCAGAATAGTCAAAACAACGACGAGGGGCAAAACTATAATTTTGCAAAGTAGGTGATGATGTGGCAGGACACGTGGCAGCGTTTCAGTGGTGACACATGGCGGATGATGTGGCACGCATCAATTGGTGACACATGGCACACATCAGTGAGTGACACATGGCACGTTCTCAGGATGACACGTGGCACTGCTAACGTCAGCAGTAACGTGTTAAGTTAGGTGACATCATCGCTGACGTGGCACGTGTGGAAGCGCGTGTTGCGCATGGGATTCACACGCGTTGCAGGTTTACGGCGAGTGGGCCTCACGCGCGCTGGAGGTAGACGACGCGTGAGGCGCATGATGCCGAGAGCTGCGACGCGCGGACCTTCAGGCGACGCGTCTGGCGGAGTTTCGGGCTTTTCTCAACAGGGATGTGTTGCTCCGGAGATGGGTCAGCCGAATATAGGAGTGGTGTAGTGTTTTGCGTAGAATTATGCTTCGAAATAGAAGTTTACAGTTGACTTTGTTTTTCGAAAAAACAGCTCTGATACCACTTTTGTTATGCGGATAACCAATTCTAAACACAAATACACACACAATTGACACAAGATATTATAGTGGTTCCCCAAAAAACACTAGTAAGTCCACTTTGAGATTTTTTCAATATAGATAGGTTGAAAACAACGGTGGTTCGGGAGGAGGATACTAACTCAAGTATCAACTCGACTCAACCTAACACACACTCTCACTCACAGAAACTCACAAGGTTTCTATAACTCTAGTGTATCACTCATTCACGTATATATATCTCTCTTGTATATATATCACACTGTATATATTATCACTCTCTCTATTTTCTACACATATACTACAACACATATCTGCCATATATATAGGCAATGAGAGACCAAAGAAGCAAACATCAACTTGAGTTGAAAGATATGGGGCAGTGCAGCCTTTGGAGACTTCATGCAACATGGATGGTGATGGTTGCAAGTTGTGTTGATGTTGATGGTGGTTGGATAGCCCACAGTTTGAGAGAGGTTGCATGCAGCAGTGAATGGTTTTGCATGTCTTGCATGTATGGAAACATAATTGTCAATTCTCCCACTTCCATACAAATCGGAGGAGAACGTTCCCGCTACGCTTCAGTTGATGTCCATCCGAGCTATGTCTCTGCATAACTCCAGCTTATCTTGAGTAACAACTTTAGTCAACATATCCGCAGGGTTCTTGTCTGTACGGATCTTAACAATCTTCAGTAATTGTTGTTCCATCACTTCGCGTATCCAATGATAGTGAATGTCGATATGCTTTGTACGGGAATGGTACATTGAAAATATCTATGATAAAATATGGGAATGGTACAATCTTCAAAAGTTTCTTTGGTTCCCCCCCCCCCCCCCCCCGGCCTCTTATAGATATTTTTTGATAAAATATCTATAATACCATCATGCGGTAATTTCACATCTCTGGTCACCTGATATAAACGATGATAACTTATTAGGGGTTCGGGCGGAGCCATTCATTAAAAAATTCCTTCGGTAGCCTAGAAAACTAAAAAACAATTATCAAAAAAATTATAAAAAATTGCCTCCCCCCCCCCCAAGTTTTTAAAAAAAATTATTTGGTAACCTAAATTTTTTAAAATTTTACCAAAGTAAATTTATTGGCCTGCCCCTAAGAAGGGGTGAAAGTGTTCTTATCAAAACGAGAGGGAGTGCGAGTTCAATTTTACATTTTTTTAAGGGGGGGAATTGTTATTATCCCTTAAAAAAGAATTACATTTTAAATTTCTTCAAAATCTAATTTCATTTAATAAACCTTTGAATCCAATAGTTAATTCAAGTCCGAGAATACACTTCCCAACGAGAGCTAGTCCATTTCCCATGGATGGCTGACCAAATCCCAAATGAAAAAGGAGGTCCATTTTATTGAAGATATATATATATATATATATTCTTAGTACTATATAGCACAGACAACTTGGGCTGGGCAACACTTGATGATTTCAATGATGGGCTGGGCTTATGTTGTAGTACTGAAACTCGCATGAAGTCTAGATCCAAACCTTCTTTTTTGGGCCGACATTGGTTCAATTTAACCCAATTTGCTAATTGAAAGCCCTGTTTGATAACCGGTTTGGTCTAGTCTGGTTTGTTTCAATCAGATCTGCTATGCTCTGCTCTAGTCCTTGAACTAAAAGTCTGTTTGATAAGCGATTTGGTCTGATGATCTCGGTCTGAGAAAAATGGAACCAAACAATTTATAAATATATTTTATTTAATTCATTATTTATATTATTATCTATTCATTTATTTTTATTTTTTTTATAAATATATTTTATTTTTATTATTATTTATATTTATTATTTCTTTATTCATTTATTTTTATTAATTTATAAATATACTTTATTAATTTATTATTTATATTATTATTGATTCATTTATTTATTATTTTTATGTATTATTTAATTCATTTTGTTTATTATTCATTATTTTGTTTATTTTTTATTCATTTATTTTTATTAATTTATAAATATATTTTATTTTATTTAATATTTAATTTATTATTAATTCATTCATTTTTATTTTATTTATAAATATATTTTATTTTATTTATTATTTATATTTAATATTCATTCATTTTTTTAGTATTCATTATTTTTATTATTTTTTATTCATTTATTTTTATTAATTTATAAATATATTTATTTAATTTATCATTTACATTATTATTTATTTATTTATTTTTATTTTATTCATAAATATATTTTATTCAATTTATTATTTATATTTATTATTTATTCATTTATGCATTTATTTTTAATCATTTAAAAATATATTTAATTAATTTATTAATTAATTTTTTTATTATTATTATTATTTATGTATTATTTAATTTATTTTGTTTATTATTCATTATTTTTTTTATTTTTTTTGATCGGCTCAATAGGTCGGCTAAAAATATGCTTAAAAATAGACCTTAGATGTGACATTATTTTGCCTATCAAAAGTGTACGAATCAGTTTATAGTATAGTATAGCTTGAGACTGGGATTATCGATCCCACGGAGACTAGGCGTTATTCGAACCCTAATATGCTAGTATTCTTGAATTAAGAATGAAAATGGTTGAAAATGGTTTTGGTTTGTGATTGTAGCTATTTTTAACAATAAATTAAAATAAGTAAAACAATTGATAAAATAATTGGATAAATTCAATAATGAAAGAGACTAGGGCGTATCTAGCGCCACCACTAGCTTCGTAATGTAAACACGCTATTTATTTCTTTTATGAAAAGAAGAGACATCTTCTATGACTCAGACTAATGCCGCTACAAACAAGCCTTTAGTCCCCAACAAAAGTTACATGCAACTGAGTCCAGTCACAATTCATCTTTGGCACAAATATGATTCAAACATGCAACTACTCTACTGTGACACCCCCAAATTTTCATGCATAGGTTGGTCAGGCCCATACACAGAAAACTAGGAGCATCAGTAATTGATAACATAAACACAGAATAGAAGACATAAAATAGAAATATAATAATAACAACAATAACAAAATAAGGATACAACTTATACATGAAGAAGACCACTCCCAATACATCCTTAAATAAATTAAGTCCCACACAATACAACTTGGAAATCCCATAAACATGGACCCTTAGAAACACACTTATAAGAAATACAACTTATGACATTTATCGGATCCTACCCTGGAGTGGAAGGAAAATATGATAGAACCGGACGGATAGATATGAAGTCCTCAACCCTGCTGGTGAAACTGTCGAGGACCTGAAACAACAAAAATGTGGGTTAAACCCACGAGCAAGTACAACTCTACATGATCCCAAGCAGAGTACCAAAATCCATCCCCTTTCCTAGTGACACCTAATCCCAAAATTATATTATAAAATAATAATATATTTAACTATAAATATAGTCACTAATATACCACCATTTAATATAATTATGTTTATAAATTTCTTACATTAATCTGATTTTTCCATACAACATCCAATCCATGCCCTACCATAACCACGTACCCGACAACTCACCTATGTCGTGACAACTCACCCATGTCCCGTGGTACTAGTTAGACTGCAGTAATAGTCAGCCTCCTTGTGGTTCCTTATAAATTTCCAAAACATAGTCATTTAATTTAAATCTTATGATTTTACGAATTTAATAATTCACTCGTAATCTTTATTCGGGAACGTATAACAATTTATAAGGTCGAGCCTGGGGGGGTCCAGGGGGGGCGGCGCGACCATTACCTGAGCGCCCCCCTGGCGGGGTCTGGGGCAGCGCCCCAGCGCCAAGGTATATGGTATTTTATACGGTCGAAACTATTCATTTATACGGTCAAAAATACGTAATCTAGTATAATTCGTGATACACATAATAACAATATAAATCAATGTCCATAGTCTGATAACAAAGAAAATAGAGAAAAACAATTACATAAATATGCCAGATTTTTCTAATAACAGTTTTGAAATCTTTATCAACATTGAAACCTAAAATATTTATGTATTCAGATATTTATACTAAGTTTCAACCATATACACATCATCAGAATCATACCAATAAGACACATAACCACGAATCCATACATGTATAGCTACACATGGTAAAAATAGATTTGTATGTATATCTAGATATAAACATAGTCTCATGCATATATCAATATATCACCACAAATCTCTATATATATACAAGATCTATACATATAATCATGGATCTGTACATATATGTATAACCAGAATATAAATCATCATATATATATATGAATATAAATATACTCTAACAGATTTGTACATATATGTCTATATAAGTCTACTAATCTCTATTTATATGCAAGATCTGTACATATGATCATGGATCTATACATATACATATAAACAGAATATATATCATCACATAAATAAACATGAATATGAACATACTGTAACAGATCTATACATATATGCCTATATAGATCCACGAATCTCTACATGTATACAAGATCTATATATATACTTACGAATCTATACATATATGTATAAATAGAATATATAAGTCACATAAATATGAATATACTCTAACAGATCTATACATATATGCCTATATAGATCCACGAATCTCTACATATATACAAGATCTATATATATACCTACGGATCTATACATATATGTATAAATAGAATATATAAAAGTCATATATGAACATGATTTACACATACATATACATATATGAAAAATATTATTTAGCAGATTATAGATGCACAAAGTAAAGGCTACGAAATTTTAGTACAAAGAGGAAGAGTAGAACATATGTCTTGCCTGTAATGTAGAGCTGAATCCACCACAAGTATAGATCCAAACCAATTCTAAGCTCTCAACCTCTCAACCCTCACAATTTCGGGTATAATTGATGATGAAGAAGAATTAGTAGAATAAATGAGATGGGGGCTAGATCTGAAGTTAAGGATGCTTATATAGAAGATGCTAGGGTTAGGTAAATGTCCAAACTAACCTTGTATTATGCATAAATCACCAAACTGCCCAAACATTAATGACCACCTTGCCCCCCCTTCAGATCACAAAATTTCATTATAACCTACTAGAGTTAAAAAGACTAAGATAGTCTCATTCAATAATTTAAACACCCAATATGCCATCCAAAATAATTAAGGGAATAAATATCCATTAAATACGGGGTATTACATCTACCCTACTCCTACTTGCATTAAATTAAAAACACATTTGTTTCATATTCCCTTAGCATGAACTGTCCAAACTAAAACTTCATGTTTTAAGCACCGTTATGTAGATAACTAACAACCTAACTTTCGAAGTTCTAGCTCGTAGCGGTTAAGTGTAGTTGTGTAAGAATTCACATTAAATCAATCTAGAATAGAAAAAATGTAAATCTTATATAAACATAATATTTGATCTCTTGTCTACATAACCATTATAAGATTGCTCTTTAGCTTCCCCTTCTACAATAAAAATAAATAAAGATTAGATTACATTACTTGAACTAGGGTTTTGTTAGAAAATCCTAATTACCGTTTAGTTGCCCATGGGTGTCAGTGATTGCGTTGTTGATGAAGAACTTGACTCCATGGATCCCTTTGTGTTATATTTTTCCTCCCTCTTCTTTCGTCACTTTCGTGATGTATTCTTTCTACGCACTAATCTTGTTGTCAAGAAAAGAGGCGATGAAGAGTTTTTTCCTTTAATCTGATTGCAGTACTACTATATATGTATATCACTAAAGTCCTCACTTGAGTCACTTTTCCCCCCCTCTTTAGGTTAACTATTTAATTAGAGTATATACATCATAAATCAAGTCCACCCTCTAGTTAACTCTTCAAAAACATCCTTGACTAGTCAACACACCAAACGGGGTCCACAAAGTTGTTAAATTCGTCCATTCCCGTGCATAAATTCCTGCCTGACCATGCTATCTTGTTTCAGTCATAACTGGAGCTACGGATGTTCGTTTTTGGCGTTCTTTAACTCATTGAAAAGCTGACTTCACAAACTTGATTTTAGACTCTTGAATGACTCGGTTTGATCCTGATATGACCAGGTTATGGTCACCTGAAGTTGGTCATTTTTCACCTCATTTTACCCTGACCTTGGTTCTCGAATGGTCATGAGTTAATACTTCGGTTAATTCACTAGACTTAGCTCTCTTTACATGTATCGAACTTGAAACATGCTTAAAAATATAAATAACATAAAAATATTAAGGTAATAAGATATAGAGACTAACAATACTGAATTAATCGCCTAAAATATATAACATTTGGCTCCTATCATTTTTATTTTTATTTTTGTGTTTTGGTTTATGAAATTTGGTCCAAAGACCACTCCAAACCAAATGGACCCATCAATTTGTTGGGTCCAAAAACACACAGTTTGGTATGGTTCCAAAAAATGAGACCATGTCAACTTATGAAATACGAACATGAACACGAGCACGACACGACACTGATACGGTGACACGACAAATTTTAAAAAATTAGGACACGACATAACCCCGACACATCTATAAAAAAAAAATTATATATACATATTATATTATACATATACTTCATTTATCACTTAAACAATGAGAATTAAATAAACTTATAAAAAAAAATAAACAAATAAGTTAAATGAAATGTCTCACATGTTCAAAATTCTTCATTCTACTACTATGCAAGGAATCAAATGCATCTTCCCCAACATCCGTCATATTCTCTCGTTATATTGTGAAAATTTTATTTATTGAAGACAAAAATTAGAAGGTATAAATACCAAATATTCGGCTATTTGTAATATTATCTTATTCCTCTTTAAATAGTGGATAAATGAATATGTGTTATAATTCTTCTCACAAGATGAGGACGAACAAAAATATTAAAGTATCTTCAAAGCCAAATATTGAATTAGAGGGATTGAAGTTTCATGAGTGATTCATTAAATTATCGACTCCATAAGATCTCTATCTTTCATTGAATCAACCGATTCATCGCGTGTCGGACACGCGCATGTCCTATGAGTGTTCACTAAGTGTCCAATTTTAAAAAAAGTCAGGACACATATTTTTGGCGTGTCTGCGCGTCTGACACGGGTACGGCGACCCTAGACGAAGTGTCCGTGTTTCATAGATGTCAACACAAATATGATATGATCTCTAAAAACCCAGACCGGTTACCAAAAATGGCCCAAGTTTGCTACCAAATGAATGTTATAGACCAAAACAAAAATAAAATATAAAAAAATGATTATTAAAAAAAAAAAAAATAGGGACTGTTTTACCACGTGGAAAGGACACGTGCCAGCGAGACTATGCAAGAAACAGATCAGCGGCTAAATGTGGTTCACCCACTAAATGCCGACAAAGGAAGGAGGATGACACGTAAGAATTAATAATTAAACTATACCTTTAGATGGACTTTTAGTTGAGGAAAAAATGAATGAAGCTGAAATATATATATTCCGTTTCCATATATATACAGTTCACACTTTTATATAATCATTTATACACCAAGATTCTATCTCTAAATGCATTTCACACCTCAGGGCTCAGAATTCTCATAAACCAATGGTTTTAATTTTAGCTTTGACGGCTTCGTTTAGTGGCTTGATTATAATATTAGGAAAAAAGTAAAGTACTATATGGCTAAATTAAGTTTTCTCCCTGAGTTTTTATTTATATTCAGTTTAGTGTTTGGACTTTGGAAAAATAGACTCGAATGAGATAATAATAATATTGGAACATACAAGGCAAAATTCGACCGTAAAATAATTTACTGCCTACTATTATGTGTTGATTAATTTTATAAAATACAAAAAGTCATTACTTGACTTAGTTATAAAATACATAGACAATAATCATTACTTGATGTAGTCATTAAATATTTGGTTCCCCCAATGTTAGCTATGCACAAGTGCATCTCTTATAACCTTCATTGGAAGGGTCAAAATAGTTATGAAATTAAATATGCATTCATTTTTAATATAAATGATACCAAATTACTTTGAAAAAATAGAAAACAAACTTTAAAAATCAATTAGTTTAGGATAAAGAGCAAAAATTCTCCTTCCATAAATAAAAAAAATGAAAACCTCTTGATATTTGATATGTGTGTATTTTTTAATATAATCTGAAATTCTAGAAAAAATTACCCCTTATGGTCAATTTTGATCCAATTTCTTTGCATAAAAACTCCAAAATGCTCCTTTAACTCCCACTATAAAGTACGAAATGATCTTATAATGTAAATAGTTATTTATATGATTTAAAAAGTATATCTATTTAGTAATAAAATAATACACTCAAGGTTAGAAACTAAAAATACACTCATTAGTTATTTTCGAAGAAGCACCATTTTTCTTTTGGAAAAAAATATCTTGCCACAAAAAAAATAAATTTCATTTTCTTTCATATACATATATGTATATATATATGGTAATTTACACAAAATCCTTTGAGATTTCAAATTTTAATCAAATACCCTCCTCAAGCCAATTTTCATGTCAAAATGACTAAAATGTCCCTCACATAAATTACAGTTTCACCCCTCTTTTTTTGATATATTATACTTTCTCCATCTTGTTTGGATAATTACAATTTCCCCCCTCTATAAAAAAATATATATAAAAATTTGAAAAATTATTTAAAATTTGAACAAATATATAAAATTTGAAAATATATATATATATAATTCGAAACAAATATATAAAATTTGAAATATATAGATATAAAATTCGTAAACCATATATTAAATTTTGAAAAAATATATAAAATTCAAAAAAATATATAAAATTTGAAATATATAAATATATAATTCAAAACAAATATATAACATTCGAAAAAAAAATGTAAAATTAGAAAAACTATATAAAATTTGGAATATATATAAAAATTCAAATAAATATATAATTCGAAAGAAATATATAAAATTCAATATATATATAATTCATAAATAATATATTAAATTTCAAAAAAATATATAAAATTCAAAAAAATACATATTAAATTTCAAAAAAATATATAAAATTCAATATATATATATATATATATATAATTTGAAATATATATAAAATTCAAAATAAATATATAAATTTTGAAAAACATATATAAATTTACCCCCATAAAAAATAGAAAGGAAAGAAAAAAAAAATGATGATGCTAGTATTCAAGAAGAGATAAGTAATCAGCTCACCATCTTACCATATCCCACTTTTTCTTGTCCAACTTTCGAACATTTACATCTTTTTTCTTTAATTTTTTATCCATTTAAAACAATACAATAAAAAATAAATATTTAAGTACACAACATGAAATGACTCCCCACTCAATCTCATATGTTTGGTCTAAATCATACACCCTGTCACGTGCCATTCACGTGGTGATATAAAAAAACAAAATTCATTTTTTGAAATATATATATTTCAAATTTTATATATTTGTTTTGAATTATATATATATATATTTTAAATTTATATATTTTTTCAAAATTTAATATATATTTTTGAATTTATTTATGTTTTCCAAATTTTATATATTTGTTTTGAATTTTATATATATTTCAAAATTTATACATTTTTTCAAATTTTATATTTTTTTTTCAAATTTTAATATATTGTTTATGATTATATATATATATTTCAAAATTTATATATTTATTTTGAATTATATATATATATTTTCGAATTTAAATATATATATTTCGAATTTTATATATATATTTTTTTATAGATGGGAAAAGTGTAATTATCCAAATAAGAGGGGGATAAAGTGTAATATGTTCAAATAAGAGGGGTGAAATTGTAATTTATTTGAGGGGCATTTAAGTTATTTTAACATAAAAATTGGTCGGAGGGGGTATTTGATTAAAATCTAAAATGTCGGAAAATTTGGCAAACGACATGGGATTTGATGATTAAATACTGAAATATCAAGAATTTTGTGTAAATTACCCATATATATATATATATAATGTTCTTCTGCTTTAGGCTTGTCACTTATTTGTATTATGTCCTTTGTTCCATTAAATAAGGGTACTTTAGTCATTGTACTATTCAATATTCCAATTTGAAAATTTGTCCTTATCTACACAATCCGAAAAAAATAGGAGTTTATTTGCACATTTTGGCATATAGTTTCATTTGAAATATATGGCAGGATTGCCGTTGAATATCTATACCAAACTTAACCGATTTATAATTGATGGTGCATCATTATATAACAAACCTCTTGCCTACTCTCCTTATTCACACCAGTAACAACCATACCATTAAATTATCATCCCTAATATGTACAAAAATTCAATAAGCTTAAACACTCAATATTTCATGTTGGTAATATTTCATGTTGGTATTAGTCAGCGTGTTAAATTATTTATATAAGCATCATTAATGTGCAGTAGTTTGAAATTATCACACGGATATTTCATGTATAAATATGATGATTCACTTTTGCGATTTCGAAAATAATATCGATCTCTAAAATGAGTATCAACAACACTTTTTTAAAACGTTACAAACTGAACTATACATAATAATTTCGGACAATACGGTGATTATATATCTTAAAAATTATCATAAAACAATACATAAATATATTATATTTAATTAATTCCCACAAGAAAATTGTGCCACTAATTTAAATATTAAGGTTTCACCGGCTTAAGCCACATGAACTTGTATCCTACGCGGAATAGGCTAGGATTGGTCAACTAAACCACCTCTTGTCTCATACACTCTTCTCTCTCATATATATATGATAGATCCTCTCTTACGCAAAATAGTCATCAATTTTTTTTTCCTAAACACACAGATATATATACAGAGAGAAATAATATATATATATATATATATATATATATATATATATGATGGGCAACTGTTGTAGACGTGAATACTGTGTGGAACAAAACACACCTCACGAAAATCAAAGCCTGCTTGGTGAAGATGTTAGTGCATCATCATCATCATCATCATCTTGTGGTAATAGACGAGTGAAGATTAGGATCACAAAGAAACAGCTTGAGGAATTGCTAGGATGTGGGGACGCGCATGATGTGCTCATGGGCCAAGTCCTGTCGCAGTTGATGAACGCCGCTGATCGTTTCGAGATTCAGCATCAACGGTCCTGGAGACCCGCCCTGCAAAGCATTCCAGAAATGAACTACTTAACATAGATGCTCATGTCTCTCTACTTAACATAGATGCTCATCTCTCATCATATATAGTTTGGTTCTTGTATGTATCTATAACTCTCTTGATCGCCAAATTTCATTTGTGTATGTTATCAAAAAAAAAAAAAAAATCATCTGTGTATGTACATTGTTTAATTCGTGTATACATGTATCGATTGTTCCCTCTTGTTCCAATGTCCTATTTGAAAAGTTAAATTAAACTTATTCTTAAAATATATTAAAATTTGATATATATGAATCTATGTTAATTGAGCGGTCACAATCATCTCCTCATCGTAGATTTTTTTATTTTTTTAAATTTTTTTTCTGTCCTCACCGTAGATTCGGTTATAAGAGAGGGTACATAATGTTTTAGAAAAATGGACTTTGATTATTATTTTTCTAAATGTCTCGTGAAACCGCTTTAGTTATAGCTGTTATTAGATAGTTGTTAAATTCGTGAAGGACTTGTAATCATAATTAATTTCAGATGTGTCTCTTAAATCTTTATGCCACTAATAAATAGTATGAGTTATTTTATATTAAAAATATTGTATAAGATAATGAGGGGAAAATATTATAACAGAGTTAGTCTTGACTAGTATATAAAATTAATATCATTCTAAATCATGTACTTTAATTAATGACATGTACCATTTCTCAATTTTCATGATGAGACTTAAGCCTTGTTTGGATTGACTTTTTAAACGTTATTTTTGGCTTTCGGAAATGAAAAATTATTTTAAACGGTGTTTGACAAATTTTTAGAAAATTTTTGAATCTTGAAAGAGTGTTTTGAAGAAGTTGAGAGATATCAACTTCTCAAAATAACTTTTGTCTCTGCCAAATAGAACGTTAGACTTGAGAGAATATTCTATTCCGGGTTTTGCAAGCCCATTCCAACTTGAGTATGGTTTGGACTCCCAGATCTTTTAAGAGGCTGACCTACTTAAAACGGGCTTTTGTTTAAATCTGCTTCTCATAAAAATGGGATGTATGGGCCTCGTAAATTTTCCCGAAGCCCATCTGTTAAGAAGAATCACAAAATGTAGAGAAAGTGAGAAACAAACGATTGATGAGGAATGTCTAACAAATGGGCATGTTTGATTTCTGGTCTGGTCTTGTCTTTGTTTGTTTTTCAGACCAGATTAGAAAGACCAGACCATTTATCAAATAGAATTTCAATCAGCACCAACGTCAAACCAGATCAAACAAAACCAGCCCAAACCAAACCATTTTATACACACACAGTAATGAAATCTAGCCACCATTTTATAAATTTCCAAAATAATATATATATAAATAAAATTCAAAAATAATATATACAAAATTTGAAAATATATATAAAATTCGAAAAAAATATATAAAATTCGAAAATAATAAATAAAATTAAAATATATATATATAAAATTTGAAATAAATATATAAATTTTGAAGCAATATATATAAAATTTGAAATATTTTCGAAATATAAATTTTGAAGCAATATATATAAATTTTGAAATAATAAATAAAATTAAAAAATATATATATAAATTTTGAAGCAATAATGAAAAAATATAAAATTTGATAATAAATAATAAAATATATTTATAAATTACTTAAACAAACAAATAAATAATATTAAATTATAAATTAATAATATAAATAATAAATTAAATAAAGCATATATATAAATAAAATAAAAATAATGAATAATAAACAAAATGAATTCAGTAATACATAAAAATAATAATAAATAAACAAATAATAAGCAAAATGAATTAAATAATACAAATAATAATAATAAAATAATAATTTTTTAATTTATTATTTATTTCTGTAATATATATATATTCTTAATTTATTTATATTTTTTCGAATTTTATATATATATTTTTAATTTTAAATATTTCTTTCAAATTTTATATATTATTTTTGAACTTTATAATTTAGGTATGTTTTTTGAAATTTAATATTTTTTTTGAATCTATATATTTTCCCCCTTTTTATATATTTTCAGATTATAATATAATTTTTCAAAATTTTATATTTTTTTTGAATTATATATTTATTTTTGAATTTTAATATTTTTTTGAATTTTATATATATATTTCGAATTTTAAATATTTCTTTCAGATTTTATATATTATTTTTGAAATTTATAATTTTATATGATTTTTTGAATTTTATATAGTTTTTTCTAATGTTAAATATTTTTTAAAATTATATATATGATTTTCTAATTTTTTTATTTATTTTCAAAATTTTTTATATTTTATTTTCAAATTTATATATATTTTTTCATTTTTTTATATTTTTTCATATTTAAAATTATTTTTTTGAATTTTAAATATTTCTTTCAAATTTTATATATTATTTTTGAATTTTATATATGGTTTGGTTTTAGTTTTTTCAGACCAGACCAGAAAGACCGGACCATTTATCAAATATAATTTCAATCAGCACCAAAATCAAACCAGACTAATCCAGTCAGACAAAACCAGCCCAGACCAATCCAGCCAGACAAAACCAAACCAAATCAGACCAGACCATAAATCAAACATGCCCTAAGAAAACTCCAAATACACAACTTTTTAATAAAGATTTATCAAATTAGTTAGAAAATTGTGCTGCATGTGGTTGGTTTCAACTCCAAACATCTTCCATTCAATATTTGGAAGGAGAATTTTTTTTTTGTAGAGGAATATGTTAGACCTTATACTTTGGACATAATTAAGTAAAATGGTTAATTGGCAACACGGAAATGTTTTCTTGTTTTTCGGTCAATAAAATAATTCATACATTTAATCACAATGAACATTAGATGTGATTGTGATTGCTTAATTTTTTATTTTATTTTTATGATATTCACATCAATCAAATCCAATGATTCATCTGTTTGGTATGTATGAATTTCTTATTCCCACTAAACAAGAGATCATTGCTCATTGAAGACATAGTGCTGTATAAAATTTACATTAATGGCAATGAAAAAAAAAAGGAAAAGAAAAGACAAGAAATGTCAAGGGTAGAGCTGACAATTTCTGACATGAATTGACCCGTTTGATACAATTATATTTATTATTATATTTATTTGCTGATTTTTTCTATTCTCTAATTGGTCATGAATTGAAATACATTAATAAACTATTACTGAATCGTGTCAAATTCAATTTCAATTTCATTTTTATTTTTTATTTTTTATTTTTCGTGTTGGATTGTATCATATTTAAAATATTTGATTTTTGTGTCAACTAGTATCAGATTGTCCTGTTGACCCGTGGGTCGACCTGTTGACACGAATTGTCCGTCCTAGTCACGGGCACACTTGGCTAAATTATTTTATTTATTAATTACTAAAAATTGTGCAATTTGTACAAAAATCTATTGTTAGCTCAACCATAAAATTTCTTATGTGATCTCTCTGGAGACCTCTTCATATCATGATTTAATGGTTAAAAATATATGCACATCATCACTTATCAAAATTATAAATATAATAATTTTATGATACACTTACCAAAAAATTTAATTGAATGATTTTGTGATACACTTACCAAAAAAACCTAATTGAATGATGAAAAAACTGATTGAATGATCTGCCATATTTTTAATCACTATTCTAAAATTAACTATAAATATATTATCTACTATACTACTTCACCTAACTTAGAATTGATAATTATTATTTATAATTTTTTAAATAAACTATTCTCTACCCAAAAATAAATACCTATCTTTACAAGGACAATTAGAACAGCCTAACAAATGTATAAACACCGATAAATAGTACTATAAACTTTCTCCCAAAAATAAAATATTTGATGTCTAGATTTGAAAATAATATATATATTTTTCCATTTTTCCCAAGTCATGTAGATTTGTCATCTGACTATTTTTGGTGCTGTAATATTCTCTCAAAAATAGAACTTCAATGAGTCAAATCTGATACTGTGTTTGCTTAAATCCCATTAAATCAGAGATCTTGTCTGGTTCTCACCTCCGTTTTCTGCAAAGTTGAATTCTTTGTCATCCTCATTCTTCTTAAACATCCCATAAATCTCAATTCCCCAATTTGGGTTTTTCTCAACATACTCAATTTTGTATACCCTTTTCTCTGATCTGGATTCTACTGAAGAACAACACTGCCAAAATGGGTGGTTGTTTCAGCAAGAAAAAAGTTTCAGAAACAGATCTTAATGGGTATGATATATCAGGAAGAGGCTCTGGTGCTACTGGGTATGAACAAATTCACCACCAACCAGAACCAGTTGTTCAAAATCATCAAAAACCATCAACCCATTACAATCAACCCCAACCCCAACCCCAACCCCAACCCCAACCAAACAGGCCTAATCAGGCACACCCATCAATCCCATCTCCATATCAGCCACACCCACCAACTGTTCCCTCAAATGCCAACACCATATTGGGTAAGCCATTTGAGGACATCAAGTCAAGGTACACACTTGGAAAAGAACTGGGTAGGGGTCAATTTGGGGTTACTTATCTCTGCACTGAGAATTCAAGTGGCAACACCTATGCTTGCAAGTCAATACTGAAGAGAAAACTTGTAAGTGTGAGTGACAAGGACGATATCAAGAGGGAGTTTCAGATCATGCAGCATTTGAGTGGGCAGCCAAATGTTGTGGAGTTTAGAGGTTCTTATGAGGATAGGCAATCTGTGCACCTGGTGATGGAGCTTTGCGCCGGTGGGGAGCTCTTTGATCGGATAATTGCTCGGGGTCATTACTCCGAGAGGGCTGCCTCAGCAATGTGCAGGTCCATTGTGAATGTTGTGCACATCAGCCATTTTATGGGGGTGCTGCATCGGGACCTCAAGCCGGAGAATTTCTTGCTGAGTAGTAAAGATGAAGGTGCAATGTTGAAGGCCACCGATTTTGGGCTGTCCGTCTTCATAGAAGAAGGTTCTTTTCTTGTCCTCATTTGTTGTAGATATTGAAAAATATGTAGTGTTTAAATTTGCAAGTTTTAATGAGCTTTATTATAGAAATCTGCTCATTCATGAACCTTTTTAATAATTTGGTGAAAGTGTACAATGAGCATACACTCTTTACCTTTTATGCTATAAATTACAATTGAAATGATTGATACTTGAAATAGCACAAAAGATTTGATAGTAAACTTGCAATTGCCACATATTGCCATAAGAAAGTAACTCTTGTACCAATGATATTGAAAATTTCCCACAAAGCCCCATTCTCATCATCTTCTTCTTTTTTGTCTATTTGTTTTGGTAATCGTCATGAACTTGCGCCATTGACAGACAAACTACTTCCATTCTATTATTTAAAGAGTCCATTTCAAGTGTTATAGCCAAGTCTAGCATAGCAATCTTATTATTTACGTGGCACACCCTAGCTTTATGCTTTCAAGGATGACATATTCACTGATCAATATTGCTTTGGCAGTTGGTTGAAAATGGTGGCATGGAAATTGCACCATGGTACACCTATGTGACGTCCCATATCACCTAGGTAGAAAAAGTCCCTTGCATTTTTATTTGTGGGCACCCTCACTTCAATTGTATAAATGCTTGTGGATAAAATTGTGTATATCGAGAGGAGGGTGTGCAAAGCGGACAATATCTATAGGGGTTGAGGCGGGTCATGACAGACGGTAAGAGAGTCAATCTCGAGCCGAAAATGGGTAATATCATGGAGAACTCTGGCTCCCAAGAAGAAGTGATTGTGACATCCCACATCAAAACCGTGAGTACTGAGAGGAGAGTGTTAAAAAATCGACAATATTTACATGGATTGGGGTTGGTCGTGACAACCTTTACCAAGCTCCGTATCTTGTCACCTGTATGTGTCTTGAAAAATTACCAAGGCAAATAAACTTTTGAAATTTACGAACCCATGATGCACTCTCATGCTCAATGTAGGCACATATAAGAGTGACAGCTCACATGCAGCATCTCTTGTGGGCTGCTTCTGACATGATAGATACGCATGTAAGACTGAAGTGTAAACACGGGGTTGTCTACATTTCTATGCTCACACCTTTCGAAGTCTTGTACGTTGGCCAAATCCAGAACTAACCTCCATGAGCACAGAAAGCATATTTATTTTCCTATTAACCTGCAATGACTCGGACTGCTCCAATCTCATGGAAATAAACTCTTCAACCCAGCCCAAATTCAGACAAACATCAAAACCAAACCACTGAGTCCGTCTGCGCCAACCAAATTTAATTTGCTGATTTAGGTTAGGCTTGGAAGGTTAATTTGGTTGCAGTCAAGTTGGTTCACCCCGTTGTTTAAGCCAACACAAATGTTGGGTCAAAGAATTTCGAATGAAGGCCAACCTTAGCAGCAGAAACATTCATCCAAACCCATTAAAATATTCAAATTGGGCTGGAATTGGGTTTGCCTGCTCGAATGGCATCCCTAATTTTGATCTATTTGTCCCATTCTGTACTATGTTGCCATGTCTAATCCACATATAAATCTTTGATTACTGACCTTTTGTGGAACTGATGTCAGGAAAAGTCTACCGGGATATAGTTGGCAGTGCTTACTATGTTGCCCCTGAAGTATTGCAGCGCAGTTACGGAAAGGAAATAGATATTTGGAGTGCTGGAGTTATTTTGTATATTCTACTTAGTGGTGTACCTCCATTTTGGGCTGGTAAAACTATAATCTGAGTTATTATTGGCTTATTATTAGAACTGCTGTATTATTTTTGCATGTAGGATTTTTTGGTACCACTTTACTGATTTTGTGTAATATCTTGCCCGGGAGTTGTGTTGCAGAAACTGAAAAAGGAATATTTGATTCCATAAGGAATGATGATATTGACTTTAAAAGCCAACCTTGGCCATCAATATCAGGCAGTGCCAAGGACCTAGTTCGGAAGATGTTGACACGGGACCCAAGGAAGAGGATTACTTCTGCACAAGTTCTTGGTAATTCTCTCCTTGTTCTGCTATCTTTTGACAATTAACCACCACTTCTGAACTGCATGATTGATGCCTGGCGCTTATGTCATGGCAAACCCAATAATCATGGCGTTGGTTTCTCTTCTGGATGTTTCTGATTAAGTCTACTAATTAACTGGCACTTTTTATCATAAAGTCTTTCTAGTATTTAGCTTGTCTTATGTATTTACAATTGCCATTTGTGGTTGTTGATTAAGAGCACCCATGGATAAAAGAAGGTGGTGAAGCATCTGATAAACCAATAGATAGTGCAGTGCTATCTAGAATGAAGCAATTCAGGGCAATGAACAAGCTGAAGAAACTTGCTTTGAAGGTGAGGTTTCATATCTTCTTATATAATTATCGAAAATGCTATTTGTGATGAAGTGCTTCGTTGTTGTGTATGAGGACAACGCCCATTCTTCGAGGTTTTTAACTCCTAGGGCACGATGTAATAAAGCCAATACCTCCCTATCTTGTAGCACATCTCCGGGATGATACAAACTTATTCTGCATCACGTCTACTTGTCAGAAGTTCTCACTCTAATATTTCAAATGTGTAAAGATAGGAAAGGATTATTCCATCTTGATAATTGAAAACTCAAGATGGCATTGTTCATCCAATGGTTGTGTATTGATTTTGTAAATATAATATTTTTCACATCTAGTGCTTACTGCAATCAGTACGACATATAGTGAATGCCACTTCTATATGGATACAAAGACCTTAGTCACCAGAGCATTGTGGGATCCTTCCCCTCGAGTATCCACAATCACTCAAACCACGGGGTGGGATAAGCCCAGGGTGAAGCCTCGATACCCCAAGGATTTGAACACACACCTCTGGGTTATGCCCATTTAGCTATCTCGTATAGCATACCAAAATTATTCTATTATGCTTGCAATTGCCAATAAGTTATTTCTATAATTACACAGATGCTTCCATCATCCATCTTTTCCTAATAATCTTAGTACTTCATATTTGAAATTATGCTAGGTCATTGCGGAGAATTTATCTGAGGAAGAAATTAAAGGCCTTAAGACAATGTTCACAAATATGGACACAGACAAGAGTGGCACAATCACGTATGAAGAACTAAGGACGGGATTGGCTCGGCTTGGGTCAAAGCTATCAGAGGTTGAAGTCCAGCAACTCATGGAAGCTGTAAGTTATTGTGAACCTAATGAAAGTTGGACTTATCTTCTTTTTTAATTCCTTGTATCCGATTGTCAACTGCATTATTGAATACGTCTTAACATGTGTAACATTTTAGGCTGACGTGGATGGAAATGGGACGATTGACTACATTGAATTCATTACAGCGACAATGCATAGACATAAACTAGAAAGAGATGAACATTTATTTAAAGCATTTCGGTATTTTGACAAGGATAACAGCGGGTGAGCCACAAACTTTCTGCGTTGTTAATATTCATATTGTCCATGCACTCTTGACTCCTGATTCCCTACTTTTGAACTACCTTTACCAATTTATTTCTATTGAACACGGAGAGTTTTTGTTTTTTAAGGCCACCGAACTTGTGGAAAAACTGAGTCTTATAAAATATGAGAGACAGATATCCTAATATTATTTTACCTTCCTAGTTATTTGTTGACGTCTAGTTCTGACATTATTGGAGCAGATAGAGTTTCAATATTTAAGTTCTGTGGTATTTACAAGCAAAATCAGTGCTGCAAATGAATTGAGATGTCCCTGAATTGACTTGGTCCTTGTGGATGTCATGACAGCTTTATTACAATGGATGAGCTGGAAATTGCCATGAAGGATTATGGAATGGGCGATGAAGCCACTATCAAGGATATAATTTCAGAAGTCGATACGGATCATGTAAGTTTTAAAATTTAGACATTTGAACTTTTCTTACGAATTCATCTTGGTACTTAATCTACTGATTCTTTTGAACTTTATAGGATGGTAGGATCAACTATGAGGAGTTCTGCGCGATGATGAGAAGTGGGACAAAACAACCAGGAAAGCTATTTTAGTTTCATTGATGCACTAATCTCGTAGATGCAGTGTAGCATTCCATCAGTCTCAGTCCTGGTAGAATGAATGACCAAGAGTGATTTCTGGTTTCACCAAGTGGGTGTCCCCTTAACATCCTTCGGCATTTTAAGTTCAAAAAATTGCGAGCAGAGTTGGCCTGACTTTTTCTGTTTAATTTGAGGGCTTAGATCGAATTGCTGTGTGTGTGTGTGTGTTTGTGCATATCTACTTTCATAATTATCTTTATTTTCCAATGTGCCAATGCCACTTATCAATCCTTTTTGAGGGTCTGTGAATTTCATGAGCTTGTCAATGCATGAGTTGAAGTTTTTGCCCTCTCTTCTTTTAAACATGAAAGAAGAAGATTAAAGGTATATACTATCAGAGTAAGGTAGGTAGTAATTTTGAATATCATTGCGACTTATGCAGAACTATTGCTTTGTATTCACTGTTTGGTAAAAGAATAGGCTAGGCCATGTACGCTTGTATCTTCTCTGAAGTCCACCTCTCTAATCCTTAGAATTCTTATAAGTAAGGGATTCTTATCTTCTATATATTCAACATCTTTTCTGTTATTTGTCTTACAAACTTTATAGAGCCTATGATGCTTTCTTTTCATTAAAATAGAAATTTATGCATGATTCCTCAACACCCATCTTCATTGCAATGCATCATAAACCATACATGCATACATACCAACATTTTCCATACCCATCAACACCCATCTTTTATTTTATTATATCACTCTTTATCTTCTTGCTCAAAGTACATAGAAGAAAAGTTGAGTGGACTTCAGTTTCTATTGGTGTTTGTTGGCAACATTGCATTGTTTTCTGATCTCACCCTTTGTGCCAGTGAGAGGATTGTTCTCTGAGAGAATGGTGATAGCTTTTGCAAACTCCTTGAAAAAGTAGTCCTGGCTCTTAGCCATTTTCTTCACATAAGACTTTGTTCTCTTGTCTGTGGCTAGTTGTTGATCCACCATCAACAATCCTTTGTTGTCCAATATGTTCCTGTAATAGTTGTTGTCTAGGATCATAGGCGTGCCACGGTCATTCCTCACATATTGCACAGCTTTGGGGTCGGGGATCGGGTCAGGGCACTTGTGCAGCATGTGCTCAACATGACCAGGGTGGAGCATAGGGTCCACCTCTGGGTATAAACGATGAACCAACTTGACACAGTGGGTTCGACCCACGCTGTGAGCACCTGCAAACACAAAAAGAAAAAAATGTTTCAATTTCCAAATTCAGAATTATCCACCTTTGGGTATAAAAAATGGTCTGTAGACTATGGTTTGCATTTTTGCAAATAGTTTTTTGGAACAGAAAATCAAACTCTACAAAAAAATCTGCTTGGTTGAGTTTCTGAAAACTGTTTTCAAAATCTTTTACTATTCTCAACAGTTTTTAATTTTCAGAATTCTCGAGAATAGTTTTCAAAAATGCAAATCAAGCAGCCCTTAAAAACTGTTTTTTATGAAGTGGACTTTGAAAGCGATGATCGCTTCATGTAGGTGGAACCAATACTTGGTTTTTGTGTCTGATGTTATGTATAGGTTCTGTACATCCATTGTATGCACATGTATGTATGTCATCACCCCACTGAATATATGAAAGTGTATGATGTTGATGAATGATTTTATACCTAGCAAGGCAACAACTCCAGGGGTATCAATACCCATTGCTCCAAACCTTTCAAGAACAACTGAGATGCTCTCATTGTGGTCAGGGAGGTATTGCTCAAGGACACTTGCTCTGCTCTTCCTACCATCTCTTCGTCCAGTTTTGAGAGGAATGTGAGGACCTCCTAGCTGCAAATCAGTTCCAAAACATTTTCAAGATCAGTATACTACAAAATTCTCATTTTAGGAGTTTTTTCAGACAGAACAATTCGAGAGAAACGCAGGGTTATTGGCACCACTGGCACTCTTAAGAATACAAAGAAGTCATACTTTAAAAAATTTACAACATTAAGTTCTATCAATCAGTTAATCCACTGGTATTTTACTCATTGAAAGGGCTTCATGATCTTGTGTATCTAAAAACAAAAAAAAAAACACCCTTTTGGAGTTATTTGTTTTAAAGTGAAAAGAAAGTAAAGGATTGAACAAAAATACTTTGAATTGGAATTCAAATAATTAATTGTTGCAGATTGAACTAAAATTCTTTTGAGTTTGAATTCAAATAATTGTTATAACTGGGAAGTGATTGCTATATTATAGCAGAGAATCATGTAACTCAGTAACTGAATTATATAATGCAGAGAGACTTTCTTCACAAATTCTGAATTTTTGTCTATAGTTAGCACTAGTGATATATGTGCACATATAATTTATAAACAGTTCAAAGTTAATAAACACACACACAGATACACACATAAGGGGAAGAAAATGAAGTTACCAAAGCAATGGCGTCCCTAGCAGACAAAACAAGGATATCTGCACAAGAAACAACAGCAGGACACTCTCTCTCAACTGCTTCTTTGATGGTCTCAATGTACTTGAAGTTCCTCAGACCAAAGCTCCTATCTGTCTCCTTCTCAGACAAGCTCCTCCTTGTTGAGTCCAGAAGTAGTGAAGCATCACATGACTACACCCACAACCACAAAACATACATATATATAAGTGTTTATATCACATATTTGTCTATCTACTCGAGAAAGGAAAAAAAGAATATATATATATGTGTATATATAAATATAAAATAAGATCAATTCTGTGTATCATTTCTACGAGTGTAAATTGTTTTGATTTTCTTATTCTTTTTTATGAAAAATAAATTTAAAAGTAGAAAGAAGAATTGAGAAACAATTGTGTATGTATGGCCATACTTGAACAGCACAATCATGGAAGATGTTCCTGAGCCATGAGAAAGCAGTGTTTTTGTGGCGCTTGTAGAGAAGCTTCACTTGTTGTCTGATGATTTCTTCAGCTTGAGGGCATGTATCTTTGTAGAAATTGAGAGCAAGGCCTTGGCTGTTCTCACTTTCTGCAAAACCAGCCTTGAAAGAGATCAACACTGGGAAGGACAAGACAACAAAGAAAAAGAGAGCTTTGGAACCCATATTTCTTTCTACTCACTGAAGATCACTTTCATGTATATATATATATATCTATATATATGGAGCCAAACTTGATGATGTAGATTGGAGTTATGATTTTGACTTTTTTTGACATCTGCTAGTAGTGTAGGCTGTGTTGCACAGACAACACTTGTAGTCTCTGCCCTACACTTGTAGATTGAAGAGAAATTTGCTGAAAGCGGTTATAGTCCCTCATCTTCCTGTGTCAGCAGATTTTTATTTACTATTTATGTTTGAAACCAGGCAAACTTGTAAGGCTTTTAACTCCTCCCTTTGAAAGAAATAGATTATATTATGAGTTTATTGTAAATTAATATCACAAAATATTCATTACAGATCATAAATTGATCACCTCTTCTTTGGAAAAGAGAGGAAATATCATTTAATGATTACCATGAGAAAATTTAGCTGCAGGGATTTTCTATGAAACAAACCCAACCACAAACCTCTTCAAACAAGTCTCTGATTAACCCTATTAATCTCCAATACCATGTAGGACAGGAGGACTATTATGCCCAGTGGTATATTATGGGTGTTTTAAGAAGCCCAACACCATCATCGCGGTCGGGAAAAAAAAAATAGTGCCAGATCTTGGTTCTGAAATTCGTTACGATCATGATTCATGGGTGTACAAGGTACATGATGAGCATGTATGGAACCACATTCACAACCCTGCTTCTGTTTCATGCAGCAGCATGATTTACACTTTTTGAGCAACACACCAGTTGGCTTGTCATCTCTGAACCTCTTTGCATCTTATATCTGCAACAATGTGGCGTATGTGGGGTGCATACCATTTTACTTTCTCGATATGTTCTACTGATGTCTCCCAACAGTATCCTGAAAATAAACAGAATTTCAACAGTATCAGCCTCATATACCCAATCAAGGAAAAGACCCTAACATTATACTCCGAACTGTTCGCCATGCATCAGCTTTTGATCAACATGTCCAAGGCACTCCCCGTAAGCTGAGGATGCGTACCTTCGGATATAGCGATTTCATGTATCGATTTTGAGACATGTCTGGTCCACGAATCCTCCTCCAAGTCCTTCACATTCCCGTGCACATGCAATATCCCACCCTCACTCCTGCAATATTAGGCGTTACCATGGAATATTTGGAAACGACAAGTGAAAACAAAGCAAGCATATATATAAACACAGATGAAAGAAGGTGGATATTTAAATAGAAATCAAACAAAGACTCTTCTCTTTTTCAGAAAATGAAAACATAAAACCTTGTTGAGCTATTATTATACTCAACTAGATGCAGTTTAATCCACGACGAATCCACCTTAACAAGGTAATCTCAAAATCTAGTGAATTTTACCATTTCTCTCACATGTCTGCCAGGAACTGGTCAGATTCATCCATGCATTGTACTTGCATCAGAACAACTTACACAGTTGCTGCATGAAATGATATATTTAAGTTCTTTCTTTAGAGTAGTCGATGAAATGAATTATCGAAATGAATAAGAGGATCTTTTGTTTTCTTGTATGGCTAACAGGTGTTGCGTGTGTAAAGAGGAGGGTGTATCTCCTTATGTGGTGGGAGTTCTGGAGTCATTTTCCTTTCCCCCCTTAATTTAGGGTCAGGGAATCATGCCGAGGACAGTGGGGTATGCTGGATAGTTGGAGAGCGAATTAATAACATAGATAGGTAAGGGATAGAATACAGCCAGTCTTTGTCTAAACAGAGCATTTGGTGCAAAAGGAATAACGACTTTTCCAAGGTGCAAAGTGCCTACTTGAATTGAAGTAGAATTTTTAAGGAATTCTGTTCTTTTGGGTTGAGAAATCATCGGTTCCTTTGTAGATTCTTCAGAATGCACTTAAATCGGGATGCTCATTTTAGTACTTCAAGTGGATTGTATTTTTATCTATAATCTATCAAACATAAAGTCATAAACTACCAGGCTTGCAGACAGCTTCTAGGTTTGCTAGAACATGGTATAGACTTGGTCAGTCATCGTTGGTAACTAGCACTATAATAATTACGGGAAACACTTTGACTTCATGTGGCCAAAGATGTATTATGAAAGAAGTTACGATAACGCGATAAAGGCAGTGAGACAAACAAAGCTAATCAAACTTGGTTCCGTCTAGGCCCAGTTAGAGGCTCAAGATTGACTTGGGAGACAAAAGGAAAGAAGTTTATCACTGAGCAAAAAGTTGAGCACTGCTAGACATATAAAGAGCATTCTAAAGACAATTAAAGAACCCAAAATCTTCCAAATTCAAATCAAAATTATTTTGGTTGGAGGTTTGTTTAAGATTTACGTAAAAATAAACAAGCCGAACTTTATCATGAGCTAGAGCTCATTAAAATTTTGAATTGAGCTTAAGCAACTGAATTGTCAACTTGGCTCCACTTTTTACCATCCCTGAGGTACAGGGTTAGCTATTTAAGTTTTAATTTTCACATCATGATGTAAAAAAATGTACTAAAGTAACATGATGTGAGCTGTAATTATGACAAACCAAGGACACAAAAATCATACAGGCGAAATCTGTAGAGTGATTAAATAAAGCACCTTAACGCCCTTACAGCAGTGGCCCAACTGTCTTCACTTGTTGGCAGGAGACCAAGACAGACCCGATCAGCAACTCCCTGTTTATTTAGAAGAAAATATATATATATATATATATATGAAGCAAAGTTAATAGAGCCCACCACTGCAGCTTTTGAATGGAATATATACTATAATAGCAAGTTATAATGTATTGTCCTCAAAACATGCTACATGAATTAGTTGGACTGACATCCAAGTAATAAGTCCAGGTCATTCCAGTAGCACTGTCATGAAATAAGGAGAGAATCTCAACCGCCAGAGATCTTAGAAGTAGCAAGAGATTCATTACTTGTAGCTTTTTGACAGGTTTATCCATGTAACCTGGTGATCTAACATACAAGGCAAATCACATGCAGGGACTCGTGACACTTTCCACATGCGCATTGTGCACATGTAAACTGCTATCCTTATATGTTGTCATTAGTTTTAGGCTTTCTCTAACAAATCATTACAACAAATATCCTGAAAATAGAATAAAAAAATACCTAATTTGAATTATATGAAGGCTCAAGTTGCAATGATTTGGATCAAGCTTGACAGCCCAAGTTTTTCAGACAATCCAGTTTCGAATGCAGATGAACTAGATATGCAACAATATAAAATAAAGTCCAAGGGGCATACTTTAGGAGCTGTAATCCGGTTATCTCCTTCAAGTATCACGCAACGATCGACCGCTGAATTAGCATGAAGGTTATGCTGCAGTGCATCAATAGCATGGGGATTCCACTCACATGCATACACCAGTTTTGCATTTGCTCTGTTCAACCCATGTTATCATATTATACAACATCAATAACAAGAAAAAAAAAGGGTTAGAAATTATGAATGCTAAAGATGTAAAATTAGTCATGGAACGGCATTGGTAAAGGTTATGTTAGCCAAATGTACACTAGCTACAGTACATTCACAAGAAAACACTTCAGTCATGATCAATCAAAATGCAAAAGAGGAGTTGGGAGATACATATCACAAAGCGGTTTCCCACGTGATTGTTAATTTGTTGGATATAAAAAAAAATTTACTCGACCAGAACTTAGATTTCAGAAGGTAGAAGATGTCCGCTTCAAGAACTGTACAAAACCAAACTTTGAATAATCCTTCACTAAGAATTTAGCAAAGCAAAATTTGGAGGTATAGGAGGAATTATAGGAACACAATAACACAAATGTGATGATCAAATCTTGACTTGTAACATACAATTTTATACTAAAGCAATGTACTAGAATAACAATCACAGTATACCTGACGAGGAATGGTAACACAAAATATCCAATGCCAGCAAACAAATCCACAACAATTTGACCCCTACAGTCTAGACGAGCCATGCGAAGCTTCTCGGAATAATTTCCCCACGAGAACATGCACTTTGTAGCATCAAAAGAATAAATAATTCCATTTTCACGGTGATCAACCCAGCCATTGTCTCCCACAAGGATTTCCAAATTACTGTCCCTTGTTCCGGTAGATGCAACTCGACCCTGAAAAGTATCAGGATATTTGACTAACGAAAAGCCAATGAAACTCAAAATCAAAACACCAAATAGAATACTATGACATGTCAAAAGTGGGGGAGACTTTAACTTACATCGAAAAACAATGTATCTCTTTTATAGGTAGAAATCACTACTATTTTTAAACACAAGCTTGAGGTACCGTCCAATTGAACTCAATGAGTATGGGTGGCTACTAAGTAGTACATATAGTAACATACATGGCTATGGCATCATTGGCTTGCAAACCTTACATACCATACACACACACGCATATATATATATATGCTGATTAAGATATTAGTAAGTAGATCTAGTTGCTTACTGGTGACTGGTCAAAATCAAGAACAGCAGCATCCAGTCTGTATATTCTACATATTATGAAGTATGTTTGAAATTAAGAGTGAATACTCTATGCCTTCCTTATGTTCTACAGTATCTACCACATGTTTTGGTCTCCGTATCCAACATTAGATTTTAGTACGTGAGTAGAAATTTCACATCCAAATAACTTCAGAATCAGGAGAAACCACAGATTTAGCCCGTCATATAAATACAAAGCCATTGAGAATGCGTGAAATACACAGTCTTCGTTAAAAAGGATCTAGATATATTTTTTGAATTGCTGTTAAGGATGAAGGAGAGAATATCTAATTACAGTGGAGATAGTCTTACCACAGTTGATATTATCATTAGCCCATTTTAGTATCTACCTACATTCATGCCCACATCACAAAATCTGTGGTTAGAAGGGCAAAAACAAAACCAAAAAATCCTACTACTACCACATCTACCACCAGCGGCTGAAAAACCATACAGACAATATACACAAAATTCGATACAAGAAATATGGTCTAAAATATATTGGAAAAATATTACTGAGCAGAGCGTGATTGATGGCCTTGATGTGATCCGTTGGATTCATCTCTACCAAAGGCCTTGTAGCCTGATGGTATCATCTTTCCTTCCCAAAGGGGAGGTTAGGGGTTCGAGCTCCATGGGGCTCATGTGAGGGTGTGTGAGTGTGTGCGTTTCTTACCATTAAAAAAAAAAATAGGGAAGGAAAATCAGATGCAGCAACATGTACACAGTTTTGAGAATATAACTTACTTGTCGAGCAAGCCGATGAGTACCAAGGGATTTTGCAACAGTTGGCCAAAGCTCCTCCCCAATTGATTCCCACATTGGATCCCTGAACGAAGTCACTGGAAGCACAATAATATCCCCTAGTCGCTCCCATCTGATTTATAAAAGCTGCTTTTAATATGAAATCTATCATTGTGTTGGACAAAACTTTAATGCTTAAACAAATAGGAACCAGAAACATTTCTATCACGGTCTCACCCAGATAAAGCAAAATGACAATTAATAATAGTAAATAAATTAATACCTAATGGTTTTGTCGTGTAATACATAAAATGCCGAACTGGCAAGCACGCATCAAAGAAACACAAAGCAATTAAAAAAAAACCTTGTGGGTAGCTGCTCTAAAAGTTCTGCCGGTAGGTTTCGATGCTTTACTAAAGAGGCTACAGCTTCGGTCATCAATTTTAGAGGAGATATTGGAGATTTTTTTACTTTAACAACCTCATCTGGAACTTTAGTGGCACCGCATGCTATTAGAATATTTAAAGCTGTTGAACAGGTAATATCCCTTGACAAAATCCCCCCACTCTCTAATAATTTACATGGTTGAAGGTCATCCATCCTTTTGAACTCGTTCACCAAATGATGCAGCTTATTGCAATATACGGCACAAAATTCTTTCGTGACAGGGAAACAAATATGTATCCCGTCTTCCTGGGTATAAACTTTTCTCGTAACATCTAACCATCCAAATTTTTTCAATATGTCCTTTCCCAATTTCCCATATTTCCTTTCAAGTTGTAGAGCCCAATGCAAAGTAAGCATCTGGTGTCCAACATACTTGCAAGACTCTTCAACCTCAGGATTCAAATCAGCACCATTATTTGATATTTGTTCACTTTTATACTGTGAAAATTGGAAGTCACTGTTTGTTCTCTCTATGATCACCAAATCAGCACCATTATTTGATATCTGTTCAGTTTTATTCTCTGAAATTTGGAAGTCCCCTTCATTTCTCTCTACAACCACCCCTTCATCTTGGTAAACAGCATGCTCTGCTCCAGTTTCAGCAGGGACAGAACTATCATCTGAGGGTGTTGGAAGCAAGTTGATTTTCGTTGGTTCGCTAAACTTTGTCCCAAAAGCATAACAAGCTGCCCCACCGCCTATCATTACTAGATCATCACCAACAACATTTGCTGTGGAACGAACAAAGAGATCTTTGCCAGCAGAATTCAGCATGATGTGCTTCCACAAACGGGATTGCAGGTCAAGTAATGACAACTCTTGATAATGTTGTCTGACAGGACAACCCCCTATAATTCCAAGATAATTCTTATAAACAAACATCGAGTGTGAGAACCTTGCATATGGAGTCCTTCCTGCTATCTCTTCCCTTTTCCATAGACATGTTTGAACATCAAAACTGTAAAGGTCTCCTAGTGCTTTCTCACCATCGTATCCACCAAACATAAATAACCTAGACCCAAATGCCACCAAAGAGTGAGAATGACGAGGGCATGGCCATTCTCCCTGGATACGTATCTCAGTCCACTGTGAATTGTCTACATCGAGGACACATAATGATGAAGAAACTACATCATTGAGAATTCCACCAAATACATATATTTTCGATCCTATAACCGCTGCCGCATGACGATGCCTGTAGGTATCAATATCATGTTAGATGTGTACCAAAAATACCAAACCAAACAATTTTACTGGAGGAAATGTAAGTGGATAGTGGACACGGGACTGAAAAAAATTCTGAATGATTTTGAATTTTGTTTTTGCTTCAAATGTAAACCAAGAATGAAATAAGAAACTTCTCGTTTTCCAAATATTTGACTGTAGACTAGTTTTTTCAGAAGAAAAGACAGACAGTTGACAAAAATGTAGCTTATAAACTACGTTGCGGTTATATATGTTTTCCGTAGGATCAGGAACCGCCAAAAATTTTAAAAAGGCAAAAAGAATGATTGGAACATCAATAGAAATAAAGGCATATTACCTAGGAGGAAACACACTGCCAGCACATTCTAGCAACCTCCATTCATTCTTCACTGTATGTAGAACCCATACCTCATTCAGGATATTCACTGGATCAGCCCTGCCTCCAATAACAAACATAAAATCTCCTACCACAGAAGACGTGTGACCCAGACGTGGAGATGGAGTGCCCTGAAAATTGATTGTTTCTAACTTACCACACAATGGATCAAGCAATAAAGAATCATTTCTCCGTGCATGTCTTCCCATGCCTCCAAAACCACCAAAAATCATAATTCTTCTGTGATTTGGACTGCCCAAACAACAAGCAGAATGACCCCAAAGGAGAAGCTTCTCAACAGGTTCACCAACAATCACCATTGGAATAATAGATCGAGTGATAGCAGGAACTCCTCCTGATGATCCTGCCAGTGATTCAAAGATTCAAATTCGCTGTGACATTTAAAGGAAAGTTTCCTGCAATTAAAGATAAATTAGTATGTAATAGTACTACCAACCTATCCACGCAACTATATCAAATCAGTGAAGCTGCCACCTAATCATAAATACCTAAGATTCAATGTATTCCTCCTATCGTGTCAGATTTGTTTGGCTCTTAACTAATAACTAGTAGGCTGCTTAGTTTTGTATAAATCTGATTCAACATTCAACAAAACATAAACACCAAAAATGAGGAGTGGATTATTTATAAGTATATATCTACTAATACAGTTGGATTACAATCTTTTCTACAACATATGCGTTTGAAATTGTAACTTTGTTTTTGGGATAAGTACATGTTTGAATGTGTGCAAGTATATAGTTGAAGCAAAACAAGTCTGTTGTATACACAAACACCCGCATTGCACCTCTAAATTCACTTTGCAAATAGAACTGATAAGAATTTTAATTTTTCACTTGCAACTTGTTATCTGTAAAAAATATGCCGCAGGGCTGTAAAGTGTCAATAAGTTATTCTTAAACCAGAGCTGAAGCAAAGGGCAACCAAACAAGGCTAGAAGGCAGATTGAATCCCACAACCAGAACAGAAAAAATGTGAAAAGTAAAGCATATTTCTCATTATTCCATTTTGTAGATAATTAATTCCAACTCATATATAGCTCGCTGCGCAATGGTCAGCATTTAATGTCAAGACAAAGTAAGAATTGTTTTGCAATTGCAAAGCCTGGATCCTGTCTTCCAAACATGATCTTTGTAATCAACTTCAATCACAACATCCGGATTAAGCATTTACTAATAATGGATGTTGTATACACAGCAAACTCATATGATCAGAAAAATGGGAAAAAAATAGAAGACCCACAATTGCTCAAATATATGATTTTTAATAACCTTAACTAAAACTTTCATACATATCACACTATACTATCTAAGCTAAAAGTTCAAACCAAACTTGCTACATTATACATAGATTATCAAATCAATTTCAGGAAAATTCAAATATCAAATATACCCAGTTTAACATCTGCATTAATTTCAACAGATTCCGAATCTCCAGTGTTGCCATTACTGTAAGAATTCAGCTCACAATCCGAATTCTGAACCTCAATGCGCTTCGAACCACCATTAGTACCCCCTTTTACATTCACCAACGCTCCATTACCAATCTCTGAGACTTCACTTCCAATAAAACCATTCCTTATCAACTCACTCAGAAACCTATCGGTTCTCCGCTGATTCGCCTCCATTTTCTCGTTGGCAATCCCAACAAGGTACCCAACATACTCCGGCGACACCACAAGCCGCTCCGTATCACCCAACGGCACTTCCAATCGAATTGAGCAACGAATCGCTACGATCACTCTCTTGCTGACACTGGTAATACCCGATTCCCTGAACCCAGATGAGATGGCCAGAGACACCAAGAATTGAGCTGACTTGACGTCTCGGCACGCGACGGAGATAATTAGGGGTTCGAATCGGAAGACCAGGTCGGAGAGGAGGGTTTGGGGAAGATGAGTTTGCTTTGGCGGGAATAGGAGGTTGAGGACTGAGTTAGGGCTTGCTGGGTCGTGGGTTATGTAGAGCCAGGTGCCGCCTTTGGCCTTCTTCTTGGCGGCGGCGGTGGCGGCGGTGGGTTGAGAGAGGATGGAAATGCGGCCAGAGCATGAACTGGTGGTGAAGTAAGAGGGGTGGGAGTTTAGGGTTTTGAGGAGAGGTAAGATGGGTAGGTCGACTGAGCCTTTTGGGGATTTGTCTGGCTCTGGTGAGTTCATGTATGAGAGTGTCGCTTCCTTCATCTTCTCGAACTCCATTGTTCCACTGTACTATGTTTCTCTCTCTCTCTCTTTGTGAATATATGTATAGACATGTATATAACCATAATGTGGAAAAGAAGTGGGTGCAAAAATGAAGTAGCAATTCGCGCTGTGTGAAAGCTGGATTTGGGCCACAAATTGGGCTTTAGTCAGGAATTTGGTTAGGGCTTTATATAGTGCATATGTAGTAATGTAGATGCTTATAAACACAATTTATTAAATGGGTCTCTATCCTGATTTGCCGTTTGCGGTATTGGTTTTGGAGTCCGGTAACTGTCACGGTAATAGTATAATAGAATCGGATTTGGTTGCTTGACCGGGCAAGCTATTGGTGAAAATATTAATTTTAAAAATAAATATTAGTATTAAATAATAGTATTAATATTTTTCAAAAATATTACGAACCGAAAGAAACATAATGTAAATCATAATCACTATGCATATACAAACCTACACTTTTTAATTTCTTTTATGTATAATTACCGCTAGAGAAATACTAAAAATCATAAAACAAAGTTTATGAAATAATAATGATGTGAATGAATATAAAAACAAACAATTGTCCAAAATAAAAATGTGTAGAGTATATTTTTATAGTTAAAAATTAAAAATTAAAGCATGTTAAAATTATAATTTAGTTTATTAACAAGAGTGGGAATGGAAATGAATTTATATCAAATTATATAATTGTTAATTCATGATATAATTTTAAAATTGTTTTAAAAATGATTGCTCTTGCTAATGTGCATCTATATATAACAACTTAAATAGATAAGTTTTTATTTTATTATCTCTTTCTAATTATCTTGAGAGCACGATGTGATGGTTAAAAAGCATTCACATCATCATTTTGCAAAAAAATAGAATATATATATGATACACTTGTTAAACAAATTAATTAAATGATGTGTCATATTTCTATTAATAATTCAACTTTGAAAAATTTTGAGAGAGGAAATGTAAGAATAGGACGCAAATCCTTTATTAAATATCTACTCTGCACTTCTAATTTCCTTTATATGCAGAAAATGGAGTGGTAAAAAAAAAATTAATTGGTGAGAATTCATTTGATAGATATGAACATTTTATTCTATTAGAATCTTCATTCTATTTCACTCATACATGCTAAATACAACATAAGAGTTTGAATTTGATCATTTATATTAAAGTATTAATCAAAATATAAAAATAAATTACCATGTTTTAGTTTAGATACATACATTAGAAAATCTCTAGATGTAAATGCACCATGAAATTATATTTTTTCTTCATTATACCCATATTCATCTACATAAACACACAAATTTAAAAATGTTTATATGTTCGAATACCATATTCAAATCCAAAATATTGAGAACCATTTTGAATTTTACTTAAGTTTTAAAAATATACCGAAATCATCATTAGCCTTTAAATTTTCTAAATTCTTCTTATAATAATTATATACAAAAGACTGCTTATTCAGGATAATTATCAATTTAATTATTATGAGTGTTGACAAATGAAATCAAATTGCCAGAATGAATGATTGGAAGGGCAGAGAAGCTGCCATGGGAAGGGATGAGAACATTTGAATCCCTGCATAAATGGTATTGAAAGAGTGGCAATCACCATGGCAAAAGACCATAAGGTCATCAGCAAAACAAAGATGAGTGAGCTTGATCTTGTGGCATCTCCAATGATATTGGAATAAAGGATCATTGCTAATGGAAGATTGCAAAGTGGAAGAGAGCACATCCATCACAATAACAAGAGATAAAGGGAGATAAGGGATCTCCTTGTCTAAGGCCTTTAGCCCCCTTGAAGAACCCTTCCATTTCACTATTGACAATGACAGAAAATGATGTGGTACATATTCATGCTTCAATCCAATTGATAAAGACATTGGGGAAGTTGAGAATTCTTAAAGTATCAAGGAGAAATTGCCAACTTATGGTGTCAAAAGCCTTATGAAGATCAATCTTCATAATACATTTTGGGATGGAGGAGTTGAGATGGTACCCATAAAGGAGCTCCTGGGCAAGAAGAAAACCATCTTCAAGTCTTCTCCCCTTAATGATAGTATAGTTGGACAGATAGATGACAATTTATACCATTACCTAGTTGATTAAAATAATTCGAAAAATATATATTTTTGATGAATTATATATATATATATATATTCCGAAATATATATATTTTTCAAAATATATATTATTTTAGAAAAATATTTTTTTTCAGAAATATATATATTTTTTAAATTTATAATTTTTACGAAAAATATAATTGATTTTAAAAAAATATTTTTTTAAGGTTTGATTTCACTAAATCCCCTATACTATTGAGGGTAGTTTATGTATTATGACTCAAAAAGTGAGAGGAGAGAACATAGTGAATAATATATGGGGCAAAATGAACACAGTGAGGATTAGTTGATTAAATTTGATAGTACATGGAGTTTTATGAAATTAACCCTTATAAAAATGTTAAATTTGGGTGACTGATTTTAATATAAGTTGTCATTAATATTAGGTGGAGTGAAAATAAATTAACAAAATAAAAGGTGGGGTTGATTTGGTTAGATATAAACGGGTAGTAGAAAACAAAAGTGAAAGTAGATGAGGTGAATAGAAGAAAAATTAGGTTAGATATAAATGGGTAGTATAAAACAAAAGTGAAACAATTTTTTATTATTATTTAAAGAGAAAATATATATTTTCAAAATTTTTGAGCAGAATTTTGAAAATACAAACCAAGCTGGGTAATTTTCAACATGCATTTTATTTGCCTAAAAAGGTTTAAAAAATGTGATGGGAAAAATAAAAAAATTACCTAATAGCATAATATTTGCAAGAAAATAAAATATACTATTATAATTTCGAAAACATATTACAAAAATTTATTTTAGTGTGAGTAAATGTTTAATTTTTTTTAAAAAATATTTATTTAATAATTAATTAATTCGATAATACCTTCCACTACTTGTGTCGGTTAAAACAGAAAATGAATTAAAAGTTCCATTGTCGGATAAACATAAATCGGACCCAGACTGAATCACTCTTTTTCTCGGTTCCCAAACAGCTTCTGAACCCAATTATTAGCACTCTCAAGGTCACCGACTTTTTCCGTCGCCGATCAATTCCTCACCGTCGGTTGTCATTGTTTGCTGTCCCCTTCTTCTCCTTCTCTTCGAGGTAAGTCTCTTTTTCTGTATGTAGATGTATATATATATATATTCCTGTTTGGGAGGAACCCTGGACAATAAGCAGAAACAAGATTGAAACTTGGGGATTATTAGGGTAATCAAAAATCGCATTGATCTGGTCACATTCCGAGGAACATACCACAATATTATCTCGCCAGTCTCTTCTTCTTTGGAAACCCTAATTACTCTCACTAAACCCTAGATCACACACACAGACTCACCCATCACTCGAATTGATGTGTAGCTCAGGAAGGTTTTTGATGTCTTGCATTAGTTGAAACCAATAAATGTAATTAAATTCGTTTATATGTTAATGCTGGGTGAATTATACAGACACACACACACACATGTATATATATATATATATATGTATATTGCAATTCTCATGTGAACTAGGTTTGATTGTCTATCAGGGTTGCTGATCTTTTTCTGTTCTACAGATTGTTAAACGAAGTTTAATTTTAGTTTCTTAAGTTTTAATTGCTACATTGCAACACAATTTTATGTGGAGGGAGTTCTGTATTTTTAAATTTACTGACAATTTTACGTGGTGATTATGTCATAATTTAGGTAGCATAGCAGTGTATGTCTATTAATAGAGCTGACAAGTTTATCGGTGTTGATTATGGGCCGATCTTTTTTTTTTTTTTTGGAGAATAAAGTACAGTTACTAGTTAGTAGGGTGCGCGGTTCGGACCCTGGCCTCCACTGTCAACCGCGGGATTATGGGTCGATCTTGTCTTCTTATATATAAATTTTTCATACTGCTTTATATGTATATATATGGACTGAGCCCTGTTTTTAGCATTTTGTTGTGTATGAAAAAACAGATTGCAGCTGAATGTAGGGTTAGTGTCGAATACTGTGAAGTTGAACTATTTTCTCAGTCACCAAACTCTACCTTTGTATACTTCTATATGCCCCTTTCTTTTGTCGCATTGCATCCCTCAACCAAGATGAAAAGAATTACCAAATTTACTACAGGAACCAGTATGTAGATACAGTATGATTGTTGTTGTGGATATTAAAAAATGCGTTATTAAATATTTAGTATTTAATGTTTGATAGAGGATCTGATCTTGGTGTTATATACGTAATATAGTTGCTTGTTTTTTATTAAATATATTTTAGCTTGATATATCTTTTCTGTTGTTCGTCAGGGCAACTATTATTCGCTTGGTTGTCCTTAATGGATGCCGGTTCTTGCTGCCACTCTAGGGGCATTTAAGATTTTTAACCATTAGCCATAGTTACCTAATTTTTGTTTAAGATGTCGTCTTGTTCAAATGAGCTATCGACCCAGCACAATCATCAGGATGCTGTCCCTGAAGCAAGCTCGTCCAAATGTGGTGAAAGCCATTTGGAACACGAGGATGAAGAGGAGGATGAGGATGGGGACGAAGAAGAGGATGTGGACTTCCATCCCTTTCTTAAAGATACCCCTTCTGTGGAAGCTTCTTCAAGCTTGAGTTCTGAGGTTGAAGTTCTGGATGGTGATGTTGTTGACAGTGGGGGAAATACTCGCAGAAAGCCACATTCTCAAATCCAAGACTATGCTGTTGGAGATTACGAGCATGGTGAGGAGATTGTGTTGCAATCTGCAGTTTCTTCTGGGGGAGCATGTCAAAAAGAATTGAAAAAATCTTCTCCCACAGGCATAAGAAGGAGAAAATCAGATTCTTGTATCTCTCAGCCTGAAAAGGAAACTTCTTGTGGAGACGAAAATGGTTCAAACAGTGGAGCAGAGGCTGTTAATGATACAACTGGAGAGTGTGGCAATACAGGATATTCTAGGATGCACATTATGGATATAGATGATGAAGATGCTATATGCATGCGCACTCGAGCTCGCTATTCGCTTGCCAGTTTTACGCTTGATGAACTTGAGACTTTTCTTCAAGAAACGGATGATGACGATGATCTTCCGAATGTCGATGATGAAGAAGAATACAAGAAATTCCTTGCGGCTGTTTTACAGGGTGGAGATGGAGACAGTCAGACAATTCCAGAAAATGAAAATGTTGATGATGAAGATGAAGATAATGATGCAGACTTTGAGATAGAAATTGAAGAGGCACTTGAGAGTGACATCGATGAAAATACAGAAGGTGACAAACAAGTAAAGGAGCACGAGGCAGCTGGTCGACGACCGGAGACTAGGCAAAACCGACGTCAAAGATCTTCCGTCCAATACAAAAAACGGCTGCTCGAACAGACGAATAGGCCATTGCGCCCTCTCTTGCCAAATGCAACAATTGTTTTCCCATCTCTTGATAGAAGAAATATGGAGACTTCTTCATCTTGTCTGTCATCATCAGCACCTAATGGTTTAGTAAATGGTTTTACTCCACATCAGCTGGGCCAGTTGCATTGTCTAGTGCATGAACATTTGCAACTTCTAATTCAGGTGTTTTCTCTTTGTATTCTTGACCCTTCACGCCGATTCATTGCCTCCCAAGTTCAAGATTTGCTTTCAGAGATGCTTCATAGACGTGATCAAACATTATCATGGAGAAGGGTACCATATCCCAGTTTTTGTTTTTTCCCTCCTTACGTTCGTCCATCAGTGCCAGATGAACCCTTCAGACCTTCTACTGCACAGAGCACCTTTGGATCATCTTGTTCCTTGGAAGCACAGAGATACTGTTCTTCTGGTAACAACAGACCGCTACCTTCTGATGTGATTTTCCCTTTTAAAGAAGGAAGTGGGTATGTTTCTAACAGGGAGGAGGGTCACC
Source organism: Cornus suecica (assembly GCA_963922005.1). NCBI lineage: Eukaryota > Viridiplantae > Streptophyta > Magnoliopsida > Cornales > Cornaceae > Cornus > Cornus suecica. The sequence continues at coordinate 80,582,045 of OY998241.1, forward strand.
TGCAAACTCCTGAGGGCTCTTTCTGGGTTCCTTGTATAAATGGTCCTCTACTTTCTGTGCTGGATGCTGCTCCACTTACTTTAGTTGGAAAGTATATGGATGATGTTTCTACTGGTATGCCCTATAGGTGGAATTAAAAGTTCTTTGTGTTTCTGCAGCTATTTGGTTGTTCGTGCTAATAACCTTTCTATGCTTGACAATTTGTGTCAATTTGTTTACAGCTGTGCGAGGATATCAATGTCGACAAATGGAACGTACTTTTGATACATGTCTTCAAAGGGAGCCCTTATTCCACATTCCCAGTTTTCAGTCTTCAACTGAAGCTAATGGTGAAGTAAGAGGAACCACTTCCCCAGCTGCCACTCCTTCTCAAGCTAGCAATCCACAACCTAAGAAGACATTGGCTGGTGCACTTGTTGAAAGGACCAAAAAGCAATCAGTTGCTGTAGTCCCAAGAGAAATTGCGAAGTTAGCTTGGAGATTTTTTCCACTGTTTAATCCAGCCTTGTTTCCACACAAGCCACCCCCTGCATCTGTTGTGAACCGGGTGCTTTTCACCGATTCAGAGGATGAGTGAGTTACGCAGTTTCTTTTGGTCTTGGACATTGGCAACTTGACCCATTTAAATGTTCTTTACTAATGATTGCTTTTACTATTTATTCCCTTTGACAAAATGATGTGGTAACCATTGGCTGCAAATCATTCCTTTAATTTCCAAGAATTGCCAAAACTGAAACTGGATTGCCATTTGGTACCCTAGGGGGTACATATTGATACCTCTATTATGAACTTTATGTTGCTGAGTTGTTAAATTGAGTAGGCATGCATGCTAAAAATTTCATTTCTTTCTGGGTAAGTTTCTGCGATCTGGTGTGATAAATGCTTCAAAAACTGAACACCTTTTGTAACTGTTGTATAAAATGAAAAGAAATCGAAGCCTACATGGAGTAGTCAACAAAATCCTATCTCAACTATGTGGGTTCCACCATGTGAAACCTATATGTTCATTCCACTTTATCTAGGGCTATACCCTCCGTCAAGTCGCATGTTATCATGCTTTTTTAACTTTATCCAACTTAATTTTGTCTCCCCTTCTTCTATAATTATCCTCAATGTGGTTTAAGAAGCATGGGCACAAACACGGGACACGGGCACAATACTTCTGAACTTCTATATCTTGTTCGGTTGGAATATCCGTTGACTGTGGAAGTTCACCTTATTGATTTTGAGACTGCGTTGCAGGTTATTAGCATTAGGGTTGATGGAATATAATACAGACTGGAAATCAATACAGCAACGCTTTCTTCCTTGCAAATCTAAGCATCAGGTTATATTCCTTGTAGATTTGTCATTTCAAATACTACAATTTGCTGTATTAAGTTCTTTGTTTTTAGTTTGAAAAGGTCCTTAAATATATATATATATATATATTGAACTGTCAATTGTATGGTAGTTCTTTTCTTGTGGTTTAGAAGCAATTCTGTTCTTGTGATACCCTCTTTTTTATTCTCTTAAGTTTGGAGCTTTTGCTGCAATTCTTGAAGGAGTAGTGGAAACCTCAATTTTGGCAGAGAATACAAAACTGAAAATTTTCACTTATGTTAGATTCAAATTTGATTTTGGACTGGACTGTTCGTACTTATTCAAGAAATATAACTCTTCCTTCATTTCTTATCTGCTGTCACCTTGCAGACATTTTTTTGTAGGATCTATGGATTTTCAGCAAGTCATTTGTCATGTCTATGACGATTTTATTTTTTTAATCACTGTCAACTCCCCTTTCCTCTCTTTCTTTATTTACCTGGATTTTGGAAAATGGAACTGATGTAGACACATTTTATCAGCTTTGATATGGTGATTTACATGATGTCTTTTGTTGCAGATTTTTGTTAGGCAGAAAAACCGTTCATCTTCTAAAGCTCCTGAAAATCCAATAAAGGTATGTAATATCCTATAGTTTTTTCTATATATAAATAATGTCTTGATCCATTGCTACTCATTCTAATTGATGAGCGAAGTTGTGTTCTCATCTCTTTCCCTTACTAGGCCATCTGTTGCGCAATTTCGGTGCATAAGAACTTGCCAAAATTTCACTGTACTTGGTTCTCACTATTTGGACATCATTGGTTTCATTGGTTGGCTCTGTAATATCTCTACCTACTCCTAAGCAAAAGCAACCCTTCAGTTTAGATTCCCTTACAAAGTGGCATGTATATCTCTGTTACCATTTTATTTTGCTCTTCAAATTGAATTATTATTTTTGATAAGTAAGTATATTATAAAAGGCACTCAAAAGGGGAGTGCATCCCAAGAATACAAGACAACGCTCTAAGAACTAAGCGAGCCCAAAAAAATCAATCTTTTCCTTTAGAGAAGAACAAAATCTACCATCCACCCAATAAAACAAAAAGGAAATGAAAGAATACTTAAAGAAACCAATTGGGGACTCCACCCCTCAAAACACCTTTTGTTACGTTCGAGCCAAATGACCCACCAAAGACACAAAGGCGCTACTCTCTAGAAAGGATGAACTCGCAACTCCGCAAAGCAATCCCACCAACCATCAAGAACCTCACGGACCAAAGCCGGCATCACCCAAGAAATGCCAAACAAACCGAAAACCAAACACCAACAATCATACGCCACCGGGCAATGAATGAGAAGATGGTCAACGGATTCTGCATCATTCTTACACATGAAACACTTTTGTTGACCACAACGAAGTTGCGGCATTTAAGGTTGTCTAATGTTAGAATTCTGCCCCAAACCGCCGACCATGCAAAAAAGGCAACTCTGGGAGGGACACCAGAACGCCAAATCTCCTTCCAAGGAAAAGCTAAACACGGCAACTGAAGAGACATCTTAAAGAAAGAGGATACCGAAAATCCTCCAATAAGAGAAGGACACCACACCATCCGATAAAACCCGCCTCTTGGGACGGGCAAGCTGTACAATAAACCCAGAAGGCCAGACACCTCCTCTAACTCCCAATCCTGAAAAGGTCTCACAAACTGAACATCCCAGACGATCCTACCGTTATCAAGCCGATAACAGTCAGCAACGCAAGCATGTCGAAATTGAAATTTTGTTATGATTTTAAGAGTTGCTTCATGCTTTTGTATCTCATAGAGATGCATAGCACACTAAGACAGGGATTTAAATCCGCAACGTGGACCTAGGAGTTTGCAGATGATACTTGTGGTATTAATTGACTATTCTTCACTACTGATAGTTTTAGTACTGTTTGCTATTTTATGCAGGCAGTTCGGAGGATGAAAAATTCTCCCCTGACTGCAGAGGAGATGGCACGGATTCAGGAGGTCCTCTTTCTTTTCCCTTTTTCTTTGGAAAAGTGATTTCAAGTCGTCATATTATTTTATATATTTTTTTGTCCATTTATTTCACAAATCAGTCATGTGATGCATTGCTATCTCACTTAAATCATCTCACTGAATTTACCCAGGGATTAAAGGTTTTTAAACTTGACTGGATGTCTGTATGGAAATTCACTGTCCCATATAGGGATCCATCCTTGCTACCCCGGCAGTGGCGTATTGCTACCGGAACTCAGAAGTCATATAAATCAACTGTGGAAAAAAAAGAGAAGCGGCGGGTGTATGGAGTACATAAAAGAAAGTGCAAATCTGCAGAATCTGCAGCTTTGGCAAGTTTGCAGGCTTCATCAGAAAAAGAGGTATACTTATTTGTTAATTTTCTGAATGGCTCTTGTAATATCTAATAGTAATTTACATGCAGGATTGCAATGAAAAGCATAAATATTTTAGCTGTTATCTATGTATGGATGCATGTCCTAGCTGAAGCCAGTAATTTCCGTGGAATTATCCAAGTTTTGCTAGAGAATGGCTTAGCCAATGATCTTTACATAAAGGACTATTTCAAGCTTATTGGCAGTGTGGTGTGTGTCCTTCTCACAAACAATAATTTAAGCTTATATCTATTGATACAGGACTGCCACACTGATAATGGTGGTGGAGAAAATAACAGTGCAGATGATTGCATGGATACCAAAGATGAAGCTTATGTTCACGAGGCATTTTTGTCGGATTGGAGACCGGATACCGATTCCAAAGTTTCTGTCCCGAATGTCAGGGAAAATCAAGAGGGCTGGGAACAAACCATTTATAGTGGATCTGGAAAATCTCATGCACAAAGTGATCAGGAATTTTCAGATGCTTTGAATTACTCTCAGAATCTCCATAATTCATCTCGTTTTGCTCATGTTAGACATTGTGCAACTTCCAATGGGTTGTCTCGCCCAAGTTCTGATGTGAATTTGAGGTCCTCCAAGTCCCAAATACATATGCGGCCATATCGTGCTCGTAGAGCAAATAGTGTTCATTTAGTTAAATTGGCTCCAGACTTGCCTCCTGTAAATCTTCCACCATCTGTCCGTGTAATGTCTCAGTCAACTTTCAAAAGCCACCAGAGTGGAGTATCTCCTAGGATTTCTGCTGCTGATGCTGGAAATGGTGATGCTGCAGCAGAAAATATAGTTCGGAAAGTTACTCATGTTGCAAAGTCAGGAGTCAGCCATCTAATTAAAGCTAGAGAGAGCAAAAGTAATTCACTGACATATAAGAGTGGCGCTCCGCATCCACAAGGATCTGGAATCACCGGGGATAAATGTGTTGCAGTAGAAAAATCTGACTCAGATCTACAGATGCATCCTTTGCTGTTCCAGGCCTCTGAAGAGGCGCGTCTACCATATTACCCTTTGAGCTGCAGAAATAGTTCTTTCAATTTCTTTTCAGGAAATCAGCCCCAATTAAATCTCAGTCTTTTTCATAATCCTCACCAACCAATCAATGCAGTTAACCTTTTTCATAAATCCTCAAAGGAACCTATTTCTTCATCATGTAATATTGACTTCCATCCACTTCTGCAAAGAGCCCACGATGTAAATAGTGACTTAGTAGTTGCACATTCTGCTGCCCATCTGCCTTCTAATTTGGATTCATTAGGAGGCAACTGTCTTCAGCTTCAAAATTCATCTGATGCTGTTCGAACTGAGTCACAGATCAGTAGCTGCCCAACAGCTACCTCTACTAAATCCTCTAGTCCTAATGAAAAGGCTAATGAACTGGATTTGGAGATTCACCTTAGTCTTACTTCGAGAAAGGAGAAAGTGATGGGAAGTAGAGATGTTCCTGGGCATAATCAATTGAGGCCAATATCAAGTGCTGCAGATTCTGGAGTTACTGTGGAAACTGAACACAAGCTAGTTTCTATTCCCGATAAAATAAGCAACAAGAATTGTTCAAGTGCCCTCAGATTCGGTATGGCAAGTAATTACAATAAAAGACATGATGTCAGTACTGTAAGTAAGCAGTCTCTTCCAGAAATTGTGATGGAACAGGAAGAGTTAAGTGACTCTGAGGACGAAGTCGAAGAGCATGTAGAGTTTGAGTGTGAGGAAATGGCTGATTCTGAAGGTGAGGAGGACTCTGACTCTGAACAGATTGTTGACATACAACATAAGGTATGACTGGTATCTTTTTATGTTTTTTTTTTTTTTTTGTGAAGGGTCTTTGAATAGTGAGATGCATGTCCTTTCATTCTAATCCTAGATGCTACATGTTCATCATACCCTGGTTATTTATATAATAATATATCTTGTGTATCATGGCTGTAATTCCTCATTCTATTTCCCCATTGCGATCGTGTGGAATTTATACTCTCTCATCCACAAGGGGCATCACAGTATTGACCTTGCATAATTGTGGGGGGGGGGGGGGGGGGGGGCGGGCTCAATTGCGTACTTTATATGTAATTTTTTTTTTTTTTATTATTGTTATTAGGAGGTCCCAAATGCAACTGTGGAGAATGTTACGGCAGATGCAGATTTCAATAATCACGAATGTAAAACACGGAATCATAGTAATTGCCAATGTGATGTTTGTGGGCCCTTGGAAGCCAACACCGTTAAGTTGGATTTGGCAGAGAAAGGGAAAGATACACCGAGTAGTCCTTTATGGTTGAGTCTGAATCCATGTGCTCCAAGTTGTCCTCCAGATAGAAAGAAGGCAAAGCCAAAGCATGTGGAAAGTGGAAGAATGGAAGGCTCAGCTGGCAAGAAGTTTATGCCAACACGTCCAAATAGATCCTGCAAGAGGACAATGGGAAGTACGAAAGATTTTAGACCACAGAAACTGGGTGGGGACGCGCCACAACAGCTCGAGCTGGCTTCTCTTGCTGTTGACCCATTGAAGAAACCTAGGAAGTGTGCGCGCAGAAATAATTCTAGTTCAAATGTGGATTGAGTCTATGAATATTCAAGTTGCGCCCATATTAGATTGTTCAACCATTAGCAAATGGGGTTGATTGATTGTGGCTCTGTGTGGAAATGCTAAGGTTGGTTTTCGGGGAGGCAAAAAAGGCAGTTCGATGCGACTCACCTTGCAAGTGACAGAATGGGCATGAATCTCAGCCACATGTGGAGTGAGAAAATAATCTTATTGACCAATCTCGCTTGTTGCAGTGGGAAACCTAGTCTGATGACCCGATAAAGATATAGAAGCGCTTTCGACTCTCTGGAGCAAGCCTCACCTCTGAAGACAAGCCATCAGGGAGGCGGGCTCTTGGCTGCAGCAGTAGTGCTAAACAAGGCTGCATGGAGAGACTGGTCCATCTTTGTGTTATTTGTTAATAGGATTTGATTTTGGTGAGTTAATGTTTTCAACTTATTCACTCGTGATCCTCGTGTATACAGAAGTGTGACTTGTATGTATAGTACATTGCCATCTTTTAGGCTGTGAAATGTGCATCTCTTGGGAAATAAATTGGCATAATTGCAGTTTTGTGCTGCTAGTGAAATTCTCAATACAATGAGCTAAAAGAAAATTACCAAACAATTTGGCAGAAGTACTTGAAGCGAAATTCAAGTTCGGGTGTTTTTGTGTCTGGATATAATATAGGTTGGTTGTATATGTTCTAGTTGCTTTGCTTACTTTTACGTATCACTCAGTTTGTCCGAGTCCTTCCCCAAAGTGTCCGATACATTTGTATCCTTTCCCCAAAATAATATTTAATACATTACGTATCACTCGATAATGTTCACGTATCATTCATTTAATTTAATTTGCGAAGTTAAGAAAAATAAAATATTAACTATTACTTCTATGTAAATTAGTACAATATGCCGAGGGAGTGTATGAATTGTTAGACAAGGAAAAAAAACAAGTTAATTTCACCCACAAAAAAAAAAACAGAAAAAAAGGTAAAACAAAATGAAAAGAAAAAATAAAAAAATTAAAGTAGTGGAGTCTCCTCTCCCCCTATGATTTCGTTTACAAACAACCAAAATAAATATCCTACAATCATTGACAAATTAATCAAAGCCATGAGCATTATGATATTATCTTGCAATAAAATTCCCACGTTTTTGACACCCACCTCGTGGCATTTCTCGATTTGTGTGTCCATTCCTCCCATCCAGCCAGATCTCCCTCCCACTAAAATCCAGACCTCTTGAAATAACTTTGAATTTTTTAAAAACTTAATCTGTATCCCAAGTTTATATCCTCTACCATCCGTTACATCAAAACTAAAACACACACTCTACTTCCTCACCGTTCGATCTTCATCTATACAAAAAAAACGCACACTTGTCGTGTAATTACACATACATCACAAACATGTGTCCCTCAATACACAACAAATTCCCACTTGTGGCTCACAATCGTCACACACTACATTACACCACTTCATTTTCATCTGATTATTTTACTCACTCCTGATAAGAAAAATTATTTTTTCCTTTCCTTATATATGAAATATATATGTATAGATATATATATGTATAGATATATATATGCACTGATACAGAGAGAGAGGTCGGGCGATCTGTGGGGCATGTTGTATTGATTCTGCGGTGAAGAACAAACCTTTGAAAACATTCTCTGAGGACTTCCATGGAGGTTTCTTTGCAAGTGCAGAGACCTGTTTGTTCCAGAACAATTTTCACTCACAGACCCCATCCTAAAATTGAACCTTCTCTGGGGTTCCCGCCATTTGGAGGAGCAGGTCATTGTTCTCATGTAAGTTCCTTTTTCTCTAAATTATAGTTATCTCTGTATATATACTGTACCATATGTGTATGGACAGTGTTTGTAATTTTGCTCACTTAGAATGATCAGTGGTTATTGATTTAATTTGTTCATTTAGGTATTTTTGTTATTATTTGTTATCTGGGTTCATCAATACATTGTGATTATTCAATAAGCGTAAGCGTTTTGTTGATGGGTTATTGTTTTCGTGAATTTTCTATGTCAAAAGATCTTAGTTGCTTGTGTGAGAACAGAACGCCGGTATTATCCTTTTTGTGTGTGGGTATATTTAGATATAGAATATGGATCAGAGCTGTATTGTGATTATGTGTTGGTTTCAGTCTTCTTCATGGCACAAACAGCTCCCAATGGTTGGGGCTTCTTTTCGAATTACTGCGAGTGCAGGTTAGTTTTTTCTAGTAATTTAACTAGTGGTTCGAAGTTGACATATTTTTGTTGATTTATCGGGTTTGTTTAACATATGTCATGTAGATTTTTCGAAAAAGAGACAGAGGAAAGCGGTCACTCCAGGTCGGAAAGGCTCTGTCCCGAAGGGATTTGTGCCAAAAACACAGTTGGGGACGAGCACCCTGAAGCGGGATCAGACGAATGATGGAGCAGAAGGTCCAAGTACTCCCACATCTAGTGAGTGTGCAGGGCCAAACAAGGCAACACTTGAAATGGAATCGGATGGTGATGAAGAAGATTCTGTGGGGATTCATCAAGTGAAAAATGTTGAGGAAGGTGTAGAAGAAAATGATGGAGAAGTTCGGGAATTATCATCCATAGGGATCTCAAAGAAAATTCATCAATTTTCAGAAGATGGAAGACATGGCACAGTTAATGGGGATGCTAAAGAGTCACATATATTGGAAACAGGTGTCAAGAATGTTGGGGATAGGGTAGGGAGCACAGATTTGGAAGGAAGGCAATTGAATGTAATCAATAGTAATGATGTAATACGAAATGATATCATGGACATGCCACAGAAAACAAAAGCAGTTGTGAGGAGTGATGTTGAGGATGCTGTGAAGAGTGATGATGGTGGACAAAATAAAACTGTTGAGATGGATGATGCTGTAACAAAATATCAGTTGGTCAAACCAAATTCAATGAATGACAATGTCAAACAGGATTCTTCTCATAAATTGAAGCTAGAGATGGAAGCAAATATCCGCAAACAGGTGGAGGAGAGGCTTTCTGAGGAAAATTTCTTGAAAGGGAACAGATTGTTCTACTATCCCGAGCTAGTAAAGCCAGGTCAAGATGTAGAGGTGTTCCTTAATAAGAGTCTCTCCACTTTGAGCAACGAACAGGATGTTATGATAATGGGAGCTTTTAATGACTGGCGATGGAAATCCTTTACCACAAGGTTGGAAAAGACTCATCTCAAAGGGGATTGGTGGTCTTGCCAGGTTCACGTTCCTAAGGAGGCATACAAGATGGACTTTGTGTTCTTCAATGGAAAAGATGTCTATGACAATAATGAGGAAAAAGATTTCTGCATTAATGTGGAAGGTGGAATGGATGTGTTCAAATTTGATGATTTCTTGCTCGAGGAGAAACATAGGGAACTTGAGAAACTTACTAAGGAGCAAGCTGAAAGAGAAAAAGAAGCAGAAGAACAAAGGCGGGTAGAAGCAGAGAAGGCTGCAAGTGAAGCTGATAGAGCACAGGCGAGAGACGAGATTGAAAGGAGAAAAGGAATATTAAGAGAGGTGATGCAAAAAGCGGCGATGTCTGTGGATAATGTCTGGTACATAGAACCTAGTGAGTTCAAAGGTGAGGACATGGTAAGACTATATTATAACAGGAGCTCGGGTCCTCTGGCTCATGCTAAGGATCTGTGGATTCATGGAGGATATAATAATTGGAATGATGGATTATCTATAATTGCGAGGCTTTTCAGCTCTGAGAGACCGGATGGTGACTGGTGGTATGCTGATGGTAAGTCTAGATAACAAATTTTTTGTCCTTCACTCTCAGGTTGCTGTATTCCTGTTATTTTTAACACCGGAGAACATATGAAACTAATTAAGATGAAGAGAAAAAGAGATAGAGAAACAGAGCGAGATGTGGGGAAACAGTGAAAGAATGAATTGAATCCACTTCATCCTTCCACTATATTTTGTATATATTAATAAGTTTCTAAAAATACAAAAGTACTTTAATAAATAATAACAAATAAGTCCCTTGCAACATCTTGTTTGATCAGTAGGCTACAATTAAAGGTGCATGTTGATCCGTTATTTCACTTCTAATTAAACCATATGTCTTATGGATTTGCTGATGATTTTTGTTAAGAACCTCGCAGTGGTGATTATTATTAAGTCTTGGCATTTTAAGTTTGTGCTCCTTAAATACCTTTTTGAATTGACAAATGCGGGGCAAATTAATCATTGCTGCTCTAAATGCGTCCCTGCTGTGTTACTCTCCTTAATACTGCCTCATAAAATGTGCTAGGAAAGAGTGGTATAACTCTTTTAAAAAGTAATCTATCATAATTTCTGCACTGTCCTTTAAAGTAACAGTCAAAGGAACTCCCAACTGATGAGAAAAATAGATGTTCTTATTTTGCATCGTTTCCAGTTACACAGTTTTAGTTACTTAATCTCCCTGAAAGTCATTCGATCATAGTGGTATTGATTATGGAGGGTCACAGTTAATGTAAAAAGTTCAGTTAGGAATAGATTAAAAGATATACTCCTTATGGTAAATGTGATGATATGGCCTGAATTTGGATTTGGGTAGCGTTATGACCCGGTTGACCCGATTTTTTGACCGTTTTACTCTTATGGGCCGTGGGCCTGTTTAGTCTCCTTTGTAGCCTGTTATAAATATAAAGGCAATTAGGGTTTGGAGTAGTAAGGAGAAAATTAGAACCCTAATTCGCATAGAGAGAGAGAGAGCTACGGTTTCTTGTGGCTGTACTTGTAATCTCTTGTTTCTTGCATAGTGAAAACTTTCGCCGGATCTCCGCCAAGGACGTAGACACGACTTGTGCCGAACCTTGTAAATCTTTGTATTTTGTGTGGCATGCTTATTTTTCTATTTTGATTTCGTATGATTTGGTGCATTTGTTAGAACATTAAACATGCAGTTGAATTGACTACCAGAGGTAGGGATGACAATGAGGCGGGGATCGCATTCCCCATCCCCGTTTAACTTTTTCACTCCCATACCCGCCCCATAATCGGTTATTAATCGGGGTGGGGCAGGGTAAAACTGGGCGGGGGCGGGGGCGGGCGATTTTCCACTTTAAAAAAAAAAATCTTATGCAAATGAAAATAATGTTTAACTTCTTAATTGAAAATTTTAAAATATTATTGTACAAGTATTAAAGTAATACATGTAATTTTTTACATAGTTGAGATGAGATCAAGTCGAGAAAAGTGAAGAGGTAAGGAAATTAGGATTTAGTATGAGATGAAAACTAAAATAAATAAATTAGGATACTAAGGTTTACTTGTGGGTATGTATTTATATTGGTATATAAGTATAATATATATAAATTAATAAGGGTAAGTATGAATTTATTATGTAAGCGGGGCGGGGCCACATAATCGGGGCGGGGCGACCCTCCCCCATACTCGCCCCGGAACCCCGCTGGGGTTTTTTCCCCTCCCCCATACCCGCACCCATTTATTTAATCGGGTTTCCAGATCTGCTTAAATCGGGGCGGTTCCCCACCGGGGCGGGGATTTTTGCCATTCCTAACTAGAGGAGTAGTAGTTTTTGTGCACGTATAAATAGCAATAGTTCATAGTTGAAATGACATATTGAATTGGCGAACAATAAACCATAATTCATTTTGTTCTAGGATTTATATTAATTTGCACCCCCTTCAACAACTTAAGCTTTTAGAGTAGATGGTTGTTGCATGGAATCAGAGCAGTTGAAGTCCTGAGACCAAACTAACTGTCACTTTGATAATTGAAATTGGAATGCGTGTTGGACCAAAAGAAGGCTATGTTTGAGGGCATGTTGACAGATTTATATATTCAAGTTACAACCTGTTTAACAGATTAAGCTGTTGGAGTAAATGGTTGTTAACACGTTTCCCCTCCAGTTAGTTGGGAGATGGCTTTCACGAGTTGTTATTTGTAGAACATCATCATTCATTCATTTTGTTCAAGTAGATGGACCTGTCGTGGCGTTATGGTCTTCTTGCAGCATCTACTGAATTCCTTTATTATGTAATAATCTTATGCCCTTCAGTTACATTCTTTTTGAGGCTGTTTAATTTTCTGTAGTTATTGTACCTGATCGAGCCTTTGTCTTGGATTGGGTTTTTGCTGATGGTCCACCTCAGCATGCTACTCTTTATGATAATAATAATCGCCAAGACTTTCATGGCATCATCCCAAAACGCATTCCTGAAGAACTGTATTGGGTTGAGGAAGAACACCAGATATACAGGAAACTCCAGGAGGAGAGGAGGTCAAGAGAGGAGGAATTACGTGCCAAGGTCAGTTATACATGCATCACATCAAATTGATAAGAGTATTACCCTGTAAATGAGTTATAAAAATGAGATTATAAATGAAAATCTGAGATCTCCTGGTCCATTGCTCAAAGTTCATTCTTGATAATGCTTTTTCAAGACAAACATACTAAGGGGGTATTGGGAATGGGGTGTGGCTCGCTTCATTGCTGATGCTACTTTGAACACGTTGTCATTTCTAATGTTCAAGATATTTAGATAAGTAATTGAGATTTTATTGTTGTTATTATTGTTTTGGCCAATCCTTTTCTGAACAATTTCATTTTTATTTTAGGGAACTTTGATGTACTTCTGCTTCTCAATTTCCCCTTCGTTTCTCTTTCCTATTATCGAATTTTCTGTACTTTTTGTGACAGGCTGAAAGAACGGAACGCATGAAAGCTGAAATGAAGGAAAGGACTCTGAAAACATTTCTGTTGTCACAAAAGCATATAGTTTATACTGAGCCTCTTGATGTCCGAGCTGGAAGCACTGTGACAATTTACTATAATCCTTCTAACACGGTTCTGAATGGAAGGTCTGAAGTTTGGTTCAGAGGCTCATTTAACCGTTGGACTCATCGCAGGGGGCCATTGCCACCTCAGAAAATGATACCTACAGAAAATGGTTCTCGTGTCAAAACCACAGGTGAGATATTATTCGTTTATTTCTAACCTTTTGGGGTGTGTGGTTTTGAGATTTCTTCACATATATGAGTAAGATTTTCTATTTTTTTCCCCTTTAATTCAGGAGCTTCCTGATCTTGTTTCTGAAGAGTAGTACTCTAGATCCATGTTTCCTTGGGTTCAAGTTTATCTTGATTTATTTGTTTCTATCCCCTCAAAGCCATTCTTCTTGTTGTATTAAGCTTCTCTCTACATCCATGATCCATGTCTAAAGGGAGTTCTGGAGTATTTATTTGCTGTCTTGCATCGATGGATACAGCTAACAAGCAGAAATAATTTATACTTCGAAGTGCAAAAACATAGGCACGGGTTGTTAATATTTCAAATTCCCCTACACTAGCAATGATGACGTTCTTCCATTACATCTGCAGTGCCTTTTTTAAACCAATGAACACCTTTTCCCACAAGCCAAAGTCATTTCACAGATTATTTGGTTAAGATCCTGTTGTCCCTATAACATGGGGTCGCCATTTACATGTTTGCCATTAACTATTAACCTGTGCATGACAATTTTGCTTAATAGGAATAAAATTCTCTTCATTAAAAAAAACACTGAACAGGTATGGTAAAGCTTAAATTTTTGTCAAATTAAACGGCACAGAAATTTAACTTAAGAACAGATTTCACCTAATGAATCTTTAAGCAATGCGACAAAAACCAAGTGAAAAAGAGAACAGTTGAGAAATCCATAACAACATGAAAGCAAAAACATTTTCATGTTAATTATTTTATCATATAAAAAAGAAATAGTGCTATATAGCAACATCGTCGAAATAAGAAAAGAAAAACCGTAAGAAATATGTAGATGAATCTGCTTGAGTCAAGATAAATATATAGATTAGTTTAAACAGAACTTTTTCATGTCCCATTTTTAAACGATGCTTTCTATGTCACATGGGCGTTATTTCCCTCTTATCTCCAGAAAGTAGCAGGTAGGTTTTAGTTAACATAATGAATCTATTCATTATTATAAGCCCCAAATGTTCAAACTGTTCTCTTTTGCAGTCAAGGTTCCACTGGATGCATATATGATGGACTTTGTTTTCTCCGAGAAGGAAGATGGTGGAATTTTTGACAACAAAAATGGAAAGGATTACCACATACCTGTTTCGGGTGGGGTCATGAAGGAACCACCAATGCACATAGTGCATATTTCTGTTGAAATGGCGCCCGTTGCAAAGGTAACTTCTATTAATCAAGATGGAATATTTTCTGGGGAGTAAAAGATTGTAGTATTAAACATGCCAGAGGTGGCAAACCTTGTTATCCATTTAGTATAAAGAACCCACAGCCCAGTCCTTCATACAGCTCAATTCATCTTTAAAGAAATACAAAATTCAGTACTGACTCGGAAAATTGTCGTACAGACAACCGAACAAGAGAAGTGTTTAAGACCATATTCTAGAATCTATGAGTGCCTGCTCCATATCCTCTAAAGTATTCCTATTGATTCATATAATAATAAAAGAATGCTACTTCTCACTCCGGATATAGCGTGCTAGACATAAAACCACCAACTCAACAACTAAGAAACTTCTCCACTGACCTTGGCATGATCTGGGATATATCCGAAAAGGAAAACATCATGCAACACAAATCCCATTTGACATCATAATGGAGCAGGAGATAATTAGGAGAATTATCACTCGTTTGGACATGCAACACTGATCAGGGTCAGAATTGCAATGTTGCACTTCTAACAAATTAGGGAACCTTGGAAGTCTACTTTAGCATTCCAAATGAGCTTCTAAGCAAAAGAGAGTTGTGTCCTCCCCAAGTACGCTATATATTTATTTTACCCCAAGTATCAGCTTCGTCATCATCTTACCCCCAAAAGATCACTGCTTATTGAGAAGCCACCTCAGAGCATCTTTTCTTACCCACAACCAAGGAGCCATATAGGACAGATAGTTTTTTTTTTTTCTTTCTTTTTTTCTGGGTAAAAGAGGAGGACATCCATGGATACTGTCAATCCTGGGAAGCCCTAAGAAGTGAGGTTCCCAGGCTACCACTCCCTTCATGAATTTGCCATAGAGATAATCGTCCTTGATTTAGTACTGAAACACGCTTTGACATAAATTGTCGCAGGAACCAAAACGAAAAAACAATTACTACCTCTGTCCCATATTACTTGTCCACTATTGCAACTTTACTTGTCCCAAAACACTTGTTCAGTTCGAATTCCAATGCAATTTAACATCCCACTTTCTCCAACTACCCTTTTTCCACTAACTTTAAACAAATACCGGACCCACCATAATACTATATCATTAAGGGCAAAATTGGAAATTGCTTACTAGTCAATCTACATCAATAAAATGTTTAAAAGTCCAAATTGGACAACTATTGTGGACGGAGGGAGTATAATGGAATGGGAAAGAATATCAGATGGAAGGATGAGAAAACAGATGAAGTCTGAAGATAATGGGAAATAACAACCCGAGGAACCCTGATCAATTGGGGAGATTAGAGGTGCAAGAGTAGGGAGAAGGAATGACAAGCGGTTTTTTTTTTTAAACAAGACTCACAGGAATCTCAATAACAAGCCCTGTGTACTTTAGGACCTTTTCTAGCCAACCCCTAAAGCTTTGTTTTGGATACCAAGAGGGAAAAGAAAAGAAATAATAACATTAGTTGGGCGGGACAAGGGGTTAGCCCACCGCCAAACCCTTGGACCATACCTCTTCCGTCCAATTTTGGGTGGATGAAATATTTTGAATGAGGAAAGATTAGGAGATGATCACGAGGAAACTTGATAGGGTGTTGGTCAATGATGGTCAGCTCTATAAATTGTCCCTTTGTGTAGCTTCGTTCCTTCCTAGAGCTAGTTCTGATCAGGCTCCTTCTGTCATACGTATGGTGATCCTTCGAAAGGGAGAAAACCTTTCAAATTTTTTGACAGTTTTCTTTTTTCCTTTTTTTTTTTGTTTTTTGTTTTTTTTTTAACTTTTGAGTTGATATGCATTCATCCTTATATCTCTTATCTTCTTGTCTACTCCTGATTGAATAAAGAAAATTTGTAACTTCCTTCCTTCCTACCAAACCAAGCATTTTGGATTTCTTCCATTAAACATAATGGTGGTAACAAAGCTACGCAGTTGTTGATTATTGATTAACATTGTTTTCTGTACTTCGCATCTGCTTTCACTTCACTTTCTTCTTGCTTTTTCTTTCCATAGAATCTGTCTACGTTCATCTCTTCGTCCATGTACCTATTTTAGTTTATCCCCTTCATTTATTTTATTTCTCCCCTTCTTCCAGCTTCATCTCATCTTCTGACTTCTCATTCCTTTATTCTTTCTAGTCCACAGCATTCCCCTATCAAAGCAACAGGGAAAAAAAAATTTGTGATAATAAGAATTTGTAATTTTGGTAAAAACGAGGAACATGACTTATAAGAGGAATTCCTCACGCCAAATATCATGTCAAACCTGACCTTGCTACAGAATACTTTTCACCCTCACTTAGATTATATTAATTTCATTACACATTTTCTAAATAATTTTCTGATAACTTCCTTATTTTTCTGTATTCCAAATTTAACAGAAAGGAATAGAAATAAAAAATAAAAAAATTGATAACTTACACCATGCAGTTTTGAATTTTCCGTATGCATCACTTCTGCAGCATTTTCAATGGTTTTACTATTTTACCATCTTCAACGCTAGCTGAATTAGTCCACATCAATATGTTCCGAAGCAACAACAAGATGGTATTTGTAACAAGTGGTTTTGTTGGTTGGTTACTTGGTCAAGATTGGTTTATGATATGGGTTGGATTGCTATTAGTCTGAAGATGGCAAAATCATTCTATTAGATCGAGTGTACTTGAAGTCCACATTTTTAGTGTATCTGAATACTTAACTTAGCTTTTCCTTTTTCAAAGAAAGAAAAAAAGAAAAAAAATAGCTTTTCCTTTTTTCGGAAGAGTAAATGACAATGTTAGTATTTCCTTTTTCGTTCCTTTCCAAATTACCAAGTCATAACGGATATGGCTCTGAGGGATGCTATCTTGGAGTTGGTAACAGACTTGACCAAGACAACAACATATACACAGATCATTTGACCGAGAGACTGTGTCGTATCTCCCAGAAATTCAGCAACTTATTAAGGATGGCAATATAAATGCTATGCAAAGAGGATGACACTGTTAACGTTTGCTGATGTTAAACAATAGCCTGTCAGGAATTGGTAAAGTGTAAATAAATTATCTACTGATCAATTCTGCATCTTTGTGTCATTCTGAACTCTTTTGCAGGTGGGAGGCCTTGGTGATGTTGTCACTAGTCTGTCCCGTGCTATTCAAGATTTAAACCACACTGTCGACATCATTCTCCCAAAGTATGACTGTTTGAAATTTAACAATGTAAGCTTCAATTCTTTGCTTTACTCTAGGTCTCTACATGTTTTTTGCACTACATTTGGATGCAAAATTAAATATTCTATCCTAGACCCTTATATGTGGTAGTTGAGCTCTCCCTATTGCAGTTCATCCCCTGGGGATGTGTGAGTTGTTGTGTACATAGTTTAATCCAAGTTTACGATGGGGCTAGCAAGGTCACATGAGTTTCCTTTGACTTGACTGGGAGAAATGCTGCTTCTTTGTATCTTTTATTTTCTTTTAGTTTTCTATTTATATTGAATCACTTTAGAGTCACAGGATGGTTATTCCTGATCAAAATCTCTAGCCACTTCCATTGTTCATTTTTGTACACTTCAAATTCTGTTACAATTTACAAATGTATGCTGATGAAATAAATATGACTAATTGAGAAGTGTTGAAAGATATAAATATTTAAGTTACACCCTCTTTAATAGCTTAAGTTTTTAGAGTAGTTGAGTGGTTAACGTGGTATTAGAGCCAAAGGTCTCGTGTTCATACCTCACCATCACCCATATTAAAAATTGTTATTTCATGTGTTGGACCAAAAGAAAGCCACACTTGAGGGGGCGTGTTGAAGGATATAAACATGTAAGTTACACCCTCTCTAATAGCTTAAGCTTTTAGAGTAGTTGGGTGATTAACAAGAAGGTTAATTAAGTTTTTGATTCTGTTACAGCTTTAGATCTGCTTAATTAGGACTAGATTGTTTTGTGTTTAAGCTCCTATATTGAGTTGTCTTTGCATGTAATTCCTTCAGAGATTTTGGAATGGTGATGAAGCATCCTCAGGGATGGTCTAGATGTACTAGCTCCAGTCGTCTTATTTCTCATTGATCCTCAGAAGAACACCTATTTTCTTGAATTCACTGGTTTACAAAATGACAAAATATATACTTCCATTCTGAGGTGTTATATTTAATGTTTGATGTTGAAGGCTAAACATAGTTTCTCTTTTATAGGTGAAAGACTTTCAGTTTCACAAAAGCTTTTCTTGGGGTAGGACTGAAATAAAAGTTTGGTTTGGGAAGGTGGAAGGCCTTTCTGTTTACTTTTTGGAGCCTCAAAATGGGTAAATTTTGTACTCCTCTTGCACCTTTCAATTGCTTAGTGTTTATTCACTGTTACTCTTTTCTTATTTACCGCGCGTATACATATTTTATCTTTTCATCTGCATACATGTACACCCATATGGAGTATGCGGCTAATGGGGGGATGATATACTCCTTAAATTGACATGGTTTAGGAGGTTACATGGATATCTTTTAGCATGTATGGTGGTCAAGTCATGTTGAAGGTTAGGTTTGTAGCCACTTCGTTCTTCCACCCTTCATATTGGACATTAAGCAAGGCCGGGCAAGTGTGCAACAACTTTGAAGCCTATATTTCAAATAACAAACTAACATCAAGAAGAGAACCTGGCTGCAAATAAGAGCACCAAAAAGAAAGATAGCAAAATATTACATATAATCAGAGTATATTTGATAGTTAAACATAAGCTGTGTTGATATCTCCGGAATCAAGTTACAAAATCTGTTGAAGCCAGCTAGTCAAGTGATCTTTTAAGAAGTAAGATACTAAAAAGTTGAAACGATACAATATTTTACTAGAAATGTGCATAATAAATTTTGCATTTCTATCTGAATTCAATTTTATTCCATTTCCCAATTTACATGCATATGGAAATTATAGCTTCAACTTTCATTGTTGAGTCTAAAGAATCTCGTCTTCATCTCGGTCACTAAAGTTGATTGAAAAGTGTTAAAGAGTATTGTTTATTTTATCTCTTTAGCTTTTGTAGTCTTTTATTACTTTGTGGGTAGTTTAGTCTTTTACTGTTTTTTGTTAGGTCATATTAATAGCTTTTACACTTGTAAATCTATTTTATATTTTTACGATGAAATAATAACAAAAACTTCTCCAAAGTTTTCATGGTATCCCTAACCCATACCTAATCGCAATCGCATCTGAACCTGTAGTAATATTGCATTGCATCTCAATTTTTTTTTTGTTTGGTTGCATCAGTTCTCTCTGTCCGCAGCAGTGACAAATTTATTATTATTTTTTTTTCTGTCCGAATCAGTAGCAGATTACTAAAACCTTGTTAGTTTATTACAGCAACGCAACAGACAGCCCTGGTATTGATTCTTTCATTTTTTTTCTTCACAAAATCACAACATCATCCATTGCAAACCCTAGTTTCTCTACTTCGCAAACCCTATTCATAGATTCTCCGATTTCAATATGTGGGACTCTCTCTAAATAGCAACGATCTCGTCACTGACACCAAGTGTTTGTTATTTGTACAAGGAGATACAAGGAGGTTTTTGCTGAATTTTGTTTTCCTTTAAGATGGCCAGTGGTAATGATTTTGAAGGTCTTCGGGGTTCTCTTCTTCATTGGAGTCCTCTTCTTTCCGTTGATTCAGTTGTTAATGAATTATTAGTTGAAGAAGTTCGTCTCAAGGCTGGCCCAAATAAAGGAATTCTTTCTTTACCTAATCAGACAGTTTTGGCAGCCCCACCTAAGCCTCTTTATTGCTCACAGAGTAAACAATGAAGTAGAGTTGGTTTTGATGAGTGTAGCTTTTGCAGGCAGAAGGGTCACTGGAAGGCTCAATGTCCGAAATTGGTAAATAATGGAATTCATGGACAACAACAACAATCTTCCAGGATTAAGGATTATCACACTACCGCAGTTGCACCGTCCGGGGATGAGTCATCTTCTTCTCCTATTCCCACTTTGTCATTGATTGCAGAGCAATTGCAGAAGCTTCTTTCCACCCCTCAGCCAAATGCTTTTTCAATTTCTTCTTCGGTAGGTTTGTCTCTTTCAGATTCCTCTGATATATCTCGGACCACTTGGGTTTTTGATTCAGGTGCTACACACCATATGACTAGGGATTATTCTTTATTCGCATCTATTTCCTCTCCTCCATCACCTGCTTCCATTGTAGCTGCCCATGGCATGGCTGGTATTGGAACAATTGTCTCTTCTAATTTGTCTCTTCCTGATGTTTATTGTTTTCCTCAACTTACCTTGAATCTAATCTCTGTTAGTCAATTGTTTGATTCTGGATGTTCTGTTCATTTCTCTTCTACTGGTTGTGTTGTGCATGATTCGCATTCCAAGAAGCTGATCGGGACAGGCCGTAGAGAGGGTGGATTGTACATCTTAGAACAACTTCATGTTCCGGCTATAGATGCTTCTACAGTTGATTTGTCTTCTTTTAGTTTGAGTCCTTAGTCATCTAGTTTTTATTTATGGCATTCCCGTCTTGGACATGTTTCTAGTTCTCGTTTACGGTACTTAGTTTCCACTGGTGTTTCAGGAAACTTACAGAGTCATGATATTTCTGATTGTAGTGGATGCAAACTAGCAAAATTTTATGTTTTGCCTTTTAATAAGAGTTCTACTTCTTTAGCACCATTTGAATTGATTCATTCTGACGTGTGGGGCCCTTCTCCCATTTCTTCTAAAGGGGGGTCCAGATATTATGTCTCATTTGTTGATGATTATTCTCGGTATTGTTGGATTTATCTTATGAAACGCCGTTCAGAGTTCTTTTCTATTTATAGGAACTTTCGTGCTATGGTTCACACCCAATTCTCGTCTGTTATAAATGTTTTAGATGTGATTTAGGTGGTGAATATCAATATGGGGATTTTCTTGATTTAGTACAAGCTGATGGAACTATGTTGCAGTCGTCTTGTGTTGATACACCTAAGCAGAATGGTGTTGCTGAGCGAAAACATCGACATATCATGGAGACTACTCACTTGCTTTTGTTATCAACTAGTGTACTAAGTGTTTTTTTGGGAGAGGCGGCTTTTACGGCTGTTCATATTATTAATCGAATACCCTCTGTGGTCACTTCTGGAATTTCGCCCTTAGAACAACTATTTGGTAAACCTCCTGACTATTTTTCACTAAAAGTCTTTGGTTGCACTTGTTTTATTCTTCTTCCTAAAGTTTATCGTACCAAGTTATCTGCTTGTTCTACTATGTGTGTTTTTCTTGGTTATGGTGAGGGTCAATAGGGTTATCGTTGTTATGATCTTGTTGCTCAAAAGTTATATATGTCTCGTCATGTTGTGTTCCTCGAGCACATTCCTTTTTTCTCCATTCCTACTAGTCCTAGCACTTTGAGTCAACAAGATCTCTTTTACATTGATCCCTTTATAGAGGATAGTTCAAGTAATCTTTCAGATGTTACTTCTAATCCAATCCCTTCACCTACTCCTGCTAGCCGTCCTCCTATTATCCACACTTACACTTGCTAGAATATTATTGTCCCATCTACAAGTACATCTCCATCTCTCTCGGCCGACTCTTCGTTGGATTCTGATAATGTGGATCCCGTACCGTCTCGTTATCCTCAACGTGTCCGTAGGTGTCCCGATCGTTTTGGTTTTTCAAATTCTTGTTATTCTTCGAATTTTTGTTAATTTTTGGCATCTATTCATTCTTTTTCTGAACTTAATTCCTATAAGGAGGTTGTTCTTGATTCTCATTGGCAACAAGCGATGGATGAAGAACTCTCTGCTTTGTATAAAAAATGACACGTGGGACTTGGTGCCATTACCTTCTGATAAATCTGCAATTGGTTGCAAGTGGGTTTATAAAATAAAGACCAATGTTGATGGTTCTATTGAGCGGTATAAGGCAAGACTAGTTGCAAAGGGATTTACTTGGGAGTACGGTATTGACTATGAAGGAACATTTGTTCCTGTTGCAAAAATGACAGTTGTCGTGCCTTAATTGCCATAGCCGTTGTTTGTCAGTGGGGTCTTTCACAAATGGATGTCAAAAATGCTTTCTTAAATGGGACTTTGGCAGAGGAAGTTTATATGGTTCCAGCTCCTAGTGTTTTTCACAATCCTAAGGAAGTTTGTAAACTTAAAAAGGCATTGTATAGTCTCAAGCAAGCTCTTCGAGCTTGGTTTGAGAAATTTTCAAAAGTCATATGTGGTTTAGGCTTTTGTTCCAGTGATTATGATTTTGCTCTTTTCATTCGTTCTACTTTTGCTGGGCGTATTCTTCTGTTATTATACGTGGATGATATGATTGTAACTGGTGATGACACTGAAGGAATCACTCTCTTAAAGTCACAATTGAAACAATAATTTGAAATGAAGGATCTTGGGCCTCTTCGATATTTTCTCGGTATTGAAGTTGCATATTCTCCTAAAGGCTATCTTATTTCACTGTCCAAGTATGCAACAGAAGTTATTCGCAAAACTCGTCTCAGATTCACGAGTAGCTGAAACTCCCTTGGAGCTCAATGTTCGTTATACTTCCTCATATGGTATTCCCTTGGTTGATCTTACGTTGTATCGCATTGTTGTTGGCAGTTTGGTATATCTCACTGTGACAAGACCTGACATTACCTATGCAATACACATTGTCAATCAATTTGTGTCTTCTCCTACTACTGTTCATTAGGCTGTTGTTCTACGCATTTTGCACTATCTACAGGGTATTTTACATCAGAGTTTACTATTTTCATCTACCTCTGCTTTGGAACTTCGAGCTTTCTCTGATGCTGACTGGGCTGGAGACCCCACGGATCGTAAGTCCACTACTGGATTTTGTATTTTTCTTGGCGATTCTCTCATCTCCTGGAAAAGTAAGAAACAAATAGTCGTTTCTCGTTCTTCTGTTGAGGCCGAGTATCGTGCCATGACCGTTACTACAACAGAAATAGTTTGGCTTAGATGGTTGCTTATAGATATGGATGTGCTTTCTTCTGCTCTTACACCTATGTATTGTGATAACAAAAGTGTCATCCAGATTGCTCACAACAATGCTTTTCATGAGCGTACCAAACATATTGAGATTGACTGTCATTTTGTGCGCCATCATTTTCAGCTTGGCACGATTACTCTACCATATGTCTCCTTTACTCAGCAGTTGGCTGACTTTTTTACAAAGTCCCACACTATTCAGCGATCCCGTTTTCTTCTTGACAAACTCTCGATGCTCCTCGCCGTCACATCATGAGCTTGAGGGGGGATGTTAAGAGTATTGTTTATTTTATTTCTTTAGCTTTTGTAGTCTTTTGTTACTTTGTGGGTAGTTTAGTCTTTTACTCTTTTTTGTTAGGTCATATTAATAGCTTTTACACTTGTAAATCTGTTATATATTTTTACGATGAAATAATAACAAAAACTTCTCCAAAGTTTTCAAAAGGACCTGAGGTCATGTAGTTAATTCATGCAACACTGGCTCAGGATCCCTCTTGATGCTAGCAGAAACACAATATTCAAGTAATCTGTATGCAAATACATTTATAAATTGGTTGTAATGCTTTTTTTCTTCTTTTGGTTGCAGATTCTTTTCTGCAGGGTGCATATATGGTGCTAAAAATGATGGGGAAAGATTTGCCTTTTTCTGCCATGCTGCTCTTGAGTTTCTTCTTCAGAGTGGATTTCATCCTGTATGTTTTGTAATTTATCTTGTTCTTCAAGTTGTAGATTTTTAACATATTTATTGATTATTCTATTGCCAGCATTAGGGATACATTTAAAACATTTAGAAGGTTGATGCCAAAATTTCTGTTTTTGTCTACTTTATTAATTTTAGAGAGTAGATATATACCACATGTATGGCGTGATCCATTATTTTGGCTCAGGTTATTATTTTCTTTTAAATATTTGTTGTTGCATTTTATGAGTTCATATCTAATTTGCATTGTATGTACAAATACATATGATAGGCTAAACACATACAAATACACAAGAAAGAAATTTGAGTACTTTTCCATAATTCTGTTTTTTTCGACTTTATTAATTTGAGAGACTAGATATATACCACATGTATGATGCCATTCATTATTTTGGTTCAGGTTGTTATTTTCTTTTAAATATTTGTTGCATTTTATGAGTGCATATCTAATTTGCATTGTATTGTATGTACAAATTCATATGATAGGCTAAACACATACAAATACACAAGAAAGAAATTTGAGTATCTTTCCATGTGGCCAATTAGTTAAATTACCTTTTGTAAGTTAATTGTTTCGTTTGCACTAGGATAGTATTACCCCCCTCCTCTCTCCCTCTCTCTTTACTAGCGGGTAAACTCAAGGATACCTTGTTTTTCATTCCAACGAGTAACTTTGTTTTCTTTTGATTATTATTCTTTACATATTATTTTGTTTTTTTCTAAAATTATATTTGTGTTGGATCTTTTCCCTTAAATTTGGCTTTTCCTTTATTTCAAACTATCTCAATCGCTCACATATAGCTTTGGACATTGTTGAATTGCTTTCTATTGGTTGTCTGTTATTTAGTTTCTATGGTTACAAGTGTTTATTGTTGCTTTTATATTTGACAGGATATTATTCATTGCCACGACTGGTCTAGTGCTCCAGTTTCCTGGTTGTTTAAGGATCATTATATGCACTATGGTCTTAGTAAAGCTCGGGTTGTCTTCACAATTCATAATCTTGAATTTGGGGCGAACCTCATTGGGAAAGCAGTGAAATATGCAGACATGGCTACAACTGTTGGTGTTTAGATCCTTAGTCCTCGAAGCATCATTACTTATATCTCTTTGCTCTCTTTCGTTGTATTAGTGTATTTTGATAGATCGAAGGAGCTACATTATCCACATGTAGAGGATAAGGCTTGAGTTTTTGTAACATTTGTTCCTTTATGGCATGACATTTCGCATATTATTAATTCATGTTTATACCTGCAGGTATCTCACACGTACTCAAAGGAGGTATCTGGAAACCCTTTAATTGCTCCTCATCTCCAAAAGTTCCACGGCATATTGAATGGAATTGATCTTGATATATGGGACCCATATAACGACAAGTTCATTCCTGTTAAGTATTTTATGAATTTTCTTTTTGATTCCGTTTTCCTTTCAATGTTCTCAAGAAATATAGATCAAATTACATTTATTATATGGCATCCATCTTAACTAATTTTCTTCTTTTGCTTTGTTTGGTCTAAAAATTAATCTCGCAATGTACCATTTTAACATTTACTTGTGTAAGTGTAGTGCAAAAAATGAAAGCATAATTCCTGTCTAATATTTAGTTTGGTTGGCTTATCAGACTCGCAAGACAAGAATAAAATCATACATATGGCATTCCATAGTCTTCTCCATTATTATTCCTTTCTCTATCTATCCTAGATTTTACTTTTGCAATTGTGTGTGTGTTCAGAATCTGTTAGAGACTAAAACATTTTGATGTTTATTATTAGGAATTAAAACGGGCATTTGATGTACCATTTGGTATATTGAATAATTGATGGAAGGGTTAGAGAAGTAGCGTATGGACCATCTGATATAAGAGTGGTTGGGCATTTTTCTTTACAAGTGGGTGGTATGAGTGTTAGAAAACTTAGATAATAGAACCAAGCTTTTGGATGAAAAACGACGCTGGAGATTCACCTTGGATATCTGTTGGGATTTGAGAAGAGTGCTGGAAGGTATGTATATTCAAGGGGTTATTGAATTACTTCGGAGGTGAGAAGGTCATACAGTGCTGGTAAGCCGAAAGGCATCAAAATATGATGGGAGAAATTTTCAAGAATGCCTGATTCATAATGGGGGTAGGCTAGATAATGTGGTTTTGACACAACATATGGTCTGGGAATGTGGCTACTAAATTAATATTTATGGACTTGTTTGTGACAGTGAGTACATTAAAACCATGGCTACAGACCATAAAATTGAACTGCATCTTGCTAGGAAATTCTGGTTGAAGGCAATTTGGCAGGAAAAACAGAAGACAACTTGTTGGTTATGGCACTGTAGTGTTATATAAAATCAGTTACAGAGAGAAGCAGAGAATTAAAAGAAAGCAAATGTGAGATCTGGAAGTTTGGTGACAGTGTTATAGTTATCTTTGTTCAATATCCAGGTGTGTCAGCATAATTCCAAGTTTGCATCTGCAATCCGGATAGCCTCGCCAATCAAAAATTGTATCATGGACAGACAACATGATAGCCTTTGTCAAATTGTCGACTATGCATATTGAACATCTAAGTTCAGTCACCTTTCCTTTTCCTTTTTGTTATAGAATGTAGCATTGAAGGAGCGTCTTTGTGCGTGGAGGATGAGATCTTTTGTCTACACCTTATGGAGGCTGCTTGGTTGTATAGATATTAAAGCAATGCTATTTTGCTATTCAATAGCTTGAAAATAGATATTAAAGCTAACATGCATGGCCATCATCATGTTGGCTCTGGGCTGCCTGTGGTTACCCAGACTGAGGAAGTATACCTTGTATTAAGAATCTATTCTAACTATGGCAACCTTTTGTTTCCACTTTGCCTGACCCTAACCTCCGGGTGTGAATTTCTGCTATTTAGGAATAACTTATTCTTTCCTACTGATATGCCAGATTCTAGATAAGTTCTTAGTTAAGTTTCTTTTTCCATATTGGGGGGGGGGGGGGGGGGGGGGGGGGGGGTTGGTTCCTGCACGTGCATACTTGTGTTTGTGTGAGGATGCCAACTGCTTTCTAGATGCTCAAAACATGTTGAACTAGTTATGTACTGAGGATGAGTAGTAAATAAATTTATCGAAACTTAGTATTGTCTTAAGCTGCAGTTAGATTAGTTTCCCAGATCAACCAGACTGAGCAACAACAATCAAGCTTTTTTCCCAACTACTTGGGGTCAACTACATGAAACCTGTGTCTCTGTTCTGCTCTATTTAAGACCATAGACTCAGTCGTGTATTGATCTGAATCATGGTCATGACAATGTTGTTTGGTGGCTTTCAAGCTACCTAAACACATCCCTCCGCCTTTATCCAGGTTTGGGAGTTAGGACCAGCTGTGAAGAATACAGACTGGGTTAACAGATTGGCCAGACTGTTCTGTCGTCATCTCTTTCTAGCATTACTTAGAATATTTCCTGCAAAAAAACCGATTTTGCTATATGTAAGTTTTGACTAGAAGATGCTAATTATTGGGGTGATTCATGCATAAAATATTCAATTGCTTGTTATTCAAACTTTCTTCTCTCTCCAGTTTTCCTTTCCATATGCTGTGGAGGTTTGAGACCTAACCGTGCTGCATGTCATTGCAGATATCTTACACTTCAGAGATTGTTGTTGACGGCAAAAAGGCTGCCAAGGAAGCCCTGCAACAAAGACTCGGTTTGAAAAAGGCTGATCTGCCCTTGGTTGGAATCATAACTCGCTTAACTACTCAGAAAGGAATCCACCTCATCAAACATGCCATCCGGCGCACCCTGGATCGCAATGGACAGGTTATCTTTTTCTTTTATTGTTTTTATGTTTTTCAACGTCAAAGAATAACCTGTGTCAACTCTCTCATTGTACAATTTATGAAATGATCTTGACTATCCACCTGAAATCCAATGGGACATCGAAGTGTTGAACTTCAAAACTGTTTAATATACTTTTTTAATCCTCTCTCCTTCTTTATTTATTTCTGTGGACGTGCGCATTGGACAGATTTATCCTTCATACCATTTGGAAGAAATGTGTTCACATCTTGTCCTTATACATGCCAACTCCATTAATATTTCAAGCATGTGTACCAAGAAGTTAATGATATATGGGCATTCCCCTGTCTATGCTAATGGAATATAGATGGCAGGTTGTGTTGCTAGGTTCAGCTCCAGATCCTCGTATTCAAAATGATTTTGTTAATCTGGCCAATCAATTACATTCTTCGCATGGTGACCGTGCTCGCCTTTGTTTGACCTATGATGAGCCTCTTTCTCACTTGGTATTCTCTCGTGGAACTTAGATTTTTAACTTTCTGCATTTGTAATATTGTACTACTAACCTGTTTGGATAATTATTGTAGATATATGCTGGTGCAGATTTTATACTAGTCCCCTCAATATTTGAGCCATGTGGACTTACTCAGCTCACAGCAATGAGATATGGTTCAATACCTATTGTTCGTAAAACTGGAGGTACAAAGATGTTTCTATTTATTGTAGTTTCGACATTAATGAAGTATAATTCTTCAAAGCAAAGAATTTCCCATGTCTTGATTGCCGAGACATTTTATGCCAATATATGCCTATTAAAGCCATGATTGTTTGTTTGGTATCTCACTATGTAAAAGTTTGTTCGGTTTGCTACTGCCTATTCACTTCTGTTAACTACCCAACTACTCTAAAAACTTAAGTTTATAGAGAGGATGTAACTTAAATATTTATATCCTTCAACACACCTCCTCACGTGTGGGGTTCTTTTGGTTCAACACGTGAAACAACAATTTTTAATATGGGTGACGGTGAGGTTTGAACACGAGACCTTTGGCTCCGATACCATGTTAACCACCCAACTACTCTAAAAACTTAAGTTTATTGAGAGGGTGTAACTTAAATATTTATATCCTTCAACAACTTCAATTAGGCATTGGTTCTCGATGGAGTTTGCTTTCCAATTGAAAGAAGAGAGGGGAGAGGAAAAGAAGAAAGGGGGGTGGGGGGTGCTACGTACTTTGGGCTGTGTCACTAGATGCAGTACCAGACACGAGATATATCTTCCAAAGAACAAGGCCTTTTTCGAATAAGCCCAAACTAGATGCTGCTTCAGATAGTTGGTCAGGTCAGTGAAGGAAAAGATTAACCCTTGGGGATAGTGGTAAATTGCAAATATGGAAGTGGGAATGGGTGGTTGTCTGTATAATGAGGGTTGTATTAGTAATGGCATTGGATTTGGAAGAACATTGGGATCTGAGATGATCAGTGGGGATGTGGTTCTAGGTTTTTTTATTTTTTATTTTTTGGGGGATCAGTGAAGGCAGAATAAAAATTGTAACTTTTCTGTTTGCATGTAATTGTATCTATATTAGGAATTGGATTGGGGTTATGAGAAATCTCTCTGCCCTCACCATTCTACTTTTATTTGGTCCATGTGATGATTGAGTCTTTGTTGTGTTCAATGTTAACTGCATAATATTGTCTTTACCAGTAATCTTAACCTTGGTTGCTCTTTTAGGACTTTATGATACTGTATTCGATGTTGACCACGATAAAGAGAGAGCGGAAGCACAGGGCCTTGAACCAAATGGATTCAATTTTGAAGGAGCTGATGCTGCTGGTGTTGATTATGCTTTCGACAGGTTAGCAGACTTGTGTTTTTATCTGGTTAAGTTTGGAAGATTACATGCATTCTTGATTCTTTTCCTTTACCCTTAATTTCTTATTTTTGAATAGAAATAGCAGTTGAGAAACTATAAACATATGGTTACCAAAAATAAATAACAAAAAATATACAACAACAATCCAACCTATTTTTCGACTACTGGGAGCGGCTACATGAATCTTCTCTGCCCATTCCTTTTAACAAGGGCTACTGCTCACTTAAACATCCTTCTTCACTAACTCTACCCATCTTAACTTTGGTTTTCCCCTTTGGCCCTTTCCCTGCTCACTTAAAACATTTTCAGTGACCATGTTTAAGCCATCTTAACCGATATTCCCTCGTATTCTTTCCTAAAACCTAAGAAGGAAGGCCATTGGGCCCTTAAGTTCTTCCCGATTTCATCTTACATAAGGCCTCCTTGGCCCTATAAAAAAAATTGTGCTGTCTACAGTTACTATGTCCTCTTATATCAGTGCTTCTTAGATTGTTCCATTTATCAATTTCTCAAAATAAACTTTTTTTTTTTTTTTATACTTTCTTTAATTTTACAATCTTTTACCAAAACCCTTTAATCTCCACTCTTGACGCCATCAATATGGTAAAGAATAAAGAGTAGCAAACTAAAGTAAATGATATTTTTCCCAACCTTGAACTTAGTACAAAAGGGAAAACAGAGAGAATCACAGAGATCACCCTGGGGTTAAGCTACCAAGTCGTGAGTGTGGTACGGAAGCAAATCAGCACCACTAGTGCCACTCATGAGGAGAGTTATTCGATCATATGCAATCATCTAATCACCTCGTATTTTATGTAGATTATTAAATCTTCTCAATTATGTTCTCTCTCTCAGTTTATGTGTCCCTCCCCCTAATATAATTATCAGTAGGTAGAGGACTTGATTATAATTCTATTTTTCAGAGCAATTTCATCGTGGTATGATGGTCGGGATTGGTTTAACTCCTTATGCAAGCGGGTAATGGAACAAGACTGGTCCTGGAACCGACCCGCTCTTGATTATTTGGAGCTTTACCACGCAGCTTGCAAGTGAAATGAACTATGATCCATCCCATCACTTGTACAGGTTTATTGAGGGTTCTGGATTTAATGTTGTTTCCGCGCAGAAGCTATATTTGCTGTTTATGGTTCAACCAGATAATGAAAGGTAAAGCCAGCTGCAGATTTTGATTTGGTTCATCCAATATTTGTATATCAAAAGTTATAGCTCAGCATCAAATAAATTCAGCTGCTCATTAGATTTAGTTATGTCAGTTGGTAGAACTCTCTCTAAGAGAGCAGGCTGATACAAATTATGAAAAGAGAAAAAGAAATTCCAACATTTTGGTAAGAGATGTAGAAATTTTTTTTTTTCTTCTTCTTCCTGTTGTTGTAATTTGATTATTAGACATCGAGAAGAGTAAAATAAATCCTCGATATTTCAGTTGTTATAGTATCTATGGTACCTGTGAGAAGAAAAATTCAAAGCTTTGCCTATGGCTTGTGGGTGGTTGAGTGGTGACGGTAAAACTTCAATTTTTTGTCTTGTGTTTTTATTTGAAGGTGAAATGAACTGAAACCCTAGATTGTAGATGGGTTGTTATACACAGTTTGTATTGGTTAGACTACTTAATTAAAGATTAGTTGCAGTTCATAAACATAACTCAGTTTTTATAATGGGTCAATCAGCACTGCCAAGTAATTACTTAAAACAATGGTGCATGGATAAAGCCACAGAGGGGTATCTTCCAGGGTGGTTTTGGTCAATCTGCAAAATTGGAGAATTTCGGTTACACCCATTTGTTATTAACCGTTAGATGGATAAACATGATATATTTGGATCTAATAATCATGCATATTGAAATTATCACGTAAGTCTAACAATTTTGCTTATGAATTCAATGCAGGTATCATTGATTATTTTGAAAAGTCCTATAACTGTTTGTGGCCACTTATGTAATCTTCTATTCAGTCGGTGTCAACTCATTTGATTTATTATTTTAAAAAATCAACAAAAATTGATACCCATTTGATTTATTATTTTAAAAAATCAACAAAAATTAATACCGCAACTGAAAACCATGATCTTCACTCGGCAACGTGTATGAAGAGACCACGTCCCTAGAAATAACAGTTGAGTGGTTATGGTGGTTGACTATGACAAGATGGGAAGTTGGGAAGCATAGTGAGTGGAGGACTTTTCTATCACAAAGCTAAGGCTGAGACAGACAGCAAAGGTGTACGAGTATGAGTATGAGTATGAGTATGAGTGAGTGTGTTTTAGGGCTTTATCTTTTCAAATCAAGTGGAATTAATGGATCCTTTTTGGATGGTTCAAAGTGGCCTCATCTCATCTCATCTGTCTGAGTGAGAGACTGTTTAAAAACAAAAAATTTAATTAAATTATCCATATCCATCAGGTCTCTTATATGGATACCACTTGTTGTACTACCAACTCAATCTTGTAACAATATAATTCTAGTGGATGAAGCATTATATATAATTATATATATATATATACACACGCGTGTTTTAATCAGTGAAAACACTCAAATTGTGGATGTTCAATCTTCTAGGGTTTGTCTTCAAGGCTTCATTGCTCATCATTTTGAAGGTTAAACAGATTTTTTAGTACTGAAGTATTAATACTTTGATCACTAAAAAATTGATAATATTAGCATCTTTCTTTTTTGACCGTTCGAAGTTTTTGCCCCGACTAATTCACGGGTCTGACTAATAATATTAGCATTTTTTTTTTATCATACCAGTATGGCTTGGTTTAAAAGTTCATATTCATGAAGACACATATTCAAGTATGAGAGCAATTGTTTGTGTAAAAATCACTCTACCCTACAAGAATGTTAGGGTAAAAATGATAAACTATAACTGATCAATTAATAAAAAGATAAAATGAACAATAAAATACTAATGATTTGACCACCTATACTATAGAATCCACGTGAGTTTGACAACTAATAATGTTTGTAATGTTGTTTAATCCACTTGTATCATCGAAATCAACTAATTAATAAATATGCAGTAACTTTTTCTTGACCCCATGAAGGAAAATGATAAATTTGGCAAGTCCCATAAAATATCAATATTTTATGTGCACTATGTATTTACACAAGCAATGGTTTTATCTTTTTGGCCTTTCTTTCTCAAATTAGTGACTACATCCATTCTATTACATGCTTAATTACCATTACCACTTACCAGTTGTTCCAAAGATAATATATTAAAAGCCTAATCTCATTTCATATCAATCACAAAGAGTGATTAACATGATTGTGATGAGCCCACAAGAAGCTTTAATTAGGTCATAATGGGATGGAACTTGCATGAATTAACAACATATTTGACCCACCCACTTCCTCCTAATTTTAGTTGAGAATACCTCTCAACCCCCCGATCATATACATTATTGCATTGACACCATACCTAGCGGTATCGAACGATATTGTATGTATTGTCGATTTTTAATAATTTTAGAAAATGTTGATATGATAATCGATCAAATTAATTAAGTTGTTTGAATGTGGTCTTTTCTTCAATTTTCAAAACTTCTATAATTCAACATTGGTATAGTTGTATCGTACGATATCGTTATGTATTCTCGGTTTTTAATAATTTTAGAAAATGTTGATACGATAATCGATTGGATTAATCAAATTGTTTGACTGTGGCCTTCTCTTCAATTCTCAAAACTTCTATAATTCAACATTGGTATAGTCGTATCATACAATATCGTTATCTATTCTCGATTTTTAATAATTTTAGAAAATGTTGATATGATAATCGATCGAATTAATCAAGTTGTCTGACCGTGGCCTTCTCTTCAATTCTCAAAAATTCAACGATACTCATTTTTAAGATTAATATTATTTGAATCGTTATATTGTTACTGCGACCACGATAAAAATCAATATTGCAACATTGACAAGCATGTATAATTGTGTATTATATGTGTGTGTCTCTATACATATATGTGCATACACTTACTTTTATTGCACTGCACTGCACTGCACTGTCTTCTCTGAGCAATAATCCCCAAAACCCAGGAAGCATTGAAGCATGGAGAGTAATAATGGAAGTTGAGTCACAGTTAAAAGTGACAAAAAAGAGAAGCCACCACAGATCTCTATGTACTCATCAACCAACCAAGTGCTTTTACTCCATATCACCCCTTCCCAGGCATCCTTGTAAAGTGATACATGTTCATTTACACTCTCCTCTAGAACTAGAAGCTCTCACACATAGGACAAATTATTGAGTGGTATGGGGTGAAAATGTAATTACATAAATATTGGGGGTCAAAATATAATTTTTAGAACTTTTGGGGGTAAAATGGAACTTTTGAAAAAATTGGAGCAACTTTATAATTCATGAAAATTTCTGGGATTTTGGGTAAAGCTTTATTATTCATCTTGTAAATCAGATAAGATTACTGAGATTAGTGAGATTGATAAGCATTTAACTAGCCGCATTCAAATTGCTCTAATAGATAAAGGCCAACAAGAACTCTTGTCAGCATTTGATAAGATTAAATCTTTTTATTTTATCTCAATTATTAATGGTAAGTGTGAGATTTTCAAAATTTCCAAATCTTTTTTGCTTAAAGAGTAGATAAAATTTCACACCACAAGAAATGGTAAAAGTCTCTCTCCAAATAACTGCTATAAAGCACCCTAATCCATCTGATTTGTTGTAATTAGAGACTAAAAACAAATTATTTTAACGTGCAAGTTGGCCATTTATATAGATGTGTGTATAAACTCTGCTCCTTCTGATATTTTAATAAGATTTTAAGTACAAATTATATACAAATTAATTATATACTATATGCATCCACAAATTCGTGAATATCTCTATAGAACGGTGAAGTTCCATATTGTTAGAATGTAATAATGGTGAAGTGCTAATATGTGAAGTGTGACCTCGAATGTGATTTTTTGAAAAATAAATTTTTTGAAAATAATTCAAAAACAAAATTGTGCAAAATGGAATTAAATTTTTTTTGTTGCAATAAATGATAGAGATAAAAATAAAAAATAAAAAAAAAGATTTCAAGTCTTGGTTGACTCAATAAATACTTGGGAAAAGTTATATTTTAATCTAAAATAATCGATATTGGACTCTGTTTATTGGAATCTATCTTTTTGTACCATTACACTAAAAAATAGTCTACATTCACATTTCTCTCGCATGCACTCTAAAATTGTGAAGATATACACTATTTTGAGATCTCTATTGTATATAACATCTTAAAAAGGTTATACACAAAGGTTATACATATATACAAACACAGTCCTCAAACAAAACACAACCTCTACAAGTTGTAAAGTCATGAAAATAGCTTAATATATGTTTGTGCATGCTCAGTGACAAAATAGCTTATTTTGTCTTCTCATCTCAGAAATTGAAGTTTTCTGTGGGCGTTTTGGACTTTTTCTACTGTAACCGTCCTTTCAGTTTCAAATCATTTTCCAGGTAAAAAAGTATACAACAGCACATAACATATTGAGGTTCTCATTTTTAACCCATCATTTTCTTTTCTTTTCTTTTTGCTTTTTCTACTTTAAATGGCCTACAAAGTTCACAACCCCACTTCATAAACCATCTCTATAATTTGTTGTCTTTTTCTTTCTGATAGTTGCAGAACCCCCCTCCTTGAAATCTGTGATCTTCTTTGGAATTTTGCAAACCAAAAAGGGTATTTTTAATTCATGTGTATTGTCTATTTAGTTTTTCAGATAACTTTTTTTCTTTCAAAATATATCTCTGTTTTTATTTTTACACAAAATAACTGATAAGTAGATTTGTTTTAAGAATTTGGTCATTTTTTTTCTTAAGAAGATATGTCAAATACCATATAGAAGATATTTTTAATTTGAAAAATTGAAAACTGTGGTTGAAAAGTCGATTCATATATAGTATTTTAAATTCTTTAAAAATATTATTTTTTTATTCTCTGAGTGACAATTTGGGGCCTACTAATAGTATACATGCATTTATGAAACTTTTAAAAGCTCTGGTGATTTGGAGGTTATTGGAGAAAAGGGCCAGGTAGATTCCTGTTTTATTCTCTTGCTCCAATTTTTTTTTTTCCCCATTTCTGATTCCCTAGAACAATTTTTTTTCCCGAGAAACAAACAACCCCCCCTTTTTCTTTTTTTTTTTTTCTCTTATCCATATACTCTGAGGAAAGGGTTTGTGTTGTCAAGTCCTTTGACAAAAAACCATGGCAGAAATGAGAAATGAGGACTTTGAAGAAGAAGATGTTTGGGCTCTAGTGAAGAACAGAGATGGAGATTCATGTATGAGGCCATGGTCCATCAAGGACTCATCATCATCATCTGCATGGCACATACATGCTGATCCAAGAGTCATCCCAAGGGCAACACCACCACCACATGATGCTAGGACAAGTCATGGTCATCATCAATCATCAGCACCAGTCAACGTCCCTGATTGGTCAAAGATATACAAGAAAAATAAAAATGCAAAGAAAGAGTATGGTGTTTATGATGATGATGATGGTGTTCATGGTCATGATGATGATGGTGTTCATCGTATGATGGTGCCTCCACATGAATATATAGCTAGGAAGCTTGCAAGGACTCAGATTTCATCATCCTCTATGTGTGAAGGTGTTGGAAGGACACTCAAAGGAAGAGACCTCAGCAAAGTCAGAAATGCCATTTTAACCAAAACTGGTTTCTTAGAGTAATGTATTTTTCTCATTCACATGCCCATCACCATCATCATATATCATCATCATTTTGTAGCATCATAAATAACTATTTTGTATCATTGTCAGAGACAAGGGTCCTAATCATTTTTATTGTTCTTGTTTATTTTGTTTTGTTGCATATTTTATATATAGCATGTAGTTTCTGGTTAGAAAAACTTATGCAAGTTTTTTAGACTTTGTCTAATAGATCTGTGTTTTAGGTAAGTGGATTGTATGTGTACTTTGTGTCATCCTTTCTATTTTGGCTGTTATTTTTTACCTTTTTGGATAAATAAGTTTGGCTGCTATTTTTTTACCCTTTTTGGTACATTACTGTGGCTGTTATTCCTTTTTGTCATTTCTATTAGATTTAATTATTATATTTATCCAATTAATTTCTTCATTTGTTCATAACAAGTTTAACAACATAGAAATATATACATTTTATTATTTACCATGAAATATATAGTATTCCCGGAAAGTAACGCACTCTAAACCACTTATAGCATGAGTTTGTGTACTATACTCGGTTCCGTTGAGTAATAAATGGCTATACCGTCCGGTTCGTCTCATTTATTCTTTTTTCTTTTATTGTTAGCTATTTTTGTTGTTGTTTTATTTGCGTTTATGTGTGGGAAAGAAAAACAAAAAATGAAAAGTCGATCAAAGATTAAAAAAAAAAAAGGGATAAAGAAAATTTGGAAAATAAAATTAATAACATGCGAGCCCATGTTGCATAACATAAATAGCAATAAAACAAATAAAAAGGCATAAAAAACCAAGTACTCCACTAAGAAAGAGTAACTTATAGCAAGCGTATAACATAATATATATATATATATATATATTGTTGGGGGGCAGGACGGAATGGGCCGTATTGGCTACCTATGAGGTTTTAATGGCTCATATTTAAGCTGAGGCCCGTGAGTGGGTCCTTGGTCTGCTAATAAGAGACCAAATAATTCTGACTTAGCTCTGATTTAAAGAATTCTTTTTTTTTTCTACTTTTTAAGAAGAATTTCAGGCGCCACAGTAAATAAATATAAATAAATTCAAATACAAATAAAAACATAGAAAAACCAAAGCAATTATTGGCATTTTCAGGCCTTTGATGGGCTAATCGGATCTGGTTTTTGTAACTGAGCCAGGCCCATCCAGCTGCATTTAGGACAGACTCACAGTCATCGGCAAAGAGAGAGTTTAATGGGGCCATGAAAATCCAGTTATGGTCTCCTAGCCCTTTCTTCTTCGAATTATCATAATATTAATTAAAAAAAAAAAATCAGTGGTTAATTATTCGTTGGATAAACTTTGAAATATTTTTTAATAGCATAGTTTAATGAGCATATATATTCAAACACAGACATTATAAGTTCAGACTTTACTATGCAAATTAGACATGGGTAAGAATTGATTGTTAATTACGTTAGAAGAATTTGATGTGAGACAAGACCATCTTACACTTGGACAGTTGGTGGATTGCAAAACAAGCCATCGATTTTCAAAATTACGATGTAATTTAAGTTCAGACTTCATAAAATACGATCATTTTAACAATATTTGTTCTATTGAATAATTGCCAATTAGTTAATTAATTAG
The DNA here is from genome assembly GCA_963922005.1 of Cornus suecica. NCBI lineage: Eukaryota > Viridiplantae > Streptophyta > Magnoliopsida > Cornales > Cornaceae > Cornus > Cornus suecica. The sequence continues at coordinate 80,620,084 of OY998241.1, forward strand.
GTTTATCCACCATTATCATGACCTCGTCCTTGACATACATATACTTTGCCTATTGTGTTGCATTATTAATCAAGTAGTGTTTGTTAGGTGACTTATTTCATTAAGTTGTGTCAAAAACAAACCTAACACACCCACTCACAACTAGTATGTATTTTCCATTCAGCATTTTCTTATGAAAAAGTGACACTCAATCCACTCATTGAATTTAAATCACGTTAATTGGTGACTTCCATATATAATCTTGATTTTCCATCCGAATATCAAGATTTTCCCTTATCCCACATTTTGATCCATTTCAAAATTGAATTATATTACCTCCAAAAATTAATCCTTTATACATCTACATATTTGGCATACATAGTAGTGTTGAATTGGGTCAAATTTAGAAAAGACTCAAGTTTGAATTGTACCGTGGTACACAATGTCATTTTTTTTCAACTCACATCTTTAATCCGACATGATAACCTCTTCATCCTCAAAGAGAGGGGATGAGTTCGAGTCTGAAAGCGAACGAAAAATATACTGAGCGCAACCTTATTTCAAAAGTTTCATGATGTTTAATATATCTAATCACAACATTAAAATGTTTTGAATTTTTAGGATAGTTTGGAAAGTGTGGTTCCTCTCACCCACCTATACCACTTTGTCATTGAAAAATAGAGATGGAAGTATCACTATTGTCAAAAAAAAAAAAAAAAAAAACTGTAGAGGGCCTTTATTAATTTTTATAATAGTCTAAGGAAAGTTTATGATTATATAGTTTGTAGTACCTAAATGTTTTTCTACACCAAAGTCCATCCATACCTACTCTCAACAGTGCCACAGCCACTAGGGTTATGGATCAAGTGATTCAAGTGGGTATCTTCTAAGGAGAAGGTGGACGGTACTAATCTCTCCTAAAAAAATATAGCAACAAAGGTTTTTTTGTCACGAAGAAAATATAGATTAATTTGAGGTGAAAGTCTCCTACATTCTGATTATCGGAAAAAAAAACTGAAAAAGTAAGACAATCATGATATCATAAATCAGGTCATGATTGTCATTTTTTTTTTTAAGAGAGTAAAGCATTACTCACACACTCTGTCTCCATCAAGGCTTGAATTCTAAATCTCTTATTTGAGAGTTCTCTGATATCGCTTGGCCAATAAACCTTTGGTAGGTCATGACTCTATACACAAAAGGAAAAATGTTAAAAAAAAAAAATTGATACAAAAGAGAATGAAAAATTGAATCTTTTTAACTAATCATATCAAGGTTGGAACACAAATATATATCTGAGAATATAAAGAGAAAAAACATTCACACCACAAAAACAAACTATTTACCTTACTCAAAATCATATTTACTTCTAAAGATCACACATATATATCTCTATCAAAATGATTGTTTGCAATGCAATCTCTCCCACAAACATCTACAGAATAGACTGTTTCTCACAATTTTGACAATTCACATATGAAAGAAAAAAATAAGTGGAGTTAAATACCTAAGGATCCAACGGTATAAACTACCATCTGCAAAATAATAATAATCAATAGTAACATGATCTTATAGAACAAACTACAAAAACAGGACTGATCAAAAGCAGATAATCTAATGCAGTAGTATATAAACACAAGTTGGTCTAGATACTATCCATAAAGTATTAGATAAATGACTTTTTACATTGATTTTCATTTTGATATACTATTAAGTATCAAACCTTACCCTGAAAATCTTGGAACAAATTAAATTAAATAAGCGAAGTACCTTCAAAGGACGTCCTTGATCATCGGAGAAAACTAGAGGAAAAAAGATCTAATCGTTGGGAGATGTAAAGGGTTATACGTGATATTGGCACGGCTCAATCAAATAATAGAACTCCATACATAAGAGCACTACTGTCTGGTTGAACCGCACCAATATCACATACGTACATTCAGCATCAACACCTATAAACACGAGATTATAAATATATCGAACAATTTTGATTAGAAATTAATGCATAGCTTAGCTTTAAGATGAAGGAGATTGATCAATGAAAGGAGAGATATAGAGAAGATGATGGGCTACATTGAATTGTTGTAGTGAAGACGTACTTTGTGAGAATCTTAATTCCCTCTATACATATATATAGATACAAAAATTGATATATATGAGAGAGAGGTGTAGAGTGAGATGGGAGGTGGGTGAGACGTAGTTATGAAGAAGATAGCATTGAATTTGCCAACAACCCAACAACAGAAGGAGGTTGGTATATTTATTCAAAAAGCTTAGAAAGGATGAGAAAAGCTCACAGAAGCAAATCTGGAGCTATCAGTATGGCATTTATGTAGTTGGAAAAAGGCATGTTACTACTGTCACCACCTGCATTTTTTGAATTTCAAACCCCAAATATTCCTCGTTTGGTGAATTTTTTTTTTTTTTTTTATTCAAAGCAAAATTCGTTTTCAAGCCATTTTCATTTAGGTTTGACAAAACAAAATGTAGTGTCACAATTTTTCTACTCCTCAAACTGCCCAGGTTTGCTTGCTTGTAGTGTGGTCATAAGGTTTTGTTTGAATTCACCTAATTAGTCCTGCTACGTCATAGTCGGTTATATCCATTAATGCCCCCTTCAAATATCAAAACTAACTCCTCAAAACAAAACAAAAAAAATTACTCCTTTTTTATTCGGTGAACCGTAACGGGTTTTCAAAGACGTTTAAAATGATATGATAATGAAAATCAATATCGATTTAAACATGAGGTCTTATGTTCGATTTTTTTTTTCCGGAGTTTACGCGCACCTCAACTAATTCCCGGGACCCTGAAGTTAACGACCGGGTAAACCTCCAGTGGTCCAAATGAAAATATAGTTTATGATCGATTTTTACTGGATGCATTTAATTTATTAGGGCCACGACCGCAAATAGAATCCGAGCCTTACCGATTCTCCATGTATATATATATATATGGAGAATCTACACCGAGAAGGCTGGAGTTTCCTGTGAAACTAATAATGATTTTGCCTTTTCTATTTTTTGTAATTTTCTCTATCCTGAGTACCTCATTCATGTGAAACATTAAATGTTCAGTTGAAGGGGCAGAAAGATAGTAAATGAGAAACGAACTTTGGCCTAATATGAGCAGCATACTAAATGAGAATCAAACTTTTGCCTTGTGTGAGTTTTCTATCTATTACACACACAAAACAACTTCAAGGACAAATTGAGTGTATATATCATCTATACTTATAGGCGCATATATAATCACGGAGAAGGTACCAAGTACAAGCAAAATCCCATAGGAGAGATATGGTAAGAAAGATAACGGTGAAACATGCGCTGAAAATTTTGGCATCTTTGCTTTACCGACACCATAATGTTCATATGATGAATGAGTGTGATACTTGTTTCTATTTAAATTTATTCATCTAACCATTGTTTAAAAACAAAAATCATTTTTTTTTATCTAATTATTTGGGGCAAGCAATAATTTCTAAAAAAATGAAAAAACATGGCTAGATATGCAACACATTTTTGTCAGCTATTTTTTTTTTTTTTTTATCTAATTATTTGGGGCAAGCAATAATTTCTAAAAAAATGAAAAAACATGGCTAGATATGCAGCACATTTTTTCCAGCTAGCTAACACTTGTGCTTAGTCTAGCCAAACTACTGGTTACACGCACAAAGCCCGTCATGGTGTGGGACTCATTGATGGTCAGTCCCACACTATGCCTTCGTAGTGACCAAATAGCCTCTCAGCTAGATAGTTAAAACAGCTATCACACTGGCTGTTTTTATAATGACCCGTTTGTAGAGCTTTTTGTCACGGGCCTAGAGTTTTCACGCGCAACGGTACGGCCCGTGTGACACCATGCCCCGAATGTGAGCTTGTGAGGGCACGGTAAGCCTCGCACGACGTGCCTCACTCGGCTTGCATACTGACTGGTTTCGACCTGCCTTGGTCTCGTCAGGGGAACGGCTCCAGCTCCCGACCAGTTTGTGTAGGGATGGCCCAAAGGAGGTTACCACCTTGTGTCCTGCACGCCCCTTCACTGGAACCATTCCAGTCATTTGACGTTGAAGTACATCCACCAGCCAGCATGCTTGTCTCTCGAAAGATCGAGGTGTGTTGTCACGGGGCTCAAGAATAAGTCTGTGACATTCTCCCCCACTCAATCTGCGAACGTCCTCGTCGCAGTCACAAGTGGATCTCATTGCCATATCCTCGAGCAAGGGTCGAGGTCTATGGTAGGTGTGGCCAAGAGATCTCAACAGCTCCGCCGCAGCTTCTACCCCGTCGGCCTCCAACGCTACGTTGTCACGGAGAGTCGGGTGAATTCTGCAATCGCCGTGGTTACTTTCTACGGACGATCACGATGTGAACATGGCCCGGGATACCTGACTTCAATGAGATCACCCGATCAGCTTCACGGTGAAGCGCTTTCTTCGTGGAAGGTGGCAATGGAGGATTATCCTCCGGCATACACGTGTTGCTCCGTCTTGGCCCAAAGATCGACCTGGGGACACAATCGGATGTGCTAACTCCCAAGTCTTGCTCTGATACCACTTGTCACGGGCCTAGAGTTTTCACGCGCAGCGGCACGGCCCGTGTGGCACCATGCCCCGAATGTGAGCTTGTGAGGGCATGGTAAGCCTCGCACGACGTGCCTCACTCGGCTTGCATACTGACTGGTTTCGACCTGCCTTGGTCTCATCAGGGGAACGGCTCTAGCTCCCGACCAGTTTGTGCAGGGGTGGCCCAAAGGAGGTTACCACCTTGTGTCATGCACGCCCCTTCACTGGAACCATTCCAGTCATTTGACGTTGAAGTACATCCACCAGCCAGCATGCTTGTCTCTCGAAAGATCGATGTGTGTTGTCACGGGGCTCAAGAATAAATCTGTGACATTTTGCTTATACCTTTTTTTCATAAAAAAAGAAGAGAAGTAAAAGTCATTTTAAGAGGGTGATACTCCCTAATTTCTTCAAAGGCTTAGAAATTCTTTTAATTTTTTTGTCAAACATCGTTCAAAATAATTTTTCTCTCCAAAAAGTCAAAGAAAACTTCTGAAAAATCGATCCAAACAGGAATATAATCAAGTCATATCTTGTTTCAGATCATATACCCATGGCATATCCCTCTCCAGTTAATTATGTCCGTTTTCAATTGATCATAAAAAATTATGTGTCTCACTTTTCCATTCTTTTGGAACATGAGTACTTTGGTATATTGAAAAATTGTTAAATACGGTAAAATTAACAAGAAAAATCACCTTCTATATCAAAGGTGATTGTCAGGGAGCGATGACTCTATGCCCAAATGACAGTCTCTCCTTAGCATTTATTGACAACATTAATTACTTGATTCAAATGGTGGATAGGGGGTCGCCGAGGTTTTGTAACAATGTCGCCCATATCTTGTTTCGCTATCGGCAGGGTAATTCGGAGTGTGATGTGTGGCTTTCTTGGCTGCATAAGCATATTGTTTCAGATTTTAATTATATTTCTTTGTAGTTTGTTTTTCTCACTTTTACTCGTGAAAAAAAAAACAAAAAAACTAGCAATAGAGTTGCTAGCACGTACTTAGAAGTGTCAATTGGGTGGATTTGGGTCGGGTCGTTAACGGGCGAGTCACTAATGGGTTAGTGACTCGTTCTCAACCAGCTATGTTGAGTCATAAAACGGGTCGGGTTGACCCGACCCATATTTATTATTATTCTTATTATTTTTCATATAATGATGGAATTTTTTTTTATATGAATTATATGGGCAGAGTCCAAGCAAACTACATAATCTTAATTCCAAACTGGCATTAACAAGTTCAAATTATATTCATCACTTGGTTTCAATTAAATTCAGAGGGAAAAAAATATTAAAAAAACCAACGACAAAGACTGTATATGAATACTACAATAGTGATTTGCAGTTTGAATAAGTTGATTCAGTGATCCAAGCCCAACATAAATGTAATTTTAAATTAAATTGATTTACAGTATAAAGTTTTTATTAGTGTTGTTGGTGTTGGACAGTCTCAAAACAATGAAAAAAAAAAAAAGGGAAAGGCAAAACACACATTGAAAGAGAGAACAAAAATCTATGTAATTGAATTAAATTCAATCTGGAACACAAGAGAGCAAAGAAACAAAAAATTAAAAAATATATATAAAAGTCCTAAATTAACATGAGTTAATTTTAGTAAACCCCCATGTGGTTTCAAAAAAGATCATTTTGCCCCCCTCCTATACAGAAAATTCCCCTGCACTTATCAAATTGTATTAGCTTGTCTCATTTCCTATAATTTTGGACCAAAATACCCCTGTGATTTAATGAAAAATTATTTAAAATTCAAAAAAACATATAAAATTCAAAAATATATACATAAAATTCGAAAAAAATAAAATTTTTGAAAAAAACATATAAAATTCGAAAAAATATATAAAATTCGAAAAAAACATATATAATTTGAAATATATATATAATTTGAAAAAAATATATAAAATTTAAAAAAAACATATAAAATTAAAAAAAAACATATATAATTAGAAATATATATATAATTCATAAAATATATATATATAATTCAAAATTTATATATTCTTACTTGTATTCTCTTGTAACCTTAATATATTCTCTTGTTTTTACATCTTCTTACTTGTTTTTTCAAATTTTATATGGTTTTTTTGAATTTTATATATTGTTTTATGAATTTTATATATTTTTATGACTTTTATATATTTTTTATGAATTATATATATTATGAATTTTATATGTTTTTATATATTTTTATGAAATTTATATTTTTTTATATGTTTTTTTTAATTTTATGTTTTTATATATATATATTTGAATTTTATATATTTTTTAATTTTAAATCATTTTTCATTAAATCTCAGGGGTATTTTGATCCAAAATTATAGGGAAGGGAATAAGCTGATACAATTTGATAAATGTAGGGGAGTTTCTGTATAAGAGGGGGGCAAAGGGATCTTTTTTTAAACTAAAGGGGATTTACTAAAATTAACCCAATTATCAATAGTGGAACATAGTTTTGATTAAAGAAAACAAAATTATTACAAACCCTAGCTATTTGAAGCATAAATATAAATTTGCTAATATATCTATAATCTATATCTATAACCCTTTAGGGTCTGTTTGGTAGAGCTGTGTTTGTGTTTGTATTTGTGTTGACATAAACAAAAAACACGTTTTTTGTTTTTTTGTTTATTCATCCAAAAACATAAGTATGTTTGGTAGGGATGTTTTTTGGGTCGAAATTGAAAAATTAAAAATCAATAATTAATAATATAAATAATAAATAAAATAAAATATAATAATAATAAAAAAATGAATACAATAATAATAAATAAATATAATAATAAAAAATGGACTAAATAATAAATAATAATAATAAACAAAATGAAATAAATAATAAACAAAATGAAATAAATAATAATACAAAATAAATATAATAATAAATAATAAGTAAATATAATAACAAATAAATACTTCATAATAATAATAAAAAATGAGTATAATAATAATAAATTAATAAAATATATTTTTAAATAATTAAAAATGAATAAATAATTTATAAATAAAATTAATTAAATAATGAAATAATAATAATAAATAAATAGAATATATTTATAAATTAATATATAAATTAATAAATAATAATTTAATAATATAAATAATAAAATAATAAAATATATTATAAAGTGAAGAAATAATAAAGAAAATAATAAATAAATATTATAATAAATAATAAATAAATAGTAAGACCAAATTCATGTTTATAAATAGTGTTGCTCGAGGAGTTAAAAAATACCAAATTTAGGTTTTTTCATTTTGTACTAAAAGGGGCATGTGTTTATTTAATGTAGTTTGAAAACACAAACATAAAAAATCCAACCAAATATGTGTTTTAAGCTAAAACACACAAACAGAAACAAAAACAGGTCAACCAAACAGACCCTTAAATGTCTAAGCAATCTTAATATTTCTTACATCTTCTAAAAAATAATTCTAAAATAAATTCAATTACCTTCATCCACTGTTATTGTCTCGTGTGCACGCAAATTCTAAATTTCACCTCACTCTTGTACAAAAGTGATCTCCCTCTCTCCCTTGGATTCCCGACTCATCTGCTCATGTTTCTCAACCACTCCCATTTCATATTTTAACTTTTGAAAAAAACTTCTCACTCTTGTACAAAAGTGATCTCTCTCTCCCTTGTATTCCCGACAAGAATTTTTTTTAAGAATTTTCCTTGGATTCTTCTGATTTTGCATATGTGAATTTCCTCGGATTTAATATGTGTTTTTATATGCCTAATTGTGAAATTAGATTAAATGGTGACTAATTAGTTGATGAGAAAAATAAAAATTGTAAATAAATCACAGAAATCTTGTGGTTGTGAATGGTATTTTGGAAATTTTAATTGGCAAACTCTTTTGTTATTTGTAATTATTTATGGTATTTTGTTTTATTTTTATTTGTGGTTGTTATTATTAAATTGTTCGGTTGAAGAGAAGCGAAGCAGGTATGGTTTATTTCTAACATTTCAAAAAAATATTTGTAAAATAATTGTTATTACATTCCTAACATTTTTAATTACTTCCTCCAAAAACTTTTTTCCCCTTTCAAAAAAATATTTGTAAAATAATTGTTATTACATTCCTAACATTTTTAATTACTTCCTCCAAAAACTTTTTTCCCCTTCTCTGAAATTCTAACTATATAGGAACAATGATTAATTTATGGGTTAACTTCACTTACATTCTTTGAGGTTTGTCCTTTCATCACGGTTTGCATATTTTCATTTACACTTCTTACTTTATCTGACATAACTCATTTACACCCCTTATTTTTATTTATCATTTAGACCCCTTACAATAAAAAAACATTAATTCCTATTCTACCATTAAGGTGCTGTTTGGATACAAGGATAATGTTTGAAATGTTTTTTTTGGAAAAAATATAAATTTCTAAAAAACAAATCTAAAAAATATGTAAAAACAAATTCGAAAAAAATAATTTATGGAAAATATATATATTTTAGGAAAAAAATATTTTTGGAAAAAAATATTTCCGAAAAATTATAAATTTTTTGAAAAAATATATATTTTTGGGGAAAAAAGTTCGAAATATTTATATTTTTACCCCAATTTTTTTTTTCAAAAAAAAATTATTTTTTTCAAAAAATTTATATTTTTCCGAAAATATTATTTTCCAGAAATATATTTTTTCCAAAATATATATATTTTTCCCGAAATTATATTTTTCCCCAAAATATATTTTTCCTAAAATATATATTTTGAAATATTTAAATTTTCCCAAAATTATTTTTTTTCCCAGAAATATATTATTCCCGAAATTAATTTTTCCAAAAAATTGGAATTATTTTTTTGAAATTTTTTACATTTTCCCGAATATATTTATATTTTTCCTGGAATTATTTTTTTCCCAAAAATATATTTTTCGAAATATTTATATTTTCCCAAAATTATTTTTTTTCCTAGAAATATATTTTTCCCGAAATTATTTTTTATATGGGATTGGGATTTAAATCAGATTTAATGGAAGGGTAATTTAGATATTTCACTAAAATTTTGACCAAAGTCAAATGAAAAGTAACGAGAGGAAGTGTAAATGAAGATATGCAAACCTGAAGTGATGAAAGTGATGAGAGAACAAACATTAGGAATGTAAATGAAGTTAACCTTAATTTTTTTAACTTGTTACTTATGTTTTCCTCCTGCAGTTTCTTCTTCATGGTCCGAGTACATACTCCCAAGATGTAATGACGCCAACGAAAACACAAAACACGTAACGCCGCCGTATACACGTGAGTGGAAAATTTATGAAAGTTGAAGAGGTGGATTTTAGGAATGCTATTAGGATTACTTCATAAATAATGCTTAAAACACTTTGTCATTGAAGAGGTGGATTTCTCGGTTAGTATGGATGGCAGGTAATAGTAGACCTGAACGCTTAAATGAGTATCACATAAACAAATATGCACATAAACAAATATGCAAATTTGACGGAAGAAGAAAGAGCTACTAGAATTAGCCAAGTACGAAACGCAAAAAGAAGAAAAAAAAGGTGGCTCAGGCGAATCAAGTCATTCAAAAACATATGAGTTAAAAAAGGTTCCAAGTTGTCCCTTTTGTTTTACAAAAAAATTGGAATATGAACCTCCAACGCTTTGTTGTTCAAACGGTGATGTTATATTAACATCTACCCCAGTTCCTGATGAGCTATATGAGTTATTCATGTCTCATTCCCAACCATCAATAGACTTTTGCCGCTACATACGTGCATATAACGGCATATTTTCCTTCACATCTGTTGAAGCTCATGTTAGACAAAAATGTTGCAAGTATGAAATCCGGAATGTACAGCTTTCGCGCTCAAGGACAGATATACCATGAACTACTGTCATTAGCAACGGGAGAAAATGGTCCGCGTTATTTGCAGCTTTACTTTTATGACACTGGAAATGAACTACAGAATAGAATGAAGATTTTGGAAGATGGAAATTTAAAAGAGCCCATTGTTTTGAAGTTAATGGAGATACTATCGTCGAATCCATACTCGCAATTTCTTCGCATACTGAAAAATATTTCAGATTCAATTGAAATATTGATTAGAAGTGATGTTCGACTTGATCAAAGGGTATACAACACACCTTCGGCTGATCAAGTTGTTGTTGTGTGGATAGAAGGATCAAACTTAAGCATACGCCAAGAGCACGACATAATTGTTATTACGCACTCGGGGATAAGGCATAGAGTTAAACACTATTATGGCTGTTATGATCCATTGCAATACCCTTTATTATTTCCGTTTGGTGATATTGGGTGGCACCGAAATATCAAGAAAGGGCGTCAACAATCTATTATGCATGATATTAAATGCGAGGAAGACATTTTTTATCATGAAATCACAAGTGGGTCTCGACAAGGTAATTCCTCTCGTAGAAGTAAGTTATTTCAATCAAATATTTTTACCCCGTGTTTATTTAATTGTAAAATTCTTTTATAGGGAATGAGGAACGTTCATCTAAAAAGGTTTCATGTCGAGAATACTACTGTTACAAACTTCAAATCCATGAAAATGATCGATCCATAATGTTGCATGTTGGGAGACTACTACAACAATATGTTGTTGATATGTATATAAAGCTTGAGACAACACGTTTGGATTACTTCAGGACACAACAAAATCATATTCGATCAGAGCTATATCAAGGTATTGTAGATAACATTGTCTCTGGAGAAAGTAGAGGAGATAAAATTGGTAAAAGAATTGTTTTTCCTTCTTCTTTCATTGGAGGACCTAGGGATATGTGACATAGATATTTTGATGCAATGAGTTTAGTTAAAAAATTTGGAAGCCCTGACCTCTTTATTACAATGACGTGCAACCCTGATTGGAAAGAACTTAAACAATCATTATTATGATTTGAAGCAACAATTATTCAAAAAATGCATGTTCGGAAAGGTTGTTGCACATGTTCATGTGATTGAATTTTAAAAAAAATGACGACCGCATGCTCACATCCTACTTATAATGAAACCGATGTATAAAATTTCTTATGCATCCCAGTATGACAATTTCGTTTGTGCTGAAATTCCAAATACCAATGACAATCCATCTCTCCATGAAAAAATCGTAAAACATATGATGCATAGGTCATGCGGAGATCTAAACCAAAAGAATGCATGCATGAAAGAAGGCAAATGTAGAAACCATTACCCACGATAATTTGTTGAGCCTACAACACAAGGTAAAGACTCTTACCCTATATACAGAAGACGGGAATTTGGACCATCAGTTTTTGTACTCAGAGCAAGTTTAGACAACATATGGGTTATCCCATTCAATCCATATCTCTTAGAGAGGTCTGACTCTCACATCAATGTCGAAATATGCTATGGAGTAACAACTGTCAAATATCTTTACGAATACATCTACAAAGGACATGATCGGGTTTCCATATGCATACAAGACCTAGAAAGGCAAACTATTGATGAAATACGTGATTTTCAAGATGTAAGATGGGTATCACCACATGAAGCAATTTGGAGAATTTTTTAGTTCAACTTGAACGAGATGTACCCGTCTGTCATTAACCTCCAATTGCACCTTCCAAACAAACAGTTGATTTCTTATTGGCAAAAACAGAATCTGGAGTTTTTAATTCAATCTGAAAATTCCTCTCGAACAATGTTGACATAATTTTTTCATTTGAACTCAATATGCGAATCATCAAGAGACTATTTGTATAAGGAATTTCCTGAACACTATGTTTGGAATAGGCAAACAAAAAGTTGGACCGCTAGAAAAGCAAAAGAAGTGATTGGCCGAGTAAATACAGCAAACCCTTCAGAAGGAGAGAGATACTACCTCAGATTGTTGTTGAACCATGTACGTGGACCAACTTCTTTTGAATATTTATTGTGCTTTAATGGTTTTATGTGTTCAACATTTAAAGAATCGGCACAAAAGCGAGGGCTCCTTGAAAGTGATAATAGTATCCGAGAATGCCTTGATGATGCAGTATGTTTTGAAATGCCCTCAACCCTTCACAGACTTTTTTCAACTCTATTGGTCTATTGCAAACCTAGTGATGTGAGAAAATTGTGGGATGACTACTTCCAAGATATGTCTCAAGATCTTATACCCCAGAAATAATCCTCTTCCAATTTCCAAATAAGCGAAACACTTAAAAGTTTGGACATATACTTGACAAGTATGGGAAAAAATTTGTCTGACTTTGATTTACCACAACTACAAACCTTTTGATAAATCTAATAAATAAATTGATGAAGAATTAGTTGTTGTTACACTTGAAGAAGATTTGCTTATAGTGGAAAATCTTAATTCAGAGCAAATTAGTGCATATAATATGATACTTGAATGTGTTTACTCAAGAAAACCAAATATTTTCTTTATTGATGGTCCAGGGGGAACAGGTAAGACATATTTGTATCGTGTTTTGCTTGCAACTGTAAGATAAAAAAATATGATTGCAATGCAACAACTACATGTGGAGTTGCCGTTTCAATTCTACCAGGCGGAAGAACTGCACATTCGAGATTTAGAATACCAATAGTAGCAAATGAGTCAACCGTTTGTAATCTTTCAAAGCAAAGCTCATTAGCAGATCTCTTGCGTGAATCAAAACTAATTATATGGGATGAAACGCCCATGGCTAAACGTTTTGCAATTGAAGCTGTGGACAGGACCCTACGAGACCTTCTCAGTAATACATTACCCTTTGGCGGAAAAATCATGGTGTTTGGTGGAGATTTTAGACAAGTTCTTCATGTTGTACCCCGTGCAACATGAGCTGAAAACGTTGAAGCTAGCCTTGTAAAATCAATGTTATGGGAAAAAATAAAAAAACTACACTTGACAAAGAATATGCGTGCAAGAGCTTATCCATCATTTGTAGAGTTCATGTTTCGTGTTGGGAATGGAGATGTCCCGACATTACCTAATGACATGATTCGTTTACCTGATGAAATGGTAATAAATTTTGAATGTGAAGAAAAATCCGAAGATCAATTGATCAACTCTATTTCCCCATCCCTTGTGGAAAATGCATATTCAGTGGAATACATTACAAATAGAGTAGTTTTGGCCACAAAAAATGAATCAGTTGACAAATTGAATGAGAAATTACTTGGACATTTCCCTGGTCAGTTAATTATATATTATAGCTTTGACAAAGCCGTTGATGATACATGTACTTACTACCCAAAAGAATTTCTCAACTCATTAGCTCTAAATGGCCTCCCACCCCATAAATTGATGGTAAAAGTTAATTGTCCTATAATGTTGCTCAGAAATTTGGATCCCGCAAATGGTTTATGTAACAGGACAAGGCTTATTTGTCGTGGATCAAAAGACAATGTCATCGTAGCATAAATTATTCATGGACAACATGCTGGGAGAGAAGTGTTTATCCCAAGAATACCGCTCTCACCGACAGAAAATAAAGGTTTTCCTTTTCGTTTCATCCGCAAACAATTTACAATACATTTGAGTTTTGCAATGACGATAAATAAAACACAAGGTCAAACAATCTCCCACACAGGAATTTACCTTCCCCAACATATTTTCTCTCATGGACAATTATATGTAGCGTTATTAAGAAGGACATCAAAGTCAACAACATATTTTTTGGTAAAACACGATGAAAGAATCCCTGACCAAGGTGCATATACAAAAAATGTTGTCTACAAAGAAGTCTTGTTACAAAAAGGTAAAACAAATTCATATTTTTACTCATTTATTACTCACAAATTACTTTTATTTCTGCCCCATACCCTTACATAACCCCCTCGCAAAATTACCATATAAACTACTTAATTCCTACTTTTGAATAATTTTTTATACATTTGTCAAACAAAACAGATAATGAACACCTCCGGGAGTATTAAGACGATAGATTCATCGAACATCTTCCAGAACAATTGGACGATAATCGTGATTGTTCTCCGAAAAGGAACCGTCCAGGAATTTAGCAACAACAAAACATCCGGAAGCACACTTAAAGTCATACTGATGGATTCCAAAGTACGTATATATTGTAATATTGCTACTACTTAATTTTTTTACTTCCATCAATTAAAAACACAAAAATCAAAACCTACATTTATAAATAACACTTCATTTCATAATTTAACATGAGAAAACAATTCATCATCTCTCCTAGATGTCTACTATAGGATTTAGTAAATGTATACTGTGTCAATAAAAAAAACTTTAGAACAACTACAATAATTGAGTGGACATTTTGTAAGGACTATTTTTTTAAATTTCTATCATGGTTAAATTCTTTCTTGAAAATCATCCAAATTCATAGAACACTGCATGTTTCTTTTTTACGCAAGCGATACCTTTTGAAATATATAAACATTGTTCGTTACTCAAATTATATTTTTTATTCGGATATTTGCATATATAGTTAATTACAACTTCACGTATTTGTTTGCTCTCTTACAATTATTATTTCAGAGAACACAAATTCAAGCAGTGATGATCAATGACGAAGTATCCAAATTTAGGGATTCACTTATTCCCCATAGCACCTACATGATTTCCAATGGAAAAGTTAGCAAAGTTAATGAAAAATACAAAAGTTTAGCCATTGATCTTGAGGTAAAGTTTACATCGGATACGTCTGTTGAACCCATCGACATAACATCGATACGTTTAACAAGTATCAAATTTAGCTTCATTGGCTTTGAAGATCTAACCAAATACAGTGATACTAAAGGGCCAATTGGTATGTTAACCATACTCTTCTAAAATATTACATACATCATGTTTTCTATCATTTGTTAGAAAATTATATTTAGTCTTTTTAAAATTTAACCCTTTTGTTTTAGATGTTGTTGGAGTGGTGATTGAGGTTAACGCTTTGCTACATGTTAAGAACAGGAATGGTGGCATGTCATTCAGTCGTAATATAACTATAACGAATATGAAGTGAATGTTTTCACCTAATAGAACATTTTAGAGTATAAATTACAAAAATATATTTATTTGAATTCAACTTTTTTATGTTTCACAGTTCAAGGACATATAATTTGACATTGTGGGGAGATCTTGCTGAAAATAAAGGATCTTTACTAATGCAAATGCAAAGGAGCAAACCTATTATCACAGTAATTCGTGCGTCAATTAACATGTTCAGAGGTAAATTTTCATATTCTATGTCTTTATATATTTATATCGGTTCCCTGACACTTTACACTTTTTTTAATTATGATCATGATTCTTTCACATGGGTCAATTACTATTATTCTATTTACTATAGGTTTTTTTTAAAAAATCATTTCCTTCTTAATACACATGAGAAATTATTGATTTTATACCTATCATGTATAAACTAACTTTTAAGTTTTTTACTTAGCTTTTGAAACCCTTCATCTAATTTCTTATAACATCATACTCAACAATGTCCCAGGTATGAATCTTCAAACAACTCATGGATCTACGTTGCAAATAAATTTGGATATTGATGAAGTAAAAACATTGAGAAACTTGTACGTCTATATATATTTGATAAACTGAAGTATATCTAAACAAGTATACCATATGCAAATAAAAAATCATATTCTTCACATGAAAACCATAGTTCTCTTACATTTTTTCCCTTTAATTAATTTAAGTACAAAAATATATAACCAATATTTTACAAGTGAATTTAATATATTACATTCATAATATAAGAAGTGAAAATACAGGTTTGAGAAGAACGTATCCGGAAATGACATATTTTCTCTCATTTCAACATCAAAACTACAATTGTTCGAAGATGCTGAGACGCTTTCACTTCAAGACATAATTGGAAAATCTACAGTTGGTTTTGAGATATGACATCTTATATCATATAATTAATATAATGATTTTGTTCTTCAAATTTGTCTTTCTAACAAAAAACAATGGGCAAATGGCACATAACACCCCTGATGTTTCGATTTTGTGCAAATAACACCCCTCCGTGTTTCTAAACACCTCTGAAGTATCAAATATGTGCGAGTTGACCCCTTCCGATCACTTTTACGGCCAAAAATAGGTCATGTGCTAAAAACGTGATTGAATTTTACTTAAATGCCTAAAATACCGATGACCAGTTACGAAAATACCCTCTTATATGAAATTTGTATAAACTTTACATCATCCACTCCACAAACCCTAAATCCCTCTTTCATTCCTTCCATAGGGCACCATTTTTGCTCTCTCTCAACCTCTATCTATCACTTACGAATCTGGTATGCTATATATCTCTCTCCCTCTCTCTCTCTCTACAAAATTGGTAAGACATCAAGCCTTCTCCATTCCTCTTTCAATTTCATTTTTTTTTTGTTTAAAATTTTTTTTTCTGGTAAACCCTCTCATTCTCACACACACTCTCTCTCTCTACAAAATTGGTAAGACCATCAAGCCTTCTCCATTCCTCTTTCGATTTGGTGGAGAAGGAGGTGGACTTCAACGCCGACTTTCTCAGATCCATGTTCTCCAAGTTCGACTAGAAGGCTCTTCTCGGCGTCTCTCGCGCCATGGGCTACGCCAACCTTCCCGACGATGTGGACCCCACCGTCGTCCTCAACTCTGACGACTTTCTCCGGAAGTTCCACCACGCGCTTCTACAGTTGCATCTCGAGGAAGGCGCGCTCGTCTGCCCCCAGACCCAGCAGAGGTTTCCAATCACTAAAGGCATACCTAACATGTTTCTTCATGAAGATGAGGTCTGATTGGGTTCTATATGTGTGTGTGTGACTATAATTTTGGTATAATTTTGAGGGTTTTGTTCAATTACCATGGTGATGGAATATTAGGCCCTTTTAGTAGGTTGTCTTATCTTTTGGAACCAGACCAAATTGAACCAAAGGTGGGTGTTTTTGGAACCAAATTTTTTTATGGTTCAACCTGGTCTGGTCTGGTCTTATTAATAAAATAAATTTATAAATAATTAATAATGAATAAATAATAATAATAAATATTAAATAAAACATATTTTAAAAATAAAATGAATATATTAATAATAAATAAATTAATAAATAATAAAATATATTTATAAATAATTAAAAATGAATAATTAATAATATAAATAATAAATTAAATAAAACATATTTAAAAATAAATAATAAATAAATAAAATAGAATTAAATAATACATAATAATAATAAAAAATGAATACAATAATAATAAATAAATATAATAATAAAAGATGGACTAAATAATAAATTAATAAAATATAACCGTAAAATAATTAAAAATGAATAAATAATAATAATAAGTTAATAAAATAAATAATAAATTACATAAAATATATTTTAAAATATAATAAAATAAAGAAATAATAAACAAAATGAAATTAATAATAATAAATAAATAAATATAATAATAAATAATAAATAAATACTTCATAATAATAAAAAAATGAGTATAATAATAATAAATTAATATTAAATTAATAAAATAATAAAATATTTTTTTAATTAATTAAAAATGAATAAATAATTAAAAATAAAATGAATTAGATAATGAAATAATAATAAATAAATAGAATATATTTAGAAATTAATATATAAATGAATAAATAATAATTTAATAATATAAATAATAAATTAATAAAATATATTATAAGTGAAGAAATAATATATAAAAGAAATAAATAATACATAAATAAATATTATACTAAATAAAAAATAAATAGTAAGACCAGACTACTTACCAAACAGACTTTTAAGTTCAGGATCTAGACAAGTCAGACCAGACCACACCTGACCACACCAGACTAAATAAGACCGTCTACCAATCATGGCCTTCGGGTTTTTGTTGGAATGGAATGTGAGGAATTGACTTGAGAAAAGGGAATTTTAATGGAATGTTAAGGTTTCTGTTTGGTGAATTTCGTTATCACTATTGTAAACTTGTTTTTTTAAGTAGTCTAATTTTTTGTTCGGAGTTAAATGTACCTTTTTGCAGCAATGGTGTTAACACATAAGTCTCCATTTTCAGTAAATTAACTTATATTATTTTATAAAATTGCGGATTCCCTATTATAAATTTGTAACAGATTTTTTCATTTGGGATTCTGCAAAATTTTGAGAAATATATATATATATATATATATATATATATATATATATATATATATATATATATATATGATATCTCAATCAAATTGATAAATTTGTTCTCCTCAATTAGTAATGCTTTTGACATCTATATTATTTGATACTTATCATTAAGTTCATGGATACTATGATGTAACATTGATATTCTAAATTGATTGATATAGGGCTTTTGTTATATTGTTTGCTCAAAACGACGTCGTTTTTAGGCAAGGGTCATTTATGGTATTTCGTATATATCAATATTTTTTTAAAATTTCAAAAATATAAATATAAGGGTATTTAAGTAATTTAACACCTCAGGCACCGGAAAACAGCTTGAGGGGGTCAACTCGCACAAATTTGATACTTCAGGGGTGTTTAGAAACACGGAGGGGTGTTATTTGCACAAAATCGAAACATGAGGGGTGTTTTGTGCCATTTACCCAAAAAACAATTTATACATTTCAGAAATTGAATTACTTTTTTGAGGCAACTGTTGAAGAAATCTTAAATGAAAATGAGTCATGGTATAATGCTTGCAATAATTGCAAAAAAAAATTATAGATAAAAATTGAAGGTATATATTGTGAAAAATGCAACTCACAAGTGAAGACTTACAAAAGGTAATATTTTATTTTAACCACTTTATATTGAAAAACTTTTATACTTCTTTCATTTTTGTTCTTCTCTTCCTTGTAAGTGTAGGTTTATAATTAGACTTAAAGTGAGCGATGAAAGTTCAAAAACAATCGTTACAATATTTGATGAATGTCAATCATTCCTTCATTGTTCTATGGATGAACTACTAAGTCTGAAATCAGAGGTAAAACTCTTTAACTTATTCTCATTAATAAAATAATTATTTTCTTTAGAAAAACCATCTTCATTCGACACACAATTACATTCTATTTTCTTTTTTGACATTTGTAGGAAAATGAAACAAATGAATTTGCGGAGAAGGTGCAAATTTGCAAAGGAAAGTCTTTCCGCTTTCTCATCAATATAAACAACAAAAAACCAGATATCATCACATATTATTTCGTAGCTGAAATGGTGAAAGATACTCATTATGATGAAGATAATGACTCTGTGCATCAAAGAATTGTGAAAAGAATTAAACTATGATAAGTTTACAAATATACATGTGTATAGTCATATAAATATATGTACATATTAGTAATTCGTCATTGTAGCCTCTTTTATTTTTAATGAAAGCTCAATATTTCATTATATTTTTTATTTTTAATTTATGCACGGCCTTTCATTACTCAATTATATGATAAAGGATACTGCCACATGCATCGCACGTGATTTTACACTAGTATATATATATATATATATCTCAACAAGCTAAACTCCTGAAAAGCCCCAATTTGATTTTGATTTGGTTCTAAAAAAAAAAATCACAGAATACATCTTTCATAGGTATGTCAATATACAAATATATATTTACATACATATGTATATAAGAGGGAGAGAGAGAGAGAGAAGAAAATGATTTGAGAGAGATAAGAGAAAGAGGGAGGAGCTGTAGCGACTTGGCGAGAGAGAGAGAGAGAGAGGATGTGCTTTAGTGATTTGGTTTTGTTAGACGAGTTGATACGGGTACCCTCACTCAACCAGCTGACAATCGCAATTTTTAAGTTTTTCAATTATCTAACCCATTAACAACCCGTATGTTATAACCACTCATCCAATTAACTCATATTTAGCGAGCAAGTTGATGGATTTGGATAATTTTTGTCAGGTGTACAAGTACTTACTCCTAGATAATTAATAATTTTTGGTCCTACTTTAGCAACATAAAAATGCATCTACTTAAATTACCCAACTCATTAAAAATGCATTTAGCGAGCGGGTTGGTGTATTTGGATAATTTTTGTCTGGTGTACACATACTTACTCCTAGACAATTAATAATTTTTGGTCCTACTTTAGCAACATAAAAATGCATCTACTTAAAATGTAGAACAATCTTACCAGATAAAGAATGAAGTACTACTACCAATTCCATTTTCCATCTTATCCTAATTCCTATACAACTAACAAAAAAATCTATTTTAAAATTCAATTCTCCACAAATGTTGTGACTGTAATCTCAACAGAAAATATTTATTTTTCCTTTTTCTTTGTATGAGCTATTGAAATTGATTGCATAGAATTTATGTGATTGGCATAAATTTCTAATGATTGTTAATTTGTTGCAACATATCTAACTTAAACGTAATTTTTCTAAAATTTTATAACACAAAATCAATTTAATCATTATGAACTTTTTACCTTATTTTTAGCTTCATGATGAGAAAAAAAAAATGAACATAAAATTCACAAAATCATGTATTAGATTTCATTCCTTTTATATATATATATATATATATATTTTCGGTCACATGTACAAATAGTATTGAACCATACTGTTCTTATGAAACGAGTATTCCTTTTAACAATAACAATTACAAAAATTTCATATGTCATTTTTGTGACCGTCATTAATCTATGACTCAATGAATTACATGATGAAGCCGCCAAATAAAAACAAACAATTACATATCAATAATGATATTTGACTTAACAGTGATAATTGGAGTTGCTATTTCATATAACTCCAAATTTTCTGCTCTCTAATAACCTTCCTTTTGCTTTTGTAGACTCGTGTTCATTATTCTTGGCATCTTAATCGGGGTACAATATTTGATAATATTCATGCGTGAAATGGTGATGATGTACTTTAATTTGTGGGTACATTTGAAGGCTTTTATTTGAGTTTTTTTTAAAAATTAAACATTATAAATTTCAATAATTAAATGTGGAGGAGGTTAGTCCCTGTTTGACATAATTTTTATGACTTTCCGCAAAAGAAATAAAAAAACAAAAATTATTTTGAAAAACTGGTACTCTCAGCTTCTTTAATACGTTCTTCCAAATCCCATAACTGTTTTAAAATTTGTCAAATACGGTTTCAAACAGTTTTTCCTTCCGGAAAATAAAAAATATCATTAGAAAAGTCAATTCAAATAGGATTTTGTGTTCATTTTAACCAACTATCCTCAACCAATAAAAACTCACATTTTAAAAAATAATAATAATGGTAATTCATCACGGAATTGGGGTGAAGATTATTCCTTATGGTCCCGTTTGGATACGGAAAAACTG
Source organism: Cornus suecica (assembly GCA_963922005.1). NCBI lineage: Eukaryota > Viridiplantae > Streptophyta > Magnoliopsida > Cornales > Cornaceae > Cornus > Cornus suecica. The sequence goes on from OY998241.1 coordinate 80,641,851, forward strand.
TTTTGTTTTTTTACTGTTCACCGAGTTCAAAAAAAAAAACCCGTTTGGCAAACGCGTTTACTGTTCACTTTTTTTCCCCCAAGAAAACTTTTTTTTGTGAATAGTGTATAAAAGTGGTAAAAACACCAAATACAACTTTTAATTATTTTTTGAGTTTTTTCACTATTTAGGGTACCACCTCCGCCACCGCCGCCACCAACCACCACCACCACCCCCCGCCACCAGTCGCCGCCGCCGGCCGCCGCCGGCCCCACCACCTCCGGCCACCGCTGGGCCCCACCACCGCCGCCAGTCACCCACCACCGCCGCCCCCCGCCGCCACCGGTCACCGCCGCCCACCACCGCCACCCACCAATACTATTTTATTTTTCAACACAAATTTTCATCCAAACGTTTTTTTGTTTTTAGTTTTTGGGTACATTTGAAGGCTTTTATTTGAGTTTTTTTTAAAAATTAAACATTATAAATTTCAATAATTAAATGTGGAGGAGGTTAGTCCCTGTTTGACATAATTTTTATGACTTTCCGCAAAAGAAATAAAAAAACAAAAATTATTTTGAAAAACTGGTACTCTCAGCTTCTTTAATACGTTCTTCCAAATCCCATAACTGTTTTAAAATTTGTCAAATACGGTTTCAAACAGTTTTTCCTTCCGGAAAATAAAAAATATCATTAGAAAAGTCAATTCAAATAGGATTTTGTGTTCATTTTAACCAACTATCCTCAACCAATAAAAACTCACATTTTAAAAAATAATAATAATGGTAATTCATCACGGAATTGGGGTGAAGATTATTCCTTATGGTCCCGTTTGGATACGGAAAAACTGTTTTGTTTTTTTACTGTTCACCGAGTTCAAAAAAAAAAACCCGTTTGGCAAACGCGTTTACTGTTCACTTTTTTTCCCCCAAGAAAACTTTTTTTTGTGAATAGTGTATAAAAGTGGTAAAAACACCAAATACAACTTTTAATTATTTTTTGAGTTTTTTCACTATTTAGGGTACCACCTCCGCCACCGCCGCCACCAACCACCACCACCACCCCCCGCCACCAGTCGCCGCCGCCGGCCGCCGCCGGCCCCACCACCTCCGGCCACCGCTGGGCCCCACCACCGCCGCCAGTCACCCACCACCGCCGCCCCCCGCCGCCACCGGTCACCGCCGCCCACCACCGCCACCCACCAATACTATTTTATTTTTCAACACAAATTTTCATCCAAACGTTTTTTTGTTTTTAGTTTTTTGCTGAAAAAATAAAGACAAATACAAAAACAGTTTTTATATTTGAAGACAGAAAACAAATACAAAAAACAGGCTATCCAAACGCACCCTATTAATATACAAAAAATATTTCAAATAAGTAACATTGCTAGAGAATAAGAAAAATACTTAGAAATCATTAATCAAGGGCGTCTTATATTAGCACAACCCAAAACAGAAAGAGACAAAACGCTGTCGTATAGGTGTTCTTTACTGACCACGCAACCCAACAGAGTTTCCTTGTAAAACAGGACAAGTCCCAAAGCTTCCCTCTTTCGATTTCGTGTTGGGGCCAGAAAACAGAAACCCTAATCTCTTCCGACTATATAAATTATATATGTACACATATATATATATATTTATATAGTAGGATATTCGTAGTCAATTGTCACTTTCTCTTTCTTGATTTTGACGGCTAGGGCTTTTTCCATCCTCCGATCAATCAATCACAATCTGCAACCCCTATTCACCAATTCCATCTCGTTGCTTTCGTCTTTGGTAATACTTTTGGGATTTTAGAGAGAAACTCGTTTACGTTAATTGCTCTTTTTCTCTTGTCGTCATATGCATTTTCTATACAAAATTAAAGATTACACAATTGTAAATATTTAATGTATATGTATATATATTAATATGTATATTTATGTATGTATTGGTACATATATTAGGGGATGATTTATGTCTGTTGAGAGAGGTTATGTAGAGGTATAATGTTATTTCGGTGTTTGAAATTCACAGATAGAAATCGTGGTACCGTGACTCTTGACATGGCCAAAGTCTCATTCAGACTCGCGCACCCACTGGGTTTGTTCTTCTTTTTCTGTATTAATTTCCGTTGTCATATAAATTTCCTATCTCTATTGTGGTTGATCTTCTGAAATATTTTATTCGGCACTTTTTAATTTTTTGATTCATTGACAAATTATCGATATAGTTATGATACATGAGTATGATCACTGTGGGTTCATGATTTTTGAGATTTTTTCCTGTATTTATGATGAGAGTATTTGAAATTTGTGATGCTTCTCGTTAATTGTGCCTAGAGTTTTCTGGTGGTTTTTGGGATTGGAGGATTATTTTGAAATTTGTGATGCTTCTCGTTAATTATGCCTATCCGTAATGAGAGTTTTCTGGTGGTTTTTGGGATTAGAGGATGATTTATGAAAAAGACAAAAAGATTTGCCTTTTGGTGAAGTACTTTATTATCCATTGGAGTTCACTAAATGCTGTGTGTTGTATCTGTGGTATCATCTAAGGTCTGATTGGCATAGTTTCTGCTTCCGGCTTTACGCTGAAGAAAAAGAGAAGAAGGTACCCCAACTTCATAAAAAAGCTTTTCCAAGGCCCAGAAGATCTTCTAAAAATTTTGCTAACCACCGTTCAAAACAATTTTTTCCTCCAAGAAGCCAAAAACAGTGTTTGAAAAGCCAATCCAAACAGGGCCTAAGTAGAGCACATGTGGGTTTGCTCATACTTGTGGAACATGAATAAGGGTAGCCTTCTAGTGTGCTGCTATCAGACATTCAGATTTCAGTTTCCCTATCATATCTGATTCGGAAAGATTCATGTGTAATTCCTTATAATTTTTTGGAATTTCAATTTTAGAGGTTGATGTAATGAAGAGTTGTTCTGATTTGGTGGACATGGTGTTTTCCTTATCTAACTCTGGTGGACAGGGTGTTCTGCTTGTTGATATGCGTGTATGAAGTTAAAGGTTTTCATTTCCCCTGTGTCGGGGGATTATCTCGTTGCTTCAGAGAATTCAACCTCAATTTGTCATAAATCCTTGCAAATATAAATGTAGTTATTAGATAACACTAATTACATGCATCTATATTTGGAATTACATAGATATGTTCTGAGGTACTATAATGCCGTTAATTATACGCTTAAACACTTAATTCTAAAGTATTAAGACCCAAGTTTCAAGGACAATCATGTTATACTTCGCTGCCTTGCATTTCCTTTCCACTCATCCCCAAGCTGAGTTTACTTGTTTTATTATTATTTTATTTTTTGAAAGAACTTATTTATTTTATTTGTTTACTACATTTCATAGAAAATTGCCTTCTCATTTTATTCACTGGGAATGAGTAAACTATTATATTGCATTACATATTTTTCGCTGTACCATGTTGATTTTATTTCTTTGTACATGTTAGAAAGGAGGCAGGCTGAATCTGCTCGCATCCGAGAGAAGTATCCTGAAAGAATACCAGTAAGATTTTTATTTAAATTAAATGAAATCTATTAGTCCATTGTGGTGAGAGATGCATAAGATACGGTTCTGTTGCAGGTAATTGTGGAAAGGGCTGATGGGAGTGACATTCCTGACGTTGATAAGAAAAAGTAGGTTGCATTTTCTCTTCTCATGTACCATCCTATAGTTACATAAAACTATAAATTTTGAGAAGATAATAAAAATTAAAATTTCAGAAGGTAATTAAATGTTTGAGAAGATAATTAGAAGAAATTTTGATCTTCATATTTTTCATATTCCTGCTTAAGCTGTTGTTCAGGCTTTCTTATTGTTGTAATCTCTATATTTTGTTACTCTGGCAAAAGTTTCTACTTCTAGACATCATGTTCTAATATGTTTAGTAGGGCAAATTTATCCTTTGACAGTATTTAGAAGTGTGAGCTGAGTTGTTGGGGTTTTTTATTTTATTTTATTAATTTCTTTTCCTAAATCTTTAATGTACTTTTTGTTGTTAGTGTGCTGGCTACATACTACTATAGCTAAGTCCAGGTACGGGGTCAGAGGCCGCATCCGCTAGCTAACAATCTAACAGAGCCCTTGCCCAAATTACTGAATAAAGTAGAAATGGCTCTTGTTTGAGTAGAGTAGAATTAACAATTAGAGCACACATCCTATAAATAGTCTTTTATTTGGACGTGATAAAGTTGGTTTCGTTTCATATTAGGTTCTACCGTTCAGCATTGCAAGTCCCTTTGTAGCTTATAACTTTCTAAATTGGATGTCTGGAGTTTTTTTGTTACCCCACCAGATTTTGGGTGTTTTTTTGCCTCTAGAGTGAGGACCTGTGGAAGTTTTTTCTTAATTTTTTTTTCTCTTCTTTTTTTTTCATTTTTTCTTCTTGTTCTGCTAAATCATAACCTTCATGAAGAGCTTAATGAAGCTTTAGCGTTTTATGATAAGTTGCCCACCCTTTTTTATCTGCAGCTTAGAGGTCTATATGTTGTTCCTGTTTCCATAATTGTCTTGAGTTTTCCGAATCTAGAGATAATCTTTTATCCAGTTGCAAGTTTTATCAAATGTGGTGGACTCTATTGGTGGGAATCTTTGGAATATATGCTTTCTTATGCATTTTTCTATGCATTCCTTCCTTTGTTGTTACTTCATCGTGTTCACCTCTTGCTCTCAGTGGTGAAGTAGTGGAGGTCAGAGATTCAAGGATTGGCAGAGCTGGTATAATAGATACTTCAAAGTATTTAATGCTTATATGTCCCTTGTCTTGAATGCAGATATCTTGTCCCTGCTGATTTGACAGTTGGGCAGTTTGTTTACGTGGTTCGGAAGAGGATTAAGCTTGGTGCCGAAAAGGCCATTTTTATCTTTGTCAAGAACACGCTACCTCCCACTGGTGAGTAGCGATCTCTGTATTGGGGGTTTTGTGTTAGCATATGAAGTTAGCCTGATAACATACCTTTTGGTGTTTCAGGTGCCTTGATGTCTGCAATCTATGAGGAAAACAAGGATGAAGATGGTTTCCTTTACATGACTTACAGTGGAGAAAACACGTTCGGATCCCTCCAGACGCAGTGAGGATGCTGAAGCACATAACTGGTCATGTTTTAGGTGTCTTCTTCTAAAGGTCTTCATCTAGTGTAAATTCTCAGCTTTCCCTTTCTACGTCGTGCTTTTTTGGAATACAACATTCGGCTCAATTTGGATCAATGTCATTTATTTGATGCTGGTATAATTTGGTTTTATGTGGCTTCTTTGCCGATGGATCTTGATCTGGATCGATAAATTTGAATTTAACAAGTCTCCAATTTATGTCCGCTTATTTGTGTCCTTTGTATTTGTGGATTTCTTGGTAATGACGTTGGAGCGAGTTGATTTACTGTTTTGGGGGTATATGTTTTTGAATTATGCTAGCAGGATGCTTTAATTAAACATAGGATATGGAGGGTTAATGCATTTTGTTTAATAGTAAAATAAATTAAAAAAAACCTTCATAAATTGAACTGCTTAGTTATTGAAATTGATGTGTTTGTTTATTGAACCGAGAACGAATCCCCGGTAAAATACACTAATCCAGCAATAATTTGAATTAAACTTGAACAATCTGTTCTATTGATCTGAGGAAGATTTTTTCTTTTGAGATTTGCTCTTTACCCATTTGATGCCCTTGACTGTTGTCATGCCCATGGATAGTCCTCTCTTGAACTTATCTGCTCCAGCCATGGCTATATCTTTGGCTTTTTTTAACCCTCCTCCTGAACCCTTCTTGTTCTCACCATTGCCGTCTGCGTTGGTTTTGGTGTTGTCATCTTCAGCCATGGCACCGAACCCTCCCGGACCCCATTGATCTGACCAGTTTGGTGCCTCACTAGCCATAGTTCCTTCAACCTCTAGCTGAGCTCACTAACCAAATGGATCATAACATCAAAGTTAGACAATAATCAATCCACAACATAAGCTATAGAACTAATACCTCGTTCGAGTATCTCGATTAAAATACCCATAAATGGCATGCGTTAACTATGGATATGATGTTCGAAATAGACAAATCGAATCACTGCTATGTGACCGGACCTGTTCTAAAGTAGCTCTAGTTTAGGGTTAGATGAATGAATTTAACTGCCCTAACTATAGCAACTAGATATTTAGAAACCCAAAACAAATTATGGAAAATTAAAACCTCTAAACAACACCAGATTGAACAATTGATGAGAGAGAGATAGAGAGGGAGAGAGAGTAGTACCTGATTTGTGAGGACTGAATGGGGCTTGGGAGATATGTTTGGGTTGCTCAATGAAGAAGTTTAACTTAAAACAAGGAAAAATTGTTTGGTGGAGTAAGTGGAATCTGGTGGTTAAATAAACAAAGAAGGGTGCATGTGGGGGGATGGGTGTCTTTTGTTCTTTTTAAAAAGGATAATTTGCAGTGACACCCCTGAGGTTTAGGTCAATTACATCTAACATCCGGTCAACGCACAAGTTTACAATGACATTACCTGAATTTTAAAAAAACTTATACTGACATCCCCATTGAGCCCTGAAAAGTTAGGTTTGCCCTTATTATAAATATGGTTAATTTCAATAAACCCCTTCTATTATTGAATTTCAATCACATTGCTCCACACCATCAAACAATATATTTATATAATTCAAAAAATATATAAAAAATTCGAAACAAATATAAATTTCAATAAAAAAAAATTCGAAAACAATATATTAAAATTTAAAATATATATAAAATTCAAAAAATATATATTAATTTCGAAAAACGTCATATAAATTTCAAAAAATATATATATAATTCGAATATATATATATATATATATATATATATATTGGAAATATGTATATAAAAAAATACCACTAATTATTGTTGGATATATTTTTTAAATTTATGTATATTTTTTCTAAATTTATATTTGTTTTCCGAATTATATATATATTATATTCAAAATTTATATTTTGTTTTCGAATTTTATATATTTGTTTGAAATTAACCTAAACCTTAAGGGGTGTCACTGCAATTTTTTATAAAATTCAAAAATATCATATAACTTTCGAAAACATCATATAAATTTCAAAAACGACATATAAATTTCAAAATATATATATAATTGGAAAAATATATATTTTTGAAAAAATATATATAAAAAACAGACCACTAATTGTTGTTGGTAATAAGTATTTTGATTCACTTCATTAGAAAATATATGATATTTTATCAATATATATATATATATATATATTTCTAAATTTATTTATTTTTTAACATTTTGTTTTTCGAAATATATATTTTTTGAAATTTATATATATTCAAAAAAATTAATTTGAATTTTATATATTTTTTCGAATGTTATATATTTGTTTTGAATTTTATATAATTTTTTCGAATTTTATATATTTTTTCGAATTTTATATTTTTGTTTTTGAATTTTATATATATATTTGAATTTAATATATTGTTTTCGAATTTATATATATTTTTTGAAATTTATATATTTGTTTTGAATTTCATATAATTTTTTTCGAATTTGATATATATTTTTCTAATTTTATATATATTTTTTAATTTTATTAATATATTGTTTGAGGGTGGGGGGCAATTTGATTGAAATTCAATAGTAGAGGGGTTAGTTGATTAAAGTTAATAGTAGAGGGGGTTTATTAAAATTAACCCTATTTATAATTAGGGGAAGTCTGACTTTTCATGGCTCAAAGGGGTGTTATTATAAGACTTTTTAAATATTAGGGGGTGTTATTATAAATTTGTGTGTTAACTGGAGGCTAGGTGGAATTAACCTAAAACTCAAGGATGTCACTGCAAATAACCCTTTTAAAAAAGAAATGCCAACTCACTTTTAGTTTCCTTACCTACTGGTGAAGCAATGTTTCTTTGGCATTTTTGTTTGATTTCTTTGTAATTTATTGATCTTTATATTGTAATGCCTCCCTTCATATTAGACATGGTTGGTTCTTGTGTCCATATACCAAATTTTCCTCTCAAAAGGACAAGCTCTTCCTGATCTTTGGGCATCTCGCTGGCCCCACCTATGGCTAATTTCTTTTTCTTTTTACTTTTATTTTTTGCTAATTTCCACCAATGGAGAGATTTGTGTAATTTCTCTATGGCATGTTTGCATAGATGGTTTTGGGTCTGGTTTTGGTTTTGGTCTTTGATTTTAAGACCAAATCATGTTTGGTTGGTGGATTTTGGATTTTTTAAAACTAATCACTAAAATCACCTACCAATTTTGACTTTTATTTCTCTCTCTCTGTCTATATATATATATATGGCCGAAAATATGAATTATTTGAAAAAAAATTATTTTTTGGGAAAAATTATTTTTTTTCCGAAAAAATAATTTTATTCCCAAAAAAAATTTAATTTTCGGAAAAAAATTATTTTTTGGGAATAAAATTATTTTTCGAAAAAAAATTATTTTTCCCCATTTTATATCCTTTTTTTCTAAATTTTTAAATTTTTTCAGTATATAATAAAATTATTCAGAATTTTATATTTTTTTTGAATTATATATATTTTTTCGAATTTAAGATAAATTATTTGAATTTTATATATAATTTTCACATTTTAAAATATTTTTTTCGATTATATATATATTTTTTGGAATAAAATAAAATAAAATGTCAAATGTTTTCGGGAATTTTAAATATTTTTTAATTATATATATATATATTCATTTTAATATTTTTTTCCAATTTTATATATATATTTTTTATATTTATATATTTTTAATACATATTAGTATATATATATAATTATACCAAAACCAAAACCAACTCCTTACCAAACATTATATATAGGTTTTAGATTTACCTAAAACCACCCAAGACCACCAAAATCAAAATCACAAGACCAAGACTAAAACCAAAACCAAAACCAAAACCAAGTTCCCAAATCGGGCCTAGTAATTTCTTTTTTGTCTAATTGGTTGACAAGTTTGTGTTACATTATTAGTATTCACCTAATGTTTGTTTAACTAATAAGAACTCTCGTAGCTTTCTTCTTCTATGAGGGTTTTGTAAGACTGTCATACTAGAATAGGTAAAATTGTTTTGAGTGCATAAAATCAGAATAATAGTAGCGTAATTCTACTCAAAAGTAGTAATTTTTTTTAAAAAAAATATTAAATATTTAATTTATAAGTCTAAATCATATTGGAATTTTTAAAATTTTCTAATACATTGGACCTTTAAATATTTTATCATAAATTTAGGTCATATATTGAAATATTAGACTAAATCATTAAGTTTTTGTGATTTTTATATGGAGGGTTTTACCGCCTAATCATTATTTTAATATAGTAGAATCGTGATAAAATCGTAAAATTGTACAAAATTGTATAAATCATAACATAATCGTAGAATCGTAAAATTTTACTAGTTAAAATCAAAATTCTTAGACCTAGAATGGTTGCTAGCTCATGTGATCCTATTTGAACTTATGTTTGTCTCAATTTATTCCCAAAATTAATGGCACTCGAATTATTCTCCTATGTCACCTCTTGAGATGGTGGTGTAGGGATGGCAGTGGGGACCCGTCCCGATGGGGACCCGCCCCGCCCTGTTTAGTCCAGGTATGGGAACCCGATTACATAAATGGGGCGGGAATGGGGCAAAAAAAAAATCCCCGTCGGGTTCTGGGGCGGGTTCGAGGGTACCCCCGCCCCGCCCCGGTTATATATTATATATATATATTACAATAATATATATATAAAATATATATATATATATATGTTTAAGATATAATTTATAATATATTTTTTTTACAAAGAAATAACATATATTATAATATATTTTTATATATAAAAATTTCATACCGGGGCACGGGGCGGGGCGGGAGGGGGGGTTCGGGACGGGGCGGGGCAAAATTTTATTTTTTTTTCCCGGGGCGGGGCAGGTTCAAGGGGACTAAATGGGGGCGGGTTCGGGGATGGGGATGGGGATCCCGCCCCATTGCCATCCCTATGGTGGTGTTCTTAAAAGATTCGAATTAATTTACTCCCAAGACTAATAGTACTTGAATTCTTCTCAATTGTCACCTCTTTAGATGGCTGAAGTTCTTAAAGGGTTTAGGATTTGACACAGCATTAATTTAACCACAAAGCAAAGACATTTGTTACAGCAGTGACTCATCGACTCATTTGTTGCACCATCAAATAGGCAACAAACAGTTTGAATCCCAAAATGCTGCTATCAATTACTTTCTAAGTGGTGTTATTATTCTTAGAAATTAAGCTGAGATTATTGAGGTGGTTCTTAACCAAGTGTCACAGTGTGATAACTGAGTCTTGAAGACAGATTGCTTATATGTTCTTGGCAAAGTTTATAACCATATAACTAGGGTTGTTCAGGAACCAACAGTAACCAGCGGTTTGGTTCGGTTTCATAGGGATTCGGTTCCTAATTTTCAAGAACCGAAAATTTTGATTCGGTTCCGATTTTTAATCATCGGAACCGAACCAGAATCGGTTTTTTTTTTCTTTTTTTTTTCTAATGGTTGAAGTCTTGATTCTTGAAGGTGAACCGGTTGTTAGCTTGACATATCACATATATATTCCCAGAGTTTATATATATATATTAGTTTATTTGAAAAAAATATAGATAAGCAACCAGTTTAGATAAATTATTGTAGTAAAGTATCACATTCCAAGCTACTCACTCCAAGACTGTCAATTAAGCATTCTCAAAAGTATCTACAAACCAACTAAAATCATTATTTCGGCTCCATCATCCCATTTGCTCACTACAAATGATAAAGAAAGTTTCTAATTAATTTGTACTCTTTTTACTGATTACAGAAATGCTAGAAAGTTTCAAATACTCTAATTTATGATTATTATTTTTATTTTAAATAAAAAAAGGATAAAAGGAACTGGAACCGAACTGATTTTTCGGTTCGGTTCCTTACACTTCCGGTTCCGATTCCGGTTCCAATTTTTCAGAAACCGAAAAAATTAGTTCGGTTCCAGTCCGGAACCGGTTTTGAACAGCCCAACATATAACACCTTGTTGCTATCATCATCATATATATTCAAGTTCATTTTTTCAGAAAAGTTATAATAATATTAATAAATAAATAAATATATACTCTCTCCGTCTCAATTTAGTTGTACACATTTGTCTTTTTAATAATTGTTTTGATATTTTGTGTCTTATAATTTGTCATTTGATAATGTAGTATAGTTGTAATTTAGAGTAGGGTCCATTTCTTTTTTAAATTAATAAAAAAAAATTTAAAAATATATTTAATAATATTATATTGAGATTTAAAATTGAATAAATAACTAAATAGGAAGGAGAGAGTAAAACAATTAGAATGATAAATCAACATTTTTACATGGTGGATAAAGCAATCATTTAGAATATAATAATGATTGGAGGGTCCCAATTTCGCATGTCTTGAGTTTCTGTACTTGATTAAAACAACACTTACATTCAACGCCTACTACACTCGGAATTAAGTCATGACAGCCCTAACAAGTAACAGTAGCTTGTTATTAATATAGTATTAAGCCATGCCACAGTCACCATCTCTGGGTTTACAACTACCGCCATCTCTACAAGTGAACTGCCACAGACTAATAAACAAGGTATGTGATCAATATCAACAGCTATATAATTCCGTCACGCTTGCATATAATTAACTCACAAGTGTCTTGATTTAATTAATGGTATTGATAAGCAACTATACAAAAAGGATGTTCGCCCTCAAACAGTATAGTGATAAGTAGTTGGGTTTGATTCTTCACTAGAAAAAATATATGTATGATGTATCAGTGTATCACCCCCCAAAAAGGAAAATTGTATATATATATATATATATATAGGCACAAAATTGATGAGCCAAAAGCTATTAATTGCATCACCATCAAACCCCAACATATGCCATTAATCACCTCTCAACCCATTCAGAGGACCAATGATTGAAAACTTTAGATGGTATATCTACAACTGCATTAATTTTGCAAGCTCAGAACCACACAAAACTCATCCCTCATTAAAAATATAACCACTTTTTTTCCCTTTTCACTTAAATTTCCTACTAGTAGACTTGGCCTTTTTCATTTTCTTGTTCTTCTCATCAAAACTACTCCATGTGTACCCACTGGGTATAACGAACGGGTCGGATTGCTGACCCACCGGACAACTCTGCTGTGGCTTGGTGGATGAGCTCGAGTGGGTCCCGCTTCGCCTCAACCACGCCATTGAAGACGATGACGACGAAGAATGACTCTCATTTTCCTCTTTGGAGGACTGTCCATGGCCAAAGTGTGCAGGACTTGAGAGGGGTGTGAAGAATTGCTCTGTAGGCTGTAACTCAACGAACTTTGTGAATGTTATCACCACCCTCACTGTAGGCACCACTGGAATCGCCAACTGTCCCACCAAATTAACACACAGTCACACACTAACATCAAAGCAAATCAATTCAAAAGTAGGCTCCCACCGAAATGAAATTCAACAAGCATGTGATGTATTATTTATAACTTTCTTTAAAGGTAGTTAAGAAAGTTGGTCCTCAAACCGTTGATAAACAAGGTGGACCCACATACCCATTTATGTCCATAAACAATGAACACCTCGGATCAGCAAGGGCCCTACAATCTCATTACCGTTATCAATTGTAGCCTTCCCTCCACGTTACATGAAAAAATATTACACTATTTTAATAGTTAATTACAACTCAATCGCAGTATTAGTTTCAGCATAACAGATTCGAACAATTTCAGATTGATTAACGAATGACAATCAGATTAAATATCAAATTAATAACTATAACTGGACCTTCTAAAACATTAACTATAATGGGACCTTCCAAAACATTAGGGCAATACATAACATACATGGCGAAGCATGAACTCCACTCAACAATTTATTCAGTTTCTTATTTACTGTATTTATTATTTAATTTATATAATATTTACCTGAAAAAATGACTATATTATTGAACCATTTCCCACATGCTATATCGTGATTAATGGTGATAATGTAATTTTATGACCAAGTTAAAATTCTCAGGCTCAGTCTGTCTTTTACATGCTCTATAAAGCAGCTTCTTCTGATTCTTTGTCCCACAATGTTTACTCAATCTGGTGTTTGCTTGAGCATCAAAAGAAGCTAAAGAAAAAGCAAACTGTGTGTGTGTGAAAATAACATAACAAAGGAAATCAAAGGGCTTGAAAACAAAAGAGAGTCTAGTGGGTCCTACTAAAGTATCAGACATTTAAGTGTTTTGCCAAATTTAACCCTTACCTTTACTGGAAATGTCCCGGAAGGAAACTTCGTCGTGAGTAGTTCTCTCATCCGTCTAACGGCCTTCACTTTGTTGGCCAGAATGTCAAGTAACGGCAGCAACTCCTCCGTCTTTAACGGAAACTGCTCCGTTAGCCACACTGACGGACGCAAACTTTTCACGAACTCCTTCTCTTTCGTCTGCGGCGGCACCACCGCCGTAGCCGCCGCGTACGGGGGTCTCCGACGATCTGACACCGATACAGACGGAACGTCCACGCTCTTCCTCGAAAGCGAGAATATCTCTTTGTCCTCGCGAACAAAGCTACTATGCCGGCGGCGATTATCAGGGAAAGCGAACTGAGGATTTTCGGCGACCAGAAAACCTTCTTCTGAGTCCTCCTCGAGCTCCAATGGCAGAACCTGCTCGCTTCCGGCGATGTCGAAGTCGCCGCCGGTGATTTTCCGGGAACGGAAACTGAAGATCACGTTGTGGACTTCGTACACTTTCGCTTTCCACTCTCCGACGCTTTCTGTCTTCTCTTGCCGTCTCCAGTTCATTCTTCCGACGAGTTCAGCCTTTGTTACGTCCATGCCTGGCCGGTAAACGCTCGTCTGAGCACAGAAACCGGCAATGTCGCCGTCGCTCATCGGAGCTCCGGCGCTTTCGAATGCATCGTAGATCTTGCGATCGTCGCGGTTGAGTACCAGTAACGAACCGGAGGAAATGTCATGACTCGGATCTCTATCTCCGAAGAAGAGGAAGCTCTGATCGGCGCGTTGTATTTTCAGACCGTCGAATCCGGCGAGCGAAGTGTCTGCTCGGAGATTTCCGTCGCGCTTCCAGATCTTGTACGTGTCGGACGGAGCGATTTTGCCGACGAATGGAACGATAGAGCTCTCGAAGTGAAACGAAATCTCCATATAGAAATCTCTCATCCTCCGAAGCGCGGCGATGAGGCGAGGGAGGCGGCGGCGCCACTTGGACCAGGCGGAGAGGTGGTGGTGCTGGAGGAGAACCACAGAGATTTCAGAGCAGCGGCGACAAACCGCCTCTTGCAGCGCGTTCCAACCGATCGCATTTTGGAGGGAAATATCAGCGCCGGAGTCGGCGAGGATACGGGCGGCGGTGGCATCATTGAGGCGGACGGCAAGATGGAGCGGCGTTTCTCGGTAGGGGTTGTCGCGGCGGTCGACGGCGGCGGAGATCTTTTCGGCTAGTCGCTCTTGCTTGAGTGAGTCTGACTCGGTGAGTATCTGAGTGGGATCGGCGAGTCGAGGGAGGGTTGCGACGATTCGAGAGAGGGTGGTGTGGTCGCCGAGAGCGACGGCGTAGTGGACCGGACTGTGCTTGAACTCCTCCGGTCGAATCGCGGTGGTCGATACAGTTGTCGCCGGCGTGGGCTTTGACATTGTAGAGAGAGAGATGTGTAATCGAAGGGGATTGGTCGTTACTGTGTGTGGATTTGTGGTGTGTGAGTGTGTGTAAACTGAAAATGAAATTGAGTGCAGAGAGGAGTGAGATGTATTGGGTTGGAAGAGGGAGGGGAGGGGTAGTTTCGTCATTTATCGGGTTTTAGGGATTGGGCTAATCGGCGCGACTTTTTGTAATTCGTAGCAGAGATGGTGGATGTTTCGCTTCTTTACACTGCTTTTTCTCTTTTGTCTGTTTTGGAGGCAAATGATTTTAAACAATAGCATATTATTGTTAAGGAAACTAATAATTCCTTTGTATAGAAATAATGGAAATAGTTATATTTATTAACTTCCTTTACTATCATATTATTTAGTGATATTTTTGTTTTACAAAAAAAAATTGGTAGAATGTAAAATTTTTAAATATTTTATCCAATAACATAACAATTGATTAGTGTTCGAGTGCTTATTTGAAAATATTTGTAGGAGATAATATGTGTTGAGCACATCGTTAATCATTGAGTGTCAAAGTCACACCAGTTCCTCAAGCACCACTCAATTATGACACATTTCTATGGAAACTTAGATATGTGATTTCTCATGTTGGAGAAATATTAATGATTAGAGGGATAAATTTTGGTTTCAGTAAATTCATGACAGACTAAATCGAAGTAACAATAAAGTAAATATCTCAATTGATGCATCAAATAACATGTAATGTTCTAATATATTGCGGCCTTAAAAACGTCATACATCGCATACACATTTTATGAATGATTGACCAAATACACATTTTATGAATGATTGACCAAGGGCATTAGCAACATTACTGTCTCACCCTCGTGTCCCTCAAGTAATGATCATAACCCATGAAAATAAGCACAAATCTCAAGTGAGCTCGCTTAGGATATATAGTGATGTTGTGAGCCGCTAACCAGAAACATATAAATATGAGTCTTTCCACGAGGGTAGGCAGGACAAAAGGAAGCATCTCGAATTAAATTCTCTATAAATCTACCAAAAAAATTAAAATTAAATGAGACTAACAACCAATTCATTTATATTCAAAACTCTTTTCATCCCAATCCATGCAAGATAGATAGATAGATAAAAATAAAAATAAATCACTTAAAAACCCTTGTGCTCACAATTTGGCATTTTCTTTTATGTTTGCTCTGTCCATTTTAGGCACCTTCTCTCCCATTCTAGCTCATTGTGCAGTTTATACATTTAAAAGGCATTAACACCCTATTAATCTCAAGAAGTCGTGGAAAGAGTTGCGAAATCATGTACTTCAACCAGTGGGCAAGATCCGACGGTGGATCGAGCTGGCCCATCATTGGTGGATAGTGGTGCTTTTACAACTAATACTAGAGAATGTGTATATATATGTATATATTTATTTGGTTGACCAAAGGCCCAATATGGCTGTGAGGACTGTTTTGAAGGACAAGTTTTTTTTTTTTTTGGTGGGGCAGGGGATATATGTTCAGTCATGTTACTGAGAATAAGGGAGCGTGTCTGGGTCAGTCCAGACCACACCGATATTAAGACAACACATATATTCAAAGTATAAAATTACGAATAGTATTATATTATAGTAGAAATTTATGAATTATACAATATATAGATATAGAAATATATATTTAACATGTGACCTTTCATTGCATTCCTTTACGAGCTTTTAAGCAAGCTCATCAATTAAATCATATTATATTTACTCTAAAAACGAAATGTAAAGGAAAATTATTTTATTTTTCTCAATTACAGGAATTGACAAAGAGAAACCACATAATCAGACTACTAAGCCACTTTGGAATCGAGGGCTCCTTTATTGTGGAGAGCCCAAAATTTTGTACGGTAAAAATGTTTGGGGTTCTTGTGGTTTGCAATTTTTTTAAAAAAATTTGTATGTTTAAAAAAATTACAAATAAATTTACACAAAAGTGGCGTGAATCAATTCCTTGATAATTGTTACAGCAACTCAGTTATAAGGTAAGCTGGCTTGCGTATTTTTTAGAATAAAAAAATTTGTATGTTTAAAAAAATTACAAATAAATTTACACAAAAGTGGCGTGAATCAATTCCTTGATAATTGTTACAGCAACTCAGTTATAAGGTAAGCTGGCTTGCGTATTTTTTAGAACAGTTTTCAAAAAGTCCAAAAATAATTGAATATAAAATATTATGGCCCAGTTAAGATTTGAAGACAGGGGTCCAATTATTAATAATTTTACCAATGTAATAAAATTATGTTAAATAATAAAGTGGGATGAAGATGATATTTTAGTATAGGGTAATTTGCATCGACACCCCATAGGTATTGGTCAATTATAGGTAGATGTCGGTCAATGGACTATTTTGCATTGACATTCCCTGAAGTTTGTAAAGTATTGTAATAACACCCCTTGGAGGCATAAAATGACTTTAGTGCCCTTAATTAGTTTAATTTTTATTTGAAATATCTAACTTACACTCATACCTAAATCTCACACTTTACCCATTACACCAACCAACTTTATCATAACACTTTTATTATTAAAAAATTTAGGGTAAATAGCTAAAAATACCCCTCAACTTTCTTCTCTTTCTCTATTATACCCCCTCAATTAATTATACTCCCCTCAACTTTCATTTTCTTGCACCATGGGTTTGCCCTCAAATTTTTTTACCCTTTTACCCTCCAATTTTTTTGTATTTTCACCTTACCTTTAATCATATCCTTACTATTATATTTCTTAATTCTCTAAATTACAAAAATATTATTTCTTTTAGTTACAATATTAATTATCCATTTACCTTTAATGTATTAGACTAAATATACTCTCAAATGTAATTTTTTTTTTAATAAGTTCTAATTATTTTATTTGTAAATCAATTAACTTGATATTAAATTTTAGTTTGATTTAAATCATAAAACTCAATCCTAATTAATATATTCATAAATAAATCCAATTTATGAAAACAATATATATATTTTGAACAAAATATATATATTTCGGAATATATATATATATATTGGAAAATGATATATATTTCGGAATATATATATAATTCATTAAAAATATATCTTTTCCGAATTCTTTTAAAAAATATGATTTTTTCCGAAAAATAATTTTTTTGGGAAAAATATATATTATGTTCCAAAATATGATTTTTTCTGAAAAATAATTTTTATTGAGAAAAATATATATTATTTTCAAAAATATGAATTTTTTCCGAAAAATAATTTTTTGAGAAAAATATATATTATGTTCCAAAATATGATTTTGAGTCATAATACCTAAACTACCATCAATAGTATAAGAGGGTTTAGTGAAATCAAACCTTCAAAAAAATTATTTTTTGAAAAAATATGTATATTTTGGAATATATATTGGAAAATGATATATGTTTCGGAATATATATATATATATATGATTCGTCAAAAGTATATATTTTTCGAATTGTATTAA
Source organism: Cornus suecica (assembly GCA_963922005.1). Taxonomy (NCBI): domain Eukaryota; kingdom Viridiplantae; phylum Streptophyta; class Magnoliopsida; order Cornales; family Cornaceae; genus Cornus; species Cornus suecica. The sequence goes on from OY998241.1 coordinate 80,659,942, forward strand.
AAAATATGAATTTTTTATGAAAAATATACATTATTTTCTAAAATATAAAAAATATATATTTCGGAAAAAAAAATCATATTTTGGAAAATAATATATATTTTTCTCAAAAAAATTATTTTTCGGAAAAAATCATATTTTGGAACATAATATATATTTTTCCCAAAAATTTTATTTTTTGGAAAAAATTCATAATTTTTTAAAACAATTCGAAAAATATATATATTTGACGAATTATATATATATATTCCAAAATATATATCATTTTCCAATAAAACTTAATTTCATTTAAATCATAAAACTCATTATCCTAATTAAAATTTTTTTTTGCCCAAATGAAACTTTCTTTTTCATAAAAATATATTCATAAATTGTTATTTATTTATGAATATATTAATTAGGATTGAGTTTTATGATTTAAATCAAACTAAAATTTAATAACAAGTTAATTGATTTACAAATAAAATAATTAATACTTACAAAAAAAAAATTAACATTTGAGAGTATATTTAGTCTAATACATTAAAGGTAAATGACATAATTAATATTCTAACTTAAAGAAATAACATTTTTGTAATATAAAGAATTAAGAAATATAATAGTAAGGATAGAATTAAAGGTAAGGTGGAAATACAAAAAGTTTGGAGGGTAAAAGGGTAAAAAAAATTGAAGGCAAGCCCATGGTGCAACATTTTATGAAATTTTAGGGGGTTCTAAGCTCATTTCATAGTTGAGGGGGTATAGTAGGGAAAGAGAGTAAAATTGAGGGGGGTTTAAGCTATTTACCCAAAAATTTACAATGTTTAAGAGATGTCTCTTTCCGGAAACAAACTAGTTTTATCATGTCTTTCTGGATATGGTTGTGGTGGTAGTTTTAAAAGAGGTCATATCAAACAGGTGACTAATTAGAAATTGTAGTTTATTGTTGTTGTTGTTGTTTTGTTAAAGGAAGATGTTATCATGTGTTTTTTTGTTTTATTTGTTATCAAGGAGTCTTATTTTGTCATTTACATTTGTTCGGTTAATGGTGGATTTGTTGTGCTAATTTTACAGGATGAAAGTCATTTCAGAACCGAGTTGCTGAATTGGGTAGATGAAATTCTTATATTCAATCCCTTTACTGAGAATAAGAGGCAACTTGAAGAATTTTCAAGGTTATCAATGAGAGTTGGTCCTCATCTTTTATCCTCTTTCAAAGATCTTCAAATCTCCACGCCAGATGTTAGTGATTTTCTTAGATAAGGTGTGTAAAACTGATGCACAGGTGGTTTGCATATATTAGATACATATATTACAGTGAATGTGGCCTTTGTTAAAAAACACTGATCCTGCCAAAGTAGAGAGAAAGAGGGAAGGACTGTGAAATACTGATGTTTGAAAGAGACCCTAATGGGAAAAGTTTAGCTTTTTGTTTCTGGTTTTGTGATGCAATGCTTTGTTGTTATTTATAAGGGTTTAAAATCTAATACTAGTTTTATTGCAGGTTGGATACCACCAGCTGATTTGCACATACTATTAGTTTATTGGATTTTTTTTCAGGATAATATTTGTCAATAAGTTTGATAAAACAGTCTTGATTTGTGATCTTAAAATACCTAAAAGAACCATTCGACTATTCTTTATTGCAAACAATTCTCTGGTTGGAATCTGTGTATCAGTTTGTAAAATAAAAATTGAAAAAATCCAACTTTGAGCACCATTTAATTGTGGTTGAGCAAGGTTAACTAGTTATGAATTAGATTACTTCAAAATTGGATGATTGAAACAAGCCTGTAAAGCATCGGATAGGAATTTGGAAAAAATAGAACACGAGGGGAATCTTAGGCCGGGGAATATTATAAAGGGTAATTTGCAGCCACACCCCCTGAACTTTGAGTCAATGACAGTTAGTGGCTGGTCAACGATTTTTCGGTCTCATAGCCCCCTGAACTTTCAATTTCGTTGCAATGACACCCCCTGGGCTGGTGAAATGACTATAATGCCCCTTTAATTGTTTCACTTATTACATTAGGGTAATATATAAAATATGAAATTACACATATGCCCAAACACTTCACCCCTCTAAAATTACTAATTACACTTCCACCCCTTATTACAAAATATATATATATATATATATATTACGAAAATTACAATTTAATTTTTTTCTTTATAATATAATTTGTATATATAATTACGAATATATATATAATTTGTAAAAAAATATATAAATTTGAAAAAACATATAAAATTCAAAAAAATATATAAAATTTGAAACAATATATAAAATTTAAAAAATATATATATAAAATTCGAAACAAATATATAAAATTCGTAAAAAATATATAAAATTCTAAAAACATATAAAATTCTAAAAAATATATAAAATTCAAAAATATATATATATATAAAGTGTGACTGAAGTTTAAGTAGACAAGCCTCGGAGTTATTAACCAAGATAATGGATCCTCTCCAGCTCTCTGCAGAGTTATTTCAATGGCCATGATGGCGACACATGCCCCACGATGGTGACCGAAATCGGAATCGAACCGATACTTTTCTTAAAATATTTTAATCAAAATTAAATATATTAATATTTGGATCAAAATTAACGATTCGGTTCCGATTCTCATTTTTAAAGAACCGAAAGTATCGGTTCGATTCCGGTTCGGTTGGAATCAAAAGTGAACCGCATCGTGAATATATTAATATTTAAATCAAAATTCACGATTCGGTTCTGGTTCTCATTTTTAAATAACCGAAAGTATCGGAACCGAACCGTTAATTTTTATCCAAATAAAAATTTACTTTCGGTTCTTTAAAAATGAGAACCGGAACCGAACCGTTAATTTTGATTCAAATATTAATATATTTAATTTTGATTAAAATATTTTAATAAAGTATCGATTCGATTCCGATTTCGATCACCTTCGTGGGGTATGTGTCGCCATCGTGGCCATTGAAATAACTCTGCAAAGAGCTAGAGAAGATCCGTTACCTTGACTAATGACTCCGAGACTTGTCCACTTAAACTTCAGTCACACTTTATATATATATATATATTTGAATTTTATATATTTTTTAGAATTTTTTATGTTTTTCGAATTTTATATATTGTTTACAAATTTTATATATTTGTTTCAAATTTTATATATTTTTTAGAATTTTATATGTTTTTCGAATTTTATATATTGTTTACAAATTTTATATATTTGTTTCAAATTTTATATATTTTTTAGAATTTTATACGTTTTTCGAATTTTATATATTGTTTATGAATTGTATATATTTGTTTCGAATTTTATATATATATTTTTTGAATTTTATATATTGTTTCAAATTATATATATATATTTTTGAATTTTATATGTTTTTTCAAATTTTATATATTTTTTACAAATTATATATATATTTTCGTAATTATATATACAAATAATATTATAAAGAAAAAAAATTAAATTGTAATTTTCATAATATATATATATATATATATATACATATATATATATTGTAATAAGGGGTGGAAGTGTAATTAGTAATTTTAGAGGGGTGAAGTGTTTGGGCATATGGATAATTTCACACTTTATATATTACCCTAATGTAATAAGTGAAACAATTAAAGGGGCATTATAGTCATTTCACCAGTCCAGGGGGTGTCATTGCAACGAAATTGAAAGTTCAGGGGGCTATGGGACCGAAAAATCGTTGACCAGCCACTGACTGTCATTGACTCAAAGTTCAGGGGGTGTGGCTGCAAATTACCCTATTATAAATGTTAAGCTTAGGTTTAATATTCTAACTAACAAAAGGGCATAATTAACCAAAATATTCAGGAAAAAAATGATACTAAATTTTATTACAAGCCAGAACACATGAAACAGCAAAAGTTATCAAAGGTCATTATTAAATCAAAATACCAAAAAAATAAATTAATAAACCAAATCTAGTTAACTGGTCAGAACACATGAAACAACAAAGTCGAAGGGAATCATTAAAGCAAAATACGAAAAAATAGATTCTAAAAAAAATGCAACCAAATCTCACAACAAGCCCCAACACATGAGGTTATCAAAGAGCATTACCGAAAAATATTCTAAAAATTATATGCAACCAAATTCAAGAAGTTCATCAACTCAAATTAAGAAAGGAAAAAGTTTGGCAATTCCAAAAAAGAAAAAAAAAATTAATTCAGGATGTACCTAGAGCTAGGTGTCAAGCCCGACGTATGAAGGTTTTGCTCACAGCAAGCAGGGCGGGCTTGAGGCTAGGCGGCCCAGCTAGGGCCCCAAAATATTTTTTTTTTTGCCTTTAAATAGTATAAGCCCAAAATAAAAATTTATAACTAAAAATCCAAATAAAATAAAGCCAACAGACTAACTCAATCTTTGAGTAATATAAACCCAAAAGAGTAATATAAGCCCAAAAAATACAACATGTCCAAATTATATATTTATTTTGGGGCTCCTATTGGATTTCATATACTTTGCATATCGTGGCATACATGAATTGAAAATCGTCAACCTCCAAGCTCTCAATCTCGACCCAATCCCCATTTTATCTCTCAATTTTCCAAAAAAATCTTCTTCCACTGCTCCCTCTTCCAATTTTACCACACCCACCTAACCATAAAATTCAATCACAGATTCACAACAATTATCTCTTAAGAAAAGTAGTCTACACTTTGTCTACCCTTTACTTGGTCTTGTATTGAATATACAAGTATAATCAAGTCTCAAATTATCAAGGTCACTAGTGTAACCTAATTATTTTTGAACAATTAGTAGATTATTTTGGGATTTAATTCGGTTTTATAATTAGAAATTTCAGTTGTGTAATCATTTCTTTCTATACCAGTTTATATAAATCTACAGGCCAAATTTTATAGGTTTTACTCAATTAATCTTTTAATTTTGATGTGAGAATGAGAATTATATTTTAGATGTTAGTTTCTACCATTAATATATTTATTTATTTGTTAAGCCGCTGGAATTTATTTGAATATGAAGTATTGTACTTTTGAAAATGGTACATGATTTGGAATTATGATGTCCAGTCAAATTCGAGAAAGTGGCTAGCTTGAATTTTGTTATTTAAATTAGATGCTTGAATTTTGTTATTTAAATTAGATGAAGTCTTCCCCTATAATATATAATTTTTAAAGAAATTCACAATATTATAATTTTTAAAGATTTTAAAAATACTATCATTTGCTTTCTGGTAGGGCACCAAAAAAAGTTTTAGGCTTTAATCTCGCCTAAAGCCCCAAGATATTTTTGCACCTGTCAGTAGGATCTTATATGGCGAGTGGACTGAAATGTTTCTAAACCCTATAAATCTATTTAAACCCTAGAATATTTCTAAACCCTACAACATTTTAGGCTTTTCCTACAATATTTCTAAACCGTATAAATCTATTTAATATGCAGCCTATAGTCTTTAATAAGAGTATGAAATGTTCTTTTATACTATATACTACATAAGAAATATTCTTTTTATTCTGTATTGACCTTTTACTGTGTCGTTTTTCGTTTTGACATATTGCGATCATTTTGGCCAAAATAACCAGCACGGGTCCGGGTCCAAAGAATCCGTCGGGTCCCACAATAAAGTAGAGGGTAGAGAGAGAGAGAGATGACGTATTAGGGTTTCCATGGTTGTCTCGGGTATATCTTCTTCTCCACTTCTCTGCATCAGGGTTTCGATTTCAGCAATCAATCTTTTTATCTTCCATGATTATTTTTGTGACTTGCTCCTCTTGCCTTTCTTTTTTTTTAAATCTTGATTCAATCGATAAGTGGGATTTTTCTGTTGTTTTAATCAATAAACTAGGGTTTTCATTCTGTTTCCCACTTCTTGTACATGTTTGTTTATATATATATATCATGCGTATGAATTAGGGTTTCTGTTATGTCAGTTTTTCCCGGTTTCATTTATATATATATATATATACATGAATAGATATATGTTCTTTTCGAACAAGAATACTCTCCTGCGTTTTTTTCTCTCCAGGTATGTCTGGACATCAATCCAAAGGTGGATAAACATCCACATCATCTAAAATATAATTGAAAATTTACAAAGATACCTTCATATAGTTACAACGTGGATGTTTTATCCACCTTTGGATTGATATTCAGAGATATCTAGAGAGAGATCATGCTGGAGAGGATCCAAGTTCACTTCAGTGTTATCATCCATGATTATTCTTGTAATGTGTTTCTTTTGCCTTTCTTTTTTTAAAGTCTTGATTCAATTGATTACCTACAATGGATAAACTAGGGTTTCCATTATGTTTCCCTCTTCTCAAACATGTTTGTCTATATATGCATATATATATATATATATATCACGTGCTTGAATTAGGGTTTCTGGTATGTCAGTTTTTCTAATTTTTCCAAATCAGGGTTTCTGTTATGTCAGTTTTCCATATTAGGGTGGGTTTGATGTATAAATATAGATAAATATACATGAATGGCTAAATATTTGACCCACCTGCACTCGTAATTACTTTTTTTCTATTATAGAAGCAAAGGCTTCAGAACTCGTTGACGGTTGATGATTTGATAATATTTGTCGTTGCTTCACCAAATTCCGGTCAACAAAATTTATAATACCTACAAATACTTTACTTAAAATAATATAGCAATAAATAGGGTCGAACCACTCTCAACTTAGAAATCGGTTTGAGACTAGGATCCAAAACAATAATTTTCGAGATAAAAAGAAATTACTTAAAACAATTCTTGAATTTTTGAATAATAAACTAAAATAACTAGATAAAATTATCAAATGGTGGAAGAAATCTCAAGGGAAGAGAATCCACCACCCGGGTCTATATAAATAATATTATATATTTCTATTACAAATTCTCCTCCAACCTATTAAACATAAACATAGATATTGGTAGGCATTCCCCGTATTTCCATTAATTGGTAATCACGGAAAATCCTCCCTCTAATGTTTTGGTTTAAAAATAAATAAATATAAATAGTGGTAGGCATTCCCCGTATTTCCATTGATTGGTAATCACGGAGAATCCTTCCTCTATTTTCAACCTCTATTGTAGGTTTTGTCACTTGAAAGAATTATTTCGGGAAGAGATTTAAACAATAAGAAATAAAATAAAATTATGTATATCTTACTCAATGTGGCTTTATCACTCCCTTGAGAAGATGTTTAAGCTAGCATAATGATATAGAAATAAAACATGATGATAGAAGAAATTTTCATTAACTAAGAAGAAGATTACAACAAAAATAAAAACTTGATACAAGACTAAACTCTCTCTACAATTTCTCACTCTCTACCATCTAACTCCATACAATTTCCAACTACTCTCCTATTTATAGAGAAAATTGGAATATAATGACATCTTGTAAAGTGAAGTTAGATCTACTTTTCTTTTCTTTTTCTTTGAATATTGATGCTTTCCAAGTCATTTTTTTATTTCTTCATGTGCATTATATTCTTCATCTTCCATCCATGTGCATTATATTCTTTCTTCCATCCATGTGCATTCATTTCTTCACTTTAATATATTTTCTTCATATTTTCCAATTCAAACCTATAAGAAATAAAAAGATATATATAAGAACATTTATGCAATAAAATGGTGAATTAAATATTTATTTTTGACATTTAAAATAATGATTTTGTGAACTTATCACTCGTAATCCCACTCGAGCAGAAGCAGAAACTAGAGGTTCTATATGGCATCCATGTACAAATGGAGGCTCTGGAACTCGCTTGTAGTATAGTTCTCAGACACACCAATGGTTAGTTGGCTTCCATTAGTGAGTTCTGCTTCTGATTGTCATCCCTCTATTATCGTTATTAACATTTTCTTCTTCTTTATAAAATCCTTTGTTTTTAGCTTTCTTGTCCAACGAAAGAGAAGCAGATGACTGCAGCCAAGAGGTGCTGCAAAGGAAGACAGTCCAGCTGCTGCATCAAGCCTGTGCTAGGACGAGAAAGGATCCTGGTGTGGAAGATGATTGCCTAGACGAAGCCGAATACCAACTATACCGCACTCTTCTTGAGTTAAAATGAAGCCGAAATAGAAAAGCATTTCGGCAGTCGAGTTTGGATTCCCCATGTAAGTCCTTGTTCCTTTACATATTTGTGTTCGATTGTCGTTCTCTTTATACCTTGTGCTACTCACAGAAATATCATTGATTCAAGTGTTTTTGGTTGGAAACTGCTCCAGGTAGAAGACGAATATAAAGCCTTAAAGGATTTCTGTGATGGATTTGCCGAACGGTGGGATCCACTAAAAAATGCAACAGGGAATAGCTGAAAGAGCTCGAGAGATATACATCATGAAACAGTTGCGCACCAGGCTGGTCTCATATTTGCACAAGGTGGAAGCTACTAAGAAGTCCGTGGTCCTAGACCTAAATGATGTATCCTCCCTTATCAATTCAATTTGCCAACGCTTCCTGGAAAATTTTAGTGTGAACAAATTTAGTGTTGCAAAGGTGATGGGCACAGCCGCACAGGATCTTATTTTCCTTGGCTTCTACATTCTCTGATATATTTATGCACTGAAATCCGATGTTTATTAGGTTTATATCTAGGTGGTAAGCGGCATGATCTGCGTCCCTGCTTCATGGCTCCTGAATTCTTCAAAGCCTCCCCTGCAGGGTATTGGACAGAGATTGCGGAGAAGGTCATGTTATCAATGCAGTCGACAGTGCCTTGTCAAAGTGGCAGCATGAAAAAAGCAGGCATCGCCCTATTGGATCTTTTCTCTTATTCGGTGGCGGTCCTTGGGGTAGAGCAGAGTTTATTGAAGCTCTCACTGAAGAGCTGTTTGACAGTAAAGACTTGCTGATAAGGTTTGAGATGTCAGACTTGTTAACACCCTAAATGAGCCAACACATGGCAATGAAATGGACCGAAACTAGGCCGAAAATTAGTCAAAACCGGGCTATTTTTCTGGCCAAAATTGGACTGTTTCGGGCTGTTTTTAGGCTGTTTTTGGGCTGAAAATGGGCTGTTTTAGGGCTGCGAAATGGGCTGCAAACTGGGCCAAAAACTGTACTGTAATGGGCTGCGAATTGGGCCAAAATTGGGCTGAATTTGGGCTAAACTGGGCTGTTTTTCAGGCTAGAATTTGGGCTTAAATTGGGCAGAAATTGGGCTAGAAATGGGCCAGAAATTGGCCAAAACTGGGCTGGAATTTGGGCTTCGAAAATTGGTTAAAAGATGGGTTGAAAATAGGTCATATCATGAAGAAACCTTGTTTGTTAAGACTAGAATGTTATAAAGCTTGTGGAGTATTGGACACTTTGGAAAAGAGGTGTAGTTGAATTGGTGAAAGTGTTTAAATAGGATTAGAATTTAGGTTGTTTTTATCTTTTATTTCTTTTATTTATTTATTTCTAGTTTATCCTTAGGTTAGTTTCAGGTTATAAATAATGTAAGTAGACTTCTGTTACAGAGGTCCACGACCAATACAAAAATGTTCCTGCTACAATAGCAGTTTTCCTTTATATTTTACTTTTATCGTCTTTTACATTCCCAGTCATTTATTTGTTTTCCTTCAATATCAGTACATTTCAATTCCATGTCATTGCACTTTTCAATTCCTTTCGCAATTTCTTTTGGTTACCCAAAAGTCCTCTTTGCTGAGGCAATCAGAACCCTTCACGAGAGTTGAGTTCTCTCTCTCGTAAATTGTCTGATTCTATTCCACATGTTCAAAAGAGACGACAATCCGTTCCTTTTGAACCGGTTGAACTCCGTCACCGGTTCTGGCACGCCCGCACTCTACGGATACGAAGAATATTATCGGCCCTACTATTCGGCCGATGATTATTATTTTTCGGAATCCTACGAAAATCATGATTATTATCTGCCCTGCCGGTGATGATGATTATTATTTTTCGGAGCGAACAAGACTACAAGGATTCACATTGTCCTCATTGTGATTCATGCTCCCATGATGTCTACATGGGGTAACCAAATATCTATATATATTTTGCTTGCTTGCAAAATATATTGCCCTAATCTGAATTATTTTCTCAGAGACTGCAACCATGAATACCATGGTTTTGTGGAAGAACTCATAAAGGCTGTTAAGAGCAGGCCTTTTGGTGTCCTGTTATTTCAAAACGTTGAGAAAGCCGATAATTATGTTATTGACATTCTTGTTGACCTCTCGAGGCACGGTAGGCTGACAGGCAGTATGGGTGGCGAAGTTGACTTTAACAATTCATTGATTATCATGACTTCCGATGTACTGGATACTCTCCGAAACACGTTGTGCTATTGTTTTGACAGGAATCCTGGTCGCCCCATGGAAAGATGGTCGATACAACTCAACTTGAGCACCCACCGGACCATAATTGCTGGTTTGTCCGTGCCTACGAAGAAGAGGTAGGATATTGTCTGAATAAAGTGAATCATTAGTTATGTTTATACAGGCATATCTAGAAGGCTGGATCACCTCTCTCTCATTGTGTTTCTCCTCCCCTCTTATTTTATGTAATGTGCTTTATGCTTGACTGTATGTTTACACTACATGTTGGACAGGCAGATAAGTGGTTTAAACGAGAGTTGCTAGAACAATTGGATGATGTGGTTGTTTTTAATGGACTTCCCGAGCTGCAGCGTCGTGTTGTTGCTAGGCTGCAGTTGAGGGAATTAATCGAGGCCATGATACCTAGAAGACTCATTGTGTACCCATCTGAAGCGGCCTTGTGAGTTTTTAGCACGGAGTCCTATTCCTGTAAAGTGAGTCATTTTTTTAAGCTGCTTATGAATGATGATATAATGCGCGAGCAAGTGAACCATGATATTAGTGAATCTTGCTGGTATACCGGCATTGGTTATTTCATTTAGTGAATTTTGGCTCTGCTAATCTTCAATAGTTTGAACTTATCTTGGATTAATCACGTGACTGGTTGTAATGTCATTGCTGCTGCATCGGATGAATTTCCACTTTTTGTATTACATTTGTAATTACCAGTTACCACGTGATTTTTGGATTTACCACATTTTATTTTGGTTCTTGTACATCTATCTATTAGTATGTTTTTAAGGTTTTCTGTAAAAGTAATTGGTCTTTGGTAAATCTAATTGCTTCAGCTTATCCTTTCAATCAATCTGTAGATATACTGTAAAAAGAAAACGTTTAAATTTAAATTTCTTTAAGTTTTACAGTGTGCTGATGATTTTTGTTCTTCCCCATGGTTTTTCCTGTGTACTTCATTGCAGTGTGTAGAAAACATTGTCTAAGGTGCATGATTGAAATTTGTTTGCGGGGATGTGAATGACTGATAATGAATACAGACCTTGTTTTATTATGGTGTCTTCGAAGCTTTCTATTGTATTAGTTCTATGTCAGCCTGGCTATCAATTTCATCACTAACTTCAACATAGTACAGGGTGCTCTTCCACGTCGTAGTAATATGTTAGTCTTTATCTCTCCTCGTCATGTGACTTAAATTTGTAGCCATTGTCCTTGCATTCCTGAAATTGTAATTATCCCATCATCTTAAAAAGGAAGTCTCGATTTAATCATCCCATATTTGCAGACATCAGTGTGCCGTATTTTGAAAACTTATAGCTGTACGAGTGATTATATCATTTGCTTTTGTGAGCATTCAATTCGAAATTTCATTTTAACTCTATTTAGAAGATTAGGTACATTATCCTTATGGGCCTTCCCTTAATAAGGTGATGAGTCTCTCTCTCTCTCTCTCAATGTTTATATATGGGTTTTTGCGCATGTGTATATATACACTGTTGCAGTACTAGTGAGATGGCCATCTTGGAAAGTGAGAAGTAGGACTTGAAGGCTGAAGCAATAATAAGTGGATAAACCCGTATTTTTAAGGCTCATACCTAGTTCATCCTGCCTAGCTTACTTAATAAATGTTTTATGACATAAATATATTTTATACATCTTTGTTGTACATCTATCTGTTTTTAAGGTTTTCTGAAAAAGCAATTGCTCTTTGGTAGATCTAATTGTTCAGCTTATTCTTTCAATCAATCTGTAGGTATACTGTAGAAAGAAAATGCTTCAATTTAAACTTCTTTAAGTTTTACCAGTGCGCTGATGATTTTGCGAGGAACCGTCTCAACTTACAGGGCGAAACTTTTGTATGTTTGTGCTGTTCTTTTCTTCTACCATGGCGATTTGTAAAATTTGTGCAATTTCTTTGGTTTATCTGCTTTATATGCAGTCTACCCTTATTATCATCCTCAATTTTTCTGGCCTCCATAATTGTTGCTATAAAAGATTGCTCCACCCCTTGATTCCATGCAAGGTCAAATCGTATGACCATTATGACTCTTAAGGTTCTCTATTTAAATATCTCGTTAGACAATTCTAATTGCTTACAGACATTTATGTGCGTGTGGATGTATATATACAGGCAGCCCGAGAATGTATGAAGATATGGCTAAAGGAGAATGTGGTCCCAGTGCTGCATAATATGCTTTCGGAGAACAAGACAAATGATAGTATTGCTACCATTTACATTGATACCCTAGTTGGTACACATGATCTATCTTTCAGATTGGAGAGAAGTCCACTGAATTTTTTAGTTTTCAAGCGTTTCAAAGAATCTTTCAATGAGTTGAGAACGATGTACTAGACAGAGAGAGAATTCATGACTAGGGATTCTGATGAAGTTTTGGGTCATGTTGCGAAGGTGGTTCAAGATTTTGTTGACACAGTGGATGATATTATTGCAAATACAAATCTTAACTTTTCGTGGGAAAACTATATACTAGTATTTAATATCCTAATCTTCATACACCCTCTTGTTTTATTATAGTTTCTCGAGTAAATTATACTCCCTCCGTCCCAATTTATGTGTCCACATTCACTAATTCATCTCAAAATTAGTCTCCCAATTCAAAAGTCAATGCACTTTATTTGGTCAATTTACCCTTCAAACATTCAAGATCATAAAATATCCAAATTACAAACCATCATATTGTTGAAAATCACTTGAGGTGATTTACAGACCCAGGATCAACACAATTAATGAGAGAACGAAACTTATATTTCAAAACTCACACCTTTCAAAATACAAACTCTTTTCTCTCTTTTTTTCCTTTCTTTTCTATGCTCTAGCTTCTACTTTTACACTACACAACACATCTCTATATATAGAAATCAAACATATAAACTGACAAAACACAAATCTTCATTTGCCGTTATTCTTGACTTCGGTGGATATTGGCGTGAACTCTTCACGCATGCTTTGTCTTCACTCACGCATGGTATTTGGTGCAGTCATTATTGACCTGTGGTAAGTGCATGCATGTGATAGATATCAAGTTTATTTTCAACACATATCACTTGGTGGTACCAATGGTAAAATTGATTTTTCATTCATTATCTCACCAATAAAGTTATCATCTTAAAAAGTTGGATTCCCCAAAATTAACTTATAATTTGAGAGAGGGAGTATATAAATTATGGATTTGATTTATTTTTTATCTCATTGAGTTTTCTCATTTCCTTGTATTGTCATCAGTGACCTTCCTAAATCATGGGGCGGAGCTTAGGCAGCGAGAGTTGGCGTCTGAGAGGGCTAGGAATGAGGCGGATAGTCTTGGGAAAGTACTGGATAGTGATGTTGAAGGGATTGGTCAAGCCGTTGATGTTGTGGCAGAGGCTTTATTGAGGACCGTTCATGGACCTCGCGATACAAGTGCTGCCAAGTCTTTTCTAATATTAGGTCTTACTAGTGCTTCTAAGGCAGATCTTCAAAAAGGTCTTTCTGAGCTTTGTGCAGCCCAGGAGGGGACACATGTGATTCAAACCAATGTGGAAGAACACAAAGATTCTGACTCATTGTTGCAGCTTATTGATGGAGCACTCAGGTATTATCGGTGCATGATGCTAATATATGTTTCTCATGAAGTTTTCAATCGTGTATTTATTGCTATTGTCCTCTTTGGTATTCCGTTGCTTGTTATATTCAGTTACAACAGCCATAAAAAACATAGAAAAGGCTGATATGTCTGTATTCAGCACCATACTTTCAATGCTTGACCACAGTACTGTGGAAGACAGTGGAGGAAGAAGGATTGATTTCAGGGACACTGTTGTAGCCATTATGTCAGATTCGGGAACAGACAAGTTTTATCATGTCTTTCTGGACATGGTTGTGGTGGTACTGTTAAAAGAGGTCATATCAAACAGGTGACATTGTAGTTTATTGTTGTTGTTTTTTTTAAAGGAAGATGTTATTCCTGTGTTTTTGTTTTATTTGTTATCAAGGAGTCTGATTTTGTCATTTACATTTGTTCGGTTAATGGTGGATTGGCTGTGCTTATTTTACAGGATGAAAGGCATTTCAGAACAGAGTTGCTGAATTGGGTAGATGAAATTCTTGTATTCAATCCCTTTGATAAGAATAAGAAGCAACTTGAAGAATTTTCAAGGTTATCGATGAGAGTTGGTCCTCATCTGAATGGTGCACACTTTGCCTTGCATGGTGCTTTTTCAAATCTGTTTAATTGCACTACTAAGTCGGTAAGTATTTGTGTCAATCGATCACCATATTTTGGACACCTTATGTTATTCTATGAATTCTAAAATTTTCTACATTTCCACTGTAGTATCGTAAGAAGTGCCCACCAGGAGAATGGTTTGCAGTGTGGTATCTCGCAAAGGGGCTCATATTTTGGACACTTTGCGATGATGTTTTGGTTAATAATATTTTTATCCTCTTTCAATGATCTTCAAATCTCCACTCCAGATGTTAGTTATTTACTTTACTTAGATAAGTTGTGTAAAACCGATGCCCCGGTGGTTTCCATATATTTAGGGATGACAACGGGTCGGGTTTGTAATGGATTTGACTAATATCATTACCATTCCATTTAAAAATTATTAATACCAAATTCGCTCCAAACCCGTGACAGGTTGTAATCGATAATACCATTATCACCCCGTCGGTATAAACATAATTAGAAGAACAGTTGATTTACTAAATTATTTGATGACAAATTAAGTTATAATACGTTTGATGACAAATTAAGTTATAAACCAAATATCTCTCTCTTATTCTAGGCATATATTCTGTTTTACGTTATAAACCAAATATCCCACATGTTTAGACAAACAAATGTATATATACGCATATTGACTGAAATTATTTCAAATATATATATATAGATGTCAGCATCAAGAATAAGATTAATGAGTTATATATAGACAAAGACGCACATATATATATATAAAATTAAAATTAAAATCGTAAACGGGTTGGGATCGGGTTACCAACGGGTTTTCCAGAAAACCCAAACCTGCTTCGGATTTTAATTTTGGATACCAAACCCGTCCCAAACCCGTTTATAAATTTACCAAACCTGCCCCAATCGGATTGGGACGGGTCGAAACCTGGCCGGGTCGGACCATTTTGCCATCCCTACATATATTACAGTGAATGTGTCCAAAGTAGAGGGAAACTAATATTATTAACTTTAATTTTGTGATAAAAAGAATAACACATAAGAAAGCAAAAATCCGTTAATTAGCTTTTTATTTTTTCGGAAGTATTGATACATCAGGTTTCACCTTATAATAAAAAATTAATGATGAGAATGAGGTAATTAGGCTCAGTTAGTATATTTGTAATTCCAAAAATAATGCGATTTTATTAATTTTTTCCTTGAAGATTTGTGAGTTGACTATTTTATGAGAATTGCTAGAGGAAGCGTCTCTGTTTGGAAATGTCAGACACTTCTATTATTATTATTACTTTTTTCCCCAAGCACTTTATATTTGCCGATTAATATTATGCCAAATATTTTTGCCATCCCTAACAAAGAGGAACCCTTAAGCAACAGAAAAATTCACAAAATGCAAAATAAATGTTTTCTGGAAGATAACGCAGAAGAGTAACCCAAACACAAGTGGATTTCCTGGAGCAATAAAAGTCTTGATATTGCCAACATCTCAAGAAGCTTGATAGAACTCTCATCAATAGCCAATGGAACAACATATTTCCTCTCTCCCACTGTTCTTTCCTTCCCCATGGAGATGATCATAGCCCAATGATCACTTCGCTTGGAAATCCTCTACCTAAAAGGAAAATTCCATTAAAAATTTTCAATTGCTGGTCAACCCATAATGATTTCTACCCTACTGTTGAATGCACGTGGAATAAGCCAGTATACGGATCACCAATGTTTCAAGTGGTTTCCAAATTGAAAGCTCCCAAGTACCAACTCAAAAGCAAATTACCACTATGGTCAGTTAATTTGTGATTGCCTTGTAATAGGCCTGGTCCAAATGGGTTTGTAAAATATATCTTTTTTTTATATATATAAATTACATTTATCTTAAAAAAATAAAAAAATATATATTTCCCTCTTCTTTTTGTTGGTGGTATGTATATGTCTCATTAAACTTTACTCCAGTTGATTATTTTCATCTATCATGTTCCCAATTTCAACTTTATACGTTTCTTTTTTCAGAAAATTTTTGTGTACACTATAACCTAAAGCTCAATGTTTCTAGATTTTTCATTAAACCATACCTGATTTTAATTGATAATCAATTCATTAACCATAGAAGCCACTATTTTTTGGCCAATACAGTAGTATTTAATTAAGAAGTCTAAATAGTTGATGTGGATAGCTAACAAAAGGCAGAAAAAGATTTTCAGTTTCATTCCTTTACTTCTTTTGTCTAATAAAGATTATCATTTGATCTTCTTGTTTTTTTTTTTTCTCAGGGACTAATTATGAAATAATAAGTGACAGTAAAGTAATTTCAGCTGCATATGATAAGATAAAACTGATTAAAAACTTTGTGTTTTGATTAAAACAGAATTAGGCATGTAGTAGTTTTTTCTAGTGGTGGCAAATGGACGGGTTTGGATTGAGTCGTAAGCGAACGGATCAAAAATGGATCAGTGACCCGACCCGCGGTTTAACATGTCTTTATTCTTAAATTTTATAAAATGGCAAAATGAATTTATGTTTTTTCTCTCTCATTTCTGTCATAGTCAGGTCAAACTAAATTATTTAATCCAAAAAAAAACAAACCTAAATCCTATACATGAAGTATAAAAAAAGGAATGAAGGGGGCTGACTTTGGATTTCTAAGTGATGATGATGATGAGAGATAGATATATATATACAAAGTCTTGAGAGTCTGAAGCTCCAAAAACACACACACAGACCATCAATTTCTCTCTCGATCCTTATCTCCACAACCGTTTCTCTCTCCTCAATCACCCCTAAACCCCTTTCGCTCTATATATCTCTCTCTCTTCAACAAATTCGAAGACTAACATCATCAAGTCGGAATTTTCTTTTTCTCTCCTTCCAATTTCTACTGTGATTTTCAATTTGAAATTCATCATTACAAATTTACAAGAAATGCCTTATGAACATTATTAGACTAATCTTATTTCAATTTGATTTTCAATGTGAAATGCCTTATGGACATTATTAGACTAATCTTATTGAGATTTGGTATATGTCAATGAAATAATAGTTATTGTTTAGGATTTCAAATAGTGATGAACTTGCATTTTAGAAATTAAAATATTTAATTATATAAAAAATGAAAAAAATATACAGTTATTATATGTGTTTCAAGTGGTGCTAAGGTAAATTTATTTTTAGATTCTCTATTTTCTGAAAAAAATACTTCAAAATTAGTTGAAGGGGTCAAATAGAATTGTTTATGGACATATATGAAAGCTAATTATTTATAGGGGCTATTTAATAAAATTTTAAAAAAATTTGGGAGGGGTCATGGCCCCCCTAGCTATTGAATAGCTCGCCCCTGCAAGCATGGCATGAAAAACAAATTAACGCTTACTTGATTGTGTGTGAATGCTAAATCATATAATTATATTCCAAAGTGTCACTGCATGTAGCCCTCGATGGCATTGCATTTGAAATTTGCCCACCTCTTCTTTTTTTTTCATTATTATTATTATTATTTTGTTATTTATTTATTTATATTTTATTTATATATTTTCTAATGCAAAACGTCCAAAGTAATTATCAAACACCCGTGTTCTATGCCATGGACCTTGGAAGATATGCAAAGTGGGTACAAGTTAAATTTCTGGTCAACGGAGATCTCAGTTGACTTTCTTGTCTCCCAAACTTGAATTCTTTTAATTAGTTATACTTTTATTTTAATTTGAAAGAAAACCATTTTACTGCCAGACTGGTTTTTAATACTTCCACGTTTCATGAGTTAACAATATTCAAACAACTAAGTATGGTGCGACTAAACGTTAGTAAGCTTTCATTAATGTTATTACCTTCTATAATTAATCACAATCACGTAAAATTACAATTATACAAAAATTGAAGACTTTCAAGACATAATGCGCTATATACATTATGACAAGAAAATTGTATGTACGTACGTCGATACTATTTTAATACCTTGTTATTGTTTTCAATATGGATGGTAAAACTTTTTATAAGAAGATGGTAAATTAAGGTCTTTTTTTTGTTTAACAAAAAAAATTAAGGTCTTTTCCTTTTTTGATTTGCATTATGAATTAAGGGTCCGTTGGGCTTTACCGTTTTGGGCCTTAGATTTGAGATTGCATTCTAATTTCAAAAATTCCATTGTTCGTTTGTTCAAAAATGATTTGGAGTTGGAATTGCACCAATTCCACAATTTGAATTCCACAGTCATGCTAGGAGAATTGTAAATGTGTGGAAGATCTCTGCGTCTGTGTTGGGGCATGTGGAGCTGGTCTGAGTTGCATCTTGGTCTTGGGGCTGTTGGTTTGTGCAGCTGCTAGGGTAGAGCTTCTTTCCTTTTCTGCCATGTTTTGGCTTGTTAGAAGCTGTGTTTGCTTCTTGTGATGGCTTTGTGTGAGCTTTTGTTTTGTATGTTTTGCCCTTTTGGGTTCTAATAAAGATTTATTTACCTGGAAAAAAAAAAAACACTTCGACCACCATATTGCTATTCTAAAGAAAGAACAACACTTGTGTTGGAAGTGACATGTATTATATGATTCAAATTTAGTATCACTCTCTGTGTGTGTATATATATACCAAAATGATCTATTACTCACAAGGAATAAGATAAACATACTCACTTTTCATATTAACTATATATATATATATATATATTCCTTTAGTCTTATTTATTATTTAACATTATAATAAAACAGGTATTCCAATACTCTTATGACCTATTAGCTGCAAATTAGAGTTGAAATGAACATCATACTATAACTACATTGTGCAAGCAGTTGTAGCACAGAGCAAGAGAGACAGAGATCACTGCTCAGTTTCATGACCTATTAGCTGCACAGAGCAAGAGAGACAGAGACAGAGATCAATTTGTGTTGGACTCATCCACCAACTGCAAAATCAGAATAAAATACAACCCCGAAAGAAAAAAAAACACAAATTGAAAGAAACAATGACAATTTCATTCATGTTCTTCTAAAGACAAACAACCACCAAAAAATAAAAACGAATTCTCACCGTAAAGGTAAAAAGCAGTCATTTCATTCATGTTCTTTCTAAATTCGTAGAATATAAAAGAGTATGGAAAAGTTAGGCATCCAAAATAGAGCTAATTAAAAATGGCGTTCAATCACTAACATTTGTCAATATGATGCATACTTAAAAGAAGCTACGATAAAAGGACTCCTTCCAAAACTGCATGCAACTACCTCTACCTCTACCTCCACCTCCAAGCTACCTGCACAACTCAACGCTACCTGCCCAAAAACACAATATTTCCTAAATTATGAAAAAGCATTGCTGTAAAAGAGTGTTAGGATCAAAGAAGACAACACTATACTACAAGGCAAACACCGAATTAGCCACCAACCTAAACTTAAAAACGTATCAAAAGAGAAAAAGGAAAAAGAAAAGGAACAATAGAGGTGCATGCATGATTCATTGGGTACATCAAAATTTATATACCAAAAGAACAAACTAAACAAGCCTAGCTTATACCAAGAGGCAAAGCAAAGGTCATCCAAAACAAGCCTAGGCCAAGCTGAGCAAAGCAAAGAAATAGAGAAATGGCCTAACAGTGGCCAAGCAACAGAAAACAGTAGCTGCACATAGCTACTGTTTTCTGTAAATATCAGATGTAAAAAGTGCTACGCTTAACAGATTAGGCACGAGAAGAGCATGTAAATATCAGATGTAAAAAGTAGTAGTGCTAGTGCTGATGGAAAAGGCCATGGTGCAAGAAAAGAGAGTTGTGCAGTATGAGCTCTCTGCTATAGTAGATTCAGTAGGACATTTATTGAAGAATTATAATGAAAGAAAAGAAAACAATGCTTTAAATGCAGATTAGGACCAAAAAAGAAATTACGAAAAGAATTAATAATGCAATTATATTCCCCTAACCTAACAACAAAAATGTACTAGAATAAGAAAGTAAATCAGAATCCTAATTGTTTAATTTAAAAGAAATTAAATAGTAGCACTTAAATAACTCATATGAGATAACAGGGGAAACTTTATGTCAACAACTAGATTATGATCAAACCAAGTGCTGACTTTGTAGCATAACCAAAAGATTAGTACCAAAAAAGAAATTACGAAAACAACAAAAGATTAATACCAAAAAAGAAATTACGAAAACAACCATTAGACGGTTAATCACTTAGCAAATTGTTGAGGGAAAGCAATGTACCACTTGAAAACAACAGATTACCTCAACGCTGAAAGTAAATCATAAAATAACCAATAATGCAATTATATCCCCTAACCTAACATACTAGAATAAGAAAGTAAAAGCATGTTGAGGGACTTAAATGACTCATATGAGAAATATAACAGGGGAAACAACAACTAGACAGGAGCAATGTCAGTTCAATGATTAATGAGTACTAAATGGCCATTCAACTCTATCCCAAACAAGCATGCATGTGTACAAATTTAGTAAGTGTAGCAAAAATTACAATTCATAGATTTATACTGTTACAAATCAGTTAGGTGGACTAGTGTTTAAAAGGAATCCACCGAGTAGAAACTGACAAAATAATACTCATTTATCTTGAAGCTTGCCTATCAAGGAGAGTATATTTCATAAGTGTTACAAATTGCACAAAAAGCAAGCACCAAAAACAGAAATTGAAATTGATAGCATAAATAAACCATAAACACACGCGCGCGCGCACACACAACAAAATATAGTGACTACTTAGCACATGTGAAACAAAGAACAAACCATTATTTACTAATTGTAAAGATCAGCCTCATGAAGCTCCTGATCAGGATCATCAGCAGGAGCGGGAGCATCAGGAGAATGAGGAGCATCACCGAAAAAACCATCAAAAGAACCATGCGAGGATGCAGAGGAATTCGACGATGAATCAGAAAAGTGCTCTGGTGATGAAGGAGGGGCTGAAAAAAATAAAGTGTGTTATTGATGCTGCTTATAAAAAACTAGATATAAAGATAAAGATAATAAAATATACTTGGGATAATGCCCCTATGAGCATCGTTGAAGTCTCGGCAGTCATTGATCCGTCTGTGGCAACAGAAAAATTGACAAAACCCTCTTCTCTCCGCAGCACGTGTACAATGTAAATGGTATGGGTGAAGGCACACCATCAGGGTTGTTCTCAGGCTTCCATGTGGAATGACACCCCTGCAAGAGCTGCAATTGGGGGGAGGCCCTGCGTAATTATATTGAGGGGGAATTGGATGTGGAGCCTGTTGTGGCGGAGGAAACACAGGTGGAGGTGGAGCTGGAGGTGGAGGGAATTGTAGGGTCGGCACTTGATTTGTTGAACTCGAGCCCATTGTTGAGTAGTCGACACAATGGAACGTGAAGGGTTGGTAGACGCCGGCAGGCAGCGGCGGGAAAACTGGGAGTGGATTTCTCGAACTGGAAGCAATATTTGATACATCCGTGAGAGAAAATTTCAGCGGTGGTAGTGGCCGTGGAAGGGCGGCGTCGACGGGCGGTGGTGGAGGAACGGCAGCGAACGGTGGAGGAGAAGGGGGGAGAGAGGGTGGGTTTGCGGAAGCGGACGCTGGTGGTGGTGTGGAACTCGAAGCTCCGGTGGCGGTGGCGGTGGCGGGCAGTGGCGGTGGAGATGGAGAGGGTGGAGGTGGCGGTGTCAGAGAGGGGGTCGGGTTGTCCAATCCCTTATAGTCATTTTCTTTGCCAACAAGTTTTCACCTGCACACTCACTTATTTATAGTAGCTTCGAACTTTTAATTAGTTAGTACTAAAAGTATATACTAATTTTGATTACAAAGTATTCAAACTATATAAATCAAAAATCTAATTTCACTTAAAATCAAAAATAGTTTGACTTAGATCATTAATGCATATTGACCTAATCCAGAAGCGTTTGGGCCCAAATAACAAGGGTCCAATAGTCAAGCGGGTCCCACATACACCTTTAAACCCTAGCAACCACCGTATATTTTTTAATACTCCTACATAACAAACATTCCCTTTATCATATAGTAGTAAGTATTTAATACTACATAAAATATTCTTTTTATTATTTTTTTACCTTACTGCGTCGTTTTGGTCCAAGAATCCGTCGGGTCCCACAATTAAGAATATTTCTCGTGTGTGTTGGTTGTGTTGTCTGAGAGAGAGAGGCCGTATTAGGGTTTCCATTGCCGTCGAGTGCAGAACAGGAGTATCGAGCAGGTATATCTTCTTCTCCACCTCTGTGTCACTCAGCGATCAATCTTGTTATCTTCTATGATTATTCTTATAACTTGTTTTTTTTGCCTTTCTTTTTTTAAGTCTTGATTCAATCGATAAGTGGGGTTTTTCTCTGGATTTAATCGATAAACTAGGGTTTTCATTCTGTTTCCCTCTTCTATACATGTTTGTCTATATGCATACATATATATATATCATGTGTATGAATTAGGGTTTCTGTTATGTCAGTTTTTCCAAATTAGGGTTTCTGTTTTTCTAAATTAGTGTTTCATTTATGTCAGTATTTCCTAATTCCCAATTAGGGCTCCATTATTATATATAAATATATATATATCCTTACCCAGCGTTATCTTCCATGATTATTCTTGTAACGTGTTTCTTTTGCCTTTCTTTATTTAAAGTCTTGATTCAATCGATTACCTAGGGTATTCTGTTTATTCAATTGATAAACTAGAGTTTCCATTATGTTACCCTCTTCTTGTACATGTTTGTCTATATAAGCATATATATCTATATATCATGTGCATGAATTAGGTTTCTGTTATGTCAGTTTTTCCAATATTTTCACATCAGGGTTTCTGCTATATCAGTTTTCCATATTAGGGTTTCATGTATAAATGTATATACATAGATGTATATTTGAGCCACCTGCACCCACTCCTAATTACCTGTTTTGTATTATAGAAGCAATGACTTCAGAACTCGTAATCCCACTCGAGGAGAAGCAGAAACTAGAGGTTCAATATGGCATCCATGTACAAATGGAGGCCCTGGAGCTCGCTTGTAGTATTGTTCTGAGATACTCTGATGGTTAGTTGGCTTCCATTAGTGAGTTTCTTCTTCTTCTGAGCATCATCTCTCTCTCCCTACTGTTGTTATTAACATTTTCTTCTTCCTTATAAATTACTTTGTATTTAGCTTTCTTGTCCTACGAAGGCGAAGCAGATGACTGCAGCCCAGAGGTGCTGCAAAGGATGGCAGTCCAGCTGCTGCATCAGGCCTGTGCTAGGACAAGAAAGGATCCTGATGTGGAAGAGGATCGCCTAGACGAAGCCGAATACCAACTATATCGCACTCTTCTTGAGTTAAATGAAGCCAAAAGAGAAAAGCATTTCGGCAGTCGAATGTGGATTCCCCGTGTAAGTGCTTATTCCTTTTCATATTAGTGTTCTATTGTCGTTCTCTTTATACCTTGTGCTGCTCACATAAATATCATTGATTCAAGTGTTTATGGTTGGAAACTGCTCCAGGTAGAAGACGAATATGAAGGCTTAAAGGATTTCTGGGATGGATTTGCCGAACGGTGGGATCCACTAAAAATGCAGCAGGGAACAGCAGAAAGAGCTCAAGAGATATACATCATGAAACAGTTGCGCACCAGGCTGGTCTCATATTTGCAGGAGGTGGAAGCTGCTAAGGAGAAATCTCAATTTTCTTCCGTGGTCCTAGACCTAAATGATGTATCTTCCCTTGTCAATTCAATTTGCAAACGCTTCCTGGAAAATTTTAGTGTGAACAAATTTAGTGTTGCAAAGGTGATTGCGCACAGGATCTTATTTTCCTTGGCTTGTACATTCTCTGATATATTTATGCACTGAAATCCGATGTTTATGAGGTTTATATTTAGGTGGCAAGCGGCATGATCAGCGTCCCTGCTTCATGGCTCCTGAATTCTTCAAAGCCGCCGCTGCAGGGTATTGGTCGGAGATTGCGGAAGAGGTTTGGCGGAGAAGGTCATGTTATCAATGCAGTTGACAGTGCCTTGTCAAAGTGGCAGCATGAAAAAAGCAAGCATCGCCCTATTGGATCTTTTCTCTTCTTCGGTGGCGGTCCTTGGGGCAGAGCAGAGTTTATTGAAGCTCTCACTGAAGAGCTGTTTGACAGTAAAGACTTGCTGATAAGGTTTGAGATGTCAGACTACAACGATTCACATTGTTCCCTCTGTGATTTATACTCCCATGATGTCTGCACCAGGTAACCGAAATATTTATATTATGTTGCTTCCTTGCAAAATATATTGCCCTAATCTGAATTATTTTCTCAGAGACTACAACCAAGAAGAACATGGTTTTGTGGGAAAACTCATAAAGGCTGTTAAGAGCAGGCCTTTTGGTGTCCTATTATTTCAAAACGTTGAGAAAGCCGATAATTATGCTATTGACATTCTTGTTGACCTCTTGAGGCACGGTACGCTGACAGACAGTAAGGGTGGCGAAGTTGACTTTAGCAATTCGTTGATTATCCTGACTTCTGATGTACCGGATACTCTTCGAAAAACGTGGTGCGATTGTATTGACGAAAATCCTCGTCGCACCATGAAAAGGTGGTCGATACAACTTGAGCACCCACCGGACCATGAGTGTGGGTTCGTCCTTGCCTATGAAGAGGTAGGATATTGTCTGAATAAAGTGAATCGTTGGTTATGTTTACACAGGCATATCTAAAAGGCTGGTTCACCTCTCTCTCATTGTATCCCTCCTCCCCTCTTGTTTTTATGTAATGTGCTTTATGCTTGACTGTATGTTATGATTGTCTTTACACTACATGTTGGACAGGCAGATAAGTGGTTTAAACGAGAGTTACTAGAACAATTGGATGATGTGGTTATTTTTAATGGACTTCCCGAGCTGCAGCGTCGTGTTGTTGCTAGGCTGCAGTTGAGGGAATTAATCGAGGCCATGAGACCTAGAAGGCTCATTGTGTACCCATCTGAAGCGGCCTTGCGAATTTTTAGCGTGGAGTCCTACTGCTGTAAAGTGAGTAATTTTTTTTAAGCTGCTTATGAATGATGATATAATGCGCAAGCGAGTGAGCCATGATATTAGTGAATCTTGCTGGTATTTCATTTAGTGAATTTTGGCTCTGCTAATCTTCAATAGTTTGAACTTATCTTGGATTAAGCACGCGACTGGTTGTAATGTCATCACTGCTGCATCGGATGAATTTCTACTTTTTGTATTATATTTGTAATTACCACATGATTTTGGGATTTACCACATTTTATTTTGGTTCTTGTACATATATCTATTAAGACTATTATTATGTTTTTAAGTTTTTCCGAAAAAGCAATTGGTCTTTGTTAGATTTAATTGCTTCAGCTTATCCTTCCAATCAATCTGTAGGTATACTGTAAAAAGAAGACACTTAAATTTAAACTTCTTTAAGTTTTACAGTGTGAGGATGATTTTGCGAGGAACCCTCTCAAACTTTACAAAAACTTAACAGAGTGAAAGTTTTGTATGCTTGTACTCTTCTTTTCTTCTACCACGGTTATTTGTAAAAATTTTGCAATTTCTTTGGTTTATCTGCTTTATTTGCAGGCTACCCTTAATATCATCCTCAATTTTTAGGGCCTGCATAATTGTTACTATAAAAGATCGCTCTACCACTTGATTCCATGCAAGGTCAAACGTATGACCTTTATGGCACTTAAGGTTCTCTCTTTTAATATATCACTAGACAATTCTAATTGCTTATTGACATTTATGTGCGTGTGGATGTATATATACAGGCAAGCCGACATCGTATGAAGATATGGCTAAAGAAGAATGTGGTCCCAGTGCTGCATAAGATGCTTTCGGACAACAAGACAAATGATAGTATTGCCACCATTTACATTGATACCCTAGTTGGTACACATGATCTATCTTACAGATTGGAGAGAAGTCCAGTGAATTTTTTAGTTTTCAATCGTTTCAAAGAATCTTTGAATGAGTTGAGAACGATGTACCAGAAAGAGAGAGACGGCGCCTACAAGATATACACTCTGCATTGGAAGCTTTGTGAATTCATGACTAGGGATTCTGATGAAGTTTTGGGTCATGTTGCTGAGGTGGTTCAAGATTTTGTTGACACAGTGGATGATCTTATTGCTAATACAGATCTGAACTTTTCTTGCGAAAACTATATACTGGTATTTAGTATCCTCATCATCAAACACCCTTTTGTTTTATTATAGTTTATCAAGTAAATGATATATAAATTATGGATTTGATTTTTTTTTTTTTTTTATCTCATTAAGTTTTCTCATTTCCTTTTATAGTCATCTGTAAACTTCCTAAATCATGGGGCGAAGCTTAGGCAGCGGGAGTTGGCGTCTGAGAGGGCTAGGAATGAGGCGGATGGTCTTGGAAAAGTTCTGGATAGTGATCTTGAAGGGATTGGTCAAGCCATTGATGTTGTGGCAAAGGCTTTGTTGAGGACTGCTCATGGACCTTGCGATACAAGTGCTGCCAAGTCTTTTCTAATATTAGGTCTTACTAGTGCTTCCAAGGCAGATCTTCAAAAAGGTCTTGCTGAGCTTTGTGCAGCCCATGAGGGGACAGATGTGATTCAAACCAATGTGGAAGAACACAAAGATTCTGACTCATTGTTGCAGCTTATTGATGGTGCACTCAGGTATTATCGGTGCACGATGCTAATATATGTTTCTCATGAAGTTTTCAATCGTGTATTTATTGCTATTGTCCTCTTTGGTGTGTCTATTGCTTTGTTATATTCAGTTACAACTGCCATAAAAAACAGCGTTTGGGGCTGCAAGAAGCTGTTAGGGTGAGGCGAGGCAGCATCATACTTATTGATCAGATAGAAAAGGCTGATATGTCTGTATTCAGCACCATACTTTCAATGCTTGACCACAGTACTGTGGAAGACAGCGGAGGAAGAAGGATTGATTTCAGGGACACTGTTGTAGCCATTATGTCAGATTCGGGAAACAGACAAGTTTTATCATGTCTTTCTGGACATGGTTGCGGTGGTAGTGTTAAAAGAGGTCATATCAAACAGGTGACATTGTAGTTTATTGTTGTTGTTGTTTTCTGTTAAAGGATGATGATATCCTGTGTTTGTTGTTTTATTTGTTATCATGGGGTTTGATTTTGTCATTCACTATTGTTCGGTTAATGGTGGATTGGTTGTGCTTATTTTACAGGATGGAAGGCATTTCAGAACTGAGTTGCTGAACTGGGTAGATGAAATTCTTACATTCGATCCCTTTGCTAAGAATAAGAAGCAACTTGAAGAATTTTCAAGGTTATCGATGAGAGTTGGTCCTCATCTGGAGGGTGCATACTTTTCCTTGTATGGTGCTTTTCGAATTCTGTTCGAAGGCACTACTAAGTCTGTAAGTATTTGTGTCAATCGATCTCCATGTTTTGGACATCTTATGTTATTCTATGAATTCTAAAATTTTCTGTATTTCCATCATAGTTTCGCAAGAAGTGCCCACCAGGAGAATGGTTTGCAGTGTGCTATCTCGCGAAGGGGCTCTTTGGTAAAGTCAGCAATGATGTGTTGGTTAATAATCTTGAATCCTATTTCGCTATTCGTGGAATCCGCACGCCAGATGTTAGTGATTTTCTTAGATAAGTTGTGTAAAACCTAAAACCAATGCGCAGGTGGTTTGCATATACTTATTAGATACATATATTACAGTGATTGTGAAACACTGCTGTGGGGAAAAGTTTAGCTTTTGGTTGGATCATGGTTCGGCGAACCGGGTAACGAATTTCCGGCCGACCGATACCGATATTCACGGTATAATGGTGGGCGCCGGTTCTCACGGGTGAACCGGCCGATATGGAGTGAACTGGCTTTAACGCCGGTTCTCAAGCTTGAAGGACTGCTTCTAACACGAACATGCTCCCAACAAGTCAAGACTACTTCAAAAATAAGCACGCACAAATACACATGTATACATGTAAACCTGTATGTAAATACCGACCCAAAAATATAGGTAATCTGAATTCATCAAGAACTTTGATAAAAAAAAACTCAGATCTGATAGTCACGACCTTTATTGATGATGATAACAATAATAAAAATAATAGAAAATATGGGTAATAACTCCAAATTGATGGACAAAATAACACATGAAACCAATTTTGGATTTTGTTTATCTTGATTTAGGGATTTCTTCAAGAGCCAAATTGGGGGCTTTTGGGGAAGAAGTTAATAGAGTTAATTATGTTTTTATACTTAGGGTTGTCTTGGAAACCCTACGAGGTATATTACCATATATATCCTCTCTCTTTTGTGCTATGTTAGTGTTATTCTTCATTTTATGATTTTAATTTTTTATTTATTTAAATTTAAAATTATTTTAATAATATCAGAACAAGTATATCATAAGTATTGAAATAACGATGATACCATTAGATTTATTAATAATTCATTTTTTATATTCAATCTCTTTAAAAAATTAAATAAAATTCACTTAAATTTGTAAAATAATCATATTTATTCATTCATGTTGCAAAAAGTATTCAATTAGAATATTTTGGGTAAGATGTGCAATATTTTAAAAAAATTACGACTACGATAACCGAGTCCTGTTACGTAACCCCGATATACTGACCCGAATCCGTTACACCGATATCGTTATCACGGTTCTGTTTGATAATATAAAATTGTGATGGATTTGTGATGCAATGCTTTGTTGCTATTTATATTGGTTGAAAATCTAATAGTTTTATTAAGGGTAATTTACACACAACCCCTGAGATTTCATGATTCAATTACCAAATCTTCTGTCGTTCGCTAAATCAAATATCCCCTCCAGCCAATTTTCATGTCAAAATGACTTAAATGCCCCTCACATAAATTATAGTTTCACCTCTCTGTTTTGGGCATATTATACTTTTCCCTCCTTTTGTTTGGATAATTACAATTTCCCCCATCTATAAACAAATATATATATATATATAATTCGAAAAAATTATTTAAATTTTGAACAAATATATAATTCGAAAAAAATATATATATAATTTGAAACAAATATATAAAATTTGAAATATATATAGATAAAATTCGTAAACTATATATTATATTTCGAAAAAATATATAAAATTCAAAAATATATATAAATTTTGAAATATATATATAATTCAAAACAAATATATAAAATTTGAAAAATATATATATATAATTAGAAAAACTATATAAATATCAGAAAATATATATAAATTCAAAAACAATTATATATAATTCGATACAAATATATAAATTCAAAAACAATATATAAAATTCATAAATAATATATTAAAATTTGAAAAAATATATAAAATTTGAAAAATATATATTAAATTTCGAAAAAATATATAAATTTACCAAAAAAAAAATAGAAAGCAAAGAAAAAGAAAAAGATGATGCTAGTATCCAAGAAGAGACAAGCAATCGGCCCACCATCTTACCATATCCCACTTCTTCTTGTCCAACTTTCGCACCTTAACCTCTTTTTCCTTTAATTTATTTTTCCATTTGAAACAATACAATAAAAAATAAAGATTTAGGTACACAACATAACATGGGTTCCCATTCAACCACACGTGCCTGGTCCAAACAATACAAACCAACTCACGTGGTGACATAAAAAAATAAATTTTATTTTTTGAAGTATATATATATATATATATATATATTTTCAAATTTATATTGTAAGTGAAAATTCCCAAGCTCATTGTGCATTGGCCCATCAAGTCGTTGGCCCAACAAGATCCTCACAAGCCCAAAGAGTAGGCCCATTAGAGTTTATACTTCTTTAGAAATAGCAATAATGATGTAATTAAAGTGGTGTTGCCCTAATGGGCCTAAAACCTAAAAAGAAATGTATATAAGAAAAGCAAAAATTAAATAAAAAGGGGATTATGGTGTTGTGCACTTTTTTTGGCATTTACACATTGACGCCGTCTGTGGGAAGGGCTTTTCAAGGAGTTCTTGATTTTTCAAATCCGTTCTTCGGGATCTGTAAAATCGTCTCCTTCTTCCCATCTCGTTAAGCTGAGTTTGTTTGTTAAACCCAAAGATCTGGGAGCTTCCTCCTATTCTTCACCACCTTCTAAAAACCTCCACTCACGACTTCTCGGACAAAGATGCCGGTAACTCGTTCGCAAGCAGACGTTCCAACCACTGCAAACAGTTGTGCAGGAGGTCCCCAATCCATGGAGCAAATCCTTCAACGCCTGATAGCCGCTGAGGAACGCAGCCTAGCTCTGGAGAAACAGAATGCAGAGCTCATGGTAAGGTTGGCTCCACCATTAGCTGCCCCTCCGGTAGCGGCGCCCGACCCTCTAGTAACGGTGCTCGACCACTCTCTGAACCAGCGAGATAGCGACAGCGGGGAAGAGAACGCCGAGTCTTCCCAGCGCTTAGGAAAGGCTCCCACAGCCGACGAATCCATGACCCCTCAAAAACTTCAGGCCATGATGGATGAATTCCAAAGGAAAGTCCTCGGGGACTTGAGACCCCGAACTACCGATGACCTGGCCGTCCAAGCATCAACCGAGTTGATACAGTCACCTTTCGTCCCCGAGATAACCCAAGAGCCTTTCCCAAATAAATTTGTTATGCCTTAGTTCACCCCATACGATGGCACCAAGGACCCCGAGGAACATATTTATCAGATCCACCAGAAGATGACCATGTACGCCGAGAACGAGTCATTTCTTTGCAAGGTGTTTTCCACAAGTCTTGTTGATGCGGCTCTATTATGATTCAGGAAACAGGCACCCCGATCCATCAGCAGCTGGCAACAGTTGACCATGTTTTTCATTGCCCAATACTATGGGAACAAGAGACAGAAGAAGACCATATCCTGCCTCTTCACCATGATCCAGGAAAAAGGAGAGTCACTGAAAAGCTTTCTATCCCGATTCAACATCGAATCTTCTTCTGTCGATAACTGTGACCAGCACTCTGCTGTTGAGGCCTTCCGGATGGCCCTTATTCCAGGGTCTAAGGGTGCGTTTGGAAATGGAATTTTTTGTTCTGTTTTTGTTTTTTGGTACTGTTCATGAGAACAGAACATGTTTGGCAACCATTTTTACTGTTTGTTATGTTCTCAATTTGGAAAGTGTTTTCGTGAATAGTAGAAAAAAATAAGGGAACAACAAAAACCTGTTTTTTTGTTCTTTTTAGGATTTTTCAAAATAAAAATCATTTGCAGGTCGAAAAGAAGAAAACTAGTTTTTTTTTTATTTTTTTGTCCCAAACAAAAATTGTGTTTTTTGTTTTTAAGGTAGAAAACAAGGACAAGAACAAGAATGTTTTTTGTTCTCGAGAAGACAAAAATAAAAACGAAAACAAGGTTTCCAAACGGGGCCTAAGTTCCCCTAATCTCTGGTAAAGCGCCCGTCATCGGGCATTGGGGAATTAAACTCCAGAGCTCAGGGGTACTTAAGGATTGAAGAAGAGGAAACCGTCAGGCAGAAAAAGGCAGCCTTACAATATTGAAGCCTAATCAAAGGATCGGGCGACCGATCGAAAGCGTCCAACTTCATCAGAATCATTAACTCCTTCAGGATCATCAGCTCCGAAACCATTTAAGCACTCCAAAATTGAAGAGAGAACGACGCCCCTGAGGGTCAGCCTTGCGAAACTCTACCAGGAAAACAAAACCAAAGGGATCTTCCAACAACCCCCAACCATCAGACAGCTACTTGACCAAAGGGACAAGTCAAAGCACCGTGCTTTCCACGGTGATTTCGGGCACATCACTAACGAGTGCCTTAATCTTAAACAGCAAGTGGAGGCATTGCTGCTTCGCGGAGAGCTCCAGGATTACATCCAACGGGACAGACCGAGGGCTGATCAACGTGCCCCTAGCGCCCCTCGGAACCCCGCGGACGCACAGCTGGTTAGGATTATTAATATGATTCTTGGAGCCCCCCCCCCCCCCCCCCCCCCCCCCCCCCCCCCATCCAAGGATACGGAAGGATCCCGCTGGAGCCACATGCGGAGAGCCCGCAAGGTGAGAAGAGTCAATGAAATCAATGAAACCCACCACAAGGTAGGAGAAGCGCAGATCATTTTCTCTGCATCAGAACTCTGGAACATCCAGACCCCACATGATGACCCTCTGGATGTGACCCTGATGGTAGCCAACTGCCTTGTGAAGAGAGTCATGATCGATCCTGGGAGCAACGCAAACATCATCACCAAATGGGCTTTTGAAAAACTCGAGATCAACCCGAACGAAATTATGGCATCCCGATGCCCTATTGCAGGTTTCGATGGAAGGAAAATCGAACAGATGGGCGAAATCCAATTGCCGGTATCTGCTGCTCAAAGGACCCTGACTGAGACATTTGTTGTGGTAGATGTCAAGCCTTCGTACAATCTGCTAATGGGAAAGGGATGGATTTATCGAATGCAGGGTGTGCCCTCTACTCTTCACCAGGTCATGAGATGCATAAGCCCCAACGATCTGGGTACCATTGACATCAGGGGTGACCAGGTGGCCGCCAAGGAGTGCTATGTGGTTACCCTCAAGGAGATCCGGAAAAGTAAAGTCCCAATGACATCCCACTCCAAGGAACAAAGTCCAGGCTCCAAATAGCAATTAAAGGAGGGGGATCCGGGAACCCCAATCGTGGTCGAGCCATTACAACCAATCTGTGTTGTACCCGATAGCCCGGAAAAAGTTACTTTTGCAGGTACAAATCTTACTGACCTTGAATTAAAAGAACTGACGCAATTGCTGCAGGACAACTCCGATGTATTCGCCTGGGAGCATACAGACATGCCGGGAATCGATCCTGATATTGCCCAGCATTCATTGCACATTGACCCGAACGTGAGACCAATCAGGCAAAAGCAGAGGCCATGGGAACACATCGGAACCAAATTATAGCAGAAGAGGTATCCAGATTGCTCCAGGCTGGTTTCATTAGGGAGGTCAGGTATCCCGAATGGC
This sequence comes from Cornus suecica, assembly GCA_963922005.1. Taxonomy (NCBI): domain Eukaryota; kingdom Viridiplantae; phylum Streptophyta; class Magnoliopsida; order Cornales; family Cornaceae; genus Cornus; species Cornus suecica. The sequence goes on from OY998241.1 coordinate 80,693,232, forward strand.
TTGCCAACGTAGTGGTCGTGTAAAAGAAGAATGGTAAGTGGAGGGTTTGTGTTGATTTTACTGACCTGAACAGGGCATGCCCGAATGACAGTTTTCCACTGCCGAAGATTGACCAGATGGTTGACGCTACAGCCGGCTACGATCGTCTAACTTTTATGGATGCCTATTCGGCATACAGTCAGATAAAAATGAACCCGATGGACGAGGAAAAGACCTCTTTCATTACAGAGACAGGTACCTATTGCTTTAGAGTTATGTCTTTCGGTCTAAAAAATGCAGGTGCCACTTTCCAGAGATTGGTCAACGGGATCTTCAAGGGGATGATGGGTACAGTAATTGAGACTTATATTGATGACACTGTGGTCAAGAGCAGGAAAAAGGGAGATCATCTCACCCACTTGCGCCAAGTGTTTGACACACTCAGGATGCATGGCATGAAGCTTAATCCGGAGAAATGCTCTTTTGGTGTATCATCCGGTCAGTTCCTAGGGCACATCGTGGACCGAACCAGGATCCAGGCCAACCCGATACAAGTCAAGGCCCTGATGGAAATGAAGGAGCCCCAGACACATAGAGACGTTCAAGTCTTGACGGGAAGAGTGGTGGCACTTAGCAGGTTCATTTCACGACTCACTGACTGATGCAGACCATTCTTTCAGGCAATCAAGGTGAAGAAGGGGGAAATCTGGGGTCCTGAGCAGTCTGAAGCCCTAGCGAGGTTAAAGGAGTATATGGCCGTACCCCCGATCTTATCCACACCGGGTCCCGATGAAGTCTTGCATCTGTACTTAGCAGTATCCTCTATGTCGACCAGTGCAGCCTTTATCAGAGAGGATGGAAACCTTCAGATGCCAGTCTTCTATACCAGCAAATCGTTGGCTGAAGTAGAAACCCGGTACAACAGGCAGGAAAAACTGGTTCTATCACTGGTGAATACAAAAAGACGACTAAGGCATTATTTCGAAGCTCATCCAATCATTGTCCCAACTGTCACTCCTCTCCGAGTCATTATGTCGAAACCTGATCTCTCTAGGAGAATTTCCAAATGGGCCATTGAATTGGGCATATATGACTTGACTTACATACCTCGGGTTTCCATCAAAGGTCAGGCAGTGGCAGATTTTTTGCTCGAAGACGAAATTGAAGAACTCGATCAGATGACTGAGCTAGACACCTGGAAGCTTTTCGTGGATGGCTCAGCCGGGCCCGCCGGATCAGGAATCGGTTTGCAAATCCTGACACCCGACTGTACGCACCTCCACATGTCGGTGCAACTGCAGTTCCCAGCCACCAACAATGAGGCAGAGTATGAAGTAGTCATATCTGGCTTGAGGTTAGCCCGAAACCTCTAGATCTAGTCCCTAGCATGGCACAACGACTCTCAACTAATCGTTCGATAAATTAAAGGGGAATACGAAACAAAAGATCTGAAAATGGATTCTTATCGGGCACTCGTTTTAAAAGAAATAGAAAGCTTTTAAAAAATAACCTTCACTCAGATCCCGAGGATTGAAAACTCTGTAGCTGACCACCTAGTCGGCCAGGTGTCCTCAACCGGAGAAGACCTGACCCGGGTTTGCACTGGTGGATTTATAGTCAGGCCAAGTATTCTGGAGCCCGAACAAGTGATGTTTATCCCATGGGAGCCCAGCTGGATGGATCCCCTGATGGATTACCTATGAAGTGGAACACTCCCAGAGAACAAAACTGAAGCTCACAAGATCAGGAGGAATTCAGCCCGATATTCAGTTATAAATGGGCAACTTTATCAAAAATCCTTCTTAGGTCCTTACTTGAAATGTATTACGCCATCAGAATCAAGAGCAGTGATGCAAGAGATTCACAGTGGAGCTTGTGGGAACCACTCTGGAAGTAGATCCCTTGCCCATAAGATACTCTAACAAGGATACTTATGGCCCTATCTGTCGCGGGATGCCGAAGAGTACGTCCGAAGGTACAAGCCATGTCAGATGCACGAAGACGCTATCCATCGGCCACCTGAGTTCTTACATCCCACCATAGTACCGCTTCCATTCGCCCGATGGGGAATGGATATCGTAGGACCTCTCCCGAAGGCAATTCGATCAAATGCCTATGTCCTTCTGGCCACTGATTACTTCACCAAATGGGTAGAAACTGAAACCTATCTAGCCATCAAGAGTGGCCACGTCATTAAATTCATATGGACCCACATAATATGCAGATTCGGGCTACCAAGGACAATCATGATGGATAATGGGATAAATCTTGACAACAAAGAAGTGAGAGCGTTCTTTGCCGAGCATGGTATTAACCAAAGTACATCTTCCGTCGGGTACCCACAAGGGAACGGACGGGCGGAAAGGACAAATCGAACAATATTCAACACCCTGGCCAAAAAGCTTGAGGAAGCCAAAGGGGCCTGGCTCGAAAAGTTACCTGAAGTGCTCTGGTCATATAGAACAACCCCCAGACAACCCATTGGGGAGACCCCCTTTGCCATGGCACACGACGCTGAGGCTGTGATCCCAATGGAGGTTAGGGTTCCAACCCTCCAGAGCCAGGCCTGGTTGGAAGGACCGAATAACCAACACCTAGCTCACAACCTTAATCTACTAAACGAAAGAAGGGAAGCTGTCGGGATCAGGCTGGCCGCCTACTAATAGCTTGTCCGGAACCACTTTAACCAAAAAGTTAAAAGGAGAGAGTTCCAGGTCGGAGACATGGTCCTTAGACGAAAAATCGGGCTCGTAGGCAAGCTCAGGAAACTTTGGGAGGGCCCGTACACCATTACCGAAGTCATTGGGCGCGGAGCATACCGCGTCCGAAGGAATGTGGATGGCAGAATGGAACCAAACTCCCAGAACGCCTCTTGCCTGAAGAGGTACTACCCATAAAGGGCGAAGTTTTACTTTTACTCTGATCTTTTTATAAAAAGCTTATAGCACCCGATCAATATAAAATCATTTTTATGGCAAAATAGCTAATAAATATCTACAGATCACAATTTGCAAAAAATAAACCAAGTGTTGTTTTGTCTATCGCATGGCCTGAAGTGCCCGAAAGACACAACACAGATCCTGAAGGGATCGCAAAATTTACAAAAAATAAACCAAGTGTTGTTTTGTCTATCGCATGGCCTGAAGTGCCCGAAAGACACAACACAGATCCTGAAGAGATCGCAAAATTTGTAAAAAATAAACCAAGTGTTGTTTTGTCTATCGCATGGCTTGAAGTGCCCGAAAGACACAACACGGATCCTTAAGAGATCGTAAAATATTGCAAAAATAAATAAAGTGTTGTATTGTCTATCGCATGGCCCGAAGTGCCCGAAAGACACACACACTGATCCTGAAGATATCACAAATTTACAAAATAAACAAAGTGTTGTCTTGTCTATTGCATGGCCTGAAGTGCCCGAAAGACACAACACTTTGAATAAAATCTAAGTAAAAAAAAAAAGAAAAAGAATCAACTATACAGGAACCATGATTTCTCATTAAAAAATGGGCCCTGATGGCTAAGGCTTACAAAATATCTTGCAAATGAAAATGAAAGATCCTAAGTGTTAGCTTCAGTGCCTTCCGCATTGGAGTTCACAAGAACAATGGACCCATCGGGAACTGAAAGGTCAGTATCAGACGTTAGGCTCATCCTCGGAAGAGGCTTGGTCAGGAATTCACAGAAGCGAATGTCATCAGGACCTCCAACCGGATCGTCGTACGGTGGGGCAATGCCCAAATTCTCATCCAATTCCTCTACTGAGGCGAAGTCCCTCTCCTCAACAGGTTTCTGGATGTCCTTGAAACATGACCTCCAACCGAACCCGATTCGGTATTGGGCAGTGTCGCAGAAGCGCTTGTACATCTCATTGCCACCCCGATGGCACATCTCCACCGTCGACCTCTCCACTGCAAGGAGATTCTCGGTCTCAGCTTTCTCCTCCAGAAGCTTCGTCTTGGAAGCCCTCATTTTCAGCCTTCAGGCCCTCATTCTCAGTCTTCAGGGCCTCCGTTTCAGCGAATAGGGCCCGCCGTACCGCCTTCATCTCCTTAATCTTCTGTTGGGCAGCCTGAAGCTGCTGCTCCGCGGAGATTGCCCTCTTGGTCTGGGCCTCCAGCTTATCATTGGATATCGATAGCATGGTGGCAACCTTTTTCCTGGAATCTTCCTTCAGCCTCAGAAGCTCACTAGATTTACGGAGCAGCTTGGTGTCCTCCTCCATCTTCGCATTGTAGGCTTGGGTCAGGTAAAACATTTGCCAAAAGAACAAGTGTTAGCTTGATCAAGAAATAAAGGAGAGAAATACCAAGTATGACTGATGAAATAGTATATTGAAGGGGTACCTTCATGGAAATTTCCGGACCAGTCAAGGCCAGTTCTGCCCGATCGATCTATCTCAATTTCTTTCGGTTTACAGGGGTTCAGATCTGGGAACCCATTGCCCGAAGGGCGACGTCATTGTCAATGGTCTCGTGTCCCCTGACCAAAAAGTCACCACCTGGAAGTGTTATCTTTGGCGCCCAGGGGACGGGTTGCTCCTCTTCAGTTGCAGCCCCAGACTCCTCTACTATGATTGGAGATGACGTTGTGGTCAGACGGGGCCTAACCGATCGATCGGGGGTAACCTCCTCAGATCGGGTACGTTGTGTCCCCGCTAGACTAGCCTCTCCCTCAATCAGTTGGGATCTAGGAACGGGAATGTCTCCTGAAGGAGGAACAAAGGGTGCTCCGGCAGTACCAGCTCCTGAAGGAGGGGGCGGAGTAACCTGAATGTTTCCCATCGGGGGGGATGGAGTCACCAGAATGTTTCCCACCGATGGTAAAGGAGTTGTCCCAGATACAGGAGTCGGAGTACTTTGGGACCCCTGACCGTTTTGAACCTCCTCCGGTACTGAAGGGATCGTTTGAGGGCCAGGTACCCGCTTGGCCTTCTTCTTAAGCACAGCTTGCGGGATCCTCAGCATCGTATTTTGTCCTTCTGATGTGAGTGCTTGCAAATTAGAACCCGTTAGGAAAACGCCACACATCCTCAGGGGCTGCCCCTAAACTTTAGATTTAAGGATGTGAAATCGGGACTTTATGTAGTTTGGAGTTTTAAACCGGTTGGGCGCTCCCAGAAACTCCAGCACATGATGACCCAACTTATCATCGCACTGTTCGCAGTTGCAGGACCCTTTATGGTATGGTTTGAAAGAAGTGAACAAGGATTTGTCAAATTCACTAGGGACTTTATATCCAGCTGAGCCAGGAAGCCTCCAGTTCCCGCTCACCAGGATCATTCTCTCCTTCCACCCCTTATTAGACTTCTCAGTGCCGTCGCAAATCTTTCTCTCATTTAAAGAAAAAAGGTTGTACCGACCCCTACAGTCCTTCTGACCCTATATCTTGTAACAGAACAAGAGCTCAGCCAGACCCAGATCAAGACCCAGCTCCCGATTAATTATCAGGAGCATAGCCACGATCCTGAAGAAGTTAGGCCCCACTTGAAGCGGGGCCAGACCCAAAGTAGCTAAGGTGTAAAGAAAGAAAGGGTGAATCGGGAATTTAAGAACCTGAAGGTGGAAGGATGACAGCAAAATCTGATGATCCATGACCCCCTCACCCTTCCTTAAGTCGTATTTTTTGGGATAATTCTTAATGATTACCCCATCGGGTATCCCGCACTTGACCCTCAATCTTTTCAATACCGTTTCTACCCTATGTGCAGGAGGGAGGGGGTCGGCATAAAATTGATCTCCAGAACTCCCTGCAGCCGGATCCCCACCCGCTGCAATGTTTTGTTTGACCTCAGGAGGACTGGACCCGACCGTCCTAACGACTTCTACTGAGGGAGAACTAAGGGAAACATCTGGGTCCACAGAAGAGGGGAGACGGTCGCTACCCGACCGGGTATCGTCACTATCGGACATATTGAAATAGAGGTAGGAAAGCTGAAAGAAAAGAACTTACTCTAAGATGAGTCTCGATGACGTTTCGGACGTTTTCCTGGAAGGATGAACGGATTCTGGCAATGATAAGCAAAGAACTCTAGTTGCAGAGAGTTTTCTGAGAGCTATTGGCTTTGAAATGCAATGATTGTTCAGCAAATGCAATGGGTATTTATAGAGGTCTCTGAAATGCTCGAAAAGCCGTGCGCTTGGGAAGCGAAGCGTCACATCGTTTCACGTGCGCCTCCTCAGCCCCCATTCCGCAAATCGAGGTTACCTAATACATGAACTTCAAGTGGCTAAATGATGAGACGGCTGTCATGATTAAAGAGACTTGCCACGTCACCCCAACAAGATGAATGCACCTTAATTTCCATTTTTCCTTCTTGGTAATGGGCCTGATTGCCCGAAGTCCCGCCACCAAGAGGAGGGCTTATGTAAGTGTGGAAATTCTCAAGCCCATCGTGCATTGGCCCATCAGGCCGTTGGCCCAACAAGATCCTCACAAGCCTAAATAGTAGGCCCATTAGAGTCTATACTTCTTTAGAAATAGCAATAATGATGTAGTTAAAGTGGTGTTGCCCTAATGGGCCTAAAGTCCAAAAAGAAATGTATATAAGAAAAACAAAAATTAAATAAAAAGGGGATTATGGTGTTGTGCACTTTTTTTTGGCATTTACAATATATATTTTTTGAATTATATATATATATTTTTCAAATTTTATATATATTTTGAAATTTATATTTTTTTTTGAATTATATATATATATATTTAGAATTTTATATATTTGTTTCAAATTATATATATATATATTTGAATTTATATATATTTTTCGAATTTTATATAGTTTTTCTAATTTTATATATTTTTTTCAAATTTTATATATTTGTTTTGACTTATATATATATATTTCAAAATTTATATATTTTTTCGAATTTTATATTTTTTTGAATTTTTTATATTTTTTTCAAAATTTAATATATTATTTATGAATTATATACATTTCAAAATTTATATATTTGTTTCGAATTATATATATATATAGATTTTCGAATTTAAATATATTTTTTGAATTTTATATATAATTTTTTTTATAGATGGGAAAATATAATTATCCAACCAAGATGGGGAAAAGTGTAATATGTTCAAACAAGAGGGGTGAAACTGTAATTTATGTGAGGGGCATTTAAGTCATTTTGACATAAAAATTGGCTGGAGCGAATATTTGATTAAAATCTAAAATGTTAGGAAGTTTGGCAACATGGAATTTGGTGATTAAATCCTGAAAACTCAGAAGGTTTTGTTTAAATTAGCCTTTTATTAATGCAGGTTGGATACCACCAGGTGGTTTTGCAAATATTAGTTTATTGGATTTTTTTTTCAGGAAAATATTGTCAATAAGTTTTATAAACAGTCTTGATTTGTGATTTTGAGTAACTGCAATTTGACTATTCTTTGGTGGAAACAACTCTCTGGTTGGAATCTGTGCATCAGTTTAGAAGAAAAAGCAGGATACCTACAAGACGTTAGTGATTTTCTACTGATGCCCAGGTGGTTGCATATATTAGTTTATTGGATTTCTTTCCAGGATTTGTGATCTCGAAAAACCTAAATAAAAATTGAAAAAATCCAAGTTGCATGCTCAAGGGGCCCAGATCTACCGGACCAAATCTAGCTAGATCCAACGGACCAGCTCTAGCTTTTGGCCGATCTGGTCCCCTTGAACTAAAGAGTGGGACTCTGTTAAATGATTAGATTTGTCAAGTTGGATCAAAACCGGTGATAAAGTAAAAGGAGAGGATACAGGTTGCTAAACAGATAGAACTTGAGACACGCAAGAAGGAAGTCATCGGAAGAACAAGCTTGAGTTAGGACTTAGGACCTAGGCCCTATACCACGGGATATATAGAGTCTACGGGACTGGGGAGTGACCTTCTAATTGCTTATCACATGAAAATAGCATTATACACAAATGTATGACCTAATGCATTTCCTTCAGCATATTCAGTCACACCATAATTATATGTCAACTCCAGAACAGCGGTCTTTTATCTTCGTCAGCACACCCCATCATGGCTAAGGTGACATGGAACAGAAAATAAACCTAAGTGATACAATTAATATAATGTGACACCTGAATCCTAGTCGATCTGAATCTAAGTGTAAAAAATACAGAAACATTGCCTTGTATTCTGGTCTATCAATCTTTCTCGAAAGTTTTATTCCCAATGCCTGCACAAATGGGTTCCCAGAAATTCAGTATACAGATTTGATAGTAAAATTAGTAAGGTCAGCACGAGACAAAATTAGTAATATTTATTCTCGGGTTTTACTTTTGCTGACAACCCCAACTAAACAGGCAGGAAGATATAACAGCAGGTTAGATATTGCTGTCACGTGTATAATATTCCAGACTGTTCCTTTCAAAATGGAAGTTAATATGATGTATAGAATAGTTTGGTAATTGAAGCTGGAAAGGCAACAGTACACATCTCAAAATTGTTAAATACTTATTGCAAATTCATAACATTAATATTAAGGGTGAATCTGTTTTATCAAAGCACAGGCTAGTCTTTTCCCAACTACTCATTCGACTTCCCCGATATGTCAAATTTACACATATCCAAGATGTAAAAGACAAGGTATTAGGTTCTTTAGTTGCTCCAGCCATATCAATCACCAAATGCACAACTTTTAGGATTAGAGAATTACATTTTAATATCCTTCAAAGTGAATCCAGTATTTTTCTACCATATGGATGACATGTCTTTCTGCTTACCTGATCTGAAAATGGCTGATAACCACTACCACCACTGGCAAGACTCATCCATCTAGAGCAACTTTCTTCAACCTGAAAACTAGATAGATATTAAACTCTTACAGAGATATTATGTACACGTAAATTACATTTGTTCTACTACCTGAGATACTTATCCACATTCACAAACATAAATCAAGTTGAGTTGAAAAGCACATTGATATACCTTCTCACAGAACTTAATAGAACGATCAAGATCACCAACATGTAGCATTACTTGACAGAGTGGTACAGGAGTAGAACCTCTTTGAATGATTTCAAATGCGTAACCATCAGGATCTTTCACAAAAGCAATGACAGAACTTCCACCTTTAACAGGACCAGGCTTCCTTGAGACATTGCCATTCTTGGCCTTTACTTCTTCAACCAACCTGTAAACCTGCAAACAAGTATGATGAGGATGCCAGATTCAACTGAAACCAAATCATGTGCTAAATCATTAGGATAACACTTAAATCTGGAGTTGCAATAGCAAAATGTCCAAAGCTTGTTCCAATTTCATATTTATCCACTCCATAGTCTAGGAATCATCAGAAAGAATATATAAGCAATGCACAGAAAGAGAAAAGAATATAAATGTGAATTTACAACCCCAAAACTAGTACAGTAGTAAGGAAAAATAATGAAGAAGCATAACAAATTAGGAATGATTGATTATAACATACTGTAAATTAACTCCACTACCAAATGAGAGTCTTCTGGACCAAACCCAAGAAAGGCATTTGAGTATTTCTCTTCTGGAACCTCTCTCCTCCTTAACAGCTTCATCCCAAAACATTCTGTGTAGAACCTGGTCATACATAAAAGTGGTAATTGACAAATTTCGAAAAATGAAAAACCAAAATCACAATTAGCAAAGGTAATGCTTTAATTATTATTTCCCTAAATAGTCAAGGAGGCCAACCCAATGCAATAAAAACATACTTGATGGTGCGGTCAAGGTCACGAACACGATATACAGCATGTAAGAACTGGCGTTTATCCTTCTTTGGCCACTCCAACAACTCGTCACTAGGAGTAACAGGTGCGTCTGCAGCTATATTCAACTAAAAATGATTGCTCTGCTCCCGAAAAAACTTAAATGTCAGATAGAAGGGACATTAAATTCTACCATCCTTCGGCAAAAAGAGTAGTGGTAACTGCTACAAAAAGACAGCATATTCAACTGAGATAGATTGATTTAGTGTCACTATAAATGGAACCATCGAAATTCTATATGCTTCAGAAACAACCCATGAATTACTTAATTTATTTTATTTAACAATTTTTCTTCAAAGTAGACAACAAAAAAAATTGGGGTCTAAGAGTGCTTCTCCAAAGGGTCCAACTATTCAAACTTGTACGTGTAAATTGACAACTCGGAGAAATTTTCGCGAAAAGAAAGTTACTAATGAGTAATATTAAATTCAAATCTTCTGATAAACCCCACATTCAAAAAAAGAAAAAGCTACCCAATATACACAGAGGAGATTAATAGTATGAAATCGAAACTTGATGATTCAAAGATTACTCAGAAAAGTTCAGATTATAAGAGGTTGTAGCCAAAAAAGTCACAATCACCCCTTCTTTGGACCCAGAGTTCTCGTTGGCGTTTACATGGTGTACGTGCGGATTCTGTCAAGCCCATTAGCCTAGCAAAGGAAGGAGCCCGTAGGGAAGGCCCACCCCAAAGGCCCATTTCGTGAAATATTCTAGAACAAGCTTGAGGAACAAGTTAGTGATGTGGCAAAAGGACAAAAATAATATAAGCAAGAGAATGTTGCCCAAATGGGTTCAAAGCCCAAGAAGGGAATGTATATAAGGAAAGCCAAATCTGAATAAAGTAGGGGATTATTGTGTTGTGCATTTTTTGGCATTTACATATGGGCTTGTGCAAGCCTCTCATTTTCAGCTTGAGAGATTGGCTCAGAAACCGTCTGTCATGACCCGCCACAACCCCTGTAGATGTTGTCCACTTTGCACACCCTCCTCTCGGTGTGCAGAATTTTATCCAAAAGTGTCTACACAGTTGAAGTGAGGGTGTCCCACACATAAAAGCCCACGGGAATTTTTCCCCTAGGCGACGTGGGAGGGGTATCATTCATGGTTCAATTTCCGTGCATGAAATTTCTACCAACTGTCAATGCAATTTTGATCAGGAAAGAGTCAACCTCAACAGCATAAAGCTAGGGTATGCCACCTAAATAATATGATTGAGTAGAGTGGTAATGACGTCGCCATTGTTCAATCCAAAGAGGCAGGACTTGGCCCAAATGAAGGAAGCATTATGAACTGGGAGTCCCCCTCAATGTCAACATGACTGTAGCTCCAGTGTCTCTTACAATTACAATGCTAGAATTCTTCTGAGTGGATGTGTTAACTATCTGCTATTGCACTTCAGATGGACAGTTTATCGGACTGAATAGAAGTAGTTTGTTTGTCAATGACGAGCACCAAAACAAATAGACAAAAGAAGAACAAGAAGATGACAATGGAGCTGATAATCCTGTTTGTGGAAAAATTGTTTGTCATTATTACAAGAGTTACTTTGGTATGGCAATATGTGGCATTGCAAGTGTAGTATCAAATCTTTGGTGCTATTTCAAGTATTTCGACTCCATCTTAGTAGCATAAAATATAATTCATGCGGACTAGTATTCAAAAGGACTCCACCGGCCGCTCGATAGAAGCCTGACCAATTAATAATCATTTATCTTGAAGCCTATAAAGGATTTAAGAAAGGGAGTATATTTCATCAGGCATTATATAAATGTCATGGCTATATATATATATATATATATTTCAAATAAATGAGAGTGTTACAAATTGCCCAAAAATCAAGCACCAAAAACAGAAAATGAAATTGATAGCATAAATAAACCAAAAACACACACAAAACAAAATATAGTGACTAACAAAGAACAAACAATGATTTACCAATTGTAGACAGAAGCCCTCCTGATCAGGATCAGGATCATCAGCATCAGGAGAATGGGGAGCATCATAAAAAAAAACCATGTGAGGATGCAGAGCAAGTGGAAGTCGACTATGAATTAGAAAAGGCCTCTGGTTATGGTGGAGGAGCTGAAAAAAATGAAGTGTGTTCTTGATGGTACTTATCAAAAAAATAAATATAAAGATAAAGATAAAGATAAAGATAATAAATCATGCTTGTGATAATCCCCCGATGAACATCGTTGAAGTTTCGCATATTATAGATCCGTCTGCGGCAGCCGGCAAAGGGACAAACATGATATGGGTGGAGGCAATTCTTCAGGGTTGATCTCATGCTTCCATGGCCAATTGGGGAGGCCCTGGGTAATTGTATTGAGGGGGTAGTGGAAGGGCGGCGGCGACGGGTGTTGGAGGAACGGCCGAGGCAGCGGGCGCGGTGGTTGGCGGGGTAGAAGAAGGGGAGAGAGAGGGTGGGTTTGTGGAAGAGAATGCTGGTGGTGGAGTGGATCTTGAAGCGGCGGTGGCTTTGCTTAATACTACATAAGAAATAGTATTCTTTTTTTACCTTACTACGTCGTTTTGGTCCAAGAATCCGTCTGGTCCCACAATAAAGCATATTTCTCGTGTGTGTTGGTTGTGTTGTCTGAGGGAGGGACAGAGAGAGAGAGGGCGTATTAGGGTTTCCATTGTCGTCGATTGCAGAACAGTATCATCGAGCAGGTATATCTTCTTCTCCACCTCTGTGTCGCTCAGCAATCAATCTTGTTATCTTCTATGATTATTCTTGTAAGTTGTTTCTTTTGCCTTTTTTTTTTTTTTAAAAAAAAATATTGATTCAATCGATAATTGGGGGTTTTTTTTTTTTTGGAAAGGAAGTCAATATTATAAGAAAACCCAAGGCTTGCCTACAAAATACTTGGGCATACCCAAGGGTGGTAACTCCAAACCCACCAAAGGGTCAAACTCAACTCCCAAACTAAGGAATTATACAAAGCTCTCAAAATATCTCTGTTACAATGCTTGCAAAAGTAGCATAATACATTTTGAATAATAAATAGTCAAAACAATGCCTTTATGTCTTGTGTACTCCCAAATTGCTAACAATAAATCTCTCAAAGTATCATAACCATAACTGAGCAGACCCATCAAAATCACCATCTGAAGCAGCACAAACCCAACATCAGCCTTGTGAAGCACCCCAAAACATTATACCACATAAAGAACAGTTGCCCCCAAGTCTTAGCAGATTCCAATATCAAATGCATCCAACCTAAAGAAGAAAACATGATTCACTCTTTACCATCTTGATCCACACCATAAACAAATAACATACAGCAGCAGAGATAATCCCCTCCTCAAAACAAGCTGCACCCAGGTTATATAGAGTCTCAAATCCCATATATAGACTGAGAAAACCAAGACTATCACACTGTACTCTGCAATCTGGTTTGAAAAGACTGAATTCTGAAGTTAACAGTAGTAATAATTTCATGAATCAACTGATTAGCACCCCTACATTCTCTTGCAAAAATCCTCATGTTTCTTTCCCTCCAAATTATATAAATGGTAGCTGCAAACAACAATTTAGCATTGATAGACTGAATGGACTTGTTTATCAGATTTTAATGTTACAACAATGGAGCAATTCTACCCAATTGTGCCCAGCATGCTCTAACTCAGTGCCTTTAGCCACAGACTTTCATATTTTCTGGGTAAAAACACATTTGAAAAAAAGGTGCTCCGTATTTTCACAAGGCAAGTTACAAAAAATACATTTCTGGTCTTGTAACATTCCATACAATACAAGCTTCTCTTGAGTCTGTAATCTATTGAGGATCACTGTCCACAAGATAAAAGCATGTCTAGGAATATTTGATGAGAGCCACACAGTTTTATACCACATAGCCTGCCCATCTCTACTTCTAACATGATCCCAAGCAGTTTTAATTGTAAATTTGCTCTGAGTTGGAATCCATATCAGTTTATCATTAATATGAACATTAGGCTTTTCCAACTTCAAGATGTCATCCCTCAACTCCATTAACTGATGAGAAACAGTAGTAGTCAATCTTGTGGAGTGGAACATTGCAGTAGTTGGGGATTTCCAGTCATTATTGGAGATAATATTGCTCACAGTAGCCTCCCTTCTCATCCCAGAATTATAAACAATTCTTTCCCCATACTTTGCAACAATGGAGATATTATATAGCCAGCTATCATTCCACGAAGAAATAGATTTGTCATCCCCCACTTTATACTTAATCAATTCTCTGAAAGTCTCCCTCACACCCAAGATTTTTTCCCAACCCCAAGATCCCTTTTCGGGGATTTTAAGATTCTAAAAATCTCTTTCTTTTATCAACTTCAGCTTTACCCATTTACTCCAAAGACTAGTTGCTTCAGGATTAATTGCATTCCATAAATGTTTACCAATAGTTGCAGTGTTCCACTCCATAAGATCTTTCAATCCCAACCCCCATTCATTTTTTGGTAAGCATACTCTAGTCCATGCCACCTTCTCTTCTCCACTTTTCAGATCAGCACCTTTGGAAATAAATTTTCTCATAATGGAAACTAGGTCTTTCATAACTGCCTTTGGGAGCAAAAATGTAGAACTTCAATATACTTGGACAGAAAAAACAACAGCTGCAAGTAATTGTAACCTCCTTGCAAAAGAGAGGAACCTACTGTTCCATGATTGCACCCTTTTTGTGATTTTAAATATCAACTAAGCACAATCCTCAGCCTTTAATTTGTTTGACACCAAAGGAGCACCCAAGTACTTTACTGGCAATGTCCCCAAATTGAATTTTGAAATAGACAGAATATCCCCCAAAACATGATCATCAATGCCAACAGCAAACAATAAGCTTTTGGATGGATTAGGCTTTAAGCCAGACCACACCCCAAACTGATTTAAAGCACCTAACATAGTTTTCACATAGAATTTACATTCCCCCCCCCCCCCCCCCCCCCCCCCCCCCCCAGAACAACAACAGATCATCTGCAAACATCAAGTGATCTGTTTAATCTAGCACACTTCCAATGGAATTTGAAAGCTTCACCAGGGACCACTTCTTTTTTTGGTAAGTAAGAAATAGTATAAAAAAGCACCCAAACGGGGGGACCGTCCCATATACAAAGCGCCCTAAGGGCCAAGAGAACCCAAAAACTCTACTTTCTCATCAAAAGATTTACAATTACGACCCTCCACCCAACAAAATAAGTTAGAAACGAACACGTCCTTTAACACTCCCAAAGAGGACTCCACATCCTCAAGACAACGCCTATTGCGTTCCAACGAAATGCTCCACCAAAGGCAAAGCAGAGCCACCCTCCAAAAGGGGACATTGGGTCCCCTTGTCTTAATCCCCTTTCACCTTTAAAAAACCCTTCCAACGCACCATTGATATTTAAGGAAAATTTAGGAGATGAATAGCAAACACAAATCCACTGTCTCGCTTTAGTAGGCACTCCAAATCCAATAAGAACCTCATTGAGAAAATCCCATGAAACAGAATCATAGGCTTTTGTAAGATCTATCTTCATTGCCACTCTAGGTATATTCTTGTTCTTGTAGTAATGTAACATGATCTCCTGAGCTAACAACACATTTTCCTCAATATTCCTATTTGGAACAAATCCAAATTGGTTTGCACCTATGTAACATTGATTCGGATACGGGGTGCAGATATGATACGATACGGACACGGGGATACGACAAATCTAAAAAAAATAAGATACGGGTACGGCAGGATACGACAAAAAGAATTAACACTTTTTTATATATAAAAGACTAAATTCTGGTCAATTCTTGAAAATATTAGGAAGATTGAACCATTACAAACACATGAGTTTCTTTTGTAACACTTTAAACAAGCACATGTCGTTGATACATAATAAAGATTAATTTTTTCTTGACTATAGTACTGCATAATATTGTTAGGAAAGTTTATTTCTAATTTTTAAAACTTGTTAAAAACGTATTATTTGGTATTTAAGAAATATTGGTTACGTGATCGAAGTATCTTACAAGTATCGGATACGTGTTATAAATTAAAAAAATATAATTTAAAATTATAGATATGTTTAAGAAGTATTGGACACGTATCCGCGAGTATCGGTATCCAACACGTAAAAAATACAGCATTCAATCCATCAGGAGCCTTATCATCCTTCTTTGCAAAAATAGTATCTCTGATTTCTTCTGCAGTAACCTCTTTTAACATCTCCTCACCTTGTTGATCTGAAACAGGACTAGAAATGAACTCTTTAAGATTAGAATGCCTCTCACTATTCTGTTTTGAAACAGGTTCTCAAAATACCCCACAAATTCCTTGTTAATATCATCTTGCTCTGTGACAATGGAACCATCATCCTTGGAAATAGAATTAATCCTGTTCATAGTTCTTCTTTGAGTTGCAATTTTGTGAAAATATCTTGTATTTTGATCCCCGAGTCCCAACCACTGCACCCTAGATTGTTGTTTATATAAACTTTCTTCAGCATGAGAAAATTTATAGAAATCAGTTATGCATTGTTTCTCTGTATTGTGAAGCTCACTCTTTCCCAAGTCTTTCTCAATTAGCTCTTGAACATTTAATAGCTTCCTTCTAGCATCATCAACCTTGCTGGGAATATTACCAAAATCTCTCTTATTAAGGATCTTCAAAGTCTGCTTAACCATCTTAAGCTTTTGCACCACGGCAAACATTTTAGATCCTCCCACATAATTACTCCAAACCTGCCTTATCACTATTAAGAAATCCTCATGCTTGGTCAAATAGTTATTGAATCTAAATGGTCTCTTTATCCTTTTAATCTCCTGAGGAATTCTAATAGCAATAGAAGCATGGTCAAACACCCCTGGAGGACAAAAATTAACCAAAGAACTAGGATAGGCCAAGCATTAACCAAACACCTAAAAGCGTGACCATTAGACCAAGAAAATTTTATCCCAGAATACTTCACATCAAATAACCCAGCCTTCTCAAGAGTAACACCACATTGTTTCATTGCAGCATTCCACTTATCAGAGCCACCCCATCTTTCATGTCTATATCTAATAGCATTCAAATCACCGGTGCATACCCAAGGTTCATCAATCATACTCTTAGAAATATCAATTAAATTTTCTCAAAGCTTCCTCCTAATAATGTAATCATTACTTCCATAGATAAAGGTAGCATAACAGTTAAAGGAGTTATCCACAGATTGAATTCTGCTCTGAATAATTTGATCACTGTTCTTAAAGCATGTCCACCTTAACTTTCATAGGTTTTCAGCATACCCTCACTGTACCCAACTCAGCATGATCATAGTTATTAAACATATTCCATCCTGGACATATATGGTTTAGAACTTTCTTTGCATACTCTTTCAGCACTTTAGTTTCTATAATGCAGGATATAGAAATATCTAAATTCATAATCATAAGCTTTATCTCTCTCTGTTTCACATCCCCATTCAGCCCCCTTATATTCCATACATAAATCAGCATAACACAAAATCATATAAGAGGATCAGTCTCACCCTTCTCTGGGGTTCCTATCTTTAGCATTCTTTTATTTTTATATTTGTGGAATCTTATTTTAACACCCCGCTCCAACACTTGGTATGATATTATCCGCTTTGGGCCCAACCCGCATGGTTTTGCTCTTGGGCTCCTGCCCAAAAGGCCTTTTACTAATAGGAGACAACATTGCACTTATAAGCACATCCCCAGACATATACCCGAGCGATGTGAGACATCACAATCACCCCCCTTTTGGAACCCAGCGTCCTCACTGGTGTTACCCACGGGCTTATGCATGCTCCCACACTTAATTCCGGCCGGGCTCTGGCTCTGATACCAATTTTAACACCCCGCTCCAACACTTGGTACGATATTGTCCGCTTTGGGCCTAGCCCGCACGGTTTTGCTCTTGGGCTCCTGCCCAAAAGGCCTCTTTCCAATTGGAGACAACACTGCACATATAAGCACATCCCCAGACCTATACCCGGGCGATGTGGGACATCACACTTACTAAAAACCCCAACACTAGTTGTTAACAGATTAATAGGACTTGCAACTCCTTTACCCTTCTTTATTTTCCCCTGTAATATTCTTGGTATATTTGGAGCCTCTTCCTTCTTATAAATTATCAAATCAACCTTTACATCATCCAAACCCCAGTCATCCACTATATCTCCTTCCTCAGGGTCATTTAAACATGAAAACTTATTAGGAGATAATATACATACCTTCCCTTCATTAGTAGAAGACTCATCCATGTCCTGCTCATTTAGCTAATTCTCCTCTTTTTCAATGTTTGGAACACTGACATTCTCCTTTTGTCCACACATATCTGGAGTCACTACTTGTTCAATGCTTGGACTGTCACTATTATGAGGATCCTGAAGTACCATCTTCTTTGTCAAATCATTCTGATCCTTTTGTATTCAATCCACTTTATTGCTCTGCTCTTTGATCTTTTCTCTACTATTTTGAATATCATGTGCCCGTTTGGCTGACCGAGGGTGATCGGAACACGAAGTTCTTTCATCGTGTTGCCAATGCCCACACGAGGTCTAATCATGTTGGGAGTATCATTATTGAGGGGTTCTTGTTGAGTTTTGAGGAGGAGATCCGTTAGGGGATTGCAAGTTATTATCAACGTTTGTTTGAGGAGAGATATGAGTGGAGACCACGGTTGAATGGACTTTATTTTGACTATATTTTTTAGGAGGATCGTGTTAGCTTGGAGATCCTGTTCTCGGAGGAGGAGGTGGTCAGGGCGCTGAAGTCTTGTAATGGGCACAAAACCCGTGGACCTAATGGGTTTATTATGAGGTTTCTCCTTAAGTGTTGGTCCGTGGTGAGAGAGGAGGTGATGGGCATTTTTCGTGATTCTATCGTGAGGGTTGCTTTGTGAGGTCTCTTAATGCTACTTTTATCTCCCTTCTTCCTAAAAAGGGGGATTGTTAGTGACATTAAGGATCTTAAACCCATTAGCCTGCTTGGATGTATTTATAAGTTGATCACTAAAGTGTTAGGGTTTTGGATGGGCGGTGTTCTGGATAGGGTTATTTCTGATTCCCATAATGCTTTTGTTGGTGGCCGCAAGATTCTTGATTCGACTCTTGTCACGAGTGAGGTAGTGGATGTTAGACTTCAAAGTGGGATTATAGGGGTCCTTGTGATATTAGATGTGGAAAAAGGCTATGATCATGTCAGTTGGGGTTTTCTATTGTATATGTTGGAGCTGCTTGGGTTCGGTGAGAGGTGGAGGAGGTGGATCCGTTTTTGCATATCGTCGGTGAGTTTCTCTGTTATGGTTAACGGTTCTCCCTCAGGATTTTTTGGTAGTTCCCGTAGCCTGAGATCGCCTATCTTCGTTCTTGTTCCTGGTTGTGATGGAGGCTTTCAGTTGGATGATGACTCGGGCCTCGGAGGCGGCTCTTCTTCGCGAATTTAGAGTGACGAGTGTGGAGCATTGGATATGTCTCACTTGCTTTTTGCGGATGATACGCTAGTGTTTTACGACGCATAGGAGGTTTAGTTACGGCATCTCAGATATATCTTGATTTGTTTTGAGGCTGTCTCAGGCTTGAAAATTAATACTGGGAAGAGTTCATTGATTCTGGTAGGAGAGGTGGGGAACATTGCTTCTTTGGTTGCAGTGTTAGGTTGTGGTGTCAGCCAGTTACCTTCTATTTATCTGGGTTTACAGGTGGGATCGGCGGCTCAGCGTAAACCTTTCTGGGAGGCTATGGTTGACCAAGTTGCTAAGAGATTAGCAAGTTGGAAACGTCAGTACCTTTCCAAATGAGGCCGACTCACTTTGGTAAAGTCTGTGTTGTCCAATCTTCCCACTTATTTTTTGTCTATGTATCAGATTCCCAGCAGTGTGGCTCTCAAGATTGAGAGACTTCAGAGGCAGTTCTTATGGGAGGGGATTGCGAGCACTCTTCTATTGCTCTTATTCGGTGGGAGTTAGTCTGCCACCCGTTACAGGAAGGGGGACCGGGACTTCGACGTTTCGTGCCTTTCAATAAAGCTTTGTTGGGGAAGTGGCTTTGGAGATTTGGGATTGAGAGGGACCGATTGTGGAGGAAGGTGATTGTATGCTGCTACAGAAAGGACCATAACAGTTGGTGCTCGCGTCCGGTACGCTTTCGTAAAGGTTTGGGGGTTTGGAAGGATATTAGTCGTGGTTGGACTGTTTTTTCTTCTCATATTTGCTTTGGCATTGGTACTAGTAGCTCGGTTTGTTTATGGTCTGACCCTTGCTGCAGTGACTCTACCCTAGTTTCTTCCTTTTCATATTACTCGCGATCGACATGTTTGCGTTGCTGACTTTTATCGGCTTGATAACGGTAGGATCGTCTGGGATGTTCAGTTTGTGAGACCTTTTTAGGATTGGAAGCTAGAGGAGGTGTTTGGCCTTCTAGGTTTATTATACAGCTTGCCCATCCCAGGAGGCAGGTTTGATCGAATGGTGTGGTGTCCTTCTCCTATTGGAGGCTTTTCGGTGTCCTCTTTTTTCAGGATGTCTTCTCAGTTGGTGCTTGGCTTTTCCTTGGAAGGAGATTTAGCGTTCTGGTGTTCCTCCTAGAGTCGCCTTTTTTGCATGGTCAGCGGTTTGGGGCAGAATTCTAACCTTAGACAACCTTTAGCGCTGCAACTTCGTTGTGGTCAATAGGTGTTTCATGTGTAAGAATAATGTGGAATCCGTTGACTACCTTCTCCTTCACTGTCCGGTGGCGTATAATTGTTGATGTTTAGTTTTTGGATTGTTTGGCATTTCTTGGGTGATGTTGGCTTCGGTCCGTGAGTTCCTTGATGGTTGGTAGGATTGATTCATGGGGTTGCGGGCCCGTCCTTTCTGGAAAGTGGCGCCTTTGTGTCTTTGGTGGGTAATTTGGCTCGAACGTGACAAAAAGTGTTTTGAGGGGGTGGAGTCCCCGATTGGTTTCTTTAAAGATTCTTTCATTTCCTTTTTGTTTTATTAGGTGGATGATAGATTTTGTTCATCTATAGCAGAAAATATTATTTTTTTGGGCTCGCTTAGTTCATAGAGCGGTGTCTTGTAATATTGGGATGCACTCCCCGTTTGAGTGCTTTTTATAATATACTTATCAAAAATATATATATATGTGCCTCCTTCTGCATTGCCCCACAAGTGTCGCTACTCGTATCATCTTGGTTAACACGCACTGGATCTTTCTTTCTCACTTTCACCCATTCTTATTTAATCTCTTTTGTCTTTGATGTTTCAGTTTGGATTTTAGTTTTAAGACAATTTTTGGTGGAATGCCCAATTACTTTGCATAGCTCACATCTCATTGGAATCCATTGATATTCTACTTCTGTAGGCACAATTCTCCCCCCTGACATTTTAATTCCAATTTCAGTCCTCAGTTCTGATAGAACATCCACTTCAATGCACATTCTAGCATAGTTCATTCTTTTCCTCCCCTCTGTTTGTGTATCAACATATAATGGTTTGCCCAGTACACTTGCAACAAAGCTCAAACCCTCTGTTGTCCAGAACTCCAATGGAATATGATAAAATTTTGCCCGAATTGGAACTCTCTTCAAAGCTTCCTTCTGAATAGACATACCTTGTCTCCACTTTTGTAGAACCATTAACTGACCTGCAAAGTGCCATGGTATCTTCTCCATAATGGCATCCCTGTCCCAACACTTGCAAATTTAAAAATGAAGAACCTCTATCCAAGCTCATCACCTCCATTAAACCCTCTCTACCCCATAGTCTCTTAGCAATGGATTCCACAGTTGGGAAAGGAAGCTTTTTATCAAGAAAATAACCCACAAGACTATCATTCCAAAAAACACTACCCTTATTAGCCATCTCATCTGGAATCTCAACAATATTATCCTTGACAGCATGAGGATAGTAAACCAGGTTCATCTAATCTTTTGATACATTTTTTGCTAGCTTCTCTGCCCACGAATCTTGAGATTTCCCAGCATCTACAAGGTTAAATGGCGTTTGATTCAAATGCACATCTCCCATTACACTCTTCTCTTTTTGAGAACTCAGAGCAGGGAACTCATCCAATTTAATTTGGTTAGGATCTCAGACATTTCCCTCCCATTGCCTTTATTCCCACACTCCATAGGAGGCATAGTAACTCCATCGAATTTATATTTACTATTAAGCTCATGGCTAGCCTCCAAAGCTAATTGTAAATCCTCAACATGCTTCCTTAGCTGAATCATTTCAGACTCCTTATCCTCCATTGAATCAATTAAAAATTAAACCCAGACGTACTGTATAATTTCAGCAAAATCAACGACCAACCCTAATCTTACTACAAAGAGCAATAAGATAGTACCAAAAACGTAGCAGGAACTCATGGCAAACAAGGAAACAAACCCTACTCAGACTTCAGGCCTGTTATTTCCCCAAATCGCCAATCCCCAAAGCTACGTTTCCCCCAATTTGTCAGTATCGAAAACCAATCGCTCACTGACGATCGTCCCTAGCCCTGCACCACCGAATAACAACAGCTGAGTGACCGCGCAGAACGTAATAGAAAATCACACCTCACAGCTCAAACCCGAACCACTGCTTGAAAGAGAACCAGCAAACTCTAACCCCCGTCAGAGAAGAAACAAAACCCACAAAAAGCAGAGACAACCGATCGAAAACCACGAAGAACTCACAAAGACACAATATACCTCTGTAGAACACACGAATAACACAATATGCCTCAGATGATTCAATCCAGATCTACTATGACTCGGTACAGACTCGGTGAAATGCAATAATGACTCGGTCAAAACTCAGTATGACCCAATCAAATAAAAACATGTCATCACACTAACCCTGTTCCTAAACACTCCTCATTCTAGAGAGAAGGAAGAGCTTCTCTCTCAGATAAATTGGGGTTTTCTGTTGATTTAATCGATAAACTAGGGTTTTCATTCTATTTCCCTCTTCTTTTACATGTTTGTCTATCTACATGCATATATATATATATATTATGTGTATGAATTAGGGTTCCTGTCATGTCAGTTTTTCCAATTTAGGGTTTCTGTTTTTCCAAATTATGGTTTCATTTATATATATATATATACATATACATACATACCCAGTGTTATCTTTCATGATTATTCTTCTAACGTGTTTCTTTTGCCATTCTTTTTTTTGAAGTCTTGATTCAATCGATTACCTAGGGTATTCTGTTTATTCAATTGATAAACTAGGGTTTCCATTATGTGTTCCTTTTTTTGTACATGTTTGTCTATATATGCATACATATATATATATATATATATATATATATATATCATGTGCATGAATTAGGTTTCTGTTATGTCAGTTTTTCCAATTTTTCCAAATCAGGGTTTCTATTATGGCAGTTTTCCATAGTAGGGTTTCATGTATAAATGTATATACATACATGAATGGATATATATATATATTTGAGCCACCTGCACCCACTCCTAATTACCTGTTTTGTATTATAGAAGCAATGACTTCAGAACTTGTAATCCCACTCGAGGAGAAGCAGAAACTAGAGGTTCAATATGGCATCCATGTACAAATGGAGGCTCTGGAACTCGCTTGTAGTATTGTTCTGAGATACTCTGATGGTTAGTTGCCTACCAATAGTGAGTTCTTCTTCTGAGCATCGTCTCTCTCTCTCTATTGTTGTTATTAACATTTTCTTCTTCCTTATAAATTACTTTGTATTTAGCTATCTTGTCCAACGAAGGAGAAGCAGCTGACTGCAGCCCAGAGGTGCTGCAAAGGAAGGCAGTCCAGCTGCTGCATCAAGCCTGTGCCAGGACGAGAAAGGATCCTGATGTGGAAGAGGAATGCCTAGACGAAGCCGAATACCTACTATATCGCACTCTTCTCGAGTTAAATGAAGCCGAGAGAGAAAAGCATTTCGGCAGTCGAATTTGGATTCCACGTGTAAGTCCTTGTTCCTTTTCATATGAGTGTTCTATGATCATTCTCTTTATAACTTGTGCTGCTCAAAGAAATATCATTGATTCAAGTGTCTATGGTTGGAAACTGCTCCAGGTAGAAGATGAATATGAAGGCTTAAAGGATTTCTGGGATGGATTTGCCAAACGGTGGGATCCAATAAAAATGCAGCAGGGAACAGCAGAAAGAGCTCAAGAGATATACATCATGAAACAGTTGCGCACCAGGCTGGTCTCATATTTGCAGGAGGTGGAAGCTGCTAAGGAGAAATCTCAATTTTCTTCCGTGGTCCTAGACCTAAATGATGTATCTTCCCTTGTCAATTCAATTTGCAAACGCTTCCTGGAAAATTTTTGTGTGAACAAATTTAGTGTTGCAAAGGTGATGCGCACAGGATCTTATTTTCCTTAGCTTGTACATTCTCTGATATATTTATGCACTGAAATCTGATGTTTATGAGGTTTATACCTAGGTGGCAAGCGGCATGATCAGCGTCCCTGCTTCATGGCTCCTGAATTCTTCAAAGCCGCCGCTGCAGGGTATTGGTCGGAGATTGCGGAAGAGGTTTGGCGGAGAAGGTCATGTTATCAATGCAGTCGACAGTGCCTTGTCAAAGTGGCAGCATGAAAAAAGCAAGCATCGCCCTATTGGATCTTTTCTCTTCTTCGGTGGCGGTCTTTGGGGCAGAGCAGAGTTTATTGAAGCTCTCACTGAAGAGCTGTTTGACAGTAAAGACTTGCTGATAAGGTTTGAGATGTCAGACTACAAGGATTCACATTGTTCCCTTTGTGATTCATACTCCCATGATGTCTGCACCAGGTAACCAAAATATCTATTATTAACAACCAACTACTCTAAAAGCTTAAGTTATTAGAGAGGGTGCAACTTAAATATTATATTATCAACACGCCCCCTCACGTGTGGCCTTCTTTTTTGTCCAACACGTGAAACAACAATTGTTCAACAAAGGGTAACGGTGATGTTCGAATACAGGACTTCCTGCTCTGATATCATGTTAACAACCAACTACTCTAAAAGCTTAAGTTATTAAAGAGGGTGCAACTTAAATATTATATCCTCAACATCTATATTATGTTTGCTTGCTTGCAAAATATATTGCCCTAATCTGAATTATTTTCTCAGAGACTACAACCATGAAGAACATGATTTTGTGGGAAAACTCTTAAAGGCTGTTAAGAGCAGGCCTTTTGGTGTCCTATTATTTCAAAACGTTGAGAAAGCCGATAATTATGCTATTGACATTCTTGTTGACCTCTTGAGGCATGGTACGCTGACAGACAGTAAGGGTGGCGAAGTTGACTTTAACAATTCGTTGATTATCCTGACTTCCGATGTACCGGATACTCTCCGAAAAACATGGTGCAATTGTTTTGACAGAAATCCTTGTCGCGCCATGGAAAGGTGGTCGACACAACTTGAGCACCCACCGGACCATAAGTGCGGATTCGTCCTTGCCTATGAAGAGGTAGGATACTGTCTGAATAAAGTGAATCAATAGTTATGTTTACACAGGCATATCTAGAAGGCTGGATCACCTCTCTCTCATTGTATCTCTCCTCCCCTCGTATTTTTATGTAATGTGCTTTATGCTTGATTGTATGTTATGATTGTCTTTACACTACATGTTGGACAGGCAGATAAGTGGTTTAAACGAGAGTTGCTAGAACAATTGGATGATGTGGTTGTTTTTAATGGACTTCCCGAGCTGCAGCGTCATGTTGTTGCCAGGCTGCAGTTGAGGGAATTAACCGAGGCCATGAGACCTAGAAGGCTCATTGTGTACCCATCTGAAGCGGCCTTGCAAATTTTTAGCCAAAAGTCCTACTGCTGTGAAGTGAGTCATTTTTTTAAGCTGCTTATGAATGATGATATAATGCGCAAGCAAGCGAGCTGTGATATTAGTGAATCTTGCTGGTATGCCTGCATTGGTTATTTCATTTAGTAAATTTTGGCTCTGCTAATCTTCAATAGTTTGAACTTATCTTGGATTAATCATGTGACTGGTTGTAATGTCATCGCTGCTGCATCGGATGAATTTCTACCTTTTGTATTATATTTGTAATTACCACATGATTTTGGGATTTAAACGACATTCTTTTTTGGTGCTTGTACATCTATCTATTGGTACGTTTTTAAGGTTTTCTGGAATAGCAATTGGTCTTTGGTACATCTAATTGCTTCAGCTTATCCTTCCAATCAATCTGTAGGTATACTGTAAAAAGAAAACGCTTAAATTTGAACTTCTTTAAGTTTTACAGTGTGCTGATGATTTTGCAAGGAACCCTCTCAAACTTTACGAAAACTTACAGGGTGAAACTTTTGTATGTTTGTGCTGTTCTTTCCTTCTACCACAGTGATTTGTGAAAATTGTGCAATTGTGCAATTTCTTTGGTTTATCTGCTTTATTTGCAGTCTACCTTTATTGTCATCCTCAATTTTTCTGGCCTGCATAATTGTTACTATAAAAGATCACTCTACCCCTTGATTCCATGCAAGGTCAAACGTATGACCATTATGACACTTAAGGTTCTCTCTTTGAATATATCACTAGACAATTCTAATTGCTTATAGATGTTTATGTGCGTGTGGATGTTTACATACAGGCAGCCCGAGATCATATGAAGATATGGCTAAAGAAGAAGGTGGTCCCAGTGCTGCATAAGATGCTTTCGGAGAACAAGACAAATGATAGTATTGCCACCATTTACATTGATACTCTAGTTGGTACAAGTCATCTATCTTACAGATTGGAGAGAAGTCCAGTGAATTTTTTAGTTTTCAAGCGTTTCAAAGAATCTTTGAATGAGTTGAGAACGATGTACCAGAAAGAGAGAGAAGGCGCCTACAAGATATGCACTCTGCATTGGAAGCTTTGTGAATTCATGACTAGGGATTCTGATGAAGTTTTGGTTCATGTTACGGAGGTGGTTCAAGATTTTGTTGAAACAGTGGATGATCTTATTGCAAATACAGATCTCAACTTTTCTTGCGAAAACTATATACTGGTATTTAATATCCTCATCTTCATACACCCTCTTGTTCTATTATAGTTTCTCAAGTAAATGATATATAAATTATGGATTTGATTTATTTTTTATCTCATTAAGTTTTCTCATTTCCTTTTATAGTCATCAGTAAACTTCCTAAATCATGGGGCGAAGCTTAGGCAGCGGGAGTTGGCGTCTGAGAGGGCTAGGAATGAGGCGGATGGTCTTGGAAAAGTACTGGATAGTGATCTTGAAGGGATTGATAAAGCCGTTGATGTTGTGGCAGAGGCTTTATTGAGGACCGCCCATGGACCTCACGATACTAGTGCTGCCAAGTCTTTTCTAATACTAGGTCTTACTAGTGCTTCTAAGTCAGATCTTCAAAAAGGTCTTGCTGAGCTTTGTGCAGCCCATGAGGGGACACATGTGATTCAAACCAATGTGGAAGAACACAAAGATTCTGACTCATTGTTACAGCTTATTGATGGAGCACTCAGGTATTATTGGTGCATGATGCTAATATATGTTTCTCATGAAGTTTTCAATTGTGTATTTATTGCTATTGTCCTCTTTGGTGTGTCTATTGCTTTGTTATATTCAGTTACAGCAGCCATAAAAAACAGCGTTTGGGGCTGCAAGAAGCTGTTAGGGTGAGGCAAGGCAGCATCATACTCATTGATCAGATAGAAAAGGCTGATATGTCTGTATTCAACACCATACTTTCAATGCTTGACCACAGTACTGTGGAAGACAGTGGAGGAAGAAGGATTGATTTCAGGGACACTGTTGTAGCCATTATGTCAGATTCGGGAAACAAACAAGTTTTATCATGTCTTTCTGGATATGGTTGTGGTGGTAGTGCTATAAGGGGTCATATCAAACAGGTGAC
The DNA here is from genome assembly GCA_963922005.1 of Cornus suecica. Lineage (NCBI taxonomy): Eukaryota > Viridiplantae > Streptophyta > Magnoliopsida > Cornales > Cornaceae > Cornus > Cornus suecica. The sequence goes on from OY998241.1 coordinate 80,720,739, forward strand.
TAATTAGAAAATGTAGTTTATTGTTGTTGTTGTTGTTTGTTAAAGGAAGATGTTATCCTGTGTTTTTTGTTTTATTTGTTATCAAGGAGTCTGATTTTGTCATTTACATTTGTTTGGTTATTGGTGGATTGGTTGTGCTAATTTTACAGGATGAAAGGCATTTCAGAACCGAGTTGCTGAATTGGGTAGATGAAATTCTTATATTCAATCCTTTTGATAAGAATAAGAAGCAACTTGAAGAATTTTCAAGGTTATCAATGAGAGTTGGTCCTCATCTGGAGGGTGCACACTTTACCTTGAGTGGTGCCTTTTCAATTCTGTTCGAAGGCACTACTAAGCCGGTAAGTATTTGTGTCAATTGAACACCATATTTTGGACATCTTATGTTATTCTATGAATTCTGAAATTTTCTATATTTCCATTATAGTTTATTAAGAAGTGCCCACCAGGAGAATGGTTTGCAGTGTGCTATCTCGCAAAGGGGCTCATTGGTAAAGTCAGCAATGATGTTTTGGTTAATAATCTTTTATCCTCTTTCAATGATCTTCGAATCCGTACTCCAGATGTTAGTGATTTTCTTCGATAATTTATGTAAAACTGATGCCCAGGTAGTTTGCCTATATTAGATACATATATTACGGTGACTTTGGCCTTTGTTAGAAAAAAAAAAAAAAAAAGCACTGATCCTGCCAAATTTTACAATAGGATTGTGAATAAATGCTCACATTTATTTGTTGCATTTACGAGGGTGGGAATGACAGCATACAATACAACCTGAGCGCTGCATGTTGTGCTGTAAAAAACATAGAACCATTCAAAGTCAAGATAAGTATGCAACAAAGATGAAAGTAAGTTCTAGGATTATGCGGTGGGCTACTAGATGTTATACAGTCTAAATTCCAAGTTGTTTATGCAACAAAATTATAGCATACCCGAAGTGTTGTACTGAATCAAACGATCATATAGTTTATTCCAAGTGTTGTAATGCATCCTACGATTCCATCAGTTACATGCATGAGTGATGTGGTGAATGCAGGACATCACTTGTGTTGCAAAGTCTTTTGTCCAACATGAAGTTAGAATCACTCTTGAAGTAACATTCTAGATGACAGGGAAAGAAGGAAGTGGTTGAGTTGATCAGCAAAAACATAGGATTCAGGTGAAAGAAGCAAGGTTATTGGACTGTCGTATGCTGAAATGAGTAAACGTGAATAGCGCCACCTTGTGTATCATTACACAAAATGCGATACTATATCGTTATTCGGCACACTACTTGAGGTAACCAGACATTTGTAGTTTGTGAGCGCATTGCAAGCTTTGACGAAATCATAGCAAAGACATATTCATACCAAAAAGGAAAACAGATCTAACACTTTAAAGACAGTAATATATATATATATATATATATATATATATATATATATATATATATAATCAGCGTACTGGTTTCCTAGTAAAGCCCCACAGACTTGATTATATTACAGGTTCTACTAAGATTTATCTGCTCCACACATTCGCCCACTGCCCTTTCATTTTCAATTACTACTTCAGTTCCTTCAGAAAATCTTCATTGTCAGCATATATACAGCAAAAGAAACATGATATGAGGATGAAACCATTTATGTTGGTGTTACAAACACATTCGTCCATATGACCTGTTCATCTGTTGGCGTGAGATAGATGCCAAAGGACTTTGAACTTTTTCAGGACATTAATAATAGAAAAGAGGAAGTTAGTATGGTGGTCCAAGATTCTTCTGTGATCTACTGATGGGTTGTTCCCACATCGGTTGTGGAAAATGTTGATAATCAGTAATATAAGTGTGAGAAAAAGTCTCACATTTTGAGCTAACTTTTAGGGTGAGAAATGTTCAAAATCACCCAACATTGTTGGGTTATGGCTCATAATCTAGGAAGGAAGGCCCTGGGTCCAAAGGGGCCGGGCCGAAGGCCAATTGAGGCTTTCTGCCACGGTTCCGGCGGAGGTATGGTAAATGGTGATTTTGGTATTTTATCAGTACATATGAGACTGTTCTGATGGACGTAGGTCAAATTGACCAAATCACGATAAATCATGTGTTGTTTCTTATTGTTTCAACATCTACCTTGTGTCATACCTATTATTTAATCTTGCTATACTTCCAAGCCTTCACCCCTCGGTAGACTGCTCGTGCCCGAACCATTCTGTCTGAATGTAGCTTGAGAATCCATCCACGGAGGAGAACATGTTATGTTTGGTTGTGTTGTCTACCAAGACAAATGAGTCTTAAAAAGGTAGGACATTTGAAAATTTTGAAGAATTTTCAAAATTGAAGGGGGAGAAAATAGCGATTTTTGTTATGGTTTAAGAAAAAGTTAAAAGTACTGTTATAAATGAAAGCTTTGCAAAACTGCTATATCATTGATCGTAGGAGAAAATTCTAATATATTTACACAAGTATAAGCTATTTATATGCTCTAATAAAAAGGGAAAAAGACTAAACTATACTTTAAAATTAAAAATTATGGAAAACAAGACTATTGCCGTTTGGTAAGCGGTCTGGTCTTATGGTCTGGTTCTGAGAAACTAGAACCAGACCATGTTTGACAAACTGTCTAAACTACCCTCCCTTAATAGTATAAGGGGGTTTAGTGAAATCAACCCTGAAAAAAATTATTTTTCGAAAATAAATTATATTTTTTGTAGAAACTATAAATTTCAAAAAATATATATATATATATTTCGGAAAATATGATTTTTTCCGAAAAATATATATTATGTTCCAAAATATGATTTTTTTACGAAAAATATTTTTTTTGTGAAAAATATATATTATGTTCCAAAATATGATTTTTTTTTGCAAAAAAGTATATATTATGTTCCAAAATATGAATTTTTTCCGAAAAATAATTTTTTTGCAAAAAATATATATTATGTTCAAATTGAAATAGGACCGTTTTGTACACATCTATACCAATGTCTAAAAATATGAAATAGGACCACTTGAGACCATCAAAATTGGGGGTCTGATTTTAGTCCTAGTTGGTCCTTGTTTGGTGAGACCGTTTTTTTTGGGACCATCACTGCCAAACACGGTCCGGTCCCTAAAAAGTCATTATGAGACCGGATCACATGGGACCAGACTGCCAACCAAACAGGGCCTTAAATAAAAAATTATGAAAAAGAAGATTCTTAAACCAAAAATTATGGAAAACAAAACTCTTAAATAAAAAAATTATGGAAAACAATCCTGCCTATATCCCACAGAGTAAATTTATGTTTTGTAGAGTCTGAGGCAGTGTCTCAATATGTCTACAGGTAAACATTGTCCAAGTTCAATGCTCTAATTTATTTATTTTCTCAAACACTCCTTTATATGCCATGCCAACACACACACGTAATAATTTTTTTATTGCATTTTTTTTTAAAATTTCAGATATAGCTTCAGTCTAAAGAATTGTTGAATATCCACGAGTTAAAAAAAAAAAAGTTATGAGTTTGTGTTTGTGTTTGTGTTTCTGTATGAATCAACACATATTTAGAAATCTATAGAAGGGGGAGAGAAAATAAATTTTTATAGAAAGCTTAGAAGTCGGTGGTAATAAAGAAAGGAGTTGGTGAGAGTGGATGAGAAGGGCTATAAAATATATGATTTTTTTTTTTATGTAATATGTATATGCGTATAATATTTGTTTGGATAGTAAAAAACTAATAGGGTAAACTTATAATTTTATTTAGGGTAATTTGTAGTGACAACCCCATGAGGTTTTGGTCAATTGCAGGTAGATGTCGGTCAAAATACTTTTTTGTAAAGACACCCCCTGAGGTTTGCAAAGTGTTACAATGACACCCCTTGGAGGCATGAAATGACTTAAATACCCTTGATTATGTTAATTTACATGCAAAATATCAAAGTTATCCACATGCCTAAACCTTACACATCATCCACTACACTAACCACTTTTATCAACACACCATTATGATAAAAACAAATCTATAATAAATAAATAAGATATATAAATATAATTTTATTTTAAATACAAAAATTCAAAACATCTGAAATATATTGAAAAATCTATTTAAAAATAAATTTTACCACTAAAAATATTTCATCAATAATAAAGTGTTCTAACTAATAACCATTATAAGTATTACATACATAATAAAATATGGGTTAATTTCCCCCCCCCCCCCCCCCCCCCCCCCCCCCTTACAATTGAATTTAATCAACTAACATCCCCTCTATCCGAATTACCCCCTATACTTTTCAATATCAATCACATTGCCCCCAACCTCAAAAAATATATAAATAATTCAAAAAAATATATAAAATTCAAAATATATATATATAATTCGAAAACAAATATATAAAATTTGAAACAAATATATAAATTTCGAAAAAAAAAATATAAAATTCAAAAACAATATATTAAATTTCAAAAAAAAATATAAAATTCGAAAAAAATATATAAAATTTGAAAAACATATATAAAATTCGAAAAAAATATATACAATTCAAAAACAATATACAAAATTCAAAAAAAAATATATTAATTCGAAAACAAATATATAAAATTCAAAAAAATATAATAATTCGAAAAACAAATATTTATTTATTTTAAAAAATGCTCACTCCGTCCCTTTTTACTTGTCCATGTTTGACATTTTAATGATTTTTTTATTTTATTTTCTTCCAATTTTGCCCCCTATAAATATAATTAAGGTTTGTTTTTTAGTGGGATCCATTATATTTTGAATTTAGTGGAGATGGATAATTTGGAAAAATATATGATAATATTGTATTGAGATTCGAAACTAAACAACTAATTTGGGACAAGTAAAGTAGCCAAAGCGGACAACTAAATATGAAAGGATGGAGTATAAAATTTGAAAAATATATATATTTCGAAAAACAAAATTTGAAAACATATATAAATTTAGAATATATATTTATATAGGTAAAATGTTATATCTTTTATAATGAAGTGAATCAAACTACTTACCACCAACATCAATTAGTGGTATTCTTTTATATATATTTTTCCAATATATATATATATATATATATATATATATATATTTCTGAAAACATATATATATATTTCAAATTTTATATGATTTTTTTTAATTTTATAAAATAATTGAAATTTATATATTTGTTTCAAATTATATATATATTTTAATTTAATATATATTTTTTGAATTTTATATATTATTTTCGAATTTTATATGTAGTTTTCAAATTTTATATATTTTTTTCAAATTTTATATATGTTTTTTGAATTATATATATATATTTCAAAGTTTATATATTTTTTTCAAAATTTAATATATTGTTTTTGAATTTTTTATTTTTTTTTCAAATTTTATATATATTTCTTGAATTATATATATATATATATATATATATATATATATATATATATATTAAATTTGAGGGTGGGAGCAATGTGATTGAAATTGAAAAGTATAAGGGGCAATCCGAACAAATGAGGGGTTAGTTGATTAAATTAGAAAGCATTTGGGGCAATCCGGACATTAGGGGTTAGTTGATTAAATTCAATAGTAGAGGGGAGATTATTGAAATTAACCCATAAAACATACATAAATTTTGATGAACATATAAAAAAATATATTTTTTCTATTGTCAATCAACAATTTTTGTAAAATTTGACAATATAATTATATTTACTTTTAAATATGAATTTTAGTGAAAATATCAAAAAGTTTTGTAACATTTAAGTATAAATATAAAATAAATAAATATGTATAATTATTCAAATAAGAGTAAACAAGAAAAAAGATAAAATGTAGGGTTTAGGCATGAGGATAATTTAGACAATTTGTATGTAAATTAACATAATCAAGGGTATTTAAGTTATTTCATGCCTTTAAGGGGTGTCATTGCAACACTTTGCAAATCTCAGGAGGTGTCTTTGTAAAAAAGTGTGTTGACCGACATCTACCAGTCATGGTTCGCCGTAACGGTATCGGTGTAATAGTAATAGGTCCATAACGGGGTTATGTAACGGGACTCGGTTATCGCAATCGTGAATTTTTTAAAATCTATGCATGGTTCGCCGTAACGTCCGTAACGGTGTAACGGTATCGGTGTAACGGACGCGGGTCCGTAACAGCCGTAACGAACCGTTACGGCGAACCATGCTACCAGTTGACCAAAACCTCAGGGGTGTCACTGCAAATTACCCCTTTATTTAATACACTAATATGTATTTATTTGATGTTATAAGTTTATGTGAATTTATAACTTTATTAATATAATGTAATTGCATAAGTGAGTTATATATACATATATATATTTATATATCTAATTTATATTGGTTTGGCTCGGTTCTAGACAGTCTGAAATCAGAACCAAAACATCGATTCGGTTCGGTTTGGACCGGTTCTATGGTTCCACAGTTTTTTTGTGCACCCTTACTTGTGGGTTGTGTTTTAATTAAATTAGAAGTTATTCCGAACTTGGTTAAATGAATTTTGGAATGTTGGTTGTGCTTTAATTAAATTAGAAATTATTGTAGGCTGAGTTAAATGAATATTGGGATGCTGGTTGTGTTTAGTTATGAGTTAGATAGATCATAAGAATTAAATTAGAATTTCATTAAATAATTTATTAAACTAATTTATATATTTTTAATTTTTAGCATAATAAATTTATCTAATTTTTTAAATTGAGCGGCGATAAGCAAAAATTTTAAAAAATTAATAGAGTCAAATCTCATACTTTTGGCTTGCTATAATTCCTTACGTCCTATTTGGGAACATGGTCTTGGGCTTGGTTTTGGTTTTGGTTTTGGATTTTAAGACCAAACCATGTTTGGTTGGCTGTTTTTGGAGTTGGTTTTGAGCTTTTTAAAACCAACCACTAAAACCTGGTTTTGGTCTACCAATTTTGACTTTTTTTTTTCTCTCTCTATATATATATGGCCGAAAATATGAATTATTTTGAATTTTTTTTATATTTTTCGGAAAAATTTTTTTTTGCAAAAAAATCATAATTTAATATAATTTTTCAAAAAATTATTTTTCGAAAAAAAAATATTTTTCGGAAAGAATTTATTTTTTCGGAAAAAAATTAATTTTCGGAAAATAATTAATTTTCCCAAAAAATTTATTTTTCAGAAAATATTTATTTTTTGGAAAATAATTATTTTTTTCGGAAAAAATTTAATTTTTGGGAATAAATTATTTTTCGGAAAAAAATTATTTTTTCGGACAAAAATTATTTTTTGGAAAAAATTTATTTTTCGGAAAAAATTAATTAATTATTTTTCCGAAAATTAATTATTTTCCGAAAAATTATTTTTTATTTTTTTCGGAAAAATAATTTTTTCCCGAAAATTAAATTTTTTCCAATTTTATATATAAATATTTTTAATACATATTAGCATATATATATAATTATACCAAGACTAAGACCAAGACCAACTCCTTATCAAACATTATATATAGGTTTTAGATTTATCTAAAACCACCCAAGACCACCAAAACCAAAATCATAAGACCAAGACCAAAATCAAGTTCCCAAAACATGCCCTAGGATAATTTGTATTACTATTAAAAATATTTTAAAAAAGTAAAATTTCAAAGGGTCAGTTGACCCCTATACTCTGCACGTGGCTCCGTGCATAACCATCATTGATTATTAGAATGGAAAACTCTCTCCACCTATCCTAATGAGAGCACTAATACACTATTGTGATACATATTTTTGAGTTGGTATCAAAACGAGTCCAACACATTGTTTCAAAATTACTCCTTCAATTAACCAATAGCGGATGAAAAAAGAAAAAAAAATAAATTAATAGTGTAGAAAGTTAAAATCTACAATTTCAACATTATATTGCATGAAAAAGGAGGAAACCAAAATATATATACTACTCCATAGAGTTGATATGAACATCAAACTAGAACTACACTGTGCAAGCAGTTGTAGCACAAAGCAAGAGAGAGAGAGAGATCACTGCTCAATTTCATGGCTAGTTTCCAAGACTTTGTGTTGGACTCATCCACCAACTGCAAATTCAGAATAAAATACAACCCCGAAAGAAAAAAAAAACACAAATTGAAAGAAACAATGACAATTTCATTCATGTTCTTCTAAAGACAAACAACCACCAAAAACATAAAAACGAATTCTCACCGTAAAGGTAAAAAGCAGTCATTTCATTCATGTTCTTTCTTTTCTTTCTAAATTCGTAGAATATAAAAGAGTATGGAAAAGTTAGGAATCCAAAATAGAGCTAATTAAAAATGGCGTTCAATCACTGAGCCAACTTGACTAACATTTGTCAATATGATGCATGCTTAAAAGAAGCTACGATAAAAGGACTCCTTCCAAAACTGCATGCAACTACCTCTACCTCTACCTCCACCTCCAAGCTACCTGCACAACTCAACGCTACCTGCCCAAAAACACAATATTTCCTAAATTATGAAAAAGCATTGGTGTAAAAGAGTGTTAGGATCAAAGAAGACAAAACTATACTACAAGGCAAACACCGAATTAGCCACCAACCTAAACTTAAAAACCTATCAAAAAAGAAAATAGGAAAAAAAAAAAAAGGAACAATAGAGGTGCATGCATGATTCATTGGGTACATCAAAATTTATATACCAAAAGAGCAAACTAAACAAGCCTAGCTTATACCAAGAGGCAAAGCAAAGGCCATCCAAAACAAGCCTAGGCCAAGCTGAGCAAAGCAAAGAAATAGAGAAATGGCCTAACAGTGGCCAAGCAACAGAAAACAGTAGCTGCACATAGCAGAAAGAAGCAGAAAAAAATTAACAATCAAGAAGGCTCAGGCCTCCTCAGAACCAGGCCATCACTCATGAGAACAGAGAATAGTGTCTAGGAGAATCCATGCTTGCATGATTCATTAATTGTATCATTATGAATTTAATATACATGTAACTATTAAGGGGTGTCTGCGTGTGAGAGAGAGAGAGAGAGAGATAACCTCTAGAATGTCTCCAACCAATTAGTGTCTGGGAAGCACATATTTTTGTAAGTCTAGAGGTGTGAAATAAAAGGTTTGAAAAATAAGCATAACAATGGTCGAAGAAGGAACAGAAAACAATAACACTCAGCAATATGCTTCACTCCATGAATTGTTGGACAGCATTGCGCCCCAAAACACACAATATGAAGTAACAAATCCAACTGCTAGGCTTAACAGATTAGAGGTACGAAAAGAGCATGCAAAGATCAGATGTAAAAAGTAGTACGTAGTTCTAGTGCTAATGGAAAATGCCATGGTGCAATTCATTGAAGAATTATAATGAAAGAAAAGAAAACAATGCTTTAAATGCATACTAGGACCAAAAAAGAAATTACGAAAAATAATTAGTAATCCAATTATATCCCCTAAACTAATTTTTTTTTTTTTTTACTAGAATAAGAAATTTAACCAGAATCCTAATGGTAGCACTTAAATAACTCATATGAGACAACAGGGGAAACTTTATCACAACAACTAGATGGGAACAATGTCAGTTCAATGAACTATCCAATAAACCAAGTATGCATGTATACAATTTTAGCAAGTGTAGCAAAAAATACAATTCATGGATTACAAATCAGTTAGGTGGACTAGTTTTTAAAAGGAATATTTCAAATAAACGACCTTAGAGCAGTGTTACAAATTGCCCCAAAAATCAATCACCAAAAACAGAAATTGAAATTGATAGCATAAATAAACCAAACACACACGCACAACAAAATATAGTGACTAATTAGCACATGTGAAACAAAGAACAAACCATTATTTACTAATTGTAAAGATCAGCCTCATGAAGCTCCTGATCAGGATCATCAGCAGGAGCGGGAGCAGGAGCCGGAGCCGGAGCCGGAGCATCAGGTGAATGAGGAGCATCATCAAAAAAGTCATCAAGAAATTCATGTGAGGATCTGAAAAAAATACTCTGGTGATGAAGGAGGAGCTGAAAAAAATGGAGTGTGTTATTGATACTACTTATCAAAAACTAAAATAAAAATAAATTTAAAGATAATAAAACTTGCTTGGGATTAGCCCGACATGACAGTCGTTAAAGTTTCGCCTGTATTTGATCCGACTGCCGCAACCGACAAAGGTACAATACCCCACAGCCACCGCATCATATGCACAAGAATTGTGATAAGGGTGGAGGCAATTTTTCAGAGTTGTTCTCAGAGTTCCATGGGCAATAACATCGTGGCAAAGAGTGCAATTAGGGGGAGGCCCTGCGTAATTGTATTGCGGGGGGATTCCAGGTGGAGCCCCTTGTGGCCGAGGAGCCTGTGGTGGAGGAAATACAGGGAAAAGTGGGGGTGGATTCGGCACTGGATTTGTTGATCCTGAGCCCACTGTTGAGTGATAAACACTATGGAACGTGAAAGGTTGGTAGCCGACGGCGGGCAGCGGCGGGAAAAGTGGGAGTCGGTTTCGGGAACCGGAAGCAACATTTTCTTCTTCCTTATAAAATCCTTTGTATTTAGCTTTCTTGTCCAACGAAGGAGAAGCAGATGACTGCAGCCCAGAGGTGCTGCAAAGGAAGGCAGTCCAGCTGCTGCATCAGGCCTGTGCTAGGACGAGAAAGGATCCCGATGGGGAAGAGGATCGCCTAGACGAAGCCGAATACCAACTATATCGCACTCTTCTTGAGTTAAATGAAGCCGAAAGAGAAAAGCATTTCGGCAGTCAAATTTGGATTCCCCGTGTAAGTCCTTGTTCCTTTTCATATGAGTGTTCTATGATCATTCTCTTTATAACTTGTGCTGCTCAAAGAAATATCATTGATTCAAGTGTCTATGGTTGGAAACTGCTCCAGGTAGAAGATGAATATGAAGGCTTAAAGGATTTCTGGGATGGATTTGCCAAACGGTGGGATCCAATAAAAATGCAGCAGGGAACAGCAGAAAGAGCTCAAGAGATATACATCATGAAACAGTTGCGCACCAGGCTGGTCTCATATTTGCAGGAGGTGGAAGCTGCTAAGGAGAAATCTCAATTTTCTTCCGTGGTCCTAGACCTAAATGATGTATCTTCCCTTGTCAATTCAATTTGCAAACGCTTCCTGGAAAATTTTTGTGTGAACAAATTTAGTGTTGCAAAGGTGATGCGCACAGGATCTTATTTTCCTTAGCTTGTACATTCTCTGATATATTTATGCACTGAAATCTGATGTTTATGAGGTTTATACCTAGGTGGCAAGCGGCATGATCAGCGTCCCTGCTTCATGGCTCCTGAATTCTTCAAAGCCGCCGCTGCAGGGTATTGGACAGAGATTGCGGAAGAGGTTTGGCGGAGAAGGTCATGTTATCAATGCAGTCGACAGTGCCTTGTCAAAGTGGCAGCATGAAAAAAGCAGGCATCGCCCTGTTGGATCTTTTCTCTTCTTTGGCGGCGGTCCTTGGGGCAGAGCAGAGTTTATTGAAGCTCTCACTGAAGAGCTGTTTGACAGTAAAGACTTGCTGATAAGGTTTGAGATGTCAGACTACAAGGATTCACATTTTTCCCTCTGTGATTCATACTCCCATGATGTCTGCACCAGGTAACAGAAATATTTATATTATGTTGCTTACTTGGAAAATATATTGCCCTAATCTGAATTATTTTCTCAGAGACTACAACCAAGAAGAACATGGTTTTGTGGGAAAACTCATAAAGGCTGTTAAGAGCAGGCCTTTTGGTGTCCTATTATTTCAAAATGTTGAGAAAGCCAATAATTATGCTATTGACATTCTTGTTGACCTCTTGAGGCACGGTATGCTGACAGACAGTAAGGGTGGCGAAGTTGACTGACGCCGGACAGAATAGAGATTATTCTGCAGGCTAGCGCAACGGGTAATTTGCAAGAAAGAAAAGGGAGAAATTATTCGACCCAAAATTCAGAGAACACTCTGAAATTTAATAAAATTCTTAATATTCAAAACTTATTTAAAACAACCCACAAGCCGGGTTTAAATAGCTGAAAATCAAGGATTTTATCAAAAATAGCAAAACCTAAAAGTCTTACCAAAACGAAACAAGGAAAGAAATCAAAAGATTACCAAAAATCTGGCCCAGACCGGGTTCAGAATCAATTCCTAATTGACAAATAGAAAATTACCATAAGTAGTAAAAATTAACTAAAAATAGAGATTTGAAAAGGAAAACAGCAGATTACGATTACCTGCCATCCTTGTGTTGATCCTCCTGCATCAGTCACCCCGGGTTGGAAAAAACTCGTCCTCGAGTTCACAACAGGATCAGCAGAATCCGCAAAACAAGGACTCGGGTGTTTCACATTAAAGACATCAGATGTTTTCAAGTGACTAGAGAGACACAACCTGTATGCGTTGTCGTTAATCTTCTGCAATATCTCACAGGGTCCAATATTCTGCTCCTTAAGCTTATTATACTCGCCAACAGGGAAACGATCACGAGTTAATACAACCCAAACAAAATCACCAACATCAAAAAGTACCTGACGATGATGACTGTCCGCTCGAGTTTTGTACTTGGCATTACTCTCGTGAATGACCAGTTTCACTTGCTCATGGATGCCTCGAAGATGTTGGCCATTAGACGACGGAGACATCGGCTGATTAAATGCAGAAGGAGACATCATAGAGACTGACGAGGGAGAACCCTTCTTTCGGACAACGTCTTCAGAGACTACGTTCTCGCAACTGCCACTGTCAATAATCATCTTGCAGAATTTGTCGGCCATGGTGCAGGTTGTATGGAAAACATTGGTTCTCAACCAATCATCTTTGGAATCGCTTTTGGGAGTTAGGAGGCTCTTAGGAATGACCAGAGTTTCATGGTCGTCCCCATACAACACATCATCATCTCCTTCTGTGTCATACACTGGCTCTCCAACGAAAGTATCGGTTTTCAACCAATCATCTTCGGAATCAGAATCTTCCGAAAATATTAGCCATAACGGTGGATACGGATTTTCGAAGGTGGAATTGTCGGTATCAGAATCTTCCACATCATGATTACCGATTTCCTGCGCCGCCAGGCGCTGGGTTAACTCTGCCACTTGCCTCTGCAAATCCTCAATCATAACATCCTGAACGTTACGATCACGGTGCGGGACTTCCTCAATCGGAACCTGCCCACGACGACCACCACGACCACGACCACCAGCCATTGAAAACTGATGAAAATAAACCGCCTCAGGAAGATGCTGAGCTCTGATACCAATTGACGCCGGACAGAATAGAGATTATTCTGCAGGCTAGCGCAACGGGTAATTTGCAAGAAAGAAAAGGGAGAAATTATTCGACCCAAAATTCAGAGAACACTCTGAAATTTAATAAAATTCTTAATATTCAAAACTTATTTAAAACAACCCACAAGCCGGGTTTAAATAGCTGAAAATCAAGGATTTTACCAAAAATAGCAAAACCTAAAAGTCTTACCAAAACGAAACAAGGAAAGAAATCAAAAGATTACCAAAAATCTGGCCCAGACCGGGTTCAGAATCAATTCCTAATTGACAAATAGAAAATTACCATAAGTAGTAAAAATTAACTAAAAATAGAGATTTGAAAAGGAAAACAGCAGATTACGATTACCTGCCATCCTTGTGTTGATCCTCCTGCATCAGTCACCCCGGGTTGGAAAAAACTCGTCCTCGAGTTCACAACAGGATCAGCAGAATCCGCAAAACAAGGACTCGGGTGTTTCACATTAAAGACATCAGATGTTTTCAAGTGACTAGAGAGACACAACCTGTATGCGTTGTCGTTAATCTTCTGCAATATCTCACAGGGTCCAATATTCTGCTCCTTAAGCTTATTATACTCGCCAACAGGGAAACGATCACGAGTTAATACAACCCAAACAAAATCACCAACATCAAAAAGTACCTGACGATGATGACTGTCCGCTCGAGTTTTGTACTTGGCATTACTCTCGTGAATGACCAGTTTCACTTGCTCATGGATGCCTCGAAGATGTTGGCCATTAGACGACGGAGACATCGGCTGATTAAATGCAGAAGGAGACATCATAGAGACTGACGAGGGAGAACCCTTCTTTCGGACAACGTCTTCAGAGACTACGTTCTCGCAACTGCCACTGTCAATAATCATCTTGCAGAATTTGTCGGCCATGGTGCAGGTTGTATGGAAAACATTGGTTCTCAACCAATCATCTTTGGAATCGCTTTTGGGAGTTAGGAGGCTCTTAGGAATGACCAGAGTTTCATGGTCGTCCCCATACAACACATCATCATCTCCTTCTGTGTCATACACTGGCTCTCCAACGAAAGTATCGGTTTTCAACCAATCATCTTCGGAATCAGAATCTTCCGAAAATATTAGCCATAACGGTGGATACGGATTTTCGAAGGTGGAATTGTCGGTATCAGAATCTTCCACATCATGATTACCGATTTCCTGCGCCGCCAGGCGCTGGGTTAACTCTGCCACTTGCCTCTGCAAATCCTCAATCATAACATCCTGAACGTTACGATCACGGTGCGGGACTTCCTCAATCGGAACCTGCCCACGACGACCACCACGACCACGACCACCAGCCATTGAAAACTGATGAAAATAAACCGCCTCAGGAAGATGCTGAGCTCTGATACCAATTGACGCCGGACAGAATAGAGATTATTCTGCAGGCTAGCGCAACGGGTAATTTGCAAGAAAGAAAAGGGAGAAATTATTCGACCCAAAATTCAGAGAACACTCTGAAATTTAATAAAATTCTTAATATTCAAAACTTATTTAAAACAACCCACAAGCCGGGTTTAAATAGCTGAAAATCAAGGATTTTACCAAAAATAGCAAAACCTAAAAGTCTTACCAAAACGAAACAAGGAAAGAAATCAAAAGATTACCAAAAATCTGGCCCAGACCGGGTTCAGAATCAATTCCTAATTGACAAATAGAAAATTACCATAAGTAGTAAAAATTAACTAAAAATAGAGATTTGAAAAGGAAAACAGCAGATTACGATTACCTGCCATCCTTGTGTTGATCCTCCTGCATCAGTCACCCCGGGTTGGAAAAAACTCGTCCTCGAGTTCACAACAGGATCAGCAGAATCCGCAAAACAAGGACTCGGGTGTTTCACATTAAAGACATCAGATGTTTTCAAGTGACTAGAGAGACACAACCTGTATGCGTTGTCGTTAATCTTCTGCAATATCTCACAGGGTCCAATATTCTGCTCCTTAAGCTTATTATACTCGCCAACAGGGAAACGATCACGAGTTAATACAACCCAAACAAAATCACCAACATCAAAAAGTACCTGACGATGATGACTGTCCGCTCGAGTTTTGTACTTGGCATTACTCTCGTGAATGACCAGTTTCACTTGCTCATGGATGCCTCGAAGATGTTGGCCATTAGACGACGGAGACATCGGCTGATTAAATGCAGAAGGAGACATCATAGAGACTGACGAGGGAGAACCCTTCTTTCGGACAACGTCTTCAGAGACTACGTTCTCGCAACTGCCACTGTCAATAATCATCTTGCAGAATTTGTCGGCCATGGTGCAGGTTGTATGGAAAACATTGGTTCTCAACCAATCATCTTTGGAATCGCTTTTGGGAGTTAGGAGGCTCTTAGGAATGACCAGAGTTTCATGGTCGTCCCCATACAACACATCATCATCTCCTTCTGTGTCATACACTGGCTCTCCAACGAAAGTATCGGTTTTCAACCAATCATCTTCGGAATCAGAATCTTCCGAAAATATTAGCCATAACGGTGGATACGGATTTTCGAAGGTGGAATTGTCGGTATCAGAATCTTCCACATCATGATTACCGATTTCCTGCGCCGCCAGGCGCTGGGTTAACTCTGCCACTTGCCTCTGCAAATCCTCAATCATAACATCCTGAACGTTACGATCACGGTGCGGGACTTCCTCAATCGGAACCTGCCCACGACGACCACCACGACCACGACCACCAGCCATTGAAAACTGATGAAAATAAACCGCCTCAGGAAGATGCTGAGCTCTGATACCAATTGACGCCGGACAGAATAGAGATTATTCTGCAGGCTAGCGCAACGGGTAATTTGCAAGAAAGAAAAGGGAGAAATTATTCGACCCAAAATTCAGAGAACACTCTGAAATTTAATAAAATTCTTAATATTCAAAACTTATTTAAAACAACCCACAAGCCGGGTTTAAATAGCTGAAAATCAAGGATTTTACCAAAAATAGCAAAACCTAAAAGTCTTACCAAAACGAAACAAGGAAAGAAATCAAAAGATTACCAAAAATCTGGCCCAGACCGGGTTCAGAATCAATTCCTAATTGACAAATAGAAAATTACCATAAGTAGTAAAAATTAACTAAAAATAGAGATTTGAAAAGGAAAACAGCAGATTACGATTACCTGCCATCCTTGTGTTGATCCTCCTGCATCAGTCACCCCGGGTTGGAAAAAACTCGTCCTCGAGTTCACAACAGGATCAGCAGAATCCGCAAAACAAGGACTCGGGTGTTTCACATTAAAGACATCAGATGTTTTCAAGTGACTAGAGAGACACAACCTGTATGCGTTGTCGTTAATCTTCTGCAATATCTCACAGGGTCCAATATTCTGCTCCTTAAGCTTATTATACTCGCCAACAGGGAAACGATCACGAGTTAATACAACCCAAACAAAATCACCAACATCAAAAAGTACCTGACGATGATGACTGTCCGCTCGAGTTTTGTACTTGGCATTACTCTCGTGAATGACCAGTTTCACTTGCTCATGGATGCCTCGAAGATGTTGGCCATTAGACGACGGAGACATCGGCTGATTAAATGCAGAAGGAGACATCATAGAGACTGACGAGGGAGAACCCTTCTTTCGGACAACGTCTTCAGAGACTACGTTCTCGCAACTGCCACTGTCAATAATCATCTTGCAGAATTTGTCGGCCATGGTGCAGGTTGTATGGAAAACATTGGTTCTCAACCAATCATCTTTGGAATCGCTTTTGGGAGTTAGGAGGCTCTTAGGAATGACCAGAGTTTCATGGTCGTCCCCATACAACACATCATCATCTCCTTCTGTGTCATACACTGGCTCTCCAACGAAAGTATCGGTTTTCAACCAATCATCTTCGGAATCAGAATCTTCCGAAAATATTAGCCATAACGGTGGATACGGATTTTCGAAGGTGGAATTGTCGGTATCAGAATCTTCCACATCATGATTACCGATTTCCTGCGCCGCCAGGCGCTGGGTTAACTCTGCCACTTGCCTCTGCAAATCCTCAATCATAACATCCTGAACGTTACGATCACGGTGCGGGACTTCCTCAATCGGAACCTGCCCACGACGACCACCACGACCACGACCACCAGCCATTGAAAACTGATGAAAATAAACCGCCTCAGGAAGATGCTGAGCTCTGATACCAATTGACGCCGGACAGAATAGAGATTATTCTGCAGGCTAGCGCAACGGGTAATTTGCAAGAAAGAAAAGGGAGAAATTATTCGACCCAAAATTCAGAGAACACTCTGAAATTTAATAAAATTCTTAATATTCAAAACTTATTTAAAACAACCCACAAGCCGGGTTTAAATAGCTGAAAATCAAGGATTTTACCAAAAATAGCAAAACCTAAAAGTCTTACCAAAACGAAACAAGGAAAGAAATCAAAAGATTACCAAAAATCTGGCCCAGACCGGGTTCAGAATCAATTCCTAATTGACAAATAGAAAATTACCATAAGTAGTAAAAATTAACTAAAAATAGAGATTTGAAAAGGAAAACAGCAGATTACGATTACCTGCCATCCTTGTGTTGATCCTCCTGCATCAGTCACCCCGGGTTGGAAAAAACTCGTCCTCGAGTTCACAACAGGATCAGCAGAATCCGCAAAACAAGGACTCGGGTGTTTCACATTAAAGACATCAGATGTTTTCAAGTGACTAGAGAGACACAACCTGTATGCGTTGTCGTTAATCTTCTGCAATATCTCACAGGGTCCAATATTCTGCTCCTTAAGCTTATTATACTCGCCAACAGGGAAACGATCACGAGTTAATACAACCCAAACAAAATCACCAACATCAAAAAGTACCTGACGATGATGACTGTCCGCTCGAGTTTTGTACTTGGCATTACTCTCGTGAATGACCAGTTTCACTTGCTCATGGATGCCTCGAAGATGTTGGCCATTAGACGACGGAGACATCGGCTGATTAAATGCAGAAGGAGACATCATAGAGACTGACGAGGGAGAACCCTTCTTTCGGACAACGTCTTCAGAGACTACGTTCTCGCAACTGCCACTGTCAATAATCATCTTGCAGAATTTGTCGGCCATGGTGCAGGTTGTATGGAAAACATTGGTTCTCAACCAATCATCTTTGGAATCGCTTTTGGGAGTTAGGAGGCTCTTAGGAATGACCAGAGTTTCATGGTCGTCCCCATACAACACATCATCATCTCCTTCTGTGTCATACACTGGCTCTCCAACGAAAGTATCGGTTTTCAACCAATCATCTTCGGAATCAGAATCTTCCGAAAATATTAGCCATAACGGTGGATACGGATTTTCGAAGGTGGAATTGTCGGTATCAGAATCTTCCACATCATGATTACCGATTTCCTGCGCCGCCAGGCGCTGGGTTAACTCTGCCACTTGCCTCTGCAAATCCTCAATCATAACATCCTGAACGTTACGATCACGGTGCGGGACTTCCTCAATCGGAACCTGCCCACGACGACCACCACGACCACGACCACCAGCCATTGAAAACTGATGAAAATAAACCGCCTCAGGAAGATGCTGAGCTCTGATACCAATTGACGCCGGACAGAATAGAGATTATTCTGCAGGCTAGCGCAACGGGTAATTTGCAAGAAAGAAAAGGGAGAAATTATTCGACCCAAAATTCAGAGAACACTCTGAAATTTAATAAAATTCTTAATATTCAAAACTTATTTAAAACAACCCACAAGCCGGGTTTAAATAGCTGAAAATCAAGGATTTTACCAAAAATAGCAAAACCTAAAAGTCTTACCAAAACGAAACAAGGAAAGAAATCAAAAGATTACCAAAAATCTGGCCCAGACCGGGTTCAGAATTAATTCCTAATTGACAAATAGAAAATTACCATAAGTAGCAAAAATTAACTAAAAATAGAGATTTGAAAAGGAAAACAGCAGATTACGATTACCTGCCATCCTTGTGTTGATCCTCCTGCATCATTGACTTTAACAATTCTTTGATTATCCTGACTTCTGATGTACCGGATACTCTCCGAAAAACGTGGTGCAATTGTTTTGACAGAAATCCTTGTCGCACCATGGAAAGGTGGTCGACACAACTTGAGCACCCACCGGACCATAAGTGCGGATTTGTCCTTGCCTTTGAAGAGGTAGGATACTATCTGAATAAAGTGAATCATTAGTTATGTTTACACAGCCATATCTTGAAGGCTGGATCTCCTCTCTCTCATTGTATCTCTCCTCCCCTCGTATTTTTATGTAATGTGTTTTATGCTTGATTGTATGTTATGATTGTCTTTACACTACATGATGGACAGGCAGATAAGTGGTTTAAACGAGAGTTGCTAGAACTATTGGATGATGTGGTTGTTTTTAATGGACTTCCCGAGCTGCAGCGTCATGTTGTTGCTAGGCTGCAGTTGAGGGAATTAACCGAGGCCATGAGACCTAGAAGGCTCATTGTGTATCCATCTGAAGCGGCCTTGCGAGTTTTTAGCATGAAGTCCTACTGCTGTGAAGTGAGTCATTTTTCTTAAGCTGCTTATGAATGATGATATAATGCGCAAGCGAGCCATGATATTAGTGAATCTTGCTGGTACATTGGTTATTTCATTTGGTGAATTTTGGCTATGCTAATCTTCAATAGTTTCAACTTATCTTGGATTAATCACGTGACTGGTTGTAATGTCATCGCTGCTGCATCCGATGAATTTCTACTATTTTTATTATATTTGTAATTACCACATGATTTTGGGATTTACCACATTTTATTTTGGTTCTTGTACATCTATCTATTATTATGTTTTTAAGGTTTTCTGAAAAATCAATTGGTCTTTGTTAGATCTAATTGCTTCAGCTTATCCTTCCAATCATTCTGTAGGTATACTGTAAAAAGAAAACACTTAAATTTGAACTTCTTTAAGTTTTACAGTGTGCTGATGATTTTGTGAGGAACCCTCTCAAACTTTACGAAATCCTAACAGGGTGAAATTTTGTATGTTTGTGATGTTCTTTTCTTCTACTACGGTGATTTGTATAATTTGTGCAATTTCTTTGGTTTTTCTGCTTTATTTGCAATCTACCCTTGTTATCATCCTCAATTTTTCTGGCCTGCATAATTTTTACTATAAAAGATCGCTCTACCCCTTGATTCCATGCAAGGTCAAATGTATGACCTTTTTAGCACTTAAGGTTCTCTCTTTAAATATATCACTAGACAATTCTAATTGCTTATAGATATTTATGTGCGTGTGGGTGTATATATACAGGCAACCCGAGATCGTATGAAAATGTGGCTAAAGAAGAAGGTGGTCCCAGTGCTGGATAAGATGCTTTCGGAGAACAAGACAAATGATAGTATTGCCACCATTTACATTGATACTTTAGTTGGTACAAGTCATCTATCTTACAGATTGGAGAGAAGTCCAGTGAATTTTTTAGTTTTCAAGCGTTTCAAAGAATCTTTGAATGAGTTGAGAAAGATGTACCAGAAAGAGAGAGAAGGCGCGTACAAGATATGCACTCTGCATTGGAAGCTTTGTGAATTCATGACTAGGGATTCTGATGAAGTTTTGGTTCATGTTGCGGAGGTGGTTCAAGATTTTGTTGACACAGTGGATGATCTTATTGCAAATACAGAACTCAACTTTTCTTGCGAAAACTATATACTGGTATTTAATATCCTCATCTTCATACACCCTCTTGTTCTATTATAGTTTCTCAAGTAAATGATATATAAATTATGGATTTGATTTATTTTTTTATCTCATTAAGTTTTCTCATTTCCTTTTATAGTCATCAGTAAACTTTCTAAACCATGGGGCGAAGCTTAGGCAGCGGGAGTTGGCGTCTGAGAGGGCCAAGAGTGAGGCGGATGGTCTTGGAAAATTACTGGATAGTGATGTTGAAGGGATTGGTCAAGCCGTTGATGTTGTGGCAGCGGCTTTATTTAGGACCATTCATGGACCTCGCGATACAAGTGCTGCCAAGTCTTTTCTAATATTAGGTCTTACTAGTGCTTCTAAGGCAGATCTTCGAAAAGGTCTTGCTGAGCTTTGTGCAGCCCATGAGGGGACACATGTGATTCAAACCAATGTGGAAGAACACAAAGATTCTGACTCATTGTTCCAGCTTATTGATGGAGCACTCAGGTATTATCGGTGCACGATGCTAATGTTTGTTTCTCATGAAGATTTCCATCGTGTATTTATTGCTATTGTCCTCTTTGGTGTGTCTATTGCTTTGTTATATTCAGTTACAACTGCCATAAAAAACAGCGTTTGGGGCTGCACGAAGCTGTTAGGGTGAGACAAGGCAGCATCATACTTATTGATCAGATAGAAAAGGCTGATATGTCTGTATTCAGCACCATACTTTCAATGCTTGACCACAGTACTGTGGAATACAGTGGAGGAAGAAGGATTGATTTTAGGGACACTGTTGTAGCCATTATGTCAGATTCGGGAAACAGACAAGTTTTATCATGTCTTTCTGGACATGGTTGTGGTGGTACTGTTAAAAGAGGTCATATCAAACAGGTGACATTGTAGTTTATTGTTGTTGTTGTTTTTTTTTTAAAGGAAGATGTTATTCCTGTGTTTTTGTTTTATTTGTTATCAAGGAGTCTGATTTTGTCATTTACATTTGTTCGGTTAATGGTGGATTGGTTGTGCTTATTTTACAGGATGAAAGGCATTTCAGAACTGAGTTGCTGAATTGGGTAGATGAAATTCTTATATTCAATCCCTTTGATAAGAATAAGAAGCAACTTGAAGAATTTTCAAGGTTATCGATGAGAGTTGGTCCTCATCTGGTGGAGGGTGCACACTTCTCCTTGTATGGTGCTCTCATAATTCTGTTTGAACGCACTACTAAGTCGGTAAGTATTTGTGTCAATCGATCTCCATGTTTTGGACATCTTATGTTATTCTATGAATTCTAAAATTTTCTGTCTTTCCATTATAGTTTCGTAAGAAGTGCCCACCTGGAGAATGGTTTGCAGTGTGCTATCTCGCAAAGGGGCTCATTGGTAAAGTCAGCAATGATGTTTTGGTTAATAATCTTGAATCCTGTTTTGCTATTCGTGGAATCCACACGCCAGATGTTAGTGATTTCCTTAGATAAGCTGTGTAAAGCCTAAATCCAATGCGCAGGTGGTATGCATATATTAGATACATACATATATTACAGTGATTGTGAAACACTGCTGTGGGTAAAAGTTTAGCTTTTGGTTGGAGACGAGAAAGTACCTGTTTGATAATATAAAATTGTGATGGATTTGATTTATATGGGTTGAAAATCTAATAGTTTTATTAATGCAGGTTGGATACCACCAGGTGGTTTTGCAAATATTAGTTTTTTGGATTTTTTTTTCAGGAGAATATTGTCAATAAGTTTTATAAACAGTCTTGATTTGTGATTTTGAGTAACTGCAATTTGACTATTCTTTGGTGGAAACAACTCTCCGGTTGGAATCTGTGCATCAGTTTAGAAGAAAAAGCAGGGATACCTATAAGATGTTAGTGATTTTCTACTGATGCCCAGGTGGTTTGCATATATTAGTTTGTGATCTCGAAAAACCTAAATAAAAATTGAAAAAATTCAAGTTGCATGCTCAAGGGGTCCAGATCTACCGGACCAATCTAGCTAGATCCAACGGACCAGATCTAACTTTTGGTTTGAACTAAAGAGTGGGACTCGGTTAAATGATTAGATTTGTCAGTTGGATCTCTCACTGAATCAAAACCGGTGATAAAGTAGAAGGAGAGGATCCGGGTTGCACAAACAGATAGAACTTGAGACACGCAGGATGGAAGTCACCGGAAGCTTGGAAGTCACTGGAAGCACAAGCTAACACAATACAAGCTTGAGCTTGAGTTAGGACTTAGGCACAAGTCCGAGTTAGGTCGTAGGCTCTATACCACGGGATATATAGAGTCTACGTGACTGGGGAGTGACCTTCTCATTGCTTATCACGATCAAAATTGCATTGAAAATCTTTTCCGAGGTGAAGAAATGCATTCTACCGTTTAACCAGTAGTGCATTGTGGTACTTGAATTGTAATGCCAGAATGCATTTACCCAATAGGTCCTTGACCTATTGGGAAAAATAGGAATATTATAGGCCGAAAAAGCCAATAAAACAGCAACATACACCAACAACAACCAGAAAAAGAGGAACTTGAAAAATGAAAAAACAGTTATGATTGTAAAGATTTTAAAATTTATACCACACTTCGGTCTGAATCATATCTTAATTGATTTCCTTTTGAGCCATTTTTGCCAATGCATATTTTTTCCCATGAGTGATTACATCATTAGTTATGATTGTAAACCTCCTTTAGTTAATTGAATTCTTGTTTTCTCACAGCATTTTTAAATTATTAAAAATCTTCCATAGTTTTTTATTTTGTATGTTATATATTTTGCACATGTTAAATTTTCATAGTTATTTGATTAATCAGATATTCACCTCTCATATCTCATCCAAAAAAGTTATCATTCATCCATTTTAATTTTAGACAATATGAAAATAGTTCAAGTTATGGGTTTGCTTGATTTGTATTTCTGAAAACAGTTTTCTGTTTTCTGAAAACTGTAAATTGAAAACCGGAAAAAATCTACTTGGTTCAGTTTTTTTAAATTCAGGGTCTGCTTGGTTTGTATCTCTAAAACTGTTCTTGAGAATTCTAACAATTGAAAACTGTTTTCCGAGAACTATAAAAAGAAGTTATTTAAAAACTGACATTTTTATAACTGAATTTTCTGAAAATAGTTTTAGACACATTTTGGTACAGTTTTTTGACTTTTAGTTTTTAGAAAACAGAAAATTATTTTCAGAAATACAAATCAAGCAAACTCTCAGTTACAAAAATTATTGTTTTTAGAGAACTCATTTTTATAGTTCTCAGAAAACTGTGTGGGAGGTTAGAGGTTCTATGGGACTCATGAGGGTGTGTGTGACTACTTTATGAGATTTATTTATTTGTTAATTTTAATTTTAATTTTTTAGAAATAAGCATTTTCATTTATTTATTTCCTTCAAGAAATAAGCACTTTCTGGGATTTATTAAAGGAAGCAGCATCTGTCTCTGTTTGGAAATGTCACGCAATTGCTACATACGCCATATATACACACGTTTATACATGCCTATATATAAAACCTGGTCATACATAAAAGTGCTAATTGACAAATTTCAAAAAATGAAAAACCAAAATCACAATTAGCGCAAAGGTTATGCTTTAATTACTATTTCCCCAAATAGTCAAGGAGGCCAACCCAATGTAAAAAACAGCATACTTGATGGTGCGGTCAAGGTCACCAACACGATATACAACATGTAGAACCGGGTTTATCCTTCTTTGGCCACTCCAACAACTCGTCACTACGAGTAACAGAATTTTATAAATGTTAAGATTAGCTTTAATATTCTAACTAACAAAATCAAAGGGGCATAATTAACCAAAATATTCGGGAAAAAAAATGCTACTACAATTTTATTACAAGCCATAACACATGAATATGGATGGCAATGGGGCGGGTCGGGACAGGTATCACCCGCCCCGTCCCCGAACCCGATTATTTTTCCTCGCCCTGTACCCGTCCCGTCCCCGACCCGCCCCACTCCGATTACGTTTTTTTTTTTAAATGGTAAGAAACTCACACACCACACCCACAAATGCCTCCTAAGAGGCTTGGAACTCCTCACCTTCCCAATTTGGGAGTGAGATTATACCATTACAACACATGTACGCTGGTTTACGTATTATTTTTCCCCCAAATGACAATAAAATCCCAAAATCAAACATAACTATAAGAGATCAAAATCAAACAATAAATCTATATGAAATCAAAATCAAAGATTTCAAAAGCATAATAAACAATCCGTCAATACATGTTTATTCATATATATAGATAAATATATATATAAATTATATAGCTAATCGGGGTGGGACACCCATACCCGCCCCGATTATATTCGGGGAATTTTTTTTTGCCCCATACCCGCCCTGGTTAGCTAAACGGGGCGGGGCAGGGCGGGACGAGTTTTTTTGCCACCCCTACACATGAAACATCAAAAGGTATCAAATGTCATTATTAAACCAAAATACCAAATAAATAAATTAATAAACCACATCTAGTTAATTGGTCAGAATATTGTGCCCAAACCAATACTAAACACAAACACACACACAATAGAGACACCAATATTTATAGTGGTTCGGTCAAATAGGTACCTACGTCCACTTTGAGAGTTTTTCATTATCTTTCGGTTGAAGAAAACCGATGATGGGAGGAGGATACAATATTTACTCAACTCTACCTCACACACTCTCACAGAACAACACTTTGTGTTTTCTTTTCTTTCACTATTGTGTCCATCTTACAATCAACACACAACCCATATATATATATATATATATATAGGTGAACAACCGAATACAACCAAAACCCTACTTGCACATGCATGGCATCCATATCTTTGCATGTGGGCTGAGATTCGGAAGTCTTCACGCGTGATCCATCCCAACTGCTATTTTTGTCTCGACTCAAAGCATGCGTGGCTTGAGATTCTTGACTTTGCATGGAGATGATGTTGATGGTGGAGAGTTGTAGTAGAGCTTCGCATGCACACGTGATATGGAATAGAACTTACAATTCTCCCCCTTCCATATCAATTAAAGGAGAATGTTTTCTGATGCGCTTCAGTTAAGATCCATCCTGGCTATGTCTCTACATAGTTCTAGCTTATCTCGAGTAACCACTTTTGTTAACTTGTCTGCAGGGTTCTCATCTGTGTGGATCTTCACAATCTTTAATAATTGTTGCTCCATTACTTCGCGTATCCAGTGATAGTGAATATCGATATGCTTCATCCGGGAATGGTACATTGAATTCTTGCTCAAGTCCAGAGCACTTTGACTGTCACAATGCATTTTGTATTCTTTCTAAATAACACCCAGTTCTTGGAGAAACCGTTTTACCCACAACATTTCCTTTCCAGCTTCCGTTGCGGCAATGTATTCTGCTTCTGTTGTAGATAAGGCAACACACTTCTGCAATTTGGACTGCCATGATACAGCTCCCCCTGCAAAAGTAAATAGAAATCCTGATGTAGATTTCCTGCTGTCAATGTCACCGGCCATATCTGAATCTGTATAGCCTTCCAAGACTGGTTCTACTCCCTCATATCACAAGCATAGTTTCGATGTACTCTTCAGGTACCTAAGAATCCACTTGACTGCTTCCTAATGGTCCTTGCTTGGATTTGAAAGAAATCTGCTCACAACGCCTACAGCGTGAGCTATATCCGATCTGGTGCAAACCATTGCATACATCAAGCTACTAACAGCTGAAAAGTAAGGGATTGTTTACATCTCTTCCTTTTCTTTTGTAGAAGAGGGACACGATCTCTTGCTTAGGTTGAAGTGATTAGCCAGCGGAGTACTGACTGGCTTAGGATTTCCCATGTTGAACTTTGCAATCACCCGTTCAACGTACTTCTCTTATGACAACCACAATTTCTTGTCACGAACAATCTTCATGCCCAATATCTGCTGAGATGGGCCTAGGTCCTTCATATCAAAGGACTTGGACAGTTCTTGCTTCAGCTTGCTGATCATACTAGCATCATGTCCAACTATCAACATGTCGTCAACATACAACAATAGAATAACGAAGTTACCATCCGGGAATTTCTGAATGTAGATGCATTGATCTGCAGTAGTTCTCTTGTAACCATGACCCACCATGAATGAGTCAAACATCATGTACCATTGCCTCGGTGCTTGCTTGAGGCCGTAGAGACTCTTTTTCAATTTGCAGACCATATGCTCTTTCCCTGTAACTTTAAAACCTTCTGGTTGGTCCATGTAAATTTCCTCCTGTAGATCTCCATGGAGGAATGTTGTCTTGACGTCCATCTGTTCAAGCTCTAGGTTCAGACTAGCTGTCAATCCGAGTATCACTCGAATTGAGGTCATTTTCATGACTGGTGAGAATATCTCGTCAAAGTTGATGCATTTCTTCTGTTGGAATCCTTTGACAACCAATCAGGCTTTGTGCTTTATCGGCTTTCCGTTGGCGTCTTTCTTCAGCTTGAACACCCATTTGTTTTCCAATGCTTTCTTGCCTTTTGGAAGTTTCATCAAATCATAAGTCTGGTTCTTCTGCAAGGAACTCATCTCTTCTTTCATAGCTTGCACCCATTTACCTTTGTCTGTATGGGTCTTTACTTCCTGAAAGCATTCTAGCTCCCCTTCATCAGTAAGCAAAATATAGTCTGACTCCGGATATCTCCTCGACGGAATCAGAGGTTGGCCTCTTTCAGATCTCCTTGTTTGAGGCTCCGGAGGAGCTACTTCTGGTTCTGTAACTTCTGGTTGAGGGGGTTGTGGCTCCCCCTGCTTAACACCCTCATGTTCCTCATCTGCTTCTGGAATTTCATCTTGCATTTCTTCATTATCGGAGATCAACTGTACTGGTGCAGGATCTGGGATGATGTTTGTAACACTAGAACTGGTACCACTAGACTCTGTGGTCTTTTCAGTGTCTTTGTATGTCTGGTTCTCTTGGAACACAACATCCCTGTTTCTGATAACTTTCTTCGATTTTGGATCCCATAGTCTGTATCCAAATTCTTCGTCTCCATAGCCAATGAAAATACATGAAGTTGATTTCAGATCGAGCTTCTGTCTTTGCTCCTTGGATACATGTGCAAATGCCTTGCACCCAAATACTCTCAGATGAGAATATGAGGGATCTCTTCCAGTCCATACCTTTTTCGGTACTTCAAACTGCAGCGATACTGATGGTGATCTGTTGATCAGATAGACGGTTGCTCTAACTGCTTCACCCTAGAATGACTTTGATAACTTAGCCATATTGATCATACTTCTGACTCTGTCCATAATGGCCCGGTTCATTCTTTCGGCTACACCATTATGTTGTGAGGTACGTGGGACCGTCTTATCATATCAGATACCGCGTTCAAAGTAATATGCTCGGAACTCATTGGAAGTGTACTCGCCTCCATTGTCTGATCGGAGGCACTTCAGGTTCTTTCCGGTTTCCCGTTCTACCATGGCGTGGAATGCTTTGAAGTAATCGAGTACCTGGTCCTTTGTTTTCAAAAAATATACCCACACCTTTCGTGAAGCATCATCAATGAATGTGAGAAAATATTTGTTACCTCCTAAAGAGTCCACTTCTAAGGGACCATAAACATCAGTGTGAATTAGACTGAACAACTCTGATCTTCTTTTGGTAGTTGAGTTGAAAGAGACTTTATGTTGCTTTCCAAATAAACAGTGATCACAAGGGTTTAATGGAATACCTTTTGATACTGTAATTAGTTTCTTTCTTGCCAGTTTAAGCGACCATTTTTCTCCCATGTGTCCTAGTCTTTTGTGCCACAAATTTTGTGAAGTCTCATCTTTAACTGCATTGAGACTGTCAGAAATCACCTTCACATGGGTTTTGTATAATGTGTTGTTTATCTGTCCTCGGGCGACAACCATGGCTCCTTTTATCAGCTTCCAGGTTCCATTACTGAAGTAGTTGTCGTAGCCTTCTCGATCTAAGGTTGTCCCGAAAATAAGATTGAGATGAAGCTCGGGCACATGTCTAACATCTTTTAACACCATACTGCAACCAATACTGGTCCTGATCTGGACATCGCCAATTCCCGCAATCTTTGAGAAACTTGTATTGCCCATTCTCACTGTACCAAAGTCTCCAGCTTTGTACGAGGTGAAGAAATCACTGTGGGGAGTGGCATGGTAAGATGATGTTGTGTCAATCACCCACTCGACTTCGTTGCTTCCTACGTGAAGGCATACCTCTTCATCAAGTGAGCATATAGTGATATCTCCTGTAACAGCGACCATGGTGTTGCCATCTTCATTCTGTGGCTGGTGGCTGCTTTGACCTTGCTCCCTTTGTAGTTTGCGAAAATTCTTTTTTAAATGTCCCGCGATACCACAATGATAACAAACATATTTACCCTTTTGTTTATCATTGTTGGGTCTGCCACGGTTTTGAGACCTTTCTCTGTTTCTGCCTCTACCAGTTCCGTAAGATCTTCCTTGACCTTCTGTGACAAAAACATGTGTTTGGTTCATGCCGGTCTCTTTCCTTTGGGCTTCCTCACTGAATATGGCATCCTTTACTGTCACCATAGTGAGTTTGTCATTCGGTGCTGAGTTACTGAGGGAAACTACCAGTGTCTCCCAATTTGGTGGTAAGGAGCTGAGCAGAAGTAGGGCCTGAGTTTCATCGCCAAGATTTAACTCTACAGCTGCAAACTGGTTCACCAAGTTCTGAAACTCACTGGTGTGCTTGGCTATAGAGGTTCCGCTCTTCAGCTTCAAATTGACTAGTCACATCATTAAAAGCGCTTTATTTCGAGCGGTCTTGGCCTGATACATATCCTCGAGCTTCTTCCAGAGTTCGTAGGCATTGGTCTCTTACGCAACATGGTGGGATACACTATGTTCTATCCACTGTCTGATTTGGCCAATAATCTTTCTGTGCATCTTAGTCCAATCTTTCTTCGTGATTAACGTAGGATTTTCTCCTTCGTTTTCTAATGGGTCCGCCAAATCCTTGCAATTAAGGAGATCTTCCATCCGGGGTCTCCATATAGTATAGTTCGACGTTGATAATTTAATCATGGCTTTGGATCCTTAATCTTGCACCAAATCAAATCAACTTTAAGCTCTCCCTGGCTTGTTTGATATATTCAGAGTAGAATCACACATAATGGAGTGTACCGTTACGTCTGTAACGGTCGAAAACCTTAAGATCACCTCTGACTGAGCTTAAATCCGACTTAGGATGAGTTCGGAATAGTCAAAATAACGACGAGGGGCAAAACTATAATTTTGCAAAGTAGTTGATGACGTGGCAGCAACATGAATTGACACGTGTCAGGACACGTGGCAGTGTATCAATGGTGACACGTGGCGGGTGACGTGGCAACATCAGTGGGTGACACGGGCACAATATAAGACTGACACGTGGCGGCGACTGACGTCAGCAGTGACGTGGCATAGAGTGTGACGCCATCAGTGACGTGGCGCGCGTGGAGGCGCGTGCTGCGCGTGGGCTTCACGTGCGCTGGTGGTTGAAGACGCGTGGTGCGCGTGGGCCTCACGCGCGCTGGAGGTAGACGACGCGTGAGGCGCGTGACGCCGAGAGCTGCGACGCGCGGTGCTTCAGGTGGCGCGTGGCGGTGCGTCCGGTGGTGGTTCGGGTTGTGCCCAAACCAATACTAAACACAAACACACACATAATAAAGACATCAATATTTATAGTGATTCGGTCCAATAGGTACCTACGTCCACTTTGAGAGTTTTTCACTATCTTTCGGTTGAAGAAAACCGATGATGGGAGGAGGATACAATATCTACTTAACTCTACCTCACACACTCTCACTCACACAGAACAACACTCTGTGTTTTCTTTTCTTTCACTCTTGTGTCCATCTTACAATCAACACACAACCCTTATATATATTTAGGTGAACAACCGAATACAACCAAAACCCTACTTGCACAGGCGTGGCATCCATATCTTTGCATGTGGGCTGAGATTCGGAAGTCTTCACGCGTGATCCATCCCAACTGTTATTCTTGTCTCGACTCAAAGCATGCGTGGCTTGAGATTCTTGACTTTGCATGGAGATAATGTTGATGGTGGAGAGTTGTAGCAAAGCTTCGCATGCACACGTGATATGGAATAGAACTTACACAGAACACATGAAACAACAAAGTCTAAGGGAATCATTAAAGCGAAATACGAAAAACAAATCTTAAAAAAAAAGCAACCAAATCTCACAACTACCCCGAACATATGAGGTTCTCAAAAAGCATTACCAAAAAATATTCTAAAAATTATATGCAACCAAATACAAGAAGTTCATCAACTCAAAATTAAGAAAGGAAAAAGTTTGGCAATTCCAAAAAAACAAAAAATAATAATTCAGGATGTACTTAGAGCTAGGTGTCAAGCCTGACATATGAAGGTTTTGCTATCAGCGGGATCTTATATGGCGAGTGCATGGACCGAGATAGTTCTAGTGTTTTCTACACTTTTTTGGTATTGTTAGACACATACGGACATGGATGGATCCAGAAAATAATAGGATAGGTGGCAATCAAAGGAAATTTTTGGTAATTTCATGGGGATCAATACTAATATTTACTAAAAAAAATTCTAGGTAAAATGTTACCATTGCCCCCTATAAAATTATTGATAATTTGTTCTTATTGTCTTCCATTTCTAGGTTACCCCCTTTAATTTTTTTTTTAAAAAAGTTAAACATTACTCACACAGCCTTTTTCCACCTAGGCTTGAACCCAGTATTAAGAGTTGAAATTACCTAGATGATAATGAAAAACAGCCTAGAGAGGGGTGAATAGGCTTTTTGTCTATTTTATGAATAATTAAAATTATTTAGCAAAAATTCAATTTTAATCAGTTACAAACCTTAATTCTCAATTCAATTCTCAAAACAGATCAATCAAGCAAATATAAATATAAGTGCGGAAATTTCAATCATGAGAAGACACAAAGATTTTTACGTGAAAAATATTGGAAAGACTCCAAGTAAAAATTACGGATACACTCGGGTATCGATGCAGTATGAATAAGAGAATTTGTACAGACTCTATGAAAACAGAACTTACGACCGCTGTAATTTGTTGTTCTTCACTCGACGTGTGAAAGTCTAGATTCACTCGCGCTCCACGAAGCTTTCGCTTCAATTTTTGTACTATGACGGCTCTGCTTCTCAACAGATCGAATAACCACGAAGCCTCCTGCTCCGATCTTCGCACTCAGACGACTCCATTCTTCAACGAATCAATGCAACCACGTTGCTATAGATGGTGTGTGAATTTTCAGCAACTATACCATTCAATCGTGTATAAAAATCGTCGATGTAGAAGCACGATTGAAGACGTCCAATAACAAAAGAGAACTTGTGTATCTCTAATCACTTAATAATATTCTCTCATCATATGTATATCTCTGTAGAAAAAGATGAAGCTGTAGAAAACTTGCAGAGAATTCTTAAAGACGTGTCTATTCTTCTTGCAGACTTGAGTATTTATAGGCAATGATGATCCAAACCCTAAGTTTGTCATTTCTCGTAATTTCACGTCAAAACCCTATATTCGGGTGAATATCATGTATATACCACGCACTTTGATGTATATAAGTCGTGGACAAATCATAAAATCAACCCATGGGCAAATCGGACATTGTAGTAAAATTCAGAAAAAACCTTGCCGCAGCTACGCTTGAAGCGTACTGGGCCTACGCTTCAAGCGTAGTGGCTTATGCTTCAAACGTAGGTCTAACCGTAAAAATGTGTTTTCCAGCCACTTTTTGAAACTAAAAGCGTAAACATTTTTGTTAAATCCACTTTTCTTCGCAACTGCGCCAAACTAACCCTTTTGAATCCATGATACTTTTTGCTTAAAGTGACAGCTTCGAAAAATGTCGTTTTCGCCCTCCAGGAGACATTTTTCCTCAATATGCTCACTTTCGTGCTTCAGTTGTATTATTCATTACTTCAATGCTCGATTCTGCCTTTGACGAAGCTTATCGATGTCATTGAAACCAAACCAACCTATCTAACACTCAACATGGTTATTGTCTAAACATGCCATAAATAAACAATACTCAAATATGTTCTTACAATCCCTCATCCCCCCCCCCCCCCCCTTGGCATTTCTGAGACAAAATCATGTTTTACAATATAGCCTCACAAAAAACAACATAACATTTATACCTATGAACAAACATATATATAAATTGTCACCTTGCTTTCATGACGACCAATCCTGTAACCACAACACTGAACAAACCATTAAACGCAAGTGTGAAAAACAGATATAAACCAATATAATGATCATCAGAAAATCATAACAACAATGCACACATAATGATCATCATTCTTCCCCTGAGAATAAACTCCCCCTTGCTAAAACAACTTTTCCCTTTTAACCAAACAATCTCTCCCCCTTAATACTTCTCCCCATTTTTGTCACTGAAATGTCAAGCAAAAAGAGTATATATGCAATACCAACAATGTAGAGAGATGCAAGGAAGTATTCAAAGAAAAACTCCAACATACAAAACTCTATCAAATCATATCCAGATTCTTAGAGTAACAGAAATCTCTAATATGCATGACCCTACTACTAAATGCATGAATGCAAAACGTCATGAATAAAAAAAATATTTTTATTTTTAGAAATCTGTGAGCAAGGCTATAGAGACACAAAAATAAATCATTAACACATCATATTCTCATATTTAACTCGACCATTATACACACGGTATAGAAGAAAATCAGCACACATACCTTGTAAACTCAAGAATGCACAAGTCAAGTTTTGCAAATATATATATATGAAGATTCTCATGTGCAAGCACTAAGGTAAGATGAAAAACAATATATACTAAAACTGATAATCTCCCCACCAACAGTCATGATAATTCAATCCAAGATCCAAACTAGAAGGCAAAAATAAAAGATATTTTCTCTTTGTCACACAATTTAATTGCCTAACTTAAAGCCCTAGAAAGAAGTTCAATTCACCAATCATGCTCATCTCAAATTCATGTTTCATTTGATCTCCAAAATAATGAACAAGCTGATCAGAAGTAGAACCAAACACAATATCATCAACATAGATTTGAGCAACAACTGTATCATTCTCAATTTTCTGAGTAAACAGTGTTTTGTCCACTCCCCCTCGAGCAAAACATGTTCCCAACAGGTAATCAGTCAACCTTTCATGCCAAGCTCTAGGAGTTTGCTTTAGCCCATACAAAGCCTTTTTCAGCCTGTAAACATGACCCGGATAATGAGGATCTTCAAATCCTTTAGGTTGCTCCACATATACTTCTTCATGAAACCATTCAAAAATTCACTCTTCACATCCATCTAATACAACTTGAATCCAAGATGACAAGCGATAGGAAACAAAATCCGAATAGATTCAAGCCTAACAACCGGAGCGAAAGTCTCATCAAAATCAATACCCTTCATCTAAGTATATCCTTGAGCAACAAGCCTAGCCTTATTCCTAACAATTGTACCATGTCCATCATTTTTATTCTTGAAAATCCACTTGGTACCAATCACATGTATCTCCTTCGGTCTAGGCACAAGATACCACACATCATTCTTAACAAACTGTTGAAGTTCTTCGTGCATAACATTAATCCAATCACTATCTTGAAGAACTTCTTTGACATTTTTAGGTTCTAAAAAAGATGTATAATATGTATATGAGACTTCATTCCTTGCCTTTCTACGAGTTACCATCATCTGATCGACATATCCAATAACCTTATCCAAAGGATGATTCAACTTGACCCTTCCAGACGATTCCTTAGAAGGTGTAGGTTGAACATCACCAATTTGATCATGTGATTCGGCAGAACTTGAAATATCATTATTAACCACATTGTCCTCATTTTCAACTTCAGAAGAATCACTATCCAATATAAAGAACATCTCACCATCTTCCTCCTTAGTAGACGTCGGAGACTCATCATCACATGAGTCATCAACCACTACATTGGCATATTCCAACATAGTTTGAGTTCTAAGGTTAAACACCCTATATACTCGACTAGTCAATGAATAACCCAAAAATATTCCTTCATCACTCTTAGACTCAAACTTCCCAATAGATTCACGACCTCTAAGAATATAATATTTTGCTCCAAAAACCTTAAAATATTTCACATTAGGTTTCTTGTCATTCCACAGTTCATAAGGAGTTTTTAAGGTGCCAAGCCTAAGATAAACTCTGTTTGAGGTGTAACATGCTGTGTGCACCGCCTCGGCCCAAAAATACCTAGGAATATTCCTACCCTGTAGCATAACATTGGCCATTTCCTGAATAACCCTATTCTTTCTCTCAACTACTCCATTTTGTTGAGGAGTTTTAGGTGCTGAGAATTCATGTTTTATTCCCCTCTCATCACAAAAACTTAAATTTCTGAATTTTCAAACTCCCTTCCATGATCACTCCTTACTCTAGAAATCGAACAATTCTTCTCGATTTGAATTCTTAAACAAATCCTCTTAAAACTTTCAGGAGCTTCAGATTTTTCACTCAGAAATCCAACCCATGCAAACCTTGAATAATCATCCACCATGAGAAAAATTTACTTCTTTCCTACTTTGCTCATTGTCCTAGTGGGACCCATTAAATCAATATGCAACAGCTCCAAAGGTCTAGAAGTACCAATGATATTTGTCTTTTTGTGCTGACATCTGACTTGTTTACCCGTCTGACATGATCCACACACAATCTTGTTTGCATAACCAAGCTTAGGGACTTCTTTAATAATTTCACTCTTAGTAATTTTTGTTAATTCTCAAAAATTAACATGTCTCATCCGCTGATGTTAGATTTTAACTTCATCAAGTTTAACTCTATTGCACGACAATTCAGAACTAGGAACAATGCAATAGTAATTATCAGTTAAACGCATACCTTCCATCACGTAATTCCCAGAAGAGTCAATGATCGAACACTTATCAAGAGAAAAAATGACATTATGATTATTATTATATATCTGACTTATGCTCAAGAAATCCAAACAATGACTTATCTCCAGTCATATGTCTCGAACATCCATTGTCCAAATACCAAGAAGTAGACTTGCATGTTCTAAGAGTAGTATGAACTACAAAACAGTGTAGCTCACCTTTTATAATCCAAGCATTCTTCATCATCGAAGCTTCATTCGTCAATCTTGACAAATTCTTCATTTCTTCATTCAACATTCGAATTTGATCTTGAACATGATCTCCATGTTGAACTCTTTGTTCCTTCACTGACTTCAACACTTTCCCTTACAGCTTCGAACACCTTGGTCGAATGTGACATTTGATACCACAGTGGTGACATACAGGAATAAACCTCTGAACTCTATCAATTAACCTCTTAGAATATCTAGAGGTAAGCAAAGGCTTGCTTTCAACAGGTCTTTTGACATATACTCGAGTATCAGGAATCCAATTTGAATTTCCTTGTGCAAAACTGATTGCTACATGGGAGGCTTTTATAAATGTGGTTTTTGCAACAACATTTGAATTCGACGTTACTCCAACGAAATCCAAACCCTTGTATTTCATGCAGGTTTTCCAACACTCAACATATGATTAAGCTTAAGTGTTCCACTAGACCACTTCTGAATAGTCAAGTTAACATCTTTTAGCTCTTTTTCCAAACTATAAATCTTAATAGAATTCTTAACCACTTCCTTATTGAGATCATTTACTAATTTCAAAACCTGAGTTCCTTCTAGTTCAGATTTCTTCAACTCCTCAACCAACTTGGCCTTTTGAGTCTGTAGAAGATTTTGAGCTTGAGAATTTTTAGCTAATTCATCTCTTAAAAAATATAATTCTTTGTCCATGTTAAGACTCTTAGTCAATAATTTAATGTGATTTTTATGAAGTTGTGCAGTCTTATCAAGTAATTTGTCATAAGTCTCTTGAAGCGTTTCATCACAATCTTCATCACTCTTAGAACCTTCTTCTTCAGACATCGCCAAACTTGAAGCAACTTCTTTAACCTCCTTGCTTTGTGCAACAAACACAGTGAAATTCTCAGAATCATCACCTACTTTTGATTCTGTCGCATCACTAGCTGATCCATTGTCACAGTCATCATCCCAACTGACAGTTAATCCTTTGGATTTCTTCAGAGTGTTTGCACACTCTACAGCTATATCACCATATCCTTAACATTCAAAACATTGAGGTTTCTTCTTTCTAAGATCAGACTTGTCCATCCTAGTTTTAGTCTTATTTCTACTTCTAAACTCACCCAACATATCCCCAAATTTTTATCCTTAGCCATTATGTTTAGTCCTAACAAATTTGTTCAATCTCTTAGCAAACATGACTATATCAGTCAGACTTAACTCACTTTCTTCATCAGGTTCAACATAATCCTCCCTAGTGATTTTGAACACTATGTTTTTCTCTTTTGTGCCACTAGCCTTTTTAGGAGAATTTTTGAACATCTCCATCTCATAGGATTTTAAATTTCCATCCAATTCTTCAACCATGCTTTCTTTAAGACTCATCACCTCAGATATGACGGTAACCTTAAGCCTAAAATGTTCAGGCAGAGACCTAAGAATTTTCTTCACTATCGTAGTATCAGGAATAGGCTCACCTAGATTATGATAGCCTGTCACAATATAAGTTAATCTAGTTTCAAAGTCGGCAAAGACCTCATCATCCTCCATCTTCAGCTGTTCAAATTGAGAATTCAAAATTTAAAGTTTTGATTGTTTCACCTTCGACATTTCTTCATGAGTGACTTAGAGAGTATCCCAAGCTTCCTTGGCAATTACGCACGCAGCAATCCTCTCGAACTCACTCGGAGTTACAGCATTGTATAATGCATTCAACGCCTTCGAGTTCCAATTCGCGCTATTCGTTTCAGCAGTAGTCCACTCGCTCAACGATTTTGGTCTTGATTCATTGGTCGCGTCGTCTTTCACAGTAGGAGGTGAATATCCTACTTCAACATCATTCCACACTCTCTCATCTAAAGATTTTAAAAATGTTCTCATTCTCGCTTTCCAATATGTATAATTTGAACCATCAAACAAAAGAGACCTAGATATGGAACCTCATTCACGAGGTATCTCCATCGTCTAAGTACAGAATCTAACCCTAGGTAATTAACCTAAAAAGGGGCAACCACGCTCTGATACCAATTGAAATTACCTAGACGATAGTGAAAATAGCCTAGAGGGGGTGAATAGGTTTTTTGTCGATTTTATGATCAATTAAAATTATTTAGCAAAAATTCAATTTTAATTAGTCACAAACCCTAATTTTCAATTTAATTCCAAAAACAGATCTATTGAACAATATCAAGCAAACATCAATATAGTGCAGAAAATAAGGCAAGAGACGACACAGAGAATTATACTTGAAAAAACAAAGGAAACGTTCCAAGAAAAAAACCACGGATACACTCAGGTACCGATGCACTATGAATCAATAATTACAGACTCTATGAGAGTTTTAGACTTACAATCACTTCTGATATACCTTCCTCTACTCGTGGTCTAAAACCCTTGAATTACTCGTACTTCACGAAGCACGCTTGTTCCGCCAGACACTATGAGAGACTCATAAATCACGCTTGATTTATCATTCTCTACTCGCGGTTTTAAATCCTCGAATGGCTCCGTACTCGGACGGATCAAAGCAACCTCGTTGCAATGGATGGTGTGATGATTTTTCAACAATCACTCATCCAATCGTGCATATAGAACTTTGATGTAGAAACATGATTGGAGATACTCAACACAAGAGATAACATCAATATATATGATCACTTCATAATCACCTTTCTGTATGTATCACTTTGTAGAAGAATATGAATGATAGAATATTGTAGAGCTCTCACCAAAAACCCTATTGAAAAATCATCGTCAAAAACCGTAGTCTCTTCTCTTGTATAACCTTGGTATTTATAGACCAAGTCATAGAAGACCCTAACCTTGCCCTCTTACATAATTTCATAATACCTTGATAAATCCTCTAAAATCTTATTTAAATATGTGTATATGCCTATATGTAGAGGTTTGAAGTAGTCGATCACTTAAAAACTCGAAGTAGGGACCAAACTGGAAAAATCCGAAAGCACCCCGAAACAAATCCTGCATAACAAGTGATCACGTGACCAAGCATTGGAACCTATGCTTGGGTGTAGGTCTAGGGCGTAGGGTCCATTCCCAGCTCCAAAAACCAAAGCATAGGTTAGAGTCATTCTGCCTATTTTTGCCTCTAACAACGTAGGTATGTTGCATCTTTTGCAATTTTTTCATATTTGAGCTAGACTGGTCATTTCGAACTCCCGATATTTTTGGATGAAGTCATAATGTCTGGAAATGATATTTTTGCCCTTTGGTGAAGTAACGATATCTAGAAATAACGATTTTCCCCTCCGGTAGCTTTTTTTGCTTTGACACACTTCTTGACTTCTTTCTCGAGATAGAAATGAATATACTAACAACTCTATTGCAAATACACAAAACTCTTAACATGACAATTCACTCAACATGGTTATTGTCTAGAACATGTCAAACACAAATAATACTATAAATGGATGTAGACATTGATCCTATATGACTAACTGACAATCGAGATCCATTAGCAGTGTTAATGGATGAGAGATAATATTTTTAGAATGAAAAATTAAAAAATCAGCAGTCATATGATTGCAACATCCAGAATTAAAAAACCAAGAATTACATGTGGTGACTAACATAACATTACTAGAAGGGGATAAAACCTATTTGAGTAAAGTGACAAGGTCATTTGTGGAGACTGCTGGACTGATACCTTTTAAAGGACAAGATTCTTCCACAATGGCAGCATTGATAAACTTAGATGATTGGTATTGTTTGGCTGGAGCTCCGCGAGATGAATAGGAGTGAGACTTTTTGTAAGGACTTTTGAAGAAA
Source organism: Cornus suecica (assembly GCA_963922005.1). Classification (NCBI taxonomy): domain Eukaryota; kingdom Viridiplantae; phylum Streptophyta; class Magnoliopsida; order Cornales; family Cornaceae; genus Cornus; species Cornus suecica. The sequence continues at coordinate 80,760,457 of OY998241.1, forward strand.
TCATTGTGATAATGTTTGGGCCCTTTCTTATGACAATGCTTGCAAATTTGAATAGGGCAATTCAGACGATCATGGGTGTTTTGATGACAGTAGGTACATGTCTGCTGAGAGGATTGTTGAGAAGATGATGTAACATAGTTGGGATGATGTAACATAGTTGGGATGATGAACAACATCAATAGTCTGAGATTTGGTTCCAAGTCTAGTTTCTTCAGATAGAAGCTCAGTGATGGCACTGTCGAGAAAGGGTAAAGGACTTCTGTGTAGAAGAGAGGCTCGAACCGATTCAAAACGATCATGAAAAGCCATCAGAAGTGTGACAACACGTTGTTGATCTCAATAGGTAATGAATTTCTCAGCATCAGAGGTACAACTCCAAGTTGGTTCAGAAAGTATAAGTTGATCCCAAATAGCATATATCTCTTACATAAAATCATTAATAAACTGACCTGGTTGTTGATTCTTAACATGAAGATTTGTTAAAAGTTGATACCAATGAGCAAGATCTGTGGTGGTGTATCAGCTTTTGAGAAAATCCCAAACTTCTTTAGCAGTAGTGAACCGACCAAACTGCTGATGTATTAACGGAGTTGATATGTTACGAAACTAGGTAAGCATTTGTCCATTCTTGTTATCCAAGTCATCTAGACATTCCACAAACTTGTCATTAGTTTCAGTGCCCTCGCGGCATGGTATGGTAACATCACCAGTGATTAGTCGCCAAAATGTACGACCTTTTAGAAAACTGGTCATAGCCTGAGCCCAGTATGGTTTGGCCCATTGAGAATAGTGGAGATAGGATGAGAGACCTCCAAACGATCCATAATAATGAAAAAAGGTGAGTAATCAAGAGAGAAAATTTAAATCTTGCAAAACTGATTGTACGGTTGTGTCCGAAGCGGTCCAATTAGCTGAAATTGACTATTCATTTGCTAAAATTGGATTAAAAATGAGCCCGGAATGCATAAAAGAGTGAATAGGGGTAAAATTATAATTTTGAAGAACCTGGTGATGTGGCTCAATCTGGAAGTGACACATGGCATAATCTGGATAGTGTCGTGGCAAGATCTGGAGAGGACATGTGGCAAATAAAGATCGACGGAAGTCCCTGAAAAGGTTACCGCCCGGAAAAGTTTCCGGAAAAAATGGTCGGAGAAAGCGATCAGCGTCAGGAAAAATCACCGAAATCTGGAAAGCTCGCCGGAGAAGGTGACCGGCGTCTGAAAGCTCGCCATTTTCTGGAAAATTCGCCGAAGAAGACGATCGTTGCCAAAATCTGCAAAAGTTGCCGAAAAACTGAACAACAGTAGGGTTCCGGGAACGGTGCTAGAGAAGATGACCAGCGATGGTGTTGGCGGTAGGGTTCCAGGAACGGTGCCGGAGAAGATGACCGGCGATGGTGCCAGTGGTAGGGTTCCGGCGATGTCGCCTGAGAAGATAACCAGCAACGGTAGGGTTCCGGTGACCACACGCGCACTAGAGGTTGAAAACGCGTGACGACGAGCAGCGTCATATGGGTGGCGCATGAAGGCACGTGAGGTGTCCGTTGGCTATGCGACGAACGGGATTCGCTTCGTCTAATCGAGGCGAACTTGTTCATGTTGTTGGATTTTGATTTCGAGGATGCTTTAAACGATGAATTTGGACCAGTTTGTGTTTGATGATGCAAAAGCGATGACGATCAGTAATTGATCGTAAATGAAGATAAACCCTTGATTAGTCTGATGGGTTTTTGAAAAAACAAGATGAAAGAAACCCTAGAAGGGTTTTGATGCAGAGATTACAAAGGCTCTGATACCATATTGGTTTTGATAAAGTAAAGAAGATGAAGAGATTAATAAATTTGTATAGAATGAATTAATGAATTGATCAATTACAATTGGTAAAGCCTCTATTTATAGAGGAGAATCAAGTAGACATGAAGTAAGGAACAAGCTAAGGTGAAATGGGTCGGGCTATATACAATGGACCGGACTGAATATAGATATATTCTAACACCCATGAATATGATGTACGCAGACCACTTGACTCAACATCACCATTTATTGGGAAGGTGCATGCCTGTGTCTTTCAACTTATAGAATTATTAGCCCAAAGATTGTGGCTAATAATTCAGTGTTGACTTGACTTATCTTATCTTGACTAAGAGTAATCAGTTTTCTCTTTTTAAGATTTGTAAAACAACTGATTAAATCCTATAAAGAAATTAATGCAATAGACTTCAATTACCGCTTAATGGTTGTTGTCCATTATGTTGAAAGTAAACTTGAAAGAGATAAGCCATATCCATATGCATGCACTTACCACAAATCAAGAATGGCTACTACCAAATACCATGCGTGAGTGAAGCCAAAGCATGCATGAGAATGACATGCCAATATCCACCAAAGTCAAGAATAACGGAGGATGAAGATTTGTGTGTTGTCAGTTTATGTGTTTTGAGTTCTATATATAGAGATGTGTTGTGTATTGATAAATTAGAAGCTAGAGCATAGAAAAGAAAGGAAAAAAGAGAGAAAATAGTTTGTATTTTTTGAAGGTGTGAGTTTTGAAATATAAGCTTCGTTCTCTCATTATTTGTGTTGATCCTGGGCATGAGAATCACCTCAAGTGATTTTCAATATGGTATCAGAGCTTGGTAAAGCTTGAGCAAGCCCAGAAGTGAAGACCAAAACCAGAGCCGAACCTTTCAAAGCCTATTTATGAATCATAGGTGTTCAAAACACAATTTTGAACACACATCTAGCTTCTCCGTTCCAGGAGGAACGCATCATCGAAAAAACCATGCCAAAACTCATCTTCACGCACCCGTACGCGCCACCTAAAGAGAAGAGAGTGAGTCCCACGCGCACTGCATGCGCCTGCCGTCTTAAACCTCCAGTCGCGTGTGACTCCCACGCGCCCACGCGTTAGACACATCATCAGTGACGTCAGTTATCCACCAAATCATCCGCCACGTCATCATCCACGTGGCCCAACCAACAGTTGACACATGGCCTAATCAACTGCTAACACGTGGCCCAATATGAAGTCGACACGTGGCAATCCTAATGTCCTGCCACATCATCAGAAGTTTGTGAAATTATAAAATTGCCCCTCGTTAGTATTTTGTCCGTTTCGGGCTCATTTTAACTTCGATTTGAGCAAACGAAGAGTCGTTTTTTACTAAACGGAATGCTTCGAACGCAACTGTGTGATTGGTTTGACCATATTCAACACCAATTTTCATAAATAAGTACATCGAGTGCTTAAGCAAATCCGATAGCATCCTCCAGCAATTTTTTCCAGCCCCAGCTTCCGCGACTGAACGAAGATAATTACGAGAAATGGTGTATCATGATGAGAGTCCTTTTAGCCTCACAAGATTTGTAGGATGTGATTGATACCGAGTATGATGAACCCGAAGAAGTAGAGAATCTAAGTCAGGCCCAACAGGTCGAGCTTAAAGAAGAAAGGTGAAAGGACAAGAAGGCATTATATCTACTTTATCAGAGTGTAGATGAAGCAAGTTTTGAGAAGATCTCCGCCGTCATCACCGCCAAACAAGCATGGGAATTCTTCGTAAAACAAATCGAGGAATTGAAAAGATGATCAAAATTAGACTTCAAGGTCTAAGGGGGGAATTTGAATTGCTGCAAATGAAGGAAAGCGAGTCAATTTCTGAGTACTTTACCAGAATATTGACAATTGTGAATCAGATTAGAGGATGTGGAGAAAAGATCGAAGATGTACGTGTGCTCGAGAAGATAATGAGATCGCTCAATTTAAAATTTGAGTTCGTGGTTGTAGCCATTGAAGAATCGAAGAATCTGGATGGTATGACCGTTGAAGAGTTACAAGCCAAGCTAGAAATCCATGAACAACAAATCAACAAGAAAAATACCTCAAGCACCCCAGAGGACGAGCAAGTCCTGCAGTCAAAGTTCTCAGCCAGAGAAGAAAGATGGGAAAATTCACAAAGAGGTCAAGGTAGAGATCGTAGCTATCAAGGACGAGAAGGTGAAGATGGGAAAAGAAAAGTGAAGTGTTATAACTACAACATATACGACCATTATGCCCGTGAATGCAAAAAAGAGCTAACAGAAGATGATGAAAATGAAGAAGATGATGAACATGTGTACTTTGCAAAGAAAGACACAATTGAGCTAAACGGAATGATATTAATGGCTCAATATGAGAATCCTGTTAGCTGGATATTTGAAGAAGAAACGGATCCCAAGGAGCTCGTGATTGAAGAAGAAGTGTCACCAGCAGTGCCACGAAATTAGGTTGAAGTAGTGCCACCAACAGTGACACAAATTGCTCCCGTTCCTGACAAGAAGAAGTCAGAAGTGGATCCGGGTGAAAGATACTGGACCGGAAAGAAGATAGATATGGATCCGGGTGAAAGATACTGGACCAAAGAGAAGTCAGAAGAAGATCCGGTTAGCTTCACCGAAGCCATTCAAGAGAAGAAATGGAAGACATATATGGATGAAGAGAAGTTCACCATAGAGAAGAAGCAGTATAGTCCACCAGAAGATCATAAGTCAACTGGGTTGAAGTGCGTCTATAAAACGAGAAGTGGAAAAGGTGAAATTCAGAGATACAAAACTCGCCTGTCCGTGAAAGACTACAAAAGTAGAAAAGTGAAGCCAGACAAGTTCAATAGTCTGAGGAAGAAATATAATGCCTCGGTAATGGTTCCAGGGAAAGGAAGTGCAGGGAAAGAAAATGGTATCTCTTCAGAGTTCAGACAGGTCGACTCGGTTTAGTTCGAGGTACTTGTTGCTAGTCGTGGACTTGACTATGAAGAAGAGAGTCAACCATCTCTGAGCAAAACTGGACGAGAGAAAGGCAAAGATTGTTGCAAGGAATGCAGAAATTCCAAGACGAGTCCATAAGACTGAAGAAGAGTTGCAAAGAATGCAGATGTGTGGATAATCAAGTTTAAGGGGGAATGTTGAAAGTAAACTTGAAAGAGATAAGCCATATCCACATGCATGCACTTACCACAGGTCAAGAATGGCTGCTACTAAATACCATGCGTGAGTGAAGCCAAAGCATGCGTGAGAATGACATGTCAATATCCACCGAAGTCAAGAATAACGGAGGATGAAGATTTGTGTGTTGTCAGTTTATGTGTTTTGAGTTCTATATATAGAGATGTGTTGTGTATTGATAAATTAGAAGCTAGAGCATAGAAAGAAAGGAAAAAAGAGAGAAAAGAGTTTGTATTTTTTGAAAGTGTGAGTTTTGAAATATAAGCTTCGTTCTCTCATTATTTGTGTTGATCCTGGGCATGAGAATCACCTCAAGTGATTTTCAACACATTATTATGTTGTTCTCTCACACACAAAGTCTCTCTAAGAGCTTTGTGATTGTTTTCTTGATTTGGTTGTTCAATCCCAATAGTATTACTGAAGCTCGCGAGTACTATCCCTACAATATTTGCCCTGATGCAACTACTTACTCTCCCAATAGCACTTTTCAATCCAATCTCAACCTCCTTCTCTCTTCGCTTTCTTCCAACGCTACTAGCATTAACGGATTTTATAACACAACAGCCGGTTTCGATGCTCCGGACATAGCTTATGGCATGTTTCTCTGTCGTGGCGATATTACTGCTACAAATGATTGTCAAGTGTGTGTGGCTGGTGCAGCAAAAGAAGTCCAGCAATATTGCCCCAACCTGGTTGGGGCAATCATTTGGTACGACAAGTGCATGTTACGTTATGCCAACCGCACTTTTTTTTCCATCATGGAACCATCACCGCTGCGCTATTAGTGGAATCAGGCTAATATGACGGAACAAGATCGGTTTTTGCTGGGAGTGACTGTGGAGGATTTGGCAACTCGGGCTAGAGATTATGAGTCTGGAAATGTTAGGAGGCTTGCAACAGGAGAAGTCGACTTCACAGCTTCTGAAACGATTTATAGCCTAGCACAGTGCACACCAGATATATCTGGGAGTGAGTGTTATAGATGCCTTCGAGCGGCTATAAGTTATTTTCCAACTTGCTGTAATGGAAGGAAAGGGGCAAGGGTCTTACTTCCCAGTTGTAATATTAAGTTCGAGCTGTCCCCATTTTACAATTTTATAAACACTGCGGTTACGCCAATGCTACTTTCTCCTCCTCATTGGCTACTTTCTCCTTTGCTCCAACCGCTTTAACAAGTCCTACAGGTAACGTTTTAAATTCGACGAGTTCATTGGGTCATGGAACAATTTCTAACACACCTAATTGCGTGTTCATTTAGTAGATTAATGTATATCCAAACTAAGCTGCTTGATTTTGATTGTTTAAGCTGTTAATTAGGAATTTAGGATCAATTATTTTGGACTTTGGTTAACCTGTAAGGATGTAAATACAGATGGGATTCGAATAGCCATTTGAATGTAATTAAACAAAAGGATTTTTCTTTGTAATTTTTTTTTTCAAACATGTTCAAAATCTTTTAGTGCTGCCATTGTATGATTTCAACATACTATGAAGGAAGTGCTCATCTGGTCACTAGTTGATTTTTTTTTTTGTTTTTGAAAGTAACTAGTTGAATTTTTGCTTCGTCATATATCAAGTATTATTAATGAGTTTTTCGGGGGGTTTTTTCTTGTGTTGATAAAGGGAAAGGGAAGATTTCGTCGCAAACAATTGTTGCCATTGTTTCTTCAATAGGTGTTTCTGTGGTTTTTCTTTCATTAGGCTGCTGCTTCCTTGTTAGGAGAGCAAGGAAACAGTATGATGCTCTAGAAGAAGAAAATGGTAAAGACGCGAACAAGTACATTTACTGAATCAAATGATAATATCTGATATTTGTGCTTTCTTAATATGTAGTTTAATTCTTTGGCTGTGTAGTTGGGAATGAAATTACATCTGTACATTGCTTGGAATTTGATTTGGCTACGATTGAATCTGCCACAAACAACTTCGGCATGGATAACGAGATAGGTCAAGGCGGCTTTGGTCAGGTATACAAGGTAAGAAGTTCGTAGCATCAATGAAGTAGAATTCATGTTTGCCAAATATGATTAATTTAAAGAGATCAGATATTCTTTTAAGTTGAAATTCTAAGATATTTTTAGTGACAAAGGCTTATAGATAGTCTTGCTGTAAGTCTCATGCTCAGTAGTCTTTCTGTCAGTCTACCATTGCCTCGAAAACCAGCATTCTTTGCTCACAGCAGACCTGAGGACTTGAGCGCGCCAAATGCTTCCGAGTCGGATCAACATACGAGAAAGTCGAGGGAGTGGTCACTGAATGAGGTGTCCATTACTGAACTTGACCCCAGATAGAGTGACAAGTTTTGGAAATCTATAGATACGAATATGCTGTGAATGTGTGAAATGATTGAACTTCATCTCACAGTATGTGAATGTAGTGACCATAGTGGCATGATTCTGATAACAATCCTAATATTTTTTTCATGAATTTTTCTGTATTTGACCAACCTAAATCGAAAGATATTCAGCAAGTTTGGTTAAATGATAAATCTGGTTACTTGTACAATTTATAGTGCCTATACATTTATATACAAATTGAAAATTCTTGAGGGTGAGCCTCTAGTACTTTATGGTAAGGTTGTTCTATTAACCCTTCCCAAACTCCTTAGGGATTCCATAAATTGTTCTTCTATGTTAGTTTGGAAATTTTTCGAAAAGTTATACATAGGCTCTTCTCTCAATCAGAATAATAAGGCCGTTGTGCTCATCACTAAATTTTTTGAAGAGGTGATTTATAGCCCAGGTAAATATTTGTTTATCAGAGGTCATTAATAAACTTGTTGAAAAGATGATTTATAATCAAGCTATATATATATATATATATATTTTATCCTCAGAAGACTTAGGACATGCCAGATGTTTAAAGAAGGTAAGCATATTTCACAATTCATTCCATTAAAATATTTTTAAAGAATATCATGTTACGGGTCTAGCAATCAAAGCCAGTTGATAAGGTCAACCATGGGAAATTATAATAAAATTTCCCAGTTTGTCCTCTACCAGTCACGTCCTGATCAATACTTCTTTATGTTCAATGAATCATTTTTCGTTTTTCCCCTATGGTCTAGTCAAATTTTCCTTTAACACTAATACAAAGGTATAACAGTGTATTGGATTTTAGTGTATTGGATTTTGATTCGAATTTAATTCAATTAATTGAATATGGATTAACAAAAAAATTTGATAATCTCATTTCATTAACAAATCGGATATGGATTAAGTGTTCGATAATAATTAGATACGATTTTTATGTATACATATATACATAAATATTATGTTATTAGTTGTATATATTAAAAAATATATACAATATTTTTTTGTATTTTTATTTTTGTGATAGACATGTATTACAATAATAAGTAGTGATAAGTAAACATGTAATTAGGTATTGAATATATATACACAAATCCGATAATTAAAGCAATAAGATATGAATTAATAAACTAAAAATATGTCCGATTATCAAATCGGATCCAATATCTTCTTATATTTATCGGATTCAGATTTGGATTCGAATCAAGCTGATGTGATTCGAATCCGATTCATTGACGGGTCTACATATGACACGAGTGAAAGAGCAAATTTTAGAAGGACAATATTGACCATAATATAAGTTCCATGTGTTCGATAAACAAACGGATCCAAGCATTTAACTTCGTGTTGTATGTATATAATGCGTATAACCTCCTGTGGTTCTTTGAGACCACATCATTTGAAAATATATGCGTATTGCCCTTATTGTGAAGTAAATTGTCTGAAATACCTTTAGTATAATTTTTTTAAAAAAAACTAAAATAAAATTACAAAAAACAATAACAAAAAACATAAAATATTTTTATAAAAAATATATTTAGGAAAACCATCAACAAAAGAATTACAATTTTTTTTTCAAAAACATTAAAATTATTTTGAAAAAAATAAGCCTATTTTTAAAAAAAATTATTTTTATTTATTTATCATTTAATTAATTAATTAATATTTATTTATTCATTTTATTTATTATATTATATTATATATCTTTTTATGTAAATAATATTTTATATATTTATTCATTTTTATTTTATATAATCATTATTTTAATTTATTATTTATTATACATTATTTTTTATTAATTCAATCTTCTTCTTTTTTTATTAAGTAAGAAATGATATTTTAGGAATTTCATATTATTTTAAAGTCATATGCAACAGACATTACCTTTATAAGAGGTAAGTTGCAACATTTTACAATCAGAATGAATTTATACACCCATTTTAAAACAATTGGGGGTTTTGGTACACATAGTATTAAACCATTGGGGTATTTCTCATATAACCCTAAACAAACTCTTCCCTGTTTTCAAACAGAGGTTCATGTCACAAAAAAAAAATTCAGTATCCTTTTTCAGTGAAAATATCTTACCTTTTTTTCACATACATTTTGGAATTTAAAATTTTAAAACTTTTTCTCTGGATATTGGAAGTGGGTATATTTCATATGTATCCAAAATCCCCAATCGAAACCCTGACCATTTTTCTGGCTAATTGTCAGCTGGAACTATGTCTATATCTAACATTTATCTATGTGTTTCAAGCAATAAAACCTTAACCATCCAAACCCTCATAGTACGATTTCACGGACAATGCACAAATCAATTGCAAAAGACACAAGGTGGTTGTAAAGGGCAATAAAGAGGTTTGTTTGTTGATTGCTTTGCATATTTTGGATAATTTTATTTTTCTCATTTATATTTTTTTATGGCTTTAAATCTCACACTTCTCTTCTCTGTAGCTCCATTTTTTATTCTTTTAACATCTGTGGTTCTTTGATTAAAGTTTCAATTTTTTCTTTGCTCTTTTGAATTGTTGAAATAACAGCTCATTCTTAATGCAATTAAACTAATGGTCAAATCAGTTTCTATTCAATGTCACTTTTGTTTAATGCCGGGGCCAAAAATCGTTAGGTATAGTTGGAGGTAATGTTTGGTGCCCAAAATTAATATATCCGAAATTAAGTTATAAGGTTATAATGAGTTGTCGCGTTCTCATTGGAAGACGAGATTATTATGCCCTACGACTCTGAATCGTTTCAAACCAATTACACATACTCAGAGACAATGATTTATACGTGATTCCCCAAAAACGGGTACGTTCACGGAGGGATAACTCAATATATTCACGGAAGTTTCTCTCTACCCTCACACTGCTCTTACACTTGAGCTCTCATATGAGCTCCATTGAGCTTATTTCTCTATAACATGTACACCCCTATATATAGGACATGAATAAGAGGAATCCAAAATGTTAACCACAAAACTTTGGCAGAGATGGTTCACGCATCTTTAAAAGCTTTCTTTGAAATCTTTAGTTCATGCATGAAGAAGAGCTGGATAGCTGTGCTGGCAAGAAGCTTCTTCCTCTACAAGTGGACATGAGTCACAGTTTCTACAAATCTCCACAGTGACGAAATAGTCCACTGATTGACGCTACCCCAATATGCCCTTAGGCACTCTGTTCCCCGAGAGATATTGTTTATGATGGAAATACATTGGCATAAACCCATTTACAGCTTCTTTTGGAAGTAGAACTAACTTCCAAGTCTGATTCTGGTGAAATGACTTTATCTTGTCATTCACTGTATCCTTCCACTTCGTACTATCAGTACTTATTGCTTTTGTGTACGGGACATCATCATATGTCGCTGGAAGGGCATAAGGTACCTTATCTCTCTTCTGGATCTGCTAGTGTCAATAGCTTCTGGCTACTAACTGATCACCGGTTCTGGAGATGGATCCTCCACCTCAACTGAGTCATCTTGCTGCTGAGTCACCGATGCTAGAGATCTCTTACTAGAGACCTCTTCTAGTCAGTCTGATTACTCACTGGTCACACGGTACTAGAGATAGCACCATGGATCCTCCACCTCAACTGAGTTCTTTTACTGGAGATCTCTTCTGGTCAGTCTGTTACTAACTGATTACCGATACTGGAGATGGAACTCTATCCACCTCAACCTGAGTTGCTAACAGATTTCCCGGTACTCTTTTTCCGGTACTAGAGATGGAACACTCGTCACCTCCCCTCAGCTGCTGACTGACTCATTTCCCAGTACTCGTTTCCTGGTACTAGAGATGAGACACTCTTCACCTCCCTCAGCTACTGACTGGTCACCAATACTAGATATGGAACAAAGGGGATCTAGATATGGAACCTCTTTCACGAGGCATCTCCATCATCTAAGTCAATGATCTAACCCTAGGTAGTTAACCTAAATCGAGGCAACCACGCTCTGATATCAATTGAAATTACCTAGACGATAGTGAAAAACAACCTAGAGGGGGTGAATAGGTTTTTTGTCAATTTTATGAACAATTAAAATTATTTAGCGAAAATTCAATTTTAATCAGTCACAAACCCTAATTCTCAAAACAGATTAATCAAGCAAATATAAATATCAGTGCAGAAATTTAAATCATGAGAAGACACAGAGATTTTTACGTGAAAAACCTTGGAAAGACTCCAAGTAAAAACTACGGATACACTCGGGTATCGATGTACTATGAATCAGAGAATTTGTACAGACTCTATGAAAACAGAACATTCAACCGCTATAATTTATTGTTCTTCACTCGACCTCTGAAAGTCTAGATTCACTCGCGCTCCACGAAGCTTTCGCTCCGATCTCCATACTCTGACGGCTCTATTTCTCAACAGATTGAATAACTACGAAACCTCCTGCTTCAATCTCTGCACTCAGATGGTTTTATTCTTCAACGGATCAATGCAACTACGTTGCTATAGAAGGTGTATGAATTTTTCAGCAACTATACCATTCAATCGTGTATAGAAATCGTCCATATAAAAGCACGATTGAAGACGTCTAATAACAAGAGAGAATTTGTGTATCTCTAATCACTTAATAGTATTCTCTCACCATATGTATATCTATGTAGAAGAAGATGAAGCTATAAAAAACTTACAGATAATTCTTAAAGACGTGCATACTCTTCTTGCAGACTTGAGTGTTTATAGGCAATGATGATTCAAACTCTAAGTTTGTTCTTTCTCGTAATTTCACGTCAAAACCCTATATTCTGGTGAATATCATGTATATACCACGCATTTTGATGTATATAAGTCATGGACAAATCATAAAACCAACCCATGGGCAAATCGGACATCATAGCAAAAGTCAGAAAAAACCTTGCCGCCGCTACGCTTGAAGCGTACTAGGCCTACGCTTTAAACGTAACTTCAAGCGTAGGTCCAAGCATAAAAATGTGTTTTCCAGCCACTTGTTGAAACTGAAAGCGTAGGCATTTTTGTTAAAACCATTTTTCTTCGCAACTGCGCCAAACTAACCCTCTTGAATCCATGATACTTTTTGTTTGAAGTGACGGCTTCGGAAAATATTATTTTTGCCCTCCATGAGACATTTTTCCTCAATATGCTCACTTTCGTGCTTCATTTATATTCTTCATTACTTCAATGTTTGATTCTGCCTTCGACGAAACTTATCGATGTCATTGAAACCAAATCAACCTATCTAACACTCAATATGGTTATTATCTAAAACATGTTATAAATAAACAATACTAAAATATGTTCATATAATAGTTAAGGGCCGATACCGCTAGCCATTAAACTTATTCCTTTTTCCAGACCCATCTATAGTGTAAAAATTTCAAGAACCTTGCTGACATGTCTAGTATATTCTACTTTTCTCTTGTACAATATAGATGTTTGTATGGAAGATTAGAGAATCTCATTCTAAAATTCTCCAAATCATTGAATTAGTGACACTTGTATAAATCATAGTCATCCATGGTAACAGATTTGGCCTTAGAAAAGGAGTGATATCTCATTTGCTTCTCACCGACCAAACTTACATCCAATCAATACAATATTAATGGACAAATCTTTCAAAAAAATAGTGTATAAATAAATAATAGGTAAAGATTTTCAAAAAGTATGGTAGAAATGAATGATATTTATTATATTATATGCAATCAATACCATATTGATAGAAAAATCTTTCAAAGAAACAGTGTATAAATAAATAATAGGTAAAGATTTTCAAAAAAATATGGTAGAAATGAATGATAATGATTATATTTTAGGCATATATATATATATATATAGTCAAAACTGAGGTCAATATTATCACTCTTTTATACTACTCTAATATGTTATCTTACTAATTTTAATTACTTACTACTAAAAGTATATACTTATATATACTAATTTTGATTATATAATTTTCAAACAATATAATACAAAAATACCACTCTTCAAACAAATCGAGCAACTTTTGGGCCCAATAACCACGTTCCATGAATTCCGGTGGTCCCACATTATATTTCTAAACCGTAGAAATCTATTTAATATGCCGCCTATATTCTTTAATAAGAGTATGAAATGTTCTTTGTTTTTTTACCTTAGTGCGACTTGGCTACGGTAACAAATATTCCTTTTTGAGGTTATACTATTTAGTCTCTGTTTGACACTTCTATTTCTGATTTTTTTTTTTAATAAACACCGTTCAAAAAAGCTTTTACCTTATAAAGTCAAAAGCTGCATTAATACTACTTTAATACGACTACATAATAAATATTTTTTTTATTCTGTTTTGACCTTTTACTGGTCGTTTTTTGTTTTGACATGTTGCGACCTTTTTGGCCCAAATAACAAAGCACGGGTCCGGGTCCACAGAATATGTCGGGTCCCACAACAAAGTAGAGAGAGAGAGAGGACGTATTAGGATTGTCTGAGGTATATCTTCTTCTCCACTTCTCTGCATTAGGGTTTTGATTTCAGCAATCAATCTTTTTATCTTCCATGATTATTTTTGTGACTTTGTTCCTTTTGCCTTTCGTTTTTTAAAATCTTGATTCAATCGATAAATGGGATTTTTCTGTTGTTTTAATCGATAAACTAGGGTTTTCATTCTGTTTCCCACTTCTTGTACATGTTTGTTTATATATATATATATATATCATGCGTATGAATTAGGGTTTCTGTTCATTATGCATGAGTATATATATATATATATATATACATGAATGGATATATATTCCTTTCGAACAAGGATCCTCTCCTGCGTTTTTTCTCTCAAGATATCTCTGGACATCCATGTCATCTAAAATATAATTGAAAATTTACAAAACATCTACGTCTTCTAAAATATAATTGAAAATTTACAAAGATACTTTCATATAGTTACAATTTGAATACAGTTAAAGTTTTTAAAATTTTTAGATAACGTGGATGTTTTATCCACCTTTGGATTGATATCCAGAGATATCTGGAGAGAGATTATGCTGGAGAGGATCCAAGTTCATTTCAGTATTATCTTCCATGATTATTCTTGTAATTTGTTTCTTTTGCCTTTCTTTTTTAAAAGTCTTGATTCAATTGATTACCTACACTGGATAAACTAGGGTTTCCATTATGTTTCCCTCTTCTTGAACATGTTTGTCTATATATGCATATATATATAGATATCACGTGCTTGAATTAGGGTTTCTGGTATGTCAGTTTTTCTAATTTTTCCAAATCAGGGTTTCTGTTATGTCAGTTTTCCATATTAGGGTGGGTTTCATGTATAAATATAGATATATATACATGAATGGCTATATATTTGACCCACCTGCACCCACTCCTAATTACTTTTTTCTATTATAGGAGCAATGACGTCAGAACTCGTAATCCCACTCGAGGAGAAGCAGAAACTAGAGGTTCTATATGGCATCCATGTACAAATGGAGGCTCTGGAACTCACTTGTAGTATAGTTCTCAGACACACCAATGTTAGTTGGCTTCCATTAGTGAGTTCTTCTTCTGATTGTCATCCCTCTATTGTTGTTATTAACATTTTCTTCTTCTTTATAAAATCCTTTGTTTTTAGCTTTCTCGTCCCACGAAGGAGAAGCAGATGGCTGCAGCCAAGAGGTGCTGCAAAGGAAGGCAGTCCAGCTGCTGCGTCAAGCCTGTGCTAGGACGAGAAAGGATCCTGGTGTGGAAGAGGATTGCCTAGACGAAGCCGAATACCAACTATACCGCACTCTTCTTGAGTTAAATGAAGCCGAAATGGAAAAGCATTTCGGCAGTCGAGTTTGGATTCCCCGTGTAAGTCCTTGTTCCTTTACATATTTGTGTCCTATTGTCTTTCTCTTTATACCTTGTGCTGCTCACAGAAATATCATTGATTCAAGTGTTTATGGTTGGAAACTGCTCCAGGTAGAAGACGAATATAAAGCCTTAAAGGATTTCTGGGATGGATTTGCCGAACGTGGGATCCACTAAAAATGCAACAGGGAACAGCTGAAAGAGCTCGAGAGATATACATCATGAAACAGTTGCGCACCCGGCTGGTCTCATATTTGCACGAGGTGGAAGCTACTAAGAAGTCCGTGGTCCAAGACCTAAATGATGTATCCTCCCTTGTCAATTCAATTTGCCAACGCTTCCTGGAAAATTTTAGTGTGAACAAATTTAGTGTAGCAAAGGTGATGGGCACAGGATCTTATTTTCCTTGGCTTCTACATTCTTATATTTATGCACTGAAATCCGATGTTTATTAGGTTTATATCTAGGTGGCAAGTGGCATGATTTTGCGAGGGACCCTCTCAAACTTTACGAAAACTTATAGGGCGAAACTTTTGTATGTTTGTGCTGTTCTTTTCTTCTACCATGGCGATTTGTAAAATTTGTGCAATTTCTTTGGTTTATCTGCTTTATATGCAGTCTACCCTTATTATCATCCTCAATTTTTCTGGCCTCCATAATTGTCGCTATAAAAGATTGCACGACCCCTTGATTCCATGCAAGGTCAAACGTATGACCATTATGACTCTTAAGGTTCTCTATTTAAATATATCACTAGACAATTCTAATTGCTTATAGACAATTATGTGCGTGTGGATGTATATATACAGGCAGCCCGAGATCGTATGAAGATATGGCTAAAGAAGAATGTGGTCCCAGTGCTGCATAAGATGCTTTCGGAGAACAAGACAAATGATAGTATTTCCACCATTTACATTGATCCCTAGCTGGTACACATGATATATCTTACAGATTGGAGAGAAGTCCAGTGAATATTTTAGTTTTCAAGCGTTTCAAAGAATCTTTGAATGAGTTGAGAAAGATGTACCAGAAAGAGAGAGAAGGCGCGTACAAGATATACACTCTGCATTGGAAGCTTTGTGAATCCATGACTAGGAATTCTGATGAAGTTTTGGGTCAAGTTGCGGAGGTGGTTAAAGATTTTGTTGACACAGTGGATGATCTTATTGCAAATACAGATCTCAACTTTTCATGCGAAAACTATATACTGGTATTTAATATCCTAATCTTCATACACCCTCTTGTTTTATTATAGTTTCTCGAGTAAATGATACCCCCTCCATCATAATTTAAGTGTCCACATTCATTATTCAATCAGTCTCAAAATTTGTCTCCCAATTGAAAAGTCAATGCATTTTATTTGGTCAATTTACCAATTTGCACTTCAAGCATTCAAGTCATAAAATATCTAAACTATAAACCATCACATCACTTGGTGGGACTAAGGGTAAAATTAATTTTTCATTCATTATCTCACCAATAAAGTCATCATCTTAAAAAGTTGAATTTCCCAAAATTGACTTATAATTTGGGACAGATGGAGTATATAAATTATGGATTTGAATTTTTTTTTTTTTATCTCAATGAGTTTTCTCATTTCCTTGTATAGTCATCAGCGAACTTCCTCAATCATGGGGTGGAGCTTAGGCAGCGGGAGTTGGCGTCTGAGAGGGCTAGGAATGAGGCGGATAGTCTTGGGAAAGTATTGGATAGTGATGTTGAAGGGATTGGTCAAGCCGCTGATGTTGAGGCAGAGGCTTTATTGAGGACCGCTCATGGACCTCGCGATACAAGTGCTGCCAAGTCTTTTCTAATATTAGGTCTTACTAGTGCTTCTAAGGCAGATCTTCAAAAAGGTCTTTCTGAGCTTTGTGCAGCCCATGAGGGGACACATGTGATTCAAACCAATGTGGAAGAACACAAAGATTCTGACTCATTGTTGCAGCTTATTGATGGAGCACTCAGGTATTATCGGTGCACGATGCTAATGTTTGTTTCTCATGAAGATTTCCATCGTGTATTTATTGCTATTGTCCTCTTTGGTGTGTCTATTGCTTTGTTATATTCAGTTACAACTGCCATAAAAAACAGCGTTTGGGGCTGCACAAAGCTGTTAGGGTGAGACAAGGCAGCATCATACTTATTGATCAGATAGAAAAGGCTGATATGTCTGTATTCAGCACCATACTTTCAATGCTTGACCACAGTACTGTGGAATACAGTGGAGGAAGAAGGATTGATTTTAGGGACACTGTTGTAGCCATTATGTCAGATTCGGGAAACAGACAAGTTTTATCATGTCTTTCTGGACATGGTTGTGGTGGTACTGTTAAAAGAGGTCATATCAAACAGGTGACATTGTAGTTTATTGTTGTTGTTGTTGTTTTTTTAAAGGAAGATGTTATTCCTGTGTTTTTGTTTTATTTGTTATCAAGGAGTCTGATTTTGTCATTTACATTTGTTCGGTTAATGGTGGATTGGTTGTGCTAATTTTACAGGATGAAAGGCATTTCAGAACTGAGTCGCTGAATTGGGTAGATGAAATTCTTATATTCAATCCCTTTGATAAGAATAAGAAGCAACTTGAAGAATTTTCAAGGTTATCGATGAGAGTTGGTCCTCATCTCAAGGGTGAACACTTTACCTTGCATGGTGCCTTTTCAAATCTGTTCAAAGGCACTACTAAGCCGGTAAGTATTTGTGTCAACCGAACACCATATTTTGGGCATCTTATGTTATTCTAAAATTTTCTATACTTCCATTATAGTTTCGTAAGAAGTGCCCAGCAGGAGAATGGTTTGCTGTGTGCTATCTCGCAAAGGGGCTCATTGGTAAAGTCAGCAATGATGTTTTGGTAAATAATCTTTTATCCTTTTTCAATGATCTTCAAATCTCCACGCCAGATGTTAGTGATTTACTTATCCAACTTTGATAAGTTGTGTAAAACCGATGCCTAGGTGGTTTGCATATATTAGATACATATATTACAGTGAATGTGGCCTTTGTTATAAAACACTGATCCTGCCAAAGTAGATAGAAGGAGGGAAAGACTATGAAATACTGATGTTTGAAAGAGACCCTAATGTGAAAATTTTAGCTTTTGTTTGGAGATGAGAAAGTACCCCTTCGATAGTATTGTGATGGACTTGTGATGCAATGCTTTGTTGTTATTTATAAGGGTTTAAAATCTAATAGTTTTATTGCAGGTTGGATACCACCTGGTGGTTTGTTGCATTTCTTTCCAGGATATTATTGTCAATAAGTTTGATAAAACAGTCTTGATTTGTGATCTTAAAAAACCTAATAAACCATTTGACTATTCTTTGATGCAAACAATTCTCTAATATCAGTTTGTAAAATAAACATTAAAAAATTCCAACTTTGTTTTGGGAGAAATAGAACATGAGTGGAATTATAGGCCAGGCAATTCAATAAATTTTAAGATTAGGTTTAACATTCTCACTAATTGTATCAAAGGGCATAATTAACCAAAAATTCCCAAAAGAAAAAAATGCTATCAAATTTAATTACAACCCAGAACACAGGAAAAAACAAGTTATCAAAGGTCATAATGAAACCAAAATACCTAAAAATTCCCAAAAAAAAATCCAAAAATATATATGAAACCATAAAGTTATCAAGAGCATCATTAAAGCAAATATACGGAAAAAAAATTCCAAAAATATATGCAACCAAATTTGATAACCAACAAGATCATCAACGCAAAATTAGGAAAGGAAAATATGTGGCAATCCAAGAAAATAGATTAAATCAAAATGTACCTAGAGCGAGGTGTGAAGCTCCCCATATGAAGGTTGCGCTCAACAAGATTCTATGTGGCGATTGCATGGACGGAGATAATTTTGGAGTTCTCTACACTTCTCCTATACCGTTTAGACCCATTCAGGATAGTGTAAAATTCTTTAAAACCTCTCGTAGATATGTCTTGTATATTCTACACTTCTTGTACATGAACATGATATATATGGACTATTATAAAACTTTGTCCTACGATTCTCTTGACCATTGAATTAGTGACATTTGTACAAATTATAGCCATCCATTATAAGGCCAATGCCTTATAAGAAGGTGAGAGTTCATTTGTTATTCATCGAACAAGATTGTAAGCATTCAAGCAATACAAGAGTTATATTGTGAGGAGTTTGTGTCCACGTTTAAAAAAAACACAAACAAGTATGTATTGATCAAAAAATGTCACTTTTAAGTTCATTGGCGAAAAGATCTCTTCTAAAATCAAAGCTCTCAAAGGTAATTTTATGTCGAAAGCTGGAAGAGAAGTTCTCTTGAAATCAGTGTTTGCAGCCCTGCCTAATTACTCAATGCATTGTTTCAAGCTTCCGACATCATTTTGTAAGATTCTCCAAAGTCAGATGATGAATTTTTGGTGGAGTGGAAAGGAAAAATCATCAAAAATAAAATGGATCAGTTGGAAACAATTATGTGATCAGAAAAAGAATGGGGGTTTGGGTTTCAAAGAGCTAGAAGCTTTCAACATTGCATTATTGGCTAAAACAGCGTGGAGATTAGAAGCTGGAGATAATTCGCTACTTTTCAAAATTATGAAGGAAAGATATTTCTCCAGGAGCTCTTTCTTATCTGCCCCTTGTAAAGCCAATGCGTCCTATGTATGGAAAAGCTTGTGTGAAGCCAAAGATGTGGTGCGAGAAGGATGAAAATGGAGAATTGGAAATGGTTTCAAAGTTCGCTGCTTAAAGGATCCATGGCTGCCAGGTAATCAACATTTTAAGTTAACTCTGGCAACAAATGTTTTCCCCTTTCAAACAGTGGTTGATCTGATTGACCATTCTAATCATTCATGGAAGATTGACCTCATTTTCAAATATTTCAAGCCTGATGATAGGAAAAGAATTTTACAAATCCCTTTAAAGTTTTGTCACAGGGCTGATAAAAAAATTTGGGGTGTAAATGCAAATTGTTTATTCACTGTTAAGAGTGCTTATTAAATTGCAATTAATCTCCTGCAATCCAAGGAATTAGCTTATGGAGTGGCAGAATGCAGTTCCTTTCAGGAAATAAAAAAAGGCTGGACTGGTGTGTGGAAGTTGAAAACTCAGAGGACAATTCAGTTTTTTATGTGGCAAACTCTTCATGAAAAAATTCCGGTGAATTATGGCTTAAGGCTAAGAGGAATATCGAACATTGATACTTGTCAATTGTGCGGGGAAGAAACTGAAACAGTGGATCACCTCCTTTGTAAATGCTCTATGGCTCAAACTGTATGGAAATTAAGCCCTCTTAGATTGGATTTTCATTGGACAGAGTTGATGTCATGGCAAAAAAGATGGATTACTCTCTCCCAAGAATGGAAGAAAGGTGAACAATGGGAAGAATGTTCAAGTTTAGCTTCTTTTATTTGCTGGAATTTATGGAAAAATAGGAATTATTGGATTTTCAATGGAAAACTAAAAGAACCAACTGAAATTCTAAAAAAAGCTCTCAATGATTTCCATAAGTTTGCCGATGTTAGAGGATCAGAAAAGCTGTGCTCACAAGTCGCAGAAGATGTTCATGCCCATCCAAAAGTTTGGCATCCGCCCAATGAAGGGACTTTCAAGTTGAATTTTGATGCTTCTCTTGATACAAGTAGAAATGTTTCTGGAGGAGGGTTTGTGTTGAGAGATCACCATGGTTATCCAATCAAGGTCGCTTCAGTTTTGGTTCCTTGCTACGGGTCCGCCATTGTAGCTGAGGCTATCATGCTTCTCGAAGCTTTGAAGTTGATTTTATTTTGGGGCTACAATGATGTTTTTATTGAAGGGGACTGTCAATCAGTCTTGAAGCTGAAGATTGTGGAAGAAGTTTTTGTTCCTCTATTTGAGGAGATTAGATCATTGTCCAATCTTGTTAGGATTGCATCTTTGATATGGGTGCCTCGCTCGTGTAATGGGGCTGCACATTTTGTTTCTAGAAGGGCTCTTCTTTTGAATATCAATGATACCGATTGGGAGCATATTTCCTCAGGTCTTGTTGATATTCTGAGTTGTGATCGGTCCTTTGTCGCTTAGGCTTCTTTTTCTTTTTCGTTGTATGTTTGCTTTGTTAAAAAAAATATATATATATGAAGAATAAATCAAGATTTTAAAGAAAAACTTTGAGAAATATTGATAATATAATATATATCTATATAAATGAATGGCAACCAAACAAGTGTCGTAGTGAACAAGAAATATCCAAATCTTTCAACTGACTATTTTATACTACGAGTATGAAATATTTGTATTTTTTTATTACGGTAGTGCAACTTTTTTATAAGGATATAGTATTTATTTGTTACATAACAAATATTGCCCTTTTTGACTTATACATAGACGGATTTCACTTAAATCGTCCTATAAATTGAATTAGTGAAAAATAACTGAAGAATATAACCTCACTAAAATTATAAATATGATTCCATTAAACTTAGAATTTTTTTTGAATAATGTTATCCTAAAGTTATTACAAATTTTTACACCTTCTAAATAGTTTGGTTTTGTCATAATCAATTTTTTTCTAAAATTAAAAGTATAAATCAAACAAATCCTTAATTTTCCCTATCTAAATAAGAACAATGGTAAAATAAAGATTTTATACCACACTTTGATATGAACAAAATGGGTATAAATTTGTGATGTTAAGTTACATTAGTTGCTTTGCCTTTTGAGCTATTTTTGCCAATGCATATATTTAATGAGTGATTACAAGTCTCAAAATTTATTTTTGAAATTATATCAGAAAATAACAAGCGATAAGATTGTAATTTCATTAATTATAATTGTAAAATATAATTGTAAATTTATTTGACACATATATTTTGCACATGTTAAAATTTCATAGTTATATGAGGGATCAGAATCATCAGATATTCAACCCTTTACTTTCAATTATATCATGTTTTTTAATCCAAAAAGTTAGTATCATTTATCTTTTTCAATTAAAACTATACAAAAATGGTAACAAGTTATGTAACCCACTCTGCCTTGGACACTCCTTCTAAGGTGACATCAATAAAGGGTCCTACATGTGACTACTTTCTGGGAATTGTTAAGAGGAAGAAGCATCTGTCTCTGTTTGGAAATGTCACACACTTGCCCCCCAAGAAACTTTGACTCTGTTATTTCATCACATTAAATTAATTGATACCAAGCTACGTACGCCATATATACACACGTTTATATGTGCCTATATATATATAGAACATACCAAGAGAGCTAATTCATACTAAAGTCTACATTGCCTCCTCAATAACTTGTCTTTTAAGAGCTTCCGAAATTCCTCATGGCTTTCTTCTCCTTCTTTGGTTGCTTTTCTGATTCTAGCAGGGTTGCAACTGCAGGAGAGACTTTCACAACTGAAAACACATCGAGCCAAGCGCGGCCAAACCACGAGGCCAAATCGAAGAACAAGTCGAAAACTCCTCCCATTCCCATGTCCTACTTTCCCATAGGATCAAATTTATCGAGATTATGAGATGTTGAGCATTTATTCACGAGCTTGTTCACGAGCCGGTGCCATCGTGGATTTTATACCGACCAAGGGTGCACAGAATAACTGTGTTGCAGTGTTAGCTTATGCTTGTTCATGGATTAACATCTAAAGTAGTATACTGAAATGTTAACTTTTATGTATCATAAATAAAAGGGAAGATTGTGTTACTAGAGTCTGTACCTTGCAATCATCACCAATACTTATCACTAGAATATTTCTAAAAGCTTTCCAAACCAAAGAAAGTTCATCTATCATGTTCATGTACTAGGGTGGGAATGACAGCATACAACCTGGCACCGTAAGCTAAGAGGGGAACAATGCAGTGAACGCGTGGGGGCGCTATATGTTCTACTGTCAAAAACATAGAACCGTTCAACTTCAAGATAAGTATGCGACAACGATTATAGTAAGCTCTAGGATTATGCTCTGGGCTACTAGATGTTCTACTGTCGTATGCAACAAAATTATAATAAATTGTACTGCATCCGACTATGATACAGTAATTCCAAGTGTTGTACTGCATCCCACGATCACATCACTTACATGCACGAGAGAGGTATTGAATGCAGTACATCACTTGTGTTGCAAAGGATGCGAACTCTTTTGTCCAACATGAAATTAGTTAGACTCCAGAAGCAACATTCTAGATGACAGGGAAAGAAGGAAAAAGTTCGGTTGATCAGCAAAAACATAGGATTTAGGCGAAAGAAGCAAAGGTTATAGTACCGTCAAATGGTGAAATTAATAAACATCAACCCACCACCTTGTGTTCGCTAATTAGTTGCTACTCACCAACTAAAGTTTTCAGGGAAGAAAAACACTAAGATACCGTGCAATCGAGAAAATCTGATATATCGTTATTCAGCACACTGGTTGCGAAACCAGAAAATTCTAGTTTGTAAGCAGTGAGCACATCATCAATGGGTTGCAAGCTTTGACGAAATCATAGCCGATATGAAAGACAGCATGCATAGATATAGAGGGATAGCTACCAAAAAGGAAAACAGGTCTAACAGTTTGAAGACAGTAATATGTGAACGGATGTAGTGGTTATTAGTAAAGCTAGACAGACTTATTGATATCAGAGATGGTACTAAGATTCATCTGCTCAACACATTCGCCCACTGCCTTTTCATTTTCAATCACTACTTCAGTTCCTTCAGAAAATCTTCGTTGTCAACAAGAACCTGCATATATATGGCAAAAGAAACACGATATGAGGATGAAAACATTTATGTTACTGTTACATAAGCACAGATTAAATTTATTAGGCCATGAAAAGTTATGCAAATCATCCCTTCGTCCGTATGTCCGTATGAAAACTTATTAGGCCATGAAAGATGCTAAGAAGCTAAACTCAAGAGCTTTGAACTTTTTCAGGACAATAATAATAGAAAAGAGGAAGTTGGTATGATGGTCAAAGATTCTTCTCTGGTGACACCAGCAGAGAATAGGTTTGCTCTCTCAATTGAGCCATAACTTATATGATACTGAAGCAAATCGTTGAGGATGTTTGCTATAGACAATGATTTCATTGCCTAAACTCCCCATAAAATGAATTACCTTCAATAACATCAGTTATCTTCAATAATACATGTACGGAAGTTTCCTTTAACTAAGAAGTCAAAGAAATTTCAAAATTGAAGAGGAAAAATAGCAATTTGTTATGCTTTAAGAGAAAACTAAAAGAAATGTTATATAAATCTTAGATTCATGCTTCACTAACGAGAGAACATACTGTTTTCCAGCCATCTGGATCTAGGAAAGAGGTAATCTTAGTGTTAAGCCCAGGAATTGGTCCTGGTTGTCGAGTTATCTTTCCTCCAAGCTCTTGGGTGACCAGATTTACAACCTCAGCACTTTTGTACACATCATCAGTACCAATAGCAACCTAAAGGAAGAGGGGAAAAAACGCCCGAATAAGAAGGATATATGTCTTAAAATGGAGTTAAACAAACTCATGATTTTAAAGTAATAAAAAACCAACCTGTGCATATGCATTTCCTTTAGTATATTCAGCCACATCATAATTATATGTCAACTCCAGAACAGTTGTCTTATCTTCATCAGCATACCCCATCATGGCTAAGGTGTACTATATGATACATGGAAGAGAAAATCAACCTAAGTGATACAATTAATCTACTGCATATGACAACTAAATCATAATGTATCCAAATTTTAGTGTAAAAAATATACAAAATTTAAAAAGTACCTTGTATTCTGGTCTATCAATCTTTCTCAAAAGTTTCATTCCCAGTGCCTGCAAAAATGGGTTCTCCAGTAATTCAGTAAACAGAATTGATAGTACATTTACTAAGGTCAGGATGAGACAGAACATATATCTCTAAAGAGCTCAAAAATTAGAAGTGCTCGAACTCCAAGCTTCTAGTTGTTGCATGATGTTCCTTCACGGGAAGCAGAACTTACTCAGACTCAGGTAGCTACTGCATGTAATTGATTACATTGTCACTGTACAGCCAAACCGACCCATCATCTGAACTAAGTGGGACAGACTCGACTCTTTATGGTTTGGGCCTAACTTACATCCATGCGATCCACATCCACCATACGGATGTGTCATCAGTACCAGTTATACCAAAAGTCAATGTATGCAATATTTATAGATCATAAAAAAACCCAGTCACGTTGTATTCAGACGTCTGACCCAACCATTAGAAGTCGTAGGACCAGAAATGTACAGTCTTTGACTTTTACTCTTGCTGACATCCCCAAATAAACAGTCAGGAAGGAATAACAGTGGGTGAGATTTTACTGTCACATGTATAATATTCCAGACTGTTCCTTTCTAAATGGAAGTTCCTATGACGAAATAATACTTTGGTAACTGAAGGTGGTAAGGCAACAGTACACATCTCAAATTCGTAAATATTAATGCAAATTCATAACATTAAAATTAAGCGAGAATCTGTTTTATCAAAGCACAGGCTAGTCTTTTCCAAACTACCCATTTGACTTCCCCGATAAGTCAAATTTACACATATCCAACATGTAAAAGACAAGAATTTAGGTTCTATAGTTGCTCCAGTCATAGCAATCACCAAATGCACAACTTTCAGGAAAGTTAACATTTTCATATCCTGCAAAGTGAATCCAGGTACTTTCTACCATATGGATTACATGTCTTTCTGCTTACCTGATCTGAACACGGCTGATAACCAATACCAACCACTGGCAACTAAAAAGTAGATAGATAATAAACTCTTACAGATATACTATGTACACGTAAATTAAATATGTTCTACTACCTGAGATACTTGTCCACATTCGCAAACTAAATAAATAACAACTACAGTAAATCAAGTTGAGTTGAAAAGCATATTGATAGTACATAGGAAATTCACACATAGACAGAGAACAAAGGCTGAACTTTACCTTCTCGTAGAACTTAATAGAACGATCAAGATCACCAACACGTAGCATTACTTGACAGAGTGGTTCAGGAGTAGAACCTCTTTGAATGATTTCAAATGCGTAACCATCAGGATCTTTCACAAAAGCAATGACAGATTTTCCACCTTTGACAGGACCAGGCTCCCTTGAGACATTGCCACCCTTGGCCTTTACGTCTTCAACCAATTTGTAAACCTGAAAACAAGTATAATGAGGATAACAGATTCAACAGAATCCAAATCATGCGCTAGAACATTAAGATAGCCCTTACATCTGGAGTTGCAATAGCAAAATGTCCAAAGCCTGTTCCAATGTCATAATTATCCACTCCATGGTCTAGGAATCAGCAGAAAGAATGTATAAGCAATGCACAGAAAGAGAGAACAATAAAAATATGAGTTTACAACCCCAAACTAATGCCGTAGTAAGGAAAAATAATGAAGTAACATAATAAATTACGAATGATTGATTAGAACATACTGTAAGTTAACTCCACTACGAAATGAGAGTCTTCTGGACCAAACCCAAGAAAGGCATTTGAGTATTTTTCTTCTGGAACATCTCTCTTCCTCAACAGCTTCATCCCAAAACATTCTGTGTAAAACCTGATCATACATAAAAGTGCTAATTGAGAAACTTAGAAAAATCCAAAACCAAAATCACAGTTAGTACAAAAAGGCAATGCTTTGGTCATTATTTCCCCAAACAGTAAAGGAGGTAAGCCAATGTAGTGTAAGCATACTTGATGGTGCGGTCAAGGTCACCGACACGATATACAGCATGTAAGAACCGGCGCTTATCCTTCTTTGGCCACTCCAACAACTCAGCACTTGGAGTAACAGGTGCATCCGCAGCCATGTTCAAATAAAAATGATTGCTCTGCTCCGGGAAAAACTTAATGTCAGAAACAAGGTACATTAAATTTTAGACACCATTAGGCAAAAAGAGTCATAGTAATTGCCACAAAAAAGACTCCACATTCAACTGAGACGGATTGATTCAATTTCACTAGAAATGGAACCATCAAAATTCTATATGCTTCACAAACAAACCATCAATTATTTTTATTTTATTTCACAATTTTTATTGAAGTAGCCAAACCTTAGGAAGCTTGGAATCTCAATAAAAAAAATGGGGTCTAAGAGTGGTTCTATGGAACAGTGCAACTAGAAAAACTTGTACGTTTAAATTGACATCCTCGGAGCAATTTCCACAAAAAGAAATTCAATAATGAACACTATTAAATCCAAATCTTCTGATAAACCCCACATCCAAAAAACAAAAAAGGTACCCAATATACAGAGAAGATTAGTATTGTGAAATCGAAACTTGTTAATTCAAAAATTACCCAGAGAAGTTCAGATTATAAGAGGCTGTAGCCAAAAAAGTCTTAAATCCATCAATCACTAACAAGAAATACAAACAGAGATATGTGAAACAAATAGACAAGGCCAAGATCGAGCGCTCATGGTGGTTGTGATTTACAAGGTAAGAATAAGCATTATAGTTTCAATTAAATTCTGGGTTCCTAACTCTAACCTCTACTAATACAGATTACAGATCAAGCACGACAAATATGTTTGTATACAGATGAGAACGCTTTGGATTGGGAGTGAGAGCTTACCAGATGGTGAGTGAAGCGGAGTAACGAAAGTCCTAGAAATGGAGAAATGAATTATAGGTATATATATACAGATATATAAACACTACGGGCCGTTTGGTAACTTCGTTTTCGTCTTGCTATATTGTGATTTTGGTGGTCTTGGGTGGTTTTAGGTAAATTTAAAATCATGTTTGGTAAGGAGTTGATCTTGATCTTGGTATAATTATATATATATACTAATATGTATTAAAAATATATATATATAAAATTGAAAAAAAATATTAAAATGAATATATATATATAATTAAAAAATATTTAAAATTCTTGAAAATAATTGATATTTCTATTTTTTTTATTCTAAAAAATATATATATAATCGAAAAAAATATTTTAAAATGTTAAAATTATATATAAAATTCAAATAATATATATTAAATTCGAAAAATTAAATATAATTCAAAACAAATATAAAATTCTGAAAAATTATATTATATACTTAAATTTTTTAAAAATTTAGAAAAAAAAAAGATATAAAATGGGGAAAAATATATAGATTCGAAAGAAATATATAAAATTCAAAAATCATATAAAACAATATTTAAATTTCTATTTTTTTAAATTCAAAAATATATATATATAATTGATAAAAATATTTTAAAATGTGAAATTATATATAAAATTCAAATAATATATATTAATATATATATAATTGATAAAAATATTTCGCACTTTCCAGAAAATTATATTTTCTAAAAAAAATATTTCCAGAAAATTATAAAATTTTCTTACTTTCCAGAAAATATAAAAAAGTGCGAAATATTTATAATTTTTTCCAAATTGTTTTTCTCCAACTTAATTTTCTGAAAATATTGTTTTTCATAATATATTTTTTGAAAAAATATATATTTTAAGAAAATTATATTTTGAAAAAAATATTTCCAGAAAATTATAAAATTTTCGCACTTTTTTTTATATTTTTTTAAAAGTGCGAAATATTTAAAATTCAAAAAAATATATATAATTCAAAAAATATATAAAATTTTGAAAAATTATATTAAAGTATGATTTTTTCCCAAAAAATATATTTTTCAAAATATAAAATTTGAAAAATACTTTTCCGAAAATTTATTATGTCCCAAAATATAAAAAAAAATTCGAAAAATACTTTTTTTTGCGAAAAATATATATTATGTTCCAAAATATGATATTTTGCGAAAAATATATATTATGTTTCAAAATATAATTTTTTTTCCGAAAAATAATTTTTTTCCAAATATTATATATATTTTTTTTCAAAATAATTCATATTTTCGGCCATATATATATATATATAGAGAGAGAGAGAGAAAAAAAAAAAAAAGTCAAAATTGGTAGGCCAAAACCAAGGTTTTAATGGTTGGTTTTAAAAAACCCAAAACTAAGTCTAAAAATCACCAACCAAACATAGTTTGATCTTGAAATCAAAAATCAAAACCAAAACCAAGCTCAAAACCCACTTTCCAAACAAACCCTACCTAAGGGTTGAAAGGTAATTTAGGTTCATAAATTATGAGGCGATTCTGATAGTCGCATACTCACAAATTCACAATCATATACTTAATGTGACAAAATTACATTTTGTGTTATGGTGATTTGATAATTAATAATTTAAAGAGGAAATTCATAATATAAAGATAAGGAACGAAGGCTATGGAAGAGAAGACTAATTAATTTTTGTAGGTGGATTTTGTTATATCTACAAAATAAAAATAAAAAAGAGGAGTAAATGGAAGAAATATTGGGTTTATTTTTAAATTTGCTTTTATTTTTATAAAAATGTAGTTTATCTTTATGCTGTAAAATAATACTTATAAGAAAAGACCATCTGAAAATTTAAGAGTTGAATAAGTCAAGAGGGCACTTGGATGTAAATAAACAAATAAAAAATAAAATCTAGAATGAATGCCTAATACCTGAATATGATTATGTGATTTTTGTTGTATTTCATTAATTCACATAAAATAACTTATCACACTCAATGAAAAAATAATGATACAATCAAATTGACTAAAAATAATCATTATTATTCCTTTATCGTATCAATAACTAAAATGAACAAAAGAATAATATATAAAAAAAAAAGCGATTAATCTCTAACAATAGGCATGCCAAATCATAGAGTAACCGATGTCATGAAAAAATATGTTTTGGATCTCGTACAAAATAGTGGTGAACAGATAAGACATACCTTTGTATTATAAAAGTGAGCAAATCAGTGCCTCAAATTATCAAAATTGAGCAAGTTGCTCCTCGACTCACTTTTTGAATATCAAATTACCATTATACCTATATATTAATATTTTGTAAAATATAAAAATAAGGATTAACTTTATTAACATCCCTAAGATTTATTTTATCTTCAATTTGACTCCATCAAGTTTGACAAATTTCATTTACACCCATAATTTTTTCAAACTCATATCATTTACACCCCTAATGTCACTTAATGCCTAAACTACCATTAATAGTGAGATAGGTCGTATTTGGAAAAAATAATTAAATTTCTTTATTACCTTCAAATTTTATTATCTTTATCCAATATTTTTTCAATTTTAATATTGATCGGCTTACTATGTCGGCTAAAAATGTGCTTAAGAATGGACCCTAAATAAGACTTAGTTTGCCTCTCGCAAGCGTACGAATCGTTTTGTAGTAGAGTATGGCTTGAGAAAGGGAATATTGATCCCACAGAAACTCGGCTTTGTTCTACCCCTAATATACTAGTATGTTCGAATTACGAATGGAATTTGGTTGATTTGTTGAATGTATATACTTTTATGAACAAAATTAACTAAGTGTAGCATAAATTAAATGTAGAGAAAATTCAATAGAAATGAAGCTTAAGGTATGTCTAGTGTCACCTCTAGCCTTATAATATAGTCATTTCATTCATAACTTTGTAAAAGGGAGACACATCTCTTGTGAATCAGACTAGTACGATTACAAACGAGTGTCTAGTCCCCAAAATAATACATTTAATCGGACTCAGCCACACTCCATCTTCGGATTAAATCTGATTAGTACATGCATTTACCCTATACTACTCCTACATGCATTAAATTAAAACATGTTTATTTGTGGGTGAAAAAACTAAGAAACAAGAGAAAAATGGAGAGAAGGCTCCACTAGCAAGTCAGAACAAAGATGTCACAATCCATGGTCGAAAATCTCAAGCAAAGAAGATGAAAGGAGAGAAAAGAGATGGTAGAGAAGAGCAAATAGTGTAGCCTCATCACAGCTAGAGAATGGGTAGTGAGCATTGATAGATCTAAACCACAAAAGCCCCAATAAGTGAAATACCCCAAAAATAGCTAAAGACCAAGAAATGGAGAAATGAAGAACAAGTAGAGAAGAAATGTCATACGCGAAGAAGGCAAAATCAAAGCCCCTTGGCCGAAGCGCAGAGGAAATAAAAACAGAGAGAAAATGGTAGTCGTCCTTGAAGGAGTAGCCTCCAAGCAAAGAGAGAATAAGAGGAAAATGAATGTTGTGTGAGAGTGAGTCAGCTGAAAGAGAGGAGAGGAGAGGAGATCCCTAGGCAATGCACTATTGCCCTCTATTTATAAGTGACTTGGCTCAAAATGTTGCCCTAATTGTAGTGGTCCCCAAGTCCTACCAATGCTCCACATTTCTCTAATAAGTGACGAGGGTCATAATGTGTGCCTATAAGGAGAATTCTTTTCACATTATGAATAATGGGTATAATTCACATTATGAGTCTTTATTAAGACTAGACTACACTTTAAGCCTCCATGTTACATGCTCTTTCCAATCCCTTCAAAATGTGAGGATGGTGTCGCGTTGTCCACGTGTCACGGCTACGCAGCATCTATGGCCACAGCCGGATCAGTCGTGCAACAGATCACTCCCCAATAGCCTTCGCAGTACATGCATATACCGCTAGAGCTGTGCAGAAATGGTGGTAAACGCCCTTGAGAGACTGCTACGTCATCAGGACCCGTAGACCATAGAGGTACTACTCCCGTGTACGCTCTTCAGCTCCACAGGTGCGCTGCCACAATATGACCACCTTTAGAAGGCTTTTGAGTTGCCACGAGTAATCTGCCTCGAAGTCGAACACATTGGGTCAACCCGTATACCAACTTTAGTGGGGCAGGTCCGAGGCTCTACCCAGTAGTCCAGTACCCTAAATGAGACCCCTCTACAAGTCGAGTGCACCCTAAAATAATACATATGCCTACACTATTTCATATTCCCTTATCATGGTCTGTCCAAGTCAATATTTCATGTTTTAAGCATTATCATGTAGAAAACTACCCTTTTAACCTTCGGAGTTCTAACTCGTAGTGATTAAGTGTAGTTGTGTAAAATAAAAAAATTCATCAATCTAAGATAAGAAATAGAATGAATGCAAAACTTTTATATAAATTTTTAGTGTGTTCTCTCATCCACATGATCACCACGACAGTGGTCTTTAGCTTCCCCTTTTTACATAGAAATGAATAAAAATACAACTATTTTACATGGCTAAGGTTTCACTAGAAACCCTAGTTACCCGGTTAGCCATCCATGGATGTTGATACTTGCATCGATGATGTTGACCTTGATTTCATGATGAGCTTGATATTCTCGTCTATTGACTCTTTATCTTATTCTCTCTGTATTGCTCTCTCTCTATTTTCCTTACGTGATATTTTGTTGTAGAGAAGAGCCCCCCAAAACTAATGTTGAACTCCTATATGTATAGACGCTTTGTTGCAACCCACTTCTCACTTGATTAATGTTGAATCTTTTTGTCGACGTCTTTTTCCTCTAACCCAGAAGTTAAAACATATCCAAAACTGCCTAACTATACTTCACATATATACTAAGAAGAGTTGGCGTGCCTGCAAAGTCGATCTGGCCCCACATAATATATCTAATTTGCCTTGGGATCTATCCTAGGGTAAGTTTCACAAATTCCCGTACGTGAGTCTGTGATCAATCCCACAAATATGGATCGATCCAAAATAGATTTCGCCAACTCCAGTACATGAGACTGGGATCAATCCCATATTATAGGGATCTATCCCAGAGTAACTCTCGCCAATTCCAACACCTGAAGGTGGGATCAATCCCAAAAACGTGGGATCGATCATAAAACAACAAATGCTTTATTCTTGTTTGAAATTCGCCCTATGTGTCTTGGTTGCTTCCGCTTACCTCCAATGCATTTGTTTTTTCTTTTTAACTTCCTTTTAGTTTATTTTTGTACCTCATTTTACCTCGGCCTTGGTTCTTGAATGATTATGAGCTAGTACTTCAGTTAATTCACCGGATTTAGCTCGCTTTACACATATTGAACCTGAAACATGCTTAAACATATAAATCGCATAAAAATACTAAGGTAGTAAGATATAAAAACTAACAATACCGAATTAATCGCCTAGAATGTGTAACATTCGGCTCCTAACAAATATTATTATCTAGTTATATAAATAAATTTATATATATATATTTTACTATAAACGAATTTGTTTTTTTTGGTATATCTCGAAATAAAAAATTAATGCCGATATTTTTTTCTTTCAAAGTACTAATTAGTTATATAAATTATTTATATATATATATTTTACTATAAACGAATTTTTTATGCCGAAATAAAAAAATAATTCCAAATTTTAACCAAAAGATTGGTTCTGTCAATTGATGGAAATTCGACCTAAAACTTAATGCCGAAATTAATGGTAGTTCGGAAATAAAATGTTGGTTATGTCTATTGACCAAAAGATTTCCTTAATTGACACCTAAAATTTGATTATTTTAAACACATTTCATGTTTCAGTGGTAATGATTCAAATTGTCAAGCGAAGGAGTTGTGGCTTCAGATACTGAGAATAACCCATCTGGGCATAAAGAAATAATAAAAAAAATACTTCGGCATTAATTTTTTATTTTGACATAAAAATAAATTCGTTTATAGTAAAATATATATATATAAAATTATTTATATAATTAAATAATAATGTTAAAAGTGGGAAAATATTGGATAAATATAAAAAAAATTGAGGATAGTAAAGAAATTGAATAATTATTTCCAAACAACACCTATCTTGCCACTAAGGGTAGTTTAGGTATTAAGTGGCTTAGGGGCTGTAAATGATGTGGGTTTGAAAAAAATTAAGGGTGTAAATGAAGTTTGTCAAACTTGAGGGGGTCTGATTGAAGATAAAATAAATCTTAGGTATCTTAGGTGTGTAAATGAAGTTAACCCTTATTTTTATATTTTATAAAAGTTTAATATATGGGTACAATAGTAATTTGACATTCAAAAAGTGGGTATAGGGGACAATTTGCTCAATTTTGAGAACTTAAATTACTGATTTACTTACTTTTACAGTATATGGGGTATTTTGCTAACTAGAGGATATGTAAGGGGTATTTTGCACTTTTGGCAAGAGATAATTAAAAGAGTTAATTTCAAGAAACCCCCATATACTATCCAGTTTAATCAACTAACCCTCATTGTGTCCATTTTGCCCATATATTATTCAATTTCATCATTATGCCCCCTTACCTCACATTTTGAGTCAAAATGCTTAAACTACCCTCAATAGTATAAGGGGGTTTAGTGAAATCAATCATTTTAAAAAATTATTTTTCGAAAATCAATTATATTTTTCTCAAAAATTATAAATTCAAAAAAATATATATATATTTTTCGCAAAAAAATTATTTTTCGGAGGGAGTATATTATTTTCCAAAATATGAATTATTTCGAAAAAAATAATATATATTTTTTGGAACATAATATATATTTTTCGCAAAAAAATTATTTTTCGGAAAAAAAAATCATATTTTGGAACATAATAAATACTTTTTCTCAAAAAAATATTTTTCAGAAAAAAAAAATCATATTTTGGAACATAATATATATTTTTTGCAAAAAAATTATTTTTCGAAAAAAAATCATATTTTGGAACTTAATATATATTTTTCGCAAAAAAATTATTTTTCGGAAAAAATTCATATTTTGGAACATAATATATACTTTTTCACAAAAAAATTATTTTTCAGAAAAAAAATCATATTTTGAAACATAATAAATACTTTTAGCAAAAAAAATAATTTTTAGAAAAAATTCTTATTTTGGAACATAATATATATTTTTCGCAAAAAAGTTATTTTTTGGAAAATATCATATTTTGGAACATAATATATATTTTTCGAAAACAATTCATATTGTGGAACATAATATATACTTTTTCGCAAAAAAAATATTTTTTGTAAAAAAATCATATTTTGGAACATAATATATATTTTTCACAAAAAAAATATTTTTCCTAAAAAAAATCATATTTTGGAACATAATATATATTTTTTGCAAAAAAATTATTTTTCAAAAAAAATCATATTTTTCGAAATATATATATTTTGAAATTTATAATTTTTACGAAAAATATAATTTATTTTCGAAAAATAATATTTTTAAAGGGATGATTTCACTACACTCTCTTATAATATTGATGGAGGGTAATTTAGATATTTTGACTCAAAATATGAGGATGAGGGGACATAATGATGAAATTGAATAGTATAAAGGGCAAAATGGACACAATAAAAATTAGTTGATTAAATTGAATAATATAAGAGATTTCTTGAATTAAACCATAATTAAAACTGTTACCGTAATAATATATGCAATATTTTCTTAAAATCGGATATCCTATTAATTATTTTGACTTTATCACTGAAAATACATTGGTTGCTGCACTTGTTTGCCAGTGAAGGCCCACTTGTAATGGTGGTCAAATCACCATTACAAATTGTCCACATCAAACCAGTTGATGATAACATTGGCCCATGTGCCTTATTTTACGCCAAAAAGCATTTCAAATGAGAGTTTGTGGCGCATTGCTTCGTCAATCACTCTCTTCCTTTTTTCTTCCCAACACAAACCCTAGAAAAACCCTAACCCTAATCCCCAAATCAATGGCTTGGACCTGCTCCAAATGCACATTCATCAACACCGCATCACAGAAATCAACGTGCCAGATCTGCTTATCCCCACCACCACCACCGCCATCGCTGTCGTCGTCTTCACCATCTTCTTCTTCGTCCTCGCCGACCCCCAAATGGTCCTGCAAAGCCTGCACTTTTCTGAACCCATATCGCAACACCAGCTGCGAAGTCTGTGGCACCAGAGCTTCGGCGTCGTCGCTGTCGAGTCTCGAAGACGACGAGTTGGACGATCCTTGTGTGGGCTCTGTTTTCTTGCCCTTGTTGCAGCCCTGTAAGAGGAAGAATCGAGATGAGAAAATTAGGGTTGGTGATGGTGATGATGATGGAGTGGAATTGGGTGGGTTTCGCGGGATTAAGTCGGCGAATAAGGAGGTTACACTCTCTGGTACATTTCAAATTCATGTGGATTTTTTAGGATTTATTTATTTATTTTTGGTGTCCGAGTTAGTAGAAAATGCAATATTTTTGTGTGGATATATATGATAATGTGTATTATATGTCAAATGAAACCTTCAAGTTGGTGTTTTGATTGCTTGTTTTCTTTTAGAGATTAACTTGAGTGTTTGTTTTCATGGGCTGATAAGCTTTGGTGTGGTGGGTGGGGTTTTTGGAGGAATATAAATAACCATATTTCTCTGCGATTTAAGCTCGTCTTTATACTTCCACCTTATATTTAACTCCAAAGCAAATTTGTTTTTCGGTAGTGGTTTTTGATGGGCATGTTTTCTTGTAATCTTGAATTTGCTAATAAGGGGGTTACACTGTCTGGTACATTTGAAATTCTTACATTTTTCAACTTGAATTGTGTAATTGGTTTGAATCTTGTCGTTCCTGATTTGAACTTGCCGTTCATATGGTGCATTTGGATGATTTTTTTTTCCCTTTACTGATTAACTTTAGGATACTGAATATGTTCCTATGTTGCTATTATATTCTCTGTTATTTAAGCGCATTTTGATACTTCTACCTTCTATTCAAATCCAAAGCAAATTTGTGTTCGGTTGGTGGTTTTTTGACGGCCTTGTGTTCTTGTAATCTTCGATGACCTGCTTTTTATGTATATCAAGCTGATTATATTGTTTGCAGTGGTTTGATTTATACAACGCCCAAACCATACCAGCCCTTGAGCATCACCCTGTACTTGGCCAAAGAACTTGATTTATCCCTTCATTGATGAAATAATTTTCCATCCATTACATGAAAGAAAAAATAAAGAAGAAAATAAAAATCAAGTTGGAAGCTAACAGAGAGACATCTATGTTTGCTACCAAATAGCTGCTAATCTGAATTGTTTTGTTACCTCATTATCTTTCTCTTGGTTTTTTTTTCATAATCTTGGTTGTTTGCCATTCTTGGTAAGAAATAGACTTCTTGCGTGTTCTATCCGAAAATTGTTCCACTGCCAAAGTCATTTGCTTCCGGAGGTTTCTGCAGGATATGAGAATAGCACTGTTACAACAACTTTTTAATGAAAGAAGAGAACACACTGGATATATGGTCAATTTTGTTATCATCACTTGACATGTGGGACTATCCTTTTAAGTTCCCTACCCTCACTTCCTCAACTTGATGGTTTCTTTGCAAAATCTCACGCTATGAGTCCATTCCATCTTTTGCCTGGAAAACTTTATAATCTTCATGCTTAGCATATTATAACATGGGTTTATGACCCCTGAGGAGGGGAGCATAATTAGGTTTTTGTATTTTCATTTACATTCCACCCTTAGAATCCCACGCGATTTTGTATATGTTATGATGAATTTATGACGGCGGATGAGAGAGCTCATTGAGAGTCCTTTCTTCCTCTTATTTTATTTGTTTTGCTCAATTAAAAAATTGTATTCACTTTATTGCAGATGAAACTTACTCAGGTGCAGATCTTAGGACATTGAAGATTCTGAGTTATAATGTTTGGTTCAGAGAAGATCTGGAGATGCATAAGAGGATGAAAGCTCTGGGTGACCTTATTCAACTGCATTCCCCAGATTTGATATGTTTGCAGGTTTTTCTCATTTTTCATTTTCCATACTAAGTGACATAAATTCAGTCTCCACAGATGTTCATATCAACTTCATTCTCTAGGAGGTTACTCCCAATATCTATGACATTTTTCAACAGTCCAGCTGGTGGAAGGTATACCATTGCTCGGTTTCAAATGAGATGGCATTCACAAGATCATACTTCTGCATGCAGGTAAAGGTTTACATCACCTTTCCTGAGCTAGGTTTATTTATAGTGGATAGGTTTTCGTGTTACCAGGATGTCTAATTCACTTGGATGGGAAAAACATTTGTACATCCTGTTCCCTAACTGAGCAGATATAACTAGTAGGGTTTGATAGTATGCTGGCTGCTTATGTATCAAGGGAATCTCTAAAATCTCTTGCTAGATATGCTGGCATGCAAACATGCACTGTTTCAGGCACTGAGATTGATATATATTCATGTTCATATATTGAAGTAGTTGTGGCACAAAGCTGGATTTGGGCTGAACAGTAACACCTTTTTTGGTTTACCTATTACATATCTTACTAAGAATCAATCCATATAGATTGAAGAAGTGTGGTTGTTTGGAGGGCTGCAACCCTGTGTCTTTGGTGGAGTATTTGGTTGGAGTGCAATAGGTGTTGTTTC
Source organism: Cornus suecica (assembly GCA_963922005.1). Lineage (NCBI taxonomy): Eukaryota > Viridiplantae > Streptophyta > Magnoliopsida > Cornales > Cornaceae > Cornus > Cornus suecica. The sequence continues at coordinate 80,798,704 of OY998241.1, forward strand.
GAGGGGAGCAACTCCCCTCTTGGCTTCATCAAGGATTTCTTTATTTCTTCTCTTTTTTATTGGGTGGAGGATAGATATTGCAAATCTATAGAGGAAAATATTGATTTTTTTGGGTTTGCTTGGCCCCTAGGGTGTTCTCTTTTGTACTGAGTGCCTTTTATATTATTTTTACTTATCAAAAAAATAAAATTATTTGGTCCAATTTATCAATTACTGAAATTTGGGATTAGGCTTTTAGTGTGTCATGTATTCTCTTTATTACGTGACTGCTCAAAAATAAAAACTTGCCAAGCCAACCTTCTCATTTTCTCTGCAATGTGCCTTGGGTAGTTTTTGTTTTATTATTATATGTCTGATTCAAGAAGAATTGAATGACCGTATAATTTCCTGTGTTCATGATCATTTTCATAGCTTTTCTTAGTGATGGAAATATTGAGGATCTTAACATATTATCAATTCCTTGCAGCTAAGTAAACTGCCAATGAAATCCCATAGCTGTAAACCGTTTAGCAATTCTATTATGGGACGAGAACTTTGTGTCGCCGAGGTTGAAGTTCAGAAAGACATGCCATTGGTTGTTGCCACTAGCCACCTTGAGAGTCCCTGCCCAGCTCCTCCCAAATGGGATCAGATGTACAGCAAGGAACGCGTTGCTCAAGTTCACGAGGCATTGAACTTCCTAAAGAAAAATCCGAACGTGATATTTTGTGGTGATATGAACTGGGATGATAAATTGGATGGTGAATTTCCATTACCTGATGGATGGAACGATGCCTGGTTAAAGCTGAGGCCGGCAGAATCTGGATGGACATATGATACCAAGTCCAACAAGATGTTGACTGGTAACCGTACTCTGCAAAAGCGACTGGATAGATTCGTATGCAATTTGCAGGATTTCAAGATAACCGGAATAGACATGATTGGGATGGAGGCAATACCAGGTTTGTCATATTGCAAGGAGAAGAAAGTGAAGAATGAGGTTAAGAAATTGGTGCTCCCTGTTTTGCCCAGTGATCACTATGGCTTGTTATTAACAATCCATCCCAAGTAGTGTTGGGCTAAGCAAATAGTATTTCAGAACTGTGAAGTCTGAATTGTCTGCCATTTAGATGTGCCATAAATGATAGATGAGATGATGATGTAAAGGGCTTGAAGCTCTTAGTGGAGCTATGTAAATCCACATTTTTGGTTCAAAACTTCTCTACCAAAAGCATGGCTTGTGAATATATCCATCTGTGGCATTCTAGTTTGTGAGATGCTCTCTATCCTTCTCTTTCTCTCTCTTGTATTTTTTTTACTATAATTATTAATAGGTGGAAAAGTATTTAATTTAAGGTCCTAAAATTGCCATGTAGTATTCATTGAACTGAATACCCTAATTTATTTGTCACAACCAATTGTTAATATTCTTTGATGTAGTATATTAGATGCAGACTTAAACTTATCCACTACATCAAATTATAGATAAGAACTTTATTCTAGCATTTCAGTGCAAATGTCATTACTCGTAACATGCAAGTCTAATGTTAATAACTTGCTACAAATATTACTATAAAAGTTTTGATAGATTTTATTTTCCAGTATTTTATATTATTATTAAATAGAAAGTACTTTTAGTTAAGAAAAAACCTATTTTATATTCAAAAATTATATATAAAAAAAGCCTTGTACTTCAATAAATAGTATAGAAAATGCGTGGATGGAGCACGCAACTGCTAAGCTGAATGATTTGACAATAAAGTCTTAATTTTGGAAATTAACTTTCCATGTAAATATTAAAATATCACTCTGAGTTCTAGTTTACTCAAATTAAAACTAAAATTACTTTCTATTCGTACCCAAATAAATGTAAGACTCAAAACTAATTTCTCTTTGTTTAACTATTTAAAACTAATACTCCCCGGAAACCAAGCAATATTTGGGCCCGACACAATGAGCTAAATAGGCCCAAAGGGTTTAGGGTACAAGAAGTAAAAGAGAGGCCCGTTAACAAGGCCCAAGCCCAAATCCGAAAAATAACAGTCCGAGTCCCATCTAAAGCTTCGCCAACCCCAAAGCAAGCCCTAATCAATTCACATTCACCATCTCGCGCACACACAAAAACACACACACATTCACCATCTCGCACACACAGTAGCACACACAGAGACCAACCATGGCGGACGTGGTACAGTACAGGCTTGAGCGCATGGTGGACGAGCTCGACGACCTAGAACGTCGAGGGCTCTTCACGCGGCGCGAAATAGGAGAGATTGTGAAGCAGAGGAGAAAGCTGGAGTACAGGCTGAAGCGTCCGAGCCCTCTCAAGGAAGACTTCGTGGCCTACATTGACTACGAGAAGCAGCTCGACGCGCTTCGTCTTCTCCGCAGGAAGGCCATCTCGCGCCAGCTCAAGAAACAGGGCAACAAGAAATTGAAGCAATCGATTTCTGATTTTTCCTCTGTTTCTCGAATTCTTGAGATTTATCGTTTGGCCACTAATCGATTTAAGGGCGATATTATCCTGTGGTTTCAGTATCTGGAGTTTTGTAGGCAACGGAGGAATGGCCGTATGAAGAAGGTATACAGTTATATATATATATATATAGATATAGATATAGATATGGTTATATAATTATGTATTCATGTGAACCTAAGCATACTAAAAAAAATGTATTTTTGTAGTGATTATGTTCATATGTTATGATTTTTGTTATTGTGCTTAGGTACTGGTTGCAGTAGACTATGCTTAGCATAGTTTTCTGCTTAATTGGGGAACTACGTAAAGCGAAATTTAATCTCCTTTTATATTGGTATAGTTGATGATGATTTGGGAAATATTTAACAAAATTTCATTACTTTTTATATTTAACTTTATTGGAAGAGGTGTGCTGAAGTTTCATGCTTGTGTGTCATAACCTATATGTGTTCACTGTATTTTGAGTACAGAACTTGGGAGTACTGATTAATCTTATGTTTTTTTGGTTGGCTGAGTCTCCGGTTTAGCCATTGGACCACATCCATCTATCCACAGTAACCCTTTTCTTGTTTGTTCTTCGAATGACGCTAGTGGAGACTAATTCCGGCGCAAGGGACACATTGCATCGTGTTGTCCCCATCTAACCCTTGTTTATGCCTGTGATCTAGTTATAGAACTTGCTTCAATGCGTGGCTTGCCAGGATTATCTTCCAAGGCAACAATCACTCGAACAATAGGGAAGAGGGATTTCACCCCTGTTTCGGGTATTTGTGACTTCAAATTCCACTATTGGATGGAGACTAACCAGAGAGTTTCACTCTCCAATGCAATTTATTTGAATTTAATTCATTTGAATTTTTGGGGAGTTAGAACCTTCAAACTGCATTTAGTTGATTAAGTTTCTCTTCTGGAGGCTTTAATCAGAGAGCATCATTCTTCAACTTAATAAATTGAATTTTTGTTATTTTAGTTTTTTGGGACTTGAACCTTCAAATTTCACTTGAAGAGTTAACACTAGAGCTAAGGGTCATGTATCTCGGGTGGGGAATGTAATCAGATTTCAACCTTGAATTCAATTTATTTGAATTTTATGCAGGTCCTTGCTCAGGTGACCAGGCTTCATCCAAAAGTTCCTGGGGTTTGGATATATGCTGCTGCTTGGGAGTTTGACCACAACTTAAATCCTATGGCTGCACGTAGTCTCATGCAGAAAGGTTTGAGAGTGTGCCCAACTTCGGAAGATCTATGGGTAGAGTTTCTCCGAATGGAACTCACATATTTTAATAAGTTAAAGGCCAGGAGGGTTGCTCTTGGAGAGGATGAGGGGACATTGGTTCGTGATCATCAGGATGCTGGTGAGAAGCAATGGAGAGATGATAACAAAGAACTATTTATGGAATTAGGTGAGAAAAGAGACAATGATGAGACATCGGACCTCCAAAATGAGGAGTCTGAGAGGCAAGTTGATTTGTTTCGGGAACAAGGTTTGGATGTTCTTCGAAATGTTTACAGCTGTGCAGTTGAAGCTATCCCTTCTAGTTTCAGCTTACGAACACGTCTTCTTGAGATACTGGAAGCAACAGATTTAGAACATTCGGAGGAAATGAGAAAAGAGATTTTGGCTGACATGGAAAGAGACTTTTCAAATGAAACAGAATATTGGGATTGGCTTGCAAAACTTGGAAGTGTTGATCCCATCAGTGGACAGGAGACGGCTAAAGAAATCACGCCTTGTCAGTTACACAAAGCAATTCAGGTATGGTACCATGTGAACTCATTAAAAAGTTAAACCTTGATGAGTACTGTCACTGCTGATTGATGTGTAAACTCAACCTGGTGAATCCGACAACCTTTTAAGAATTTATCTTTCTTGTGTGCTGCGGCTTGGTACTTATTTTGGCTCATTTTGGTGGTTGTGCTTACGACATAGTGTGCACAATATGTTCATGTGCTCTTCATATACTGTGTAAACTATTGCTGAAGTGTGGTAATTGAAAGTATATTGGGAAAGAGAAATTAAAAATCAGAAAAGCTTGTTTCTTGTTATGTATTTAAGTTCAGATCCTTTTCAGCAACCATCTACAGCCCATTAAGTCTCTACACCCTGCACTATGGTGTAAAGGGTAGTTTGTATTTTGTGTCTCTTGTAATAAAATACTTAGAAAAGTCAATATCTTCAAAACACATATGTGAGGTGAATATCTATATTTATCCCAGGCTTAGAGCATGGATCAGGTTTATTTCTTTCCTTTTTCGTTGCAGTTTAGAAGGTCTTGTGCCTTCTACTCTTTCTAGTGTTGTTTTATCAGTACAATTCTCTATAAGTGAATCTTGATGATCATTATTATTGTTGTTTGATGATACATATAGAAATTGCTATGATGTTTGTGGCCTGAATTTTGTTCCGGTTCAGTATATACGGGTGTTTGGGGTTTGGAGTGGGACCGAGAGAGACACTGGGAGGGTGTGAACGAGTAAGGGGTTGGGTGTTGAAACTTGTTATATAGTTGCTGTTGTTGTTTTTTTGTTTTTTGTTTTTTTCTTATTTTGAATAATGTAATCTCTCAGTGAATTGGTTATTTACCATCGAGTCATGGACGTAGGCACAACTTGTGCCAAACTGCATAAATGTTTGTGTCCTAATGTCTTAACGGGTGGCATGTTTTTTCTCTTGTGATTCAATATGCTCTTGGTTTGCTGCATTTTTGTTAGCAACTGATGATAATGTTTTCGGTTCTGCCATGTGTAGGTTTATGAGAAGGCTTTAGAAGTTGTGCCTTCTGCCATGATGTTTGAACTTTACACAAAGTTCTTGATGGATGTTATTGTTCTTAAAAATGGAGAAACTCCAAGTTCTGGGAGCTTGAGCACTTCTGATAGTTTAGATCCTCTTTCACATATGTTGATGGTATATGGAAGGGCTGAAAGCATGGGATGTGTTACCGAAGATCTTGCTTGCCAACACATCTCATTTCACTTGCAGCTAGGGAAATTGGAGGAAGCTAGGGAGCTAGCAAAAAAGCTTTGCAATGGAAAACTTGCAGTTGCAGTGCGTTTATGGGTTTTAAGGCTCTCAATAGAGATGAAATTTATTGCAAAGAAATCTCACTCCAACAAAGCTGATCTACAATCCATCTTTGAACTACTGAAAGATGTTTTGACAAAGGTGGCCATTCCCGAAGCTGAGAGCTTGTGGCTTATGGTATGTAAACAATACCCCCATTTTCTCCCTTACCTTTTGTCAAAATTCAAAATGTCACAAATAAAGGTTATTACAGATTTGTCGTTCTATGAAACTTAAATTCTTGGCTCTTGACTTTTGTAGATAAAAAATTTGGCTTAAGAAGTTGCTCTTTTGACTATATGTGTTCAGTTTACCTAATGTTTGTTATGAAACACAGATTGCATGGCACTGCTTTGTTCTTCCATTTTGAACCAAAGGGATAACTTTTGTATTTCCTCAACATCAATAATGTTGTAATTATGCCCAAGTTAAAGTAGTAATTAAAACATGTAAAATCCCCAGCAGAAACATAGTATGAAAACATGAAATGATGTTTGGCAGGACAAATTTAAAGGAATTCATTTCCAGTGAAAATCACAATATTTAATGAAGGAAACCTGACTGCTTTAGCCGTTAGGATATTCCCTCTTGATTCTAGCAACTGAGTCGGTAGGGCATTTAGAATGCAATTATCACCATTGTGATAACTGTGACATCATATCTTATTCGAAGTAGAAGCAATAGGATGAAATATTAGAAACACTGCACTTCCTTCTTGCTAGTCAATCCACGTATCTCAATTCACATTCATGAAAGTTCTTCAGTTTGAATTGTGAGTTTTGTTTCGTCTCTCACAATATATTATTTCTTCTTTTCTTGTATGTTATAGGCCACTTCAAATGTAACTTCCATCCCATTACGTAAGAAGAATTCTAATTAGTTTATGAAACTTTTTAATCCACTCTGCACAATAATTTCTTGCAGCAGCTGAATAGATTCCACGTTAACTTCTTGTCTGTAATTCTGCTGGTATGGAGTAGGGAGTCATAGCTGTTTCTCTGTCATCTCATGATCTAATGGCAATATACTTTCTTCTCTATGGTATTTTATCAACCAGTTTCTTTCTGCCCCTATCAGTTTAACCTCTACAAGAAAGAGTTGTCTGTGATTGTAAAACGATACCACTTTAAGGGGGTTTTGTAGGCTCTGGAACCAACCACAAGATGCTTCCAGGTTGTTGTCTCCATGAATGTTACCAACTTCAAAAGTAGCACCACTTTCCACATGAATAAAACAATTCTCATTTGGTGGAGGTATCACTCAAAGTCTTCTGGAGATTATTGGTGGAAGAAGATGGCCAGTGTCTGTACTATTTAGTTTGATAAGCTAGCTTTCCAATGGCAACAGCAGTCACAAAGACCTAGATGATAGTAACGCTTGTATCTGGATGCCTACTAACGTTATTTTGTCCTGCAGGCCCTCAAATTTTTCTCTGATCAAAGACAATATTTGGACAAACTAATGGAGCTATCCCTGGTCTCATCGGCTACATTTGGTGGCAGTGACTCTGGATTCTCCCTCCCTTCTGCTATTGTAAATTTTGTTCTTCAAAAGGATGGAATTCAGTCTGCAAGAGAGATGTATAAACGGTATGCCTCCTGAAATTGACGTGTTTATTTTTTTTCTCTAAGCAGATCTTGAGGATTTTTTTTCCTGTTTGTTTGCGAACTTGTGAATTTGAGTTGGGCAATTGAGATGCTTTGATATATTATTTATATAAAATTAGTAGACATGTCTTGTACTAAATGTGCAATTATTGAATTTTAGATCACGAGTTATCTGCTACATTACCAGATGAGCTCGAACGCCAACCATGTATCTTTTTCAAATGCAGGTTTCTTGGTTTACCTCATCCTGGTCTTGCTCTATATAAATATTGCATTGAATTGGAGTTGAACCTTGCATCTGCTGATGATAAAAGGTGTCTTGTAAGAGTTCGGAAGTTATATGAATCTGCACTTGCCACTTATGCTCAGGATGCAAGCTTGTGGCGAGATTATTACTCGATGGAGATTAAGGTGAACTTTCTTGCTACATCTCCATGAAGAATGAATTGCTGGGGATTAGTGATGATATATTATGTAAAACATGACCCATAGTTCATCCCTTGCTTTGAAAATGTTTATATCCCATGATTACACTGGACACTGCAAGATTAGCATTAACACACATTTATTTGCTTATCAGTCTACTGCCTAGTGTAATGTGGTCCATTTCAACTTAGTAATCTATATATAAGAGTTCAGCCAGGGAAAACAAATATATATATACTTTTATATAGAATTCCACAGCTATTGGATGATTGATTAATTGACTTGGTTGTCAAATTTCATGCAGAAATTTCTAACTTTGTTTTGACTAATTTTCCAGATGGGAACATCAGAAACAGCTGCTGCAATCCATTGGCGCGCTCAGAAGACGCTTAAAGACATGGCACTTTTTGCTTCTGCAGATTTGTGACCGTATAACCAGTGAAATTCAGTTTTGAAATGTGTAATTTCTTCATATGAATTAACTCATCCGACTGTAAAATACTTCGAGCAAGTAATAGAAGTGCATTGTTTCCCAGTAAAACAATTTTGAACTGTATTTTCTATAATCTAGTATGTGCCCCCCCTTTAGAAAGAAGTGCAACAATTCGTGAAAATTCGTTGTAAGTGTTGCATGATTAAGTTTGGATCCTCTGTTTTAGCAGTGCTGGTGTGTTGTAGCGTTTGTCGACGTATTTAGATTATGTTTAAAACATATTTCAACAAATGGATTGAAAATTGAAACACAATTTAAGTTCCCTTTATTCTTATTCAAAGCACATTCAAGAAATTATCCAGATTTCAAACACTCAAATGAGGATGCAGTTGAGTAAAAAAATGTGAAACAACAATTCTTGATCGAGCTCTTCAATTTTTTTTTTATCGACCTATGGAGAATGTTCATGTGCAATAAAGCAAAAATAATAAACAAATTATTTGGAGTCACGCAAAATATGACATTAAGTTCTATTTTGGGCCATCTCTTCACTAGAGTAAAATACTCTGCTGTTGCCTTATTACACTAGCCAGTAAACTGAGAAGCACAATAACTATAACAAGAATAGCTGCATTCTTATAGATTTGAAATAACCATATAATTCTACAGATCGTTGTCGATAAATTTTCACACGAAAAGTTCAGAGCAGTAGCTGAATTTTATGCTACACTAATTTACAACTTTCCCAGTTGCCGTATACCCAAAGTGAAATTCCAGGGAAGGAACTTTTCATGTTTAACCATCTAGGTTACACTCTTGGCCATTGTGGACTCACCACCTACACAAGCAAAGCGAATAATCATCTCAATAAATTACAGGCACATATGATCATTTTACCAAAAGTAAATATAAAAATTATACATATGGTACGCGAGTATTGTGTTGTCAAAGTGTATTCAATGTGAAATATGAATCATGGTAACTATAATAATGGTGACCATGCCCAAAAATGATTTCTCAGAAACCTCTCATGGATGTTCTAGTGTCCTTGAATTCGCACTGCATTCTGAAGTCTGAAGAATAACTGCTTTCTTGACAATGGGATCCATAGTTCCCCAAGAAGCTTAAATTTTCATACAGAAATATTAATCTATTGAATCACAGGATCATATTTTCGGAGAAGCGTGTTGTATCAGACCTTGGTTTCTCAGTGTTACTTGGGGACAAAAGGTGGATCAACCTAAGTTAACGATATATCATCTCCTGTGAACCATTACAAGTAGTATGGTAATATAGCTAACCTCAAGTGTGCTAAACACTAATCGCATTCGGCTTGCAACAACTGATGGTTCCTCAGCACGACCCACAACTGCCATTTGCTCTAGCTGGAGAGTCTTCACTGGAAGCCTTAGTAAATACAAGAAAAGATAATGTTATGGCTTACTATATAAACGACCCGTAAGCAATTGGCTATAAAAACATGCAAAAATATTGTCCACCAGAGATGGTAGAAGAAGTCAGGGCTTCTGTCTATGTTATATGGACATTTTATGGATGGTTGTTCCCAAAGATGAATGCAATTAACAGGTAGAATATGTGACAGGACCTCACCAAGCCATTCCCCTCATATAGTATGCATTTGCGATGATCGCACAAAAGCCTTTCCACTGGAGCAATATTTCATCCGACACTGGAGGTGTGGATGACCATCGAACTATGGTTGGTTGTGGAGTGCACAATATTGTGATGAATACAATGCTCAACCAAAATATGCACTCATCGACCTGCATCACAAATTATGAACATGGAGTTTATTTATTCATCCCACAATTTTTATGTCTAGGTAGAATGGTGCAGATATTCTTTATTTAACGATAAAATGATTCCGTTTAAATAGAGTGACTCTGCCCATTAAAGCTTTTGAAGTATGAAACTAACCAGATTTCAACTCTAACAAAGGAGTGACTTACCTCCCCGGAAAAAATCTTGGATTTCAGGCTAGTGCTTCCACCATAGGTTTGCATTACTTCAATTTCAACACCAGATTCCTTCATATTAGTGAGTTCTTTTCTTAGTCCTTCATCGGTGCATCCCAGAGCATATGCATTTACCCCAGCACCGATAAACTCCTAATGCGCATTAAATGACATGTGTTAATGAAGGAAAACAGCTGGAATGACCTCCCAAAATCCAACAAATGGAAACCATGAATATACTTTTAGGTTGTCCCCTCCTCCACGGTCCACAAAGTTCTTGTATCGCCTAAACAAGCTGATTGCTATATTGCGTGAAGAACGATACTCATCTTCTGATGGAACAGAATCATGCAATTGGCACTGTAACAGTAACTACAATATGGCACAAAAAGACTCAATGCAACCGAATAGTATTGAAAAGTGAAAGGTCCTATTAACTCTAACTATTGCAGCCTGCTCACCAGCCATCTCTTTGGAGCTGTTTGATTCAAAGGGTAATGGATCTTAAGACGACCACAGCTTTCCCAAGAAGAAGAGGAACCGTGAAAACCTTTATTACAAGGAGTGTGAGAAATGAGAGTACTGAGCAAGGGAGGAACATACGGAACCTTACAGGGAGGAGCCCCAAGCAGGTTGCCAGCGTCCAAATGAATGCCGGACTTGCTAAAAACTCCCGAAGCAGCGTGGATTGTCAACATAGTTGAACCATGATAATATCACCTTCAATATGAGATGAAACACTTCACTATTATGTGTAAACAATGTAAAGTAATCCCAAAACAAAATCAAAATGTGACTGGAATTTTATAGCACCCTTTAACTTTGGCCTCTGAGTAGTGCGGTTACAAAAGTGCCTTGAACCATCAAGTTTTACACTTCACACTTGCCAAAGGTGCACCCAAATAACAGTAGGCTGCTTTAGGCCTCTATCCAAATATCAAAACTTGAACAATTGTCCGCCCATGGATAATTTGGTTGAAGCCTATAATTTAACATGTTTTGTGATTAACACATGGCCCGACTGTTCTAGTGTTTTATGCTTAATCTTCAGTGACAGAAAATCAACCGGTACTTGTTTCTATCGGTAATTCACTTTAACCCTACTTTTGATGACTAAACAAGGTGGTAATCAACACAAATGTTCATATGCCATCTCTTTAACCATGTTCGTTTACTATTACTTTTCCCCAAACTCAAAAACCTAAAAGCAAGAGGCTAACACCCCCACCTCATTGGGAGTGACAAACTTTTAACCTTTGAGATTGTAACAATGAAATATATATATACTAGAGCAAGCCTACGAATACATACACACACACATATATGTATTATATTAATGATTCATCAGTAGTATCAAAACTTTGCTACCCAATTGTCAAAATTACCGAAGAAACTAAAACAACATACATGTACAGAGTAGGGTAGAGTCTTTATCGTAATATCCACATCAATTCTACAAAATTCCCATCAGTCCGATTGTAATTCACCAAGTTTGAACACTGAAGTCCTCTAAATTAGGAACTTCAGTGGAACAAGTTTTTTTCCATATTATTTTATTTTTTAATTTTTTTCCTTCTGTTTGGGTGGGTAATTAAATCAAAATATATATTATCACCAAAGAAATTAAGAAAAATTAGCAGTGCTCACCTTATTAGGATTTTGGGTGATATCATCTGAACACTATAGGTAACAAGAAAACAACAAACAAGCTTAGTTTCAAATCAGCTGAGAATCAAGGGAGAGTGAACATTAACAACAAGAACAGTAGGAACAACAAACAGATAATGAATAATATATAGTATGTATAAATTACATATATATATATATACGTGTGTGTGAATTGGGGCCACGAATTTTATGAATGGCGGTGGAGCATCTTCGTATGAATCTCAAAATGAAATATTTTCTGGCTGCTAATGTTTGACGTTTGTCATTGGCCAGTAAGCTACACCAAAGTCCGACGTCGTTTTCAGATACGATATTGCTGTTAACCAGACGGTTGATCAGAGCCGTTTTTTTATATGGTGGGTCCATTCAATAAGTGATTAATCTCATTCGAAAATAATTGTTTTTTTTTTCTTGGTGAATTAGTGTTTGTTTGGCAACCGGTGTAGTGTTGATTTTTGGTTTTGGTTTGGTTGTAGTTGAGTTGAGTTGGGTTTGGTGTGGTTTTATTCTGAACTGAAATCATGTTTGATGCATATGATTTTGGTGTGAGAAAAAGTGAAACTGAAAAACTAAACCATGTTTGATAGAGTTGATATGAGCTGAAATTCTGAAACCAATCATATTTGGTAACTTGAAATAGTTTGACATTTTATTTATTTAAAATAATATTTTGTAAATATATATATTATGAAAAATAAAATATATAAATATTTAATTTTTTCGAAATATTTAATTTTTCATAAATATTTAATTTTTTCGAAATATTTATAGATAAAATATTTTATATAAGATATTTCAAAAAAAAAAATATTTTGAAAAAATAAAAGATTTCAGTAAAAATACATATAATTTGTATATTTTTTAAAAAATAATAAATATATTTTTATTATATTTTATTTTTTTCCGAAATATTTGTTTTTCCCAAAATATTTTATTTTTTACGAAATATATTTTTTCGTTTGATTTTTTTGAAATATTTTATTTTTTCATAAATATTTTATTTTTCGAATTTATATATATATAATATTATAAATGAATTGGTTTGGGTTAAAAAATAGTTTTGGTGTGAGAAAACCAAACCAACTCCATCCAAACCTATTGAGATGGTGTGAAAAATGATGGATTTGGTACCAATGGTGTAACATTATTCAATCCCAACTCCTTCTACCAAACATGGGTTGGACAATAAATTTCATCCCAAAATCACAAATTTCACTCCAAAACCTCCTACCAAACAAACATTGCTTGTTTGGTAGAAGGTGTGGAGTTGGTTTTTGGTTTTGGTTTGGTTGGAGTTGGGTTGGTTGGAGTTGGTGTGGTTTTATTTTGATTCCAAACCATGTTTGGTGCAGATGATTTTGGTGTGAGAAAAAGTGATGCTGAAAAACCAAACCATGTTTGGTAGAGTTGGTATGGGTTGAAATTCTGAATATTAATATATTAATAAATATTAATATTAATATATTAAAATATATTAATATATGAGTTTCACATTTTATTTATTAATAAATATTAATATATATTAGTTTTATTTATTAATAAATATTAATATATATTAATATATGGGTTTCACATTTTATTTATTAATAAATATTAATATTAATATATTAATATTATAATATTAAAATATATTAATATATTAATATTAAAATTTTTTAATATATTAATATATTTAATTTTTCATAAATATTAATATTAATATTATAATATTAAAATATATTAATATTAATATTTTTTAATATATTAATATTATAATATATTAATATATTTAATTTTTCATAAATATTAATATTAATATATTAAAATATTAATATTATAATATTAAAATATATTAATAAATATATATTAATATTAATATTTTTTAATATATTAATATATTTAATTTTTTGAAATATTTAATTTTTCATAAATATTAATATTAATATTAATATATTAATATTATAATATTAAAATATATTAATATTAATATTTTTTAATATATTAATATTATAATATATTTAATTTTTCGAAATATTTATTTTTCATAAATATTTAATTTTTCAGAATATTTAATTTTTCAAAATTTATTAATATCAAAAATAAATTTGCTACAGTGTTGGTACCAAAATCAAAACCATGAACCATAAAAAATGATGGTTCCAAATTTTGGCTCATTCCTTCACAAAAGTTGCACCATGGAATTGCTACAGTGTTTACTCCAAATTTTCACTCCATTTGCCAAACATGGGTTTGGTGCCATTTTTTTTGAAACCAAACCCAAAACCAAGGCTCCACTCCAAACAAACACTTAGGCTATGTTTGGCTAAGGAGTGGAGCCATGGTTTTGGGTTTGGTTTCAAAAAATTGGCACCAAACCCATGTTTGGCAAATGGAGTCAAAATTTGGAGCCGACACTGTAGCTGAACCATGGTGCAACTTTTGTGAAGGAATGAGCCAAAATTTGGAACCAAATTTTTGAAGGTTCATGGTTTTGGTTTTGGTACCAACACTGTAGCAAATTTATTTTTGATATTAATAAATTTCGAAAAATTAAATATTCTGAAAAATTAAATATTTATGAAAAATAAATATTTCGAAAAATTAAATATATTAATATATTATAATATTAATATATTAAAAAATATTAATATTAATATATTTTAATATTATAATATTAATATATTTTAATATATTAATATTAATATTTATGAAAAATTAAATATTTCGAAAAATTAAATATATTAATATATTAAAAAATATTAATATTAATATTAATATATTTTAATATTATAATATTAATATTTTTTAATATATTAATATATTTAATTTTTTGAAATATTTAATTTTTCATAAATATTAATATTAATATTTATGAAAAATTAAATATTTCAAAAAATTAAATATTTTAATATATTAATATATTATAATATTAATATATTAAAAAATATTAATATTAATATATTTTAATATTTTAATATATTAATATTAATATTTATTAATAAATAAAATGTGAAACCCATATATTAATATATATTAATATTTATTTAATAAATATTAATATTTATTAATATTTATTAATATTTATTAATAAATAAAATGTGAAACTCATATATTAATATATTTTAATATATTAATATTAATATTTATTAATATATTAATATTCAGAATTTCAACCCATACCAACTCTACCAAACATGGTTTGGTTTTTCAGCATCACTTTTTCTCACACCAAAACCATATGCACCAAACATGGTTTGGAACCAAAATAAAACCACACCAACTCCAACCACTCCAACTCCAACCCAACTCCACCAAACCAAAATCAAAAACCAACTCCACACCCTCTACCAAACATGCACTTAATGTCTTCTCTGCACAATCAAAGCAATATTACTACTATTCACTCAATAGCCCATGCCCTACCTTCAAATTTCTTCAAACCACTACTTCTACAATCCCTGGCTTCACAGCCATTGTACAGTTTACTTTAAACCAAACCCTAATTTCAAGCAGTAACAAATGTGTAAAGAACTTGATTTTTCAGTCCATCCTTCACGAAATGAGGGTGGTAAATAGGTTTCCTTCAAGAACTGTACCAAGAACTTATATCAGCATTCATTCATATACCAGTAAGGGCGAACTGCCACTAAACAAAACTCGAACCACAGATAAATCTTCATATGTCAAGGAGCAGCCTTCGAGGGTCCTCTACAACATCTTTGATGCGGCGCAAGAAGAACACGGCCTCTCTTCCGTCAATCAGCCTATGGTCATAGGTTAGTGCAATGTACATCATTGGCCTTGAAACAATTTCACCCTGAACAACCATTGGACGGTTGACTATGGAATGCATCGCCAAGATTGCCGACTGAAAAAACATAGGAAAGAAATAATGTAGTTAATTTAGTTACTCAAATGGAACATAAAATCCTTGTCAAGGCACTGGAACTGTTGGATGAGACACAAAATTACTGGATATCTGCAAAATATACCATAAAAACACATCCACGCCTGTAAAAATAGTCCTTCCAGGAAAGCAACCATAAGTGTGCGTGTGTAATCTTCTACATGTGAAGATAAATTATTCATTTATACATGTATTGTTATCAGTGACGGCGTTCTCCTTCAATACAATAAAAATTTACTAACCAAAGAAAGCAATCTTCTTGCACCAATGGGACTCTAGTTCAAGTTCTTAGAATAATTTTAAAAACCTAGTTTTCACCATTTGCCAATATTAGATCATTAAAATCCAAACATGTAAAAATGTGCAATGAAATTCATAAAACAATCTGGCAGAAATGTTTATTCATTAAGTATTTGCAAAGGGTCACGTAACAGGAAAGGAGAAAAACAGGCCTGTGCAGCATCATACCTGTGGAGGATTAATGATGGGGGTACTTAATAGGCTTCCATAAACACCACCATTTGATATTGTGAATGACCCTCCAGCCATCTCGTCGATTGATATGGAGCCATCATTTGCCTTCTTTGCAAGGGTGTTGATCGCCTTCTCTATCTCAGCAAAGTTAATTCCGTCAGCATTGCGGATAACCGGGACAACAAGACCCTTGAAGAGGAAACAAGGAGGAAGACACTCAAAGGTAGATACTAATGAAGAGTAAGCAAACTTGATGTCAACTCAGTAGCAGCTCTATATGTCGGAAATAACAATATGAGAATCATCCACAAAACACGAAGAGGAAATGGTGCTGATAGTGTTAAAAATTAATGTATACCTATATAAATATTGAGAGGACGCACAGGACACCAATTATTTATTAAGGCCCCGTTTGGTAACCGATCTGGTCCGGTTATTTCTGGTCCGGTCTGGTCTGGTCCGGTCCGGTCTGGGTGATGTTCTGAAATTCTGTTTGGTAAGCGGTCTGGTCTAATGGTCTTGGTCTGAGGAAACTGGAACCAGACCATGTTTGACAAACTGTCTGGTTCCAAACTTCTTTGAACCAGACCCTGTTTGGCAAACTAGTCTGGTCTTAAATTTCTAGTAAATTGTGAGAATATTGAATATACTTTATATGATGTAATAACCTGAAAACCCACACATTTAATTTGTAAACATTTGTTAACGTCTTTTTGATTGATTTTTATTATGTATTTCTTACATAATAATGTTATATTGGTTTTGTAAAAATTTCTTAGAGTTAGAGTATGATTATTGCACTCCAATTATCAAATATAACAACAAATAAGTTTATATAAGCCACATTTTTTATTATACAAAAATTACGATAACACAAATTTCACAAGTCACAAACTAATATTACATAACAACTTCAACTGTCGAGAACATGTAAATAATGCACTCTGATATTTTGGCTTTTAAAAAAAATTATTATTTATCATTTACTATTTACTATTTATTTATTATTTATTATTATTATTATAGATTATTTAATTCATTTTGTTTATTATTTATTCATTTATTTTTATTTGTTTACAAATATATTTTATTAATTTATTATTTATTATTGTATTTATTTATTATTATTTTTATGTATTATTTAATTCATTTTATTTCATTTAGTTTTTTTATTATTTAATTCATTTAATTAATTTTGTTTATTATTAATTTTTTTTATATATAATTCATTTAATTTATTATTTATATTATTATTTATTTATTTATTATATTTATTCATTTATTATTATTTTTATGTATTATTTAATTCAATTTTCTTATTATTTATTTATTTATTCTTATTTTTATATATTATTTATTACTATTTATTCATTTATTTTTATTTGTCTCTAAAATTATTTTTCTTAATTTATTATTTATTATTATATTTATGTATTATTTATTTTATTTATTTTGTTCATTATTTAATTTATTAATTATTATTATGTATTATTTATTTCATTTTTTTATTATTCATTTTTTATAAATATAATTCATTTAATTCATTATTTATATTATTATTTATTCTAATTAATTTATAAATATATTTTATTCATTTATTATTTTTTATATTATTTAATTCATTTTGTTTATTATTAATTATTTTTATTTATTCATTTATTTGTATTAATTTATAAATATATTTTATTAATTAATTAATTTATTTATATGTATTATTTAATTCATTTTATTTATTATTCATTATTTTATAATTTTTTTTTTGTTTTGGTTATATATTGGTTAAATGTGGTTCAATTATTGGAGGACATTTTGGTTAGATTTTGGATAGATTTTATAACCAGACCAGATAGAACCACCAAAAATTGTGGTCCTAAAAAATGTCATTTTGGTTCAATTTGGTCCAACTTGGTCTGATTATATTTTTTGAGACCAAGGCAAAACAAACATGGTCTGGTCTCAAAAACCCATGACAAGACCGGAAATATGGGACCATAACCGGTAACCAAACAGGGCCTAAGTAATGCAAAATGTCCAGCCAGATGGAAGCAACAAAAGCTTTTAACTCCTAAGAAATTAAAGCCAAAACACATCACAAGTGTAAAGGAAAGAGTTATACACCCAAAAGATCAATTCACTTGCCTCAAAACAACCATGGAGGTTTTAGATAAATAATGACCAAAATAAATGCAAAAGTATGACACAAAAGAATTCACTTCACTGGTATGAAATTGTTGACAGTTATTATATCAAGGAATCAAAATGGATGGGTGGTGTGAAGGAAACGAAACACAAAATATGTATCACGTTGCATCTTTCTCGTAGATTATCAACATCATCATATCATTAATTTTAGTAACGATTATCGAATTTGAGAGAGAGAGAGAGATCTACCAAAAAATAAAGTTCATTAGCTACTTTACCACAGAAAATGTGACACTGAAGTGAATGGTCCAGACAATCATTGCTTCATTCACCAAGTCTTTACAATGTCAGGCAAAACCAACTGTTTATACTATTAATTGCACGTATCACATTGGCAACCAGTACACAATGTTTTCTTCTAGTTGCAAGGAAACAAGAATGAAACAAAAAAAAAGCACCCGACTTAACAAATAATGAAAATTTTGGCAAACATAGAGACGAGGTTGTTATACCATGCACCATCGAAAAAAGGGATATAAAATTCTGTTTTTTCCAATACTCTCATGTACCATAACAACTAAAGTACATTGTACATTTTATTAATTAGTGGTGCAATCAGATATCATTCTTAGCAAATATGGGGACTACGACGTCTCCAGAATACAATGGATTAATTCCATTAATATGGACAGCTACATGTCCCTTATTAGTCATGAGGCATTTAAAACAACTAGATTCGCGACGTACCTTCGGTGTACCAACAGCAATACTAACATCAACATAATCTCTATAGATGATGTCATCCCCATCAATGACAGCATTAATAATTGGCTGATTCTGAAGCCCACTAACAGCAGCCTGAAACAAATCAAAGAGTCGTGATTGAAATATGGAAAATAAGTCCAACAACATTCAAGCAGAAGTCCATCTGTTGAACTGTTTATGTAAGGTCTTGAATAATAAAGAAGACGAGACATACTTTGACAAATCCAGACATTAGTCCTAATTTGACTCCATGCTTCTCAAGAAAGGCATCTTTGTATTCAGAACGGAGTTTCATCAAATTAGTCCTAAATTAAATCAAAATAAATAAATAAGAACATCAAGCCAAAGGGAAAATGGACCAACTAGTCCATACAAATTTAAGTTAATGGCCAAAAAACCTGTTGAATCATGCAAACAATTATCATATTGCATATCTCGCAGCAATATATAGAGGGAGCTCAAACCACCGGGAAATAGAAATATTCCCTCTGTCCCATAATTTATGGCCAGTTTAAAAAATCCAACTTTTTATGGTAGGAAAGTTTTAACATTTTTTCATTGCAGTGGTAGTGAATAAATTACACACTTGTCCTAGTTCAAAAGATAATAGTAGTTTGTATATGATGAGGCCAACTTCTTATGGTAGTGGAGTTTTGAAAGGTGAGTAGGGTATGTTACAAAAACTGGTACATCCATTTTTGGATGGAATATATATTTTCGGACATCCCAAAAAAGAAAGATGGACAACAACTATGGAAAGGAGGGACGATAAAATAGGCGCCAAGAAAGATCTAGTAGTTCATTAACCGACGGGAAATGAAAATGGACTTGTTATATTGTATGAAATGATTTAGTCCCCACAAAAGCTTTACCTTCTGGATGATACCAGATTCAGGGCTTGCAACATCAATTGTAACCTGATTGAAGCATATGAAATTCATTTAATCCTGATCAGATATTATCAATGATCCAGAAACAGGACCTCCAAAATTAAAGTCATTTCAACGAAGTGCCTTATCAGTTTCAACCTGGGCAATTGGTTCATCAATTAGTACATGATCACCAGGGTCTGCTCCCAATACATCACAGAATGAGTCCCCAGGTGATTTAATGGGCACAAAATTTAAAATCTATCATATACAACTATGAAAGCACAAAAATAGAACTACTTAAAAAAGATTCAAAATAGGGAAAAATATGCAGTCAGCTTTGCGGAAAAACGTACCCTTCAGAAACTTTGCTAGAGTGCCATCAGTAATGGATTCACCCATAAATGGCACAATGGCATCAACAAGATCACCTTGATTAGAAAAAGGAGAGAAAGAGTCAACACATATTTGAGAGAAGTTAAGAAACATGTTCAAAGCAGTAAAAAGTATTGGATGAAACGAAATACCACACCATTGTCTGAAGAGAATGATCTACTCTGCATCTGGACGAGGAAATTCATTTGGAAAAATGATAATCTGTACACCACCAAAATATTGAAGGAAGAGAAACTTTTTTTATAAACATGTCGTGAAAATTATAAAGGCTTTAAGCACTAGAAAACTCTTTTCTTTCTCTTTAAATCTCTTTTGGTTAGTTTCCGTAAAATTGTGTATGTTCTGAAACCTAACTTTGCCAATAGTTTGTTGTCTCATGTACAACATAAATAGAACTTTGGTATTCAAGAAGTTTCAGCATTAAACCCATAAAAAAACAATAAAAATAATAATAACAATAATAATAAAGAAGACAAGAAACAAGAACATTCTACCAACCTTACATGCTTCAAGTTCAATTTACACCCTGTAATCACAAATGATATAGAAGACATAAGAGGAAAAAGATCACATTGAAACATTAACTCCTCCAGAAGGGAAGGGCCATGATATTGACTATCATAAGATTATTAAACTTACCATGGTGACAAAAGTGTTGCACAAGTTTACCTCCTCTTCCAAGAATTGCTGTCTGAACAAGTGCCCTTGACATTAACAACACAATTTATATTGTGGAATATAACACAGCATACTATATATTAAAGTCGAATGCAGCAATAAGAAGAGGAAACATGGACTATAACCAACAAATTGAAGGAATCAGGTTCAAGTTAACTAGTCAATATTGTGACCCATGCTTCCTGAACATATAAAGTACATTTTATGAGAATTGCGTGACCTCTAGTGAGAGATGATACGAGTCAAGGATAGTCCACACCCCTTATCATGATAACTGTAAATATTATTGAAGTAAATTCTTACATTCTCTGTGAAGAAATTGTCAAGGACATCTCAGTACAGGCTACTGGGCAAGCCATGGTGAGAAGTGGGAAAGGGTTCTTATATTCTTTTGGCCTAGTGCAATAAAGACATTAGTCCAAAATATTAGGCCTTAATTTGTCAAGACACTATAAATTACGAGATAGTGGAATTTCTATCTATCTGAAGTAAGATATGGGGATACCAACGCAAATGAAATCATCATTAATAGATCATAATATGAGAAGTCAAAGACTAACTTAACGTGTTTTGCTGTAGTAAATAAAGACAAGCATCATGGAGGCAGACCCAGAAGAAATAGAACTCAAGTAAATCGACTCCCAATAATTGATATGAGGCTTAGTTGAGTTGAGATGGTAGTCAAGGTTCACTGTCAGTCTGTCACAATATTGGTCGTGGTCGCAATAACGGTATACCTCGGGTGATATCGGTGCTAAAAGCGAGTATCGGTGTTATATAACAGTACCGACACCTTTCGAAAGTGTTACAGATCGGGCGAAACGTCGGCGTCGGGTATTTGGCGATACGGCGAACCTTGATGGTAATATACACTCAGTTCAATCAACGTTAAGCAGTGTGAAAAATCTTCAAACTCCTGACTAACCCAAAACCTATCCAAAACGAATATAATAACATATGCCAAATTAAGGCCAAGAAGAATCCAAAGATTGTCAATGAAATGGCACCGGAGGACAAGACGCGGAGAACTCTGCCTCCTTCTCTGGTAATGCTAGCAAATTTCAAGTTTCACAGAATATTCCATTCAGATAACTCTCACATTCCCCCATTTCCCAAAAGATTCATCATCATCATCATCATCGCTGCCTTAATCCCCGTTGGGGTTGGCCACATGAATTTTCTTTCCGAACATACTCTAATTATAAATTCACAGCTAACAAAATCCAATGAGATTACGACCAACCAAGTTGATGAAATCATAAATTTTAACCAAATTTAGACATGACTACCTAACATATCAGAGTAATAGCTATCATTTCGACAAAGTTTATTAGCATGAGATTGAAAATATGAAGTAGAAAGTACCAAAAGCTACCTCGTTGACTCCGGTAGTAGCAATGTAACTCCGTGGCGACACTCCTGTCACCACTGCAGGTCGAATTCTCCGCAACGATTGTCCTATACCCTGAAGGCGCCATAAAACCAGAATTGTAATAGTAGTAGTTCATATACACACATGGTAATGTATGAGTACAGAACAGCAGATAATTATTCTAAGAATAAAATATGGGCACATCAACATAGAATACACACACATGTCGGTCTCTGTGTGTGTGCATACATATATATATATATATATATATATATATATATATGCTTATATGTATATGTATATGCTGGGTATTGGACTGACCGAAATCGACGATCCACCAGAAGCAACTTTACGTTTTACAATTGCCAACATCATTCCGCGAATGAACTTCCCTAATTAAGTTGAAGTATGAACAGTAAGCAATTTCGTTCAAATTCAATTTACACAGTGAAGAGGTTACAAAAATGAATAATTTGAGTGAAATGTTCATCAAAATAGTAAAAAACCCCAAGAATGATCTTCAAATATCTCAGTTCAACTATGAAAGAAAAGATCTAGAAATATATTATAATAAGCCAAGCAGAACAAATATATATATATTTATGCGTATATATATACCCATGAAAGGAGTTGCACCTGGTTGAAGGTGATGAAGTACTCCAAATAGAATCAGAGGGTTTTGATCGCTTCCACTTTCCGGTGAAAGATGAAGCGCTGAGATATAAAATGTAGGATTTGAATCATTTGATCTTAAAAGGAATGTTATTTTGTCATGAAATAAAATTTAAATAAATAAAAGAGAATAAAAGGAAAAATAAAATAAATGATAACACTAGCACATAGAAACAATAATGAAAAAGTTTTATTTTTGGTGTTTTTGTTTTGGGTCTGAAACAAATGTATTTTCTTGGTTGAAGTATGTTTTGTGTAATTTGTTTTGTTTTGTACAATCACATGATTAGCAAAAATGTTTCGAAAAAAATGAAAACACCAATTTAATTAACTAATCATAATACCTTGAATATTTTACAAACTTACTAATTCAAATTTACACTACCAAATATGATTACAATTTTAACTAAAAAGCCCTTATAACAAAAATGTCTAAGTTGTTTAAAAAACAAAACGCATCGGGGAGTGTAAATTAACAATTTCTTACCTACTATTTTCTCTTTCTCTATAATATAATATAAAATTATAGTTTTATTTTCTTAATGTAAATAGAAAGTAAAAACATGTTTAATTATTACAAATTAAGTTAAAAATAATTAATGCCAAGACACATAAAGTGTATTTAATGATATTTGTATTTAATAAAGTTGTATTTAATTTTTGAAAAAACTTGCAACAAAAATCATTAGCAGAAAATTTATAATTTTTTATGCAGGTTTAAAAAAATAATTAATTTAGCTTTTCAAGTTTTTATTTTATTTTACTAAAAATGGAAATACTTTCGAATATAGAAGATATAAAATAATTTTATTAAATATATTTTTAGATTTTGAGTTTGCTAACAAAAAGTCTAAAATATTTTGATACTAAACATGGCCTTAAGCTTTCTCAACCAGGGGATTAATTTAAGATTGTTTATTGTGTTTGATTAAATTCTAATAATTTGGAAGAAAAATATAAATGGGAAAGCTTAATTACAAAAGTTTTAAAAAATCTAGTTTTAAATTTCAATGCTAAGGTGTATGTAATAAAATTGTTTTTAAAAGCAAAGCACAACTCGAACCAAACATCCCCTTAAGCCTTAACCCAAACTCAAATATCCAAGCCCTATTCACCTTTCCTCATTTCCATTCAAAATCCCTAGTCCCATTTCTTCCAGTCGCCTTATTTGTTTACTGTGTGTATGTGTGTGTGAGAGAGAGAGTTGATTATCAGTCATGGCGACCACTGCTCCACCAATCGAGTCGGCGCAGTGCTTCACAACCGTCGTGCAAGCGCGACCTAGGGTTCAATAGCAAACAAGGGTTTGCAACACTACTTGTTTCTCCTTCAGCATCACCCTTCAACAACTAAGGTGTCTTTGTTCGTACTAAAAATAAATTGGCCGAAGAATTAGGTCGAATATATTTTTTGTAAATCGCGGGCGTGCCAGAACCGATGACATGGCTCAAACGTTTCAAGACGAACAAATTATCGTCTTTTTTGAACAAATTTGCGAATCAGGCGAAAAACACGAGAATGAACAAAACTCGTGCGTAAAGGTTTTTCTGCCTCAATCAAGAGGACTTTCGGTAACCGATAAATTATACTATGGGAAAAAAAAAACTAGCAATATCTCACACAAGTACTGATATGTCCAGGATGACAAAAGTCCAATACTCCAGAGAAGTATTTTTTTTAAAAAAAAAAAATTTAATTTTTCAGTTTTCGGATACGGAAATATTTCGATACTTTTTGGATACGTTGGGTTACTTTTTGGAATCACCGGATGCTTTTGCCAATTTGATATATTTTCTTCTTCCAAAGTTTGTGGTTGTGTTCTGATTTTATTTTTGTGACTGTTTTAACCTTTCTAATAATGGAAGTTATGAACCTATAGTCATTAATCTAAGTTTATGACTTTTTGAATAGTAAAAACAAGTTTTTTTTTTTTTTGGATAAATCAATTCAATAAAAAACCAAAGGAACAAAGAATTACAACCAAAGCATGAAGACTTGCAAGGCCAACAGTAACAACAGAAAACAAGCTAACACAATGCACAAAAGGCAAAGAAAAGCAAGCTCACAAGAGAGCAAAAAAACTCAAACAGATGAGTGACCAAATCACCTATCAACTGAAGAAGGCAACTTCCAAACCACAACTACATCTCTTGCCTTGGGACAATCTCTGAACTTAATGGATATCATCCTACATATGATATTCTCTTCAAGCAGTCTTCTAACACACTCAACATTGCTATGCTTAGCAGCAAACACACGAGAGTTTCTTTCCTTCTAAATGAAGTAAACAGCTCCAGCAAGACACAATCTGAAGATGAATGTTGTAATAGATGAAGAATTTGCACCCCAAAGTCTTGAGATCCAATCAATAATAGAGAAGATAGACATAGAGCCATGATAAACACCACATACATGTTGTACCCACTGCCAAATCATAGTTGAAAATTCGCATGCAAAGAACAGGTGTTCATAGCATTCAAGGAACTTATCACAGAGATGGCAAAGCATAGAAGAGCCTATGTGGATACCTGGTTTGTCTTTGGTGCACAATTTATTGCAAGAAGCCAGCTAAGTGATATAGGCTTGACGAAGAATATGATTAGAGAACCATAAGGAGTGGTGCCAAGGTGAGAGATGAGAGGAAGGGATAAGGCCTAAGTAGGTGTGCTTTAGGTTAAATTTCCCAGTAGGGGAAAGAGACCAAGAAACCCAGTCTTTGAGACCTTGATTAATTGTAGGTAGATTGTTAGATCAACCATCTGGAGCAAAGTTTTGAAGGGCATGACTAATCCTCCATTCACCCTTTCTCAAAATTCTGCTAACCTTAGTTAGTTCTCCCCATCTATTCAAACCAACACTTTTGTGATTTAAATAGTTTGCAAAAGGGCCATAGGAGTGCCAATGATCATGCCAGAGGTAGGTGTGTTTTCCATCAACAATATGATGAATAATGAAGGATCTAGCAAGCCCCCTTACCTTAAGAATACTCCTCTAGTTCCAAGAACTAAGAGGGGAAGGTTTTATCAACCAAAGACAATGGTTCTTAATCAGATTGGAATGCACCTAATCATACCATAGGGATTGACCTTCATCAACAAACAGATTCCAAACATGCTTCATGAGGCTAATTCTGTTGAGACTCAAAATATTTAGCAGACCCAACCCTCCATAAATTTTTGGCATGCAAATAACATCCCATTTAACCTTGGCTCCATGATTTTTCAGCTCACTACCAGACCAAAGATATATTCTCAATAAGGAATTGATGTTTTTAATCACTTGGATTGGCAAAATCAAGTGAGAGCTCCAATAATATTGCATGCTGAACAAAATTGTTTTGATTAGCTGAAGCCTTCCAGCATAGGATAGGTACTTAGACGTCCACATAGAAATCCTCTTAGTGATTCTTTCCACAATAACTTTGTAGTCAGAAGATAGGATCTTGGAGGAGGAAATGGGTAAACCCAAGTGCTTGAAGGGAAATGAATCTTGAACAAGACCAGAGGATAACCCCATTAAGCAATGAAGGTCAGGAGGAATATTAGCAAGGAAGATGGTACTTTTGGACAGATTGGGCTTTAGCCCAGACAAAGAAGTAAACTTATGAATGTTATTGATGACGACATTGAGAGAATGGGGGTCCTCATTGCAAAAAAACATCAAATCATCTGCAAAACAAATGTGATATAGCTTGTTATTCTTGCATCTCCAATGGTAGATGAATCTAGGGTCATTACTAATGGAATGCTGGATGATAGAGGAAAGAACATCCATGATAATAACAAAGAGGAATGGTGAAATGGGGTCCCCTTGTCTTAGACCTTTGGCTCCTTTAAAATAACCAACAAGCTCACCATTTAAAGAGATTGAAAAGGTTGGGCTACAAACACAAGATTTGATCCAACCAATGAAGGTGGGAGGGAGATTGAGGATAGAAAGTGTGTCCAAAAGAAAGGCCCAATTAATAGAATCAAAGGCTTTGTTAAGATCAATTTTGAGGGTACATTTAGGGATGGGAGATGACAAATGATAGCCTTTGATGAGCTCTTGAGCAAGAAATAAACCATTACCAATTCTTCTTCCTTTAACAAAAGTTGTTTGGCTCTTATCAATGATGCGGGGTAAAATGGATTGGAGCTTCAAGGAAATGAGCTTGGAAATAACTTTGTAGATGGTGTTGCAACAAGAAATATACCTAAAATCATGCATGGTGGTGGGGTTGGGGATCTTAGGCACTAAGGCAATGTATGTAGAGTTGACCTCTTTAAGGAGGTGACCATTAGCAAAAAACTCTTGAACAACCTTGGACACATCATGTCCTATGATGGGCCAAGATTTTTTGAAAAAGAAGGCATTATAGCCATCAGGACCAGGAGCTTTGTGGTGATTGAGTTTGAAAAAATAGTTTTGAATCTCCTTTAAAGTTGGAATATCAGAAATTGAACATAGGAGATGTTCAGGAATGACCTTGGAGTAAACCTTTTTCAAGGCATCAATGCCAACATAAGTGTTGGAGGAGGTCCCAAAGAGACCTTCAAAATGAGACACAACTTCATCCTTAATCTTATAAATGGAACTAGTAGTGGCACCATTGCTCAGAATAAGAGAATATATTTTTTTATTATTGCATTTGCTGTTGAAACTCTTTAGGAAGAACCTTGTGTTTCTATCACCATCATTTAGCCAATTTACCCTCGACTTCTGCTTGTACAACATTTCCTCAACATTGGCTAAGTCAGAGTAGTGCTTGAGAAGTTGTTTTTCTTTATGTCTAAGAACAACATCCCTTGGATTCAAATCAAGCATGGTTTGACACATAGAAAGGGCATCCTTGGCACTAGAAACCCTTGTTGATATGTCACTGTAATTTCTGGAATTAAGAATCTTTAGGTGACTTTTAAGCACCTTAAGCTTTTTTGTGACCTGGTACATTAAACAACCATTAATCTCTTAATTCCAGACATTCTGCACAACATCATTGAAGTTAGTATTTTCAGTAAGAAAATTAAGAAACTTGAATGGAAAGTTCTTCTTAGGCTTTGGATTGCCACATTTGACCACTAATGGGAAGTGGTCAGAGATACCATGAGGTAAGTTGTTGCAGTTAGATAGTGGAAAAAAAGAGGTCCAACAATCATTCACCAATGCTCTATCCAATTTTCTGGAAGTGTTGGAAATGCCTTCCCTTTTATTGGTCCAAGTAAAGAAGATGCCATAGAATCTGAGATCAGAGAGCTCAGTCTCATGGATTCAAGACTTGATGTCCAAAATACCACTGTTCCAAGCCTTGGAGCCTCCAAAATTCTCATCAGGGTGAGAGATGACATTGAAGTCTCCCATAACAAGCCAAGGGGAAAAAGCAACACAAGGGATAAGGTGCAAAGTTGTCTCCAAAGAAGCTTCCTCTGTGCTGCAGAGTTATAAGCATAAACAAAAGTAACAAAAATTAAAGTATGAGTGTCAAGGTCAGTGGCACAAACATGAATATGTTGAGCAGAGTCAGAGCATTTTTGAACACTGATCCTATTGGGGTCATAGAGAATCCAAATTCTTCCAAGGGTAGAATAACAATTGTTGTGGTGAATGCTCCAGTTAGGGGCAATAACATTATGAATAACAGAGATGTTTCCTTGTTAGACTTTGGTTTCAAGAATGACAACCATTTGAAGTTGTTGTTCAGTAATAAAATTTTTAATTTCTTGCTGCTAGGCAGATATGTTCAATCCTCTGATATTCCATGATGTAACAATCATTGAGAAAGTGTGAGAGGGATGAGACAAGTTAGCCCCAAAGTAGGAGCTGAGAGTGTTGGACTACCCTTCTTCTTTTTTGACTTAACAACAACAACACAAAGAGAGCTGGTAGAAGGCAAATCAGATGAGGAGGAGCATACAGAGACCTCAGGGGAAACAGATGATGATGTGTCATGGCTTCTGGAGGGCTCATTACATGGTTGAACTGAAATAGTTACAAGACTAGTGGTCATGGTGGAGCCTTTCCTTTTGTCTAAAAGAGAAGGAGAACAAGAATCATCAGAGTGTCCATCAATACCAGGATCACTCACATGTGCCAGAACAACATGCTCATTACCAGGAGCACACACATGTGTCAATTTGTCAACATTGTCAACAAACATGCCATTGACACCATCAATTAGGGGGCATTCAATACATTCAATTGAAGATGGCAAGAACAACTCTTGATTGTCAGTAGGAAGATGTGTCATGTTCATTACCAGAGAGGGGGGGATAATGGAAGAGGTTTTGTTTTACGAGACTGAACTAATGCCTATTCCTTAGAGGTTGGAGGAGGGGCACTTGCAATGTGAGGATTTTGCAGAGCTGGTTCAGGTTGAGGGGTTGGGGTGGAAATAATAGAGGATTCAAGAGGCTTGTGGGTGGTTATGGGGCATTTGTTTTCAAGGTGACCAAAACATAAACATGAAGAGTAGACCTGGGGCTTCCATTGAAAATCAATCTTTATCACAACCAACTTTTGACCAAGTTTGAGAGTGAGGGATTCCTTGAAAGGCTTCGAGGCATCCACCTCAATGCAGACCTTTGCAAAACTGATACATTTCTTTGTTGTTGTTAGTTTATCAGCAAAAAGAGGTCTACCTATGCTTCCAGTAATGAAACTTAGACCTCTCATGGTCCAAAACTCCAGAGGGATGTTATAAAGTTTCACCTATAGAGGGATAAGGTTGCACGATTCCTTGGACAATTCAAGACCCTTATGCCATTTTTTCAAAATTAGTGGTCTTCCAGCAATTAAGCATGGTCCATTTGAAAGAGCATTATGGCATGATTCATCATTAGAGAATTTAAAAATAAAAAATCCTCTGTCATCAGCAAGAACATCAATAAGGCCTCTAGATCCCCACATTTTCATGACATTTGAATAGACCATGGAAAAAGGCAATTTCTTCTGGATGAAATGGCCAACAATGCAACATTTCCAGTCCTTTACTCCTTCATCAACAAGGTCAATTGGAGGTTCAAGGATAATGGGGTGTTCACTGTGCGAGGGGTAGATCTTAAGATTCATCAGTTGCGAGTCATCATTAGGCTTAGCTGCAATCTCTGCCCAACTAGGAACAAGTAGGCATTAGTTTGTGTGTTGTGTAGTGGTTTGAGTGTGGTTAAAAGGAGGTAGTGTGTTTATCTCAGTAACAGTACCCTTATTTTCATGTAAAGGTAAAGGTAAACATTTTGCAGGAGTGCCATACTGACCCGGCTTTTAAGACAAGACAGCCTTAGCTGAAGAATTCTCTCCACCCGCGCGTGGCGCATGAGCATTTTGGGGAGCAAGGGTTCTCTCTCCATGGCCTTTGCCACCGCCTCTTTGGTGAGCTCCATTCCGTCCTCCTACTCTCTGTGAGGTGGAATGGAAACTTTTCATATTTTCAGGGATGTAATATTGCTTCAGAGAGTCATCCACAACAGAGATATTTGCCTTTGCTTGCTCAATCTTACCCCTTAACTCTGCAATGTCCTTTGCATTTTCAGAGGACAGAACAATACTGGGAGCTCCATTAGCAAGATGACTAGCGGAGATATCCATATGATGGTGGGACAAAATGGTAGAGAATAAGGAAAATAAAACAATAAAGGAAGAGAGAAAGAAGAGTAGAACACGAAGAAAAGTAGTAGTACAAGGAGGAGTTAAAGAAGCAAAAGAAAGAGAAGGTGGGTGGAAAAAAAAACATAAGCTTTTAAGGTGGATCAGTGCATGTGGGAGGGGAGGATTGGTGGGTTTGAGAGACCATGGTGATGTTAAGTTCGTAAAGACTTAAGTTTATGTGGTTCTTTATTTATGAACACTTTGATTATTGCTTTTAATTAAGTTCATAGTATATACAAAAACTGATAAAAATGTATTTTTTTGTTTACTTTTCGTTTTATCCCCGTGTCTGTATCAGTGCCACAACTTTGATGATTTATATATCTGACATTTGGGGTTTTCACTTGGCATGAAGACCCTTGAGCCATGTAGGTATCTATGCCAAAGTTTTTCAATTTAATGCACTTGGAGGTTGAAGATGGATGGATTGGATGGCAAATGCTACTGTATTTTCTTCAAAGCTCGCCACAACTCTAAACTTTAATCTTTGTTGTTAACTACCAACTACTCCAAAAACTTAAGCTATTAGAAATGGCGTAACTTAAATATTTATATCCTTCACGCTCTCTCACGTGTGACCTTCTTTTGGTCCAACACGTGAAACAACAATTTTCAACAAAAGGGTGGCAGTGAGGTTTTGAACACGAGACATTTGGCTCTGATACCATGTTAGCTACCAGTTACTCCAAAAACTTAGGCTGTTAGAGAGGGTGTAACTTAAATATTTATATCCTTCAACAGTAAACATTTAAATATCTTGATTAAACAAGTTTGTTTTCATGATGAAGAATAAATGAATCACTTGAGTGATTTTGTGAGAATTGTTGTTTTCTATTTAGGGACTTATACAAGATCTAGACATGGAAAACAAGTTGCGAAGCTGGTATGTGCGTGTGAATGTGCCTCCTTGTTTGTTGTTTCATCTCAAGGTGATTAGGATTGGAGATTTTTGTGGGAGGAGAGATGGCATGCAAATGGCTAAGTATTTCTTGAAAAATTCAAGAGTTCTGAAGGAATTTGTGATTCGTAGTGATAAATCGAAGTTTTGCAGCAAAATATTGATGTTTCCCATGGGCTCCAAGACTTGTGAAGTTAATTTTTTTTATGCAGGTCCAAATGCTGATCTATTTTTGCTACTAATGATGCTATGGAAGACTTTTATATAACAAGCTTCATCTTGTGACCTCTTTTTTTGTTAGGATAGTTCTCTGTATGAATCAATAGCGTATTTGCATCTTATGATTTTATTTATAAATAGAACTATTTGAAAAAATGACTCATCTTTTTCTACCATATTCGATTTTTGAATATGCCACTCTCTATACGTTTGACCAAAGTTATCCACATTCCAAAATACCTAATTAAACTAACTTCCAAATAACCAAAGCCCATGGCATGTATGTTATTTCTCTATCATCTCTTAAATTAAAAATAACCAAAACCCAAGACAAAAAACAAAAAATATAGAAATATAAAAAAGCACCAAACTCAAGACAACTAGTAAAAACAATATAGTTATTAATAATGACACTTGATCTAAAAAACATATAGTTATATTTTGGGTAAAGTGCAAAAAACACTCCTCAAATATTATAGTTTTGCAATTAACTCCCCAAAATTCCAAATAACCATTGTGAACTATTAATTTGTTGGAATTAGCCCCAAATCTCTTACAAAAGAAAAGTCTATTTAAGTTTCTTAATAAATTTGTTCATTTTTCAAATATACCAATAGTTATTTTTATCATTTAAAATATTAACTATACCATTTGCCTTCATTGTATTAGACTAAGTATATCCTCAAAAATATATATATATATAAGTTTGACCTATATTATTTTTAAAATAACAAACGTGTACTTAAAATTTAGTTAGCTTTAAATGATAAAACTTATTATCCTAGATCTAAATAAATTTTTTAGGCTAAAATAAAAAATATAATAAGATATATATTCATGAAGAATTTGCAAATTACTTAAATAACAAAAACATTTTTTCTCTCCTGATATATATATACACATACATAAAGTGTTGAATAATTACTTAATTATTTTAAATTTTTATTTGAATAACCTAATAACATTACTTATCTAATTGTTTTTAAAAACTAGATGTAAATTTATGTAAATTTGAATGAAGTATCATAAAACTTGTACCAATTATGCGTAAATTTAGGTTAATAAGAAAAATGCATTAAGTATTATTAATAAAAAAAAAGCATTATGGTCAAAATTTATTTTTTAAGAGAATAGAAGATCTCCCTAAATTATGGTTAAATTGGTAACAAATTGACACAGGACACACATTACATAAAAAAAAAACAGAGTCACACATGCCCCAACCCAAATACCCAACCCATCTCACCTCTCCTCACTTACATTCAAAAACCGTAATCCCATTTCTTCCAATCTCATTTTTCTACTGTGTGTATGTGTATGTGTATGTGTGTGTGAGAGATAGCTGATTATCAATCATGGCGACCACTGCCTCATCAATCGAGTCGGAGCAGTGCTTCGGGCGGAAGAAGACCGCCGTGGCGGTGACCTCCGGCGGGCCCTAGGGTTCAATAGCAAAGAACTAAGGTCTTTTTCTCTCTATATATATCTTGTTTCTTTTTCGTGTTTTTTTAGAATTGATATAACTAGAAAGGAATTGAATTATAATTAAAGTGGGATTTCGTTAGAATTTTTAGTTAGAACTAGAAAAGAATCAGATTGTAATTAAAAGGGAGTTTTATTATAGGGTCAGTGATAATTATATGGAAACATATACATAAATATATATATATAATCAGGGACGGAGCCAGGATTCCAACATAGGGGGGCCATAATTGCCCGTGAGAATTATCCAACCTATGTAGATGTAATGGTTGAAATATTTGGCCCAATTATAGATGGGCCACTGGACTGATGGGCCAACGACGGATGGGCCAGGGACCGATGGGCCGGAAGGCGGATGGGCTAAAGACAAGCAGGCCGAAAAACAACAATGGGCCCATGGAAATTTCTAGAAGCTAAAGTGTGGTCCACAAGGCAAGAAGTAATCCAATTATAGTATGAAGAGTCCAAATAAGGTTAGGGTTTATCAAATCCATTGATTTAAGGGGTTGATAAACCTGGGTACATGGGCTTGACCCATTTATCACAAACTTGTATAAATAGAGGACTTTGATTAATGAGAAAGGATCCAAAGTTTTAACAAAATATCTATTGTGTAACTTTTCTGCATTTACACAATTGGCGCCGTCTGTGGGAAACCCTATTATTGAAGTTTGTTTTTCAATAAGCTTCCCACCCTCTACAAAAAGCTAAGATTCATACCACCAATGGCGATTACACGATCACAACAGACCGATTTGCCTCCAAACGGAGGCCAACAACCAGAAGATCCGATCAGAAGAGCCCTTGAGGAAAGAACCGCCGAGTTAGAAAGACAGAACGCCGAACTGGCAGCAAAACTGGCTCAACTGCAGAACCTACAAGAGACCCATGATGACGAACAATCTGACCAGCACGAACGATCCGTGGGCCGCCAGACAGACAAAGAAGACCTACCCGCTAGAGCCCACGACGGTCGTGAAGAACAGGCCGAGTCATCCTTACAGGTTCTTGGGGTACACAACCCCGAGGAGGTCCTGACCATGAAAAAACTGAAAGAAATCATGTCAAGATTCCAGCGAGACGTGCTCAGGGACCTGAAAGTACAGACCCCAATCGATCTGGCATCCGAGGCATCTATAGACGCCGTTCAGACACCATTCACCGTCTCGATCACCAGCGTGCTCTATCCGGAAAGGTTCAGATTACCGAAGTTCACCCTGTTCGACGGTACAAAAGATCCAACCGAACACATCTATCACGTCCATACCAAGATGAATGTTTACAACGAAAATGAGGCCTTACTCTGCAAAGTTTTCCCCACCAGCCTGACCGAAGCAGCCCTCCTGTGGTTCAGAAAGCAACCGCCCCGATCGATCGGTAGTTGGCTCAGACTATGCGAGTTATTTATCGCACAGTACTTTGGCAATAAAAGGCAGAAGAAGACTATCTCCAGCCTGTTCACCATGATCCAAGAAAAGGGCGAATCCCTGAAAAGTTTTGTCTCACGGTTCAATGTGGAGATGTCTTCAATTGACAACTGCGATCAACATTTAGCCGTCGAAGCCTTCAGAATGGCCCTGATCCCTGGAACCAAGTTCCATCAGTCCCTAGTCAAAAGGCCGCCGGCCGATATTGGAGAGCTCAACTCTAGGGCACAGGGGCACCTCCGAATAGAAGAAGAGTTGGCCATACGACAAAGAAG
The DNA here is from genome assembly GCA_963922005.1 of Cornus suecica. Classification (NCBI taxonomy): domain Eukaryota; kingdom Viridiplantae; phylum Streptophyta; class Magnoliopsida; order Cornales; family Cornaceae; genus Cornus; species Cornus suecica. Next base: position 80,833,514 of record OY998241.1, read on the forward strand.
GACCGCCTTTGCAACAGTAGAAGCCAGAGCGTCCGAACCTTCCAGGATAAAGGATCGGGCACCAGACCGGAAGAGACCGAGCGCACCTCCTGCTCCTTCCCCGGCTCCAGAGAAACGACCAAGGTTTGAGGAGAAGGTCACCCCCTTAAAAGTAACCTTGGCAAAGCTGTACCAGGAAACAAAGAGCAAAGGAATCTACCGTTCACCACCTCCCATCAGACAGCCGATGGACCAAAGGGATATGTCGAGGCACTGCGCCTTCCATGGCGAATACGGGCACCACGCTAATGAGTGCAGAAGCCTCAGGAGACAGGTGGAAGCCATGATTGCCAAAGGAGAATTGACCGAGTATGTTGCCATGGAAGGAGCCCGATCAGATCAAGCAACGCATGCCCCTACCAAGGGGGCTTTGGGACAACCCGTGCGGGTCATTCACATGGTCCATGGAGGGCCCAGTCGGTCAGAAGTGGAAGAAACTCATAGATCACAAATGCGGCAAGCCCAGAAGTTGCGAAGGGTTGGAGAAGTCACCAAGTTTCGAAGCCCGAAGGAGGATGCCCGGATTACTTTCACCTCTGCGGATATGCAGAATATTCAGACACCTCATGACGACCCCCTGGTTATCTCCCTCATGGTCTCCAACTGCCTGATCAAGAGGGTAATGGTCGATCCAGGAAGCAGCGCCAACATTATCACCAAATGGGCCTTTGAGAAATTGGAAATCAGCCCCCAGGAAATAGTCCCATCCAGAAGCCCGATAGCAGGATTCGATGGAAAGAGAGTGGAACCGGTGGGGGAAATCCAGCTACCAGTAACGGCAGCAAGGCGCACACTCCGAGAGACTTTCGTGGTGGTGGATGTCAAACCTTCCTATAATCTCCTCATGGGAAGAGGATGGATCCATCGTATGCACGGAGTCCCTTCTTCCATGCATCAGGTCATGCGGTGTATCGACCCGAACGGAGTTGACGTAATCGATATCAGGGGAGATCAGGTAGCAGCAAATGAGTGTTACGCAGTCACGATGAAAAGTCTAAAAAGGAGTACGGAACCGGAACAAAAGTCGCGGTCCAAGACAGTACTTGATGCCAAATAGCAATTACAGGAGGGTGGTTCGGGATCACCGGTAGCAGTTGAACCACTACTGGAGGTTCAGATTTGTCACGATCGCCCCGAAAGATTTACCTATGTTGGTTCAGGCCTCAATCCACAAGAAAAAGAGGAAATGGAATCCCTTCTCCAATCCAATGCTGACATATTTGCGTGGAGCCATATGGACATGACCGGTATTGATCCATCAGTAGCCCTGCATTCTCTCAATGTGGATCCCAGCGCAAAGCCCATTAGACAGAAACAGAGATGAATGGGGGCCCATCGAAATCAGATCATAGCTGAAGAAGTTGATCGGCTTCTGCAAGCAGGATTCGTTAAGGAGGTTCAGTATCCTTCCTGGTTGGCAAACGTGGTGGTGGTCCAGAAGAAAAACGGCAAGTGGAGGGTATGTGTTGACTTCACTGATCTGAACAAAGCATGCCCAAAAGACTGTTTCCCTTTACCAAAGATCGACCAGATGGTAGATGCCACCGCAGGATTCGAACGCCTGAGTTTTCTGGACGCATACTCTGGCTATAACCAGATCCGAATGGATCCGGAGGACCAGGAAAAGACTGCCTTCATCACTGAGTCAGGTACATTTTGTTATACAGTTATGCCTTTCGGACTAAAGAATGCAGGAGCTACCTATCAGAGGTTGGTCAGAAGGGTGTTCCAAGGGATGATGGGATCCACCATCGAGGCCTACATCGATGACACAGTGGTCAAAAGAAAGGTAAAAGGAGACCATCTAGCCGACCTACAGCAGGTATTCAATACCCTTCGGAAGTACAATATGAAGCTCAATCCAGCCAAATGTTCCTTCGGAGTATCCTCAGGCCAATTTTTGGGACACATAGTTGATCGGACGGGAATACAAGCTAGCCCTGCGCAAGTCAAAGCTCTCGTAGAAACGACTTAGCCAAAGTCCTGGAAAGAAATCCAGGTGCTAACCGGCAGAATAGCAGCCCTAAGTCGTTTCATCTCTCGGCTAACCGATCGGTGTAGGCCGTTCTTTCAGGCAATAAAAGCGGCACAAGGAGAAGTCTGGGGGCCAGAGCAAGCGGAGGCCCTACACAAACTCAAAAGTTACATGGCAAAGCCCCCGATTCTGGCAACCCCCGAAGCCGATGAGCCGCTGCACCTATATCTGGCCACTTCAGTAACATCTACCAGCGCCGCCCTGGTCAAGGAGGGCAAAGGGTACCAGACACCAGTTTTCTACACCAGCAAATCCCTTGCTGATGCAGAAACCCGTTATTCAAAGCAGGAGAAGCTGGTACTATCGCTGATCAATGCTAAGCGACGTCTACGGCATTATTTTGAAGCATACCCGATCATAGTACCTACTGTAACTCCGATCAGATCCATAATGGCGAAACCTGAGTTATCTGGGAGAATATCAAAATGGGCGATTGAACTGGGGATTTTTGACATAACCTATGTCCCCCGAACGGCCATCAAAGGACAAGCAGTAGCTGATTTCCTGTTAGAAACAGAAACTGCTGACCCCACAGAAGAAGGTGAACCTGGATTATGGCTCGTGTTCGTAGACGGATCGTCCAACATCAACGGAGCAGGGGTCGGGGTAGTGCTCGTAACACCGGATGGTACCAAAATCCAACAATCCGTTAGACTGGAATTTCCAGCTTCTAACAACGAAGCGGAGTATGAAGCCATCCTTGCAGGAATTCGGTTAGCCCGAAGCCTTCAGGTCCAGAAAGCAGAGGTGCGAAGTGACTCCCAGCTAGTCGTGCGACAGTTACATGGGGAATATGAAACCCGAGAGCCGAAGATGGAAGCCTACAAGAATCTAGTTCTAAGAGAGGCTGAAGAGTTCCAGCAAATAAACTTTGAACAGATTCCCAGAGGGGATAATTCTGCAGCAGATCATCTGGCTAACCAAGCCTCCGCCATAAAAGAAAGTATGACTCGCACTGTACCAATGGACTTCATTGCCCGATCTAGTTTGGAACCCCCCGAAGAAGTAGTGGTTATCCCATGGGAACCAAGTTGGATGGATCCGATAGTAGATTATCTGAGATTTGGCACATTGCCTGAATCAAAATCAGAAGCCCGGAAGATAAGAATGAAGGCAGCCAGATATGCCCTATACAACGGCCAACTATACCGAAAGTCTTTTTCTGGACCATACTTGAGATGTCTGACCCCCTCAGAGGCATCGGCAGTCATGGAAGAGATCCATGCAGGAGCTTGCGGCAATCACTCTGGAGGAAGGTCCCTGGCTCATAAAATCCTCACCCAGGGGTATTTCTGGCCCTACTTGGCAAGGGACGCTGAAATTTATGTCAGACACTGCAAAAAATGTCAGTTTCATGGAGATGCCATCCACCCACCGCCGGAGTTCTTAAACCCAACTATTGTTCCTCACCCTTTCGCCCGATGGGGCATGGACATCGTAGGTCCTCTCCCTCAGGCAATACGATGTACCACACATGTTCTCCTGGCCACCGATTATTTTACCAAATGGGTGGAAGCGGAGGCATACCCCACCATAACAGGCAGCCATGTTATAAAATTCATCTGGAGCCATATCATCTGTAGGTTCGGCCTACCCCGAACCATAATGATGGACAATGGCACCAACCTGGACAACAGAAGGGTTCAAGCATTCTTATCAAAGCATGGGATCAATCAAAACACTTCTTCCGTCGGCTACCCGCAAGGAAATGGGCAAGCCGAAAGGACGAATAGAACAAATTTTGACACACTGAGAAAAAAACTTGAAGACGTAAAAGGGGCTTGGTTGGAGAAATTGCCAGAGTTGTTGTGGTCCTATCGGACTACTCCGAGACAGCCAACTAGAGAAACCCCTTTCGCCATGGCTTATGGGGCCGAAGCAGTTATCCCGACCGAGCTAAAAGTACCTACTTTAAGGAGTCAAGCCTGGGAAGAAGGTCCAAACAATCAGCACCTAGCCTATGATCTAGATCTCCTGGAAGAAAAACGGGAAGCCGTCGGGATAAGACTGGCTGCCTATCAGCAACAGGTCAGAGCACGTTTCAATCAGAAAGTCAAAAGAAGAGAATTCCAAGTAGGCGATATGGTGCTCAGAAGGAAGATTGGTATTGTAGGCAAATTACGAGAGACATGGGAAGGACCTTACACAGTGGTTGAGGTTATCGGACGCGGTGCTTATCGGGTTCGGAAGAACGAAATAGGTCGCCTCGAGTCCAACTCTCAGAATGCTTATCGATTAAAGAGGTATTATCCTTAGATAGTTGTTTTTCTTGTTAAGAAATAAAACTGTGTCTTTCTATGACACCTTTGTTACGAAGCATCTGTGCCCGATATCGGTACCTCTGCTTCATGATTTTCCAATTCATTTCAAATAAAATAAATTCTACTTTTGTGCAAGGCTCTAGGATTAAAATTTTTCCTAAGTGTTTGAGTTCAAACCTGATTTGAACAAACCAGAGGATGAAACCAAGCCTCAGGGGCCAAATGCCCGAAGGCTTTACAATTTGCTAAAAAATTTCCTAAGTGTTTGAGTTCAAACCTGATTTGAACAAACCAGAGGATGAAACCAAGCCTCAGGGGCCAAATGCCCGAAGGCTTCACAATTTGCTAAAAATTCCCTAAGTGTTTGAGTTCAAACCTGATTTGAACTAACCAGAGGATGAAATTCACGCTAAATGTGTGAATTTAGAATAAATAATAAATAGCCTCAGGAGCCATATGTCCGAAGACTCGGTTGCTTCATAAAAGCTAAGTACGAAACGATAAAAACACACACAAAGGACGAATAATTACTGGAAAAAAGGGATAAAAGTTCTTGTTCATTAAAAGTGGAGGAAGTTACAAGAAATTAGCCCATTGGGGGAAACAAAAACATACAAAATTGCCCTGGCTACTTTTCGGGAGGATGGTATTCTTTCCCCTTCAGGAGGGCAGCAAAGCGTTCCTCGTTCTCAGAGGCAGGAGGGTTTTCATAAGGAAAGGGTATTCCCATATGGGCATCGAATGCCTCTGCGGTCTTGAATTCCCGGGATTCCAGAGGGATATGCTCCATTTCATGCCTACATCTCCAGGCCCTGACCGCTCGGAGGTCACAGATGACACTGTATCTTTTGAACATGTCAAGCCCTCCCAGACGACACATCTCTACCTTTTCCCGCTCCAGGGAAAGAAGCCTGCCAAGAGTTTATCAGATTCAGCTTTTTCAGCTGCCATCTGCCTAGCAACCTCTTTCGCTTTTTCCAGCTCGGCAGCCAGAACCAGCTTTTCGGCAATCAGGGTTTGCTTTTCCGCCTCACCGGTTTCCAGAAGAGTCTTCTGTTCAGAAACGGTCTGGCGCAGACCATCCGCCTCCTTGACTAGAGAAACCCGGTGGATCTCATTCTGCTTTATTTGGGCCTTCATACCGGCCATCTCTCTGACATCAGCCTCAAGGAGGCTGTTGTAGGCCTGAACGCCGTAGAGAAGCTGCACAATAAAAATTGGATTATTACACAAATAGCGGTCAACAAACGGAATATAAAACACAAACTGATGATTGAAGTCTTTTACCTCCATAACCATTATCGAAGTTTTCTTAGCCAGATCAGTCCTGGTGATTTTTGACTGAGCCGCCATATCAGCTGGTGTCTAGATCCCTTTGGCCATAGCCCGAAGAGCTTCCGGATGGTTAAAGGTGATTTGATCAGCACAAACTGGAGTTCCATCTGGCAGCAGAAACTTAGGCTCCCAAGGGATCAGAGCTTGGGATGATTCAGGGGCAGCAGGAGCCTTGCTTGAAGAAACATTCTCGGCTTGTGCCCTGGCCCTTTTAGTACCCACTCCACCAGTTGTACTGGATCGGGTCCTCACAGTCGGAGCATTGACAGGAGGCGGAGGAGGAACCGATGGGTTCTGCGCTAGTGGCGCTGGCGGACTCCGAACAGGAGGAGGCACCGAAGTCGAAGGCGGTGCTGTTGACAACGGCACAGCATCAACAAGCGTAATCCCTTCGGGAACTTGAGGGATTCTGGCGGACATAGGTTTGTCAGGCAGGTCCATCCTGTCAACACCAGCGCCCAAGTTAGAGATCGATTCAAGATTGTCCATGGTCAGCAGGTCAGTAGCCGATCGGGTCTTGCCCCAAACATGGGTTTTCAAGAGACCTATCCGCTGTTTTATAAAGGTAAGGGGAAGATCCTTGTCCTCGTAACCTAGAAATTTGAAGGCATAGTCCCCCCGGTGAAGGTCACAATGGTCACAGAGGCAAGAAGCCTTATGAAGGGGGCGGTAGACAGGCAGGCGAATGGGACCGAACTTATTGGGGATCGGGAAAATACGAGAAAAAGGGTATGACCAATTGCCACTCACTACTACCATTCGTTCCTTCCATCCCTTGTCCGATTTTTCAGTATCGATACAGATGCTGCGGCCGTGAAAGGGGAAAAGGTTGTATCTACCTCTACTCGCTCTGGCATTTTGGAAAAAATAACAAAGGAGGAGGTCGGCCAGCCCTAAGTTCAGATCCATATCCCTATTGTACAACAGTAGCATGGATATGATCCTAATGCTGTTCGGGTTCAGTTGAAGAGGGTGCAACCCAAGCATGAAAAATACATAGTGAAAAAAGGGATGAAGAGGAAACATTAGAACCCTAAGATGAGATGCCGACAACAGAATGCTACCGGGGGCTAGGCCCTGGCTCTGGGTAAAGTCTAGGTAACCAGGATAGGGGGACACATCAACGTCCTGGGGAACATGGGTCTCAGCCCGAAGGTGTTTGACGTCCACTTCAGGTCGGGTCCTCTTAAGTGGGGCCACTACGAAAGGTTCAGAAGGTTTGGATTTCGCAGGACCGGTCGCTGAGGAACCCGGAAGGTTAGTACTTTTGAGAGTGGTCTTTCTGGTTCCTTTAGAAACAGGCTGGGGAGTGTCACTGCTAGTGTAATCGGTACCTGAGGCAGAAGGTAAAACTACTTCCTCTACCGACCGGGTATCGTCACTATCGGACATAACGTTAAGAAATGTAGAAGAGACAGAAGGGGGTAAAGGTGATAAATTAAAGAAAGAAGAAAGACCGATCGACTTACTTAATTGACGAAGGAAGAGTTACAAAAGCTCTGAGTAACAGCAGGTTTCTATGGTATTTGAGATGAGTGACGGAATGAATGGCGGCAATGACAAAGAAACGAATCCCAGTAATGAAGAACTAAAGAAGGCAGAGACAAGAATATAGAGTTACAAAGTATGAAATGTGATGAGAAATGAAGAATAAGGGGGTTTTTATAGAAGGAGAGAAGGAAGCCAAAAAGGCTGCACGAAGTCCGAAAGGCACGCCAAAGCCGTCATGGTGCGAGATTTAAGGGAGAAATGGCCTCACGTTTTGGCATATCATTAAGTAGACAATAATGACATGACAACTCATCATCTTCATTTCCCATAAAAGCTATTAGTGTATATATACATAGGTATTTACATTTATTAGGTTATGGGCTTTAGAAAGAATGTCAAGCCCATAACCTCAGGGGCCTGTGTAATGGTTGAAATATTTGGCCCAATTATAGATGGGCCACTGGACTGATGGGCCAACGACGGATGGGCCAGGGACCGATGGGCCGGAAGGCGGATGGGCTAAAGACAAGCAGGCCGAAAAACAACAATGGGCCCGTAGAAATTTCTAGAAGCTAAAGTGTGGTCCACAAGGCAAGAAGTAATCCAATTATAGTATGAAGAGTCCAAATAAGGTTAGGGTTTATCAAATCCCTTGATTTAAGGGGTTGATAAACCTGGGTACATGGGTTTGACCCATTTATCACAAACTTGTATAAATAGAGGACTTTGATTAATGAGAAAAGATCCAAAGTTTTAACAAAATATCTATTGTGTAACTTTTCTGCATTTACAGTAGACTTATAATTTCAAATTTTAATAAGTAATAGTAAAAAAAAAAAAAAATCTTTGGGGGCCATGAGAAATATCCAACCTATAATTTCAAATTTTAATAAATAGTAGTAATAAAAAAAAAAAAAAACCAAAAAACCTGTGGGGCCATGCCCCCCCCCCCCCCCCTGTATATAATCGACGTATACCTATGTTTTTGACATATACAATCGACGTATACCTATGTGTTGTTTTCCGATTTCATCTCTCTGATTCCGACCCCCTTCTTAACTTGCACACACATATATCTATATATATATATTGTGTTGGTGCATTGATGGATTCAATTTCAATAGATGTTTCAAAGACGGTTGAAGAAGGTGGAACAGAGTTGATTAGCAACTTACCAAACTGTGTAATCTCCCGCATCCTCTCCTTTCTTCCCACCAAGTGTGCGGTGCAAACCTCCCTCTTGTCCACAACTTGGAAAAATCACTGGAAATCCGTAACTACTCTAGACTTGGACTATTTCAGAGATTTTCATACAGGGAAATATTATGATATATATCGACGAACAAAAGTCTTTGGAAACTTCATCGACAAAGTTCTCGCACTTAACGCCTCGAATTTGCAGAAATTCCATCTCATGCCATACTCAAGTTCAGACAATGTTCGTTCATGGGTGGTTGCTGCATTGTCTCGTAATGTCCGTGAACTTCATGTCGCCCATTGGGCACAAAAGTCCTACAATAAGGGGGATTTCTTCAGTGTATTTTTTACTAGTACTAAAACGTTGGTGTCACTGAAACTAGAAGGTTATATTGTAATCAAGGTTAACGAGTTGACTTGTCTAAATAACCTCAAAACACTCCATCTTTGTTCAATTAATTTTTTTGATAATGAATCAGTTACAAGGCTGTTTACTTGTTGCCCTTTGCTGGAAGATTTGTCCTTACGAGAATGTGATTGGAGGAATGTTAACGTGATTAATGTTACTGCTCCTGCTCTAAAGAGGTTGAGGTTCATTAATTTCCGGAATACTTCACCCCCATCTAATCTTGGGGATGAATATAAGGTTGTCCTTAGCACACCAAATCTTCAAAGCTTGGTATATCATAATTACGTGGCTAAAGACTATTCACTGCATGAATTAGATTCTCTTGTCAAAGCCACTATTACTTTAGTAACAGACGTACGGGGAGATCAATGTGTATTACAACGTTCAATTGTGAAATTTGTGGAGGGAATATCTAAAGTTCGGTGGCTCTGTCTATCTAATAAATCTATAAAGGTTAGCTTGCTTATCCTTATTATTATTAGTTTTATTTAACCTATTGCTGTACTGTGGCCAGAAGGCGCCATAGCATATCTGACACAAGGACTGATATGTCCAGGATGACAAAAGTCCAATACTCCAGAGAAGTATTTGATTTTTTTATTTCAAATTTAATTTTTCAGTTTTCAGATACGGCTAGGATACTGGAATAAGCTGATACTTTTTGGATACACCGGAATGCTTTTGCCAATTTGATATATATTTTTCTTCTTCCAAAGTTGGTTGTTGTGTTCTGACTTTATTTTTGTGACTGTTTTAACCTTTCTAATAATGGAAGTTATGAAACCTATAGTCATTAATCTAAGCTTATGACTTTTTGAATAGTAAAGGCTTTGAGTTTATGTGGTTCTTTATTTATGATACTATGATTATTGTTTTTGAGTTTATAATATTTTCAAAACTGATAACAATGTATTTTCTGTATAAAAAATTGTTTTATTATTGCCATTTCCAGTGGTACACTTGCCTCTTCCTTTTTTTTTCCCTTGAGATTTGTCTTATCCCCGTGTCTGTATCGTATCATATCTACACCCATTAGCCGTATCAGTGCCACATATTTAATGATTTGTATACCTTAAATATGGGTTTTCACCTGGCATGAAGACCCTTGAGTTATGCAGGTATCCACTGCCAAAGTTTTCCAATTTAATGCACTTGGAGGTTGATAAATGGATTGGATGGCAAATGCTACTAGATTTTCTTCAAAGCTCGCCGCAACTCAAAACTTTAATGTTTTTGGTAAGCATTTAAATGGCTTGATTAAACAGCTTTGTTTTGATGACGGAAAATAAATGAATCACTTGAGTGATTTTGTGAGAATTGGTGTTTTCTATTTAGGGACTTATACAAGATATAGACATGCAAAACAAGTTGTGCTGCTGGTATGCGCCCGTGAATGTGCCTCCTTGTTTGTTGTTTCATCTCAAGGTAATTAGGATTAAACAATTTTGCGGGAGGAGAAATGGCATGCAAATGATCAATTATTTCTTGAAGAATTCAAAAGTTCTGAAAGAATTGGTGATTTGTAGTTACAATGATAGTTCCAAGAAGTTTCGCAACAAAGTATTGAAGTTTCCTAGGGCCTCCAAGACTTGTGAAGTTAATATTTTAGGTATGTGGTTGAAATGCTGGTCTCTTTTTGCTAGTGATGATGCTATGAAAGACTTTTAGAACAATCTTCATCTTGTGACCTCTTTTTTGCTATGAATAATGCTTTACAAGTTTAATGAAAATATGCATCCCTATCTCTATATATTTTCTAATACTGGCGATCTTTCATGGATGAGAAACATTAGTTTCTCCTACGCTACAAAGATGACTCCAGTTGGTGGCTGTTCCTCAAATTCACTGTTACTTGTATTGGCCATGCATGTTTATATAGGTAAATATTGAAATATAGCATGTTTATATAGCATCATTACTAGCAAAAAGAGACCAGCACTTGTAATGCTGGTCCCTTTTTGCTAGTGATGATGCTATGAAAGACTTTTAGAACAATCTTCATCTTGTGACCTCTTTTTTGCTATGAATAATGCTTTACAAGTTTAATGAAAATATGCATCCCTATCTCTATATATTTTCTAATAATGGGGATCTTTAGTTTCTCCTACGCTACAAAGATGACTCCAGCTGGTGGCTGTTCCTCAAATTCACTGTTACTTGTATTGGCCATGCATGTTTATATAGGTAAATATTGAAATTCATAGCCATCAATGACCAGTTATAAATTTAAGATGGTAAAACTAAACAGATGCTGTTTGGGAGCACTAAATAAATGGCTTGGATTTTGCAGTGAAAGAAATTTAGTTAAAAACTATACTAAATTCTCCAATTCTAAAAGGCCAATGCTTGTCTCAAGCATGTACCTAGGAACTTCCTCCTTTTATGTGATGTGGTTCAATATTCTAAGATATTAAAAACATTGCCATAATTAGGTTTTTTAAAACATTCTAAAAACCAATCAAATCTATAACCATGGAAAGTTTTTGAAATTTATGGAAATGTTTCAATCTGTTGGACACATGTAAATTTTTGGGTAAATTGCGCTCACACTCCTGAGGTTTCGATCAATTTCACATGTAAATTTTGGATAATTAGGATTGGTGATTTCAGTGGGAGGAGAGATGGCATGAATATGGTTCCTAGTGATAAGTGCAAGTTTCGCAGCAAAATATGGAAGTTTCCCTGGGGCTCCGTGACTGGTGAAGTTAATTTTTATCTAATGAAGGAAGAACAATGATAGGAAGAACAATGATTTCTTTTTGCTACTAATGATGATGATGGAAGACTTTTAGAACAAGCTTCATCTTGTCACCTCTGTTTTTTGTTAGGTCAGTTCTCAATATGAGTTAATCACTAGGGCTATTATTACAAAACTTCGTGAGGTTTCATCAAATGATATTGTTCCTTACCTTTTAAATTTGATAAATGTTAACCTATATCAAGTTGACAAATGATTAATTATTTTGACATCCCTTGAAGTTTGCTCTATCTTCAATCACACCTTATAAATTTGGCAATCATCATTTATACTCTTAATATTTTCAAACTCGCATCATTTATACCAATTATACCTAAAATACCCTCAAAGTTGAGATATTTGGTATTTGAAAACAAGGTTTACTAGCTTCATCTTTTATTATCCAAATAAGCCATTAATTTTTTATTTTGGCATAAATCAAAAAACAAATTCTTTTATAATAAAATACTTAAAAAATGAAAAAATAGTAGTCCCTCAAACACATTTTTCGCATAAATAAAAAAAAGTATGGTAAAATATTTTTTTCCAAAAATAATAATAATAATGCTGAAATATTTTTTTTCGAACTACCAATCAAGGTAAAATATAAAAAATAATTATAAATATTATTATTTTTATTTACAATTATTTTGCCAAAATAATGTTTATTTTTATTATAAAATGGCTATTATCAGTAAACCCTCCTATGGTTTCATTTTGTATCAACTAACCCCCTCCAGTTCAAAAAACCCCCTTGCACTTATAAAATTGTATCAACTTGCTCTATTCCCTATAATTTTGGACCAAAATACCCCTGGGGTGTAATATAAAATGATTTTTATGATAAAATTATACTTTCACCCCCTCTTATTTTACCAATTACACTTCCACCCCATATTACAAAAAATATATAAAATTTACAATGGATCTTCAATTTGCACAAGGTTAGTCCCGGAAGACTGCATAGTATTTAAAGGGGTTCTTGGGTATTGATAGAGTGATTTTATTTATTAATTAAATTCTTTAATAACAGCGATGAAATGCACATAGTTCTTGTGGGGGGTGGTCTTTACTATGCAAGTCAATGCAACTGATTTGGATCTATCATAGGGAAAGTGTATGCATCTGGTATGAGAGCCACATGTTCTTATTCTTATCTTATTATAGTAAAAGTAAATGACATCAATATGTTGAGGCAAAATATAAATTTTTCAAATTTTATATGTTTTTTTTTTATGAATTTTATATATTTGTTTAGAATTTTATATGTTATTTTGAATTTTATATATTTTTTTACGAATTTTATATATATATTTGGAATTTTATATATTTTATCTAATTTTATATTATTTTTTTGAATTATATATATATATATTTTTACGAATTATATATATATTTTTCGAATTATATATATGTTTACTAATTTTATATATATATTGAATTTTATATGTTTTTTTTCAAATTTTATATATTTGTTTATGAATTTTATATATTTGTTTTGAATTTTATATATTTTATAAGAATTTTATATATTTGTTTCAAATTTTATATATCTTTGATGAATTTTATATATTTGTTACTAATTTTATATATTTTTTTATAATTTTTTATAATTTGTTCCCAATTTTATATGATTTTTTTCAAATTTTATATATTTGTTTCGAATTATATATATATATATATATATATATATATATATATTGTAATAAGGGGTGGAAGTGTAATTAGTAAAACATGAGGGGTGAAAATGTAATTTTCTCATAATTTTTTTTTTTATTAAACCCCAGGGGTATTTTGGTCCAAAATTATAGGGAATGTGGCAAACTGATACAATTTGATAAGTGCAGGGGGTTTTTTGAACTGGAGGAGGGTTAGTTGATGCAAAATGAAACCATAGGGGAGTTTACTGATAATAGCCCTAAAATAATTTATGTCGAAATGTTTTTATTTTTTATTTTTTTATATAAAAAAAATTATGTTGAAATGTTTTTTTATTTTTATATAAAAATAAAAAAAATTATAATTATTTTTATATTTTACCCTAATTGGTAGTTCGAAAAAAATATATTGGTATTACTATTATTGTTTTTTTGAAAAAAATTATTTTACCTTACTTTTTATTTATTTATACGAAAATGTGTTTGAGGGACTATTTTTTTCAAAAAAAAAAAAGTTAGGGTAGAAAATATTTCAAACTATCAATTAGATTTTTGTTTTTTGTTTTTTTAAATATTTTACTATAAACAAATTTATTTTTTGATTTATGTCAAAATAAAAAAATTATTGGCTAGTTTGGATAATAAAAGATGAGACCAGTAAACCTTGTTTTCAAACTCTAAATATCTCAACTTTGAGAGTATTTTTGGTATATGGGATGTAAATGATATGAGTTTGAAAAAATCAGGGGTATAAATGATGATTGTCAAACTTGAGGAGTGTGATTGAAAATAGAGCAAACTTCAGGGGTGTCTAGGTAATTAATCCTTTGTCAATTTGGTGGTGGAAGGGGACATTGATCAAATTGAAAATATTAGAGGTTTATTTGATAGGTCGGGGGACAATCTGATCATTTGGTGAAATCTCATGGGATTTTGTAATAATAGCCCCTAATCAGTATATTTGCATCTTATGATTTTATTTATAAATAGAAATATTTGAAAAAAATGACTCATGGAATTGCATTGCCAATTCCAATCATTTTGTTATATCCGAACAATGGATTTGAAATTGGAGACCAATTCCATGCTCCAAAAGGTTCCTTAGTTATATTGGCCATGCATGTTTATAAAGGTAAATATTTACAAGCATAGCCATATCTCTGAAATTATACTACATCATACCAAATACAAATTTAAGATGGTAAAATTATACAGATGCTGTTTGGAAGCACTAAATAGATGGCTTGGAGAGTTGAATTTTCTACGAGACTCCAATTTTATGGGGCAATGCTCGTCTCTGGTGATGAAAGTAGGAACTTCTCATGTGCTATATTAAATCATTTATGGGCGTAGTTATATTTTTTTAAAAACCAAGCAAAGTTTTACATTTATGAAAATATTTCAAATTGTCAGTCACATGTAATTTTTTTATATGTACGTGTAAGGAGGGATTTCAAATAACCACTGCACAAGAAGCTTTGAATCAATATACTAAAAGTTCAATATTTTCTACCACTTTTCTGTTATATACTTTTCACAAACTTATATATCCTAGAATTAGAAACGAATTTTAGAACACGAAGAACATGGCCAGATATGACTTATTGATGGTTTCCTTTCATCTGGTTCAACTCTTTAGTCAATGCCATTGATCTTGCAATATTCCCCTACAAAAAATTAATAGAAATTGAGAAAAGATAGAATCGTTACGCAATCCAAATAAATAAATAACAAATGATAAAGTTAAGAACATCGAAAATAATGACAAAAAAATTGAGTATAATATTGTAAATAATTACAACAACATTTCACAATAAACGTTAATCGAAATTTTTTTTTCATAATTTATAACATAAGTCTATTTATAATTTATTCTAAAACTGCACAAATTTCTAATGATTTAAAATATTAGTCCATTTAAGGTAAATTATTGTTTGATCCTGTCAAGATATGGCATATTACACTCGCATCCCCTCTCATTTGATAAATTACTACTTTGACCCTCTTTATTTATAGATAAATGATCCGGGAATGAATGACCAGATTTCACCCATCAAGATGGATGGCCAAGATTTGATCTTATTCTCCAAAAAAAAGAACATAAAAGAAATATCCCATCCTATCTCGAAAATAAGGGAAAATAGTTTTCCCTCATTTGTATTTGATTTCGTGCCTATCTTATTTTTTTTCATATTCTATTGGAAAAATTATTAGTTATCAGGATAACTATGACATGACACTAGTGATAGAATTCCATCATATTTTATATCTATCTCTGGGTGTATTAGACTTATCAAAAAATAATTTTCTTGATCCTCAATAAAAGGAGACACCAATCGTAACATATCTATCTATATATATATACACACACATATATATTGTGTTGATGCATGGATGGATTCGGTTTCGAGAGATGTTCCGAAGATGGTTGACGAAGGCGGAACAGAAGACTTGATTAGCAACTTACCAAACTGTATCATCTCCCACATCCTCTCCTTCCTTCCCACAAAGCGTGCGGTGCAAACCGCCGTCTTGTCCAGAGCTTGGAAAAACCAGTGGAAATCCATATCTACTCTAGACTTCAATTGTTGTAGAGATTTCAATTGGTGTAGAGATTTTGATCCTTGGATGCCTTATGAAACTCGTTTCTGGCAAGTCTTTGAAAACTTCATCGACAAAGTTCTCGCACTTCACTACTTGGATTTGCAGACATTCCGTCTTGAACATTGCACCACCAAGCATTATCGTTCATGGCTTGTTGCTGCATTGCTACGTAATGTCCGTGAACTTGATCTCTCCTGTCCGTCGTTTCCGGCTCTCGAGATTTTTACTGGTACTAAAACTTTGGTGTCGCTAAAACTTTCGGGTGGCAAGTTAATCGAGGTTACTGAGTTGCTTTGTCTAGACAACCTCAAAACACTCCATCTTGAAAAGGTTAGATTTTCTGACAGTGAATCAGTTGCGATGCTGTTTTTTAGTTGTCCTTTGTTGGAAGATTTGTCCTTGATAGAATGTGACTGGGGCAATGTTTCTGTTATTAACGTTACTGCTCCGGCTCTGAAGAGGTTGATTATTGATCGTCGACGGACTAGATACACACCTGATAAATATAAGCTTGTCCTTGGCACACCCAATCTTGAAAGCTTTAAATATGATGATTATGTGGCTCAAGACTATTCACTGGATCAATTAGATTCTCTTGTCAAAGCCGATATTGTTTTAGTAGGAAAAGTACCAGAAGATCAATGGGGATCCCAACGTTCAATTGTGAAATTTTTGGAGGGAATATCAAATGTTCGATGGCTCTCTTTATCTTTTCTTCCTTCTACAACAGAGGTTTGCTTGCTTATTATTATTATTGTTATTGTTATTATTATTTTTTTATCCTGTGGGCAAAAGGCCCATTTGCGCCCATACGTCCTCGGGCATATGTCCAATTGTAAGTGTGAAAATTGTCTAAGCCCATTAATCTTTCAAGCTCGGGCCCATCAGACTGCTGGCCCAATAGGATTATCTCAAGCCCAGCAACCAAGCTCATTTGAACATATAAATGGTACGCCATGATGATGTAATAAGGATAGATTTGCTCTAATGGACCTAAAAGCCCAAAGGAGAAATGTATATAAGAATAATCAAAATTCAATAAAAGGATTATCTTATATTGTGCAAATTTGAGCATTTACACCAATACTCCCAAGAAGTATCTGTTTCTTTTTATAAACCCTTATGAAACGATACTTTTTGAATACACCGAGGATACTTTTGCCAATTTGATATATATTTTTCGTCTTCCACAGTTGGTTGTTGTCGTCTGACTTTATTTTTGTCACTGTTTTAACAATTCTGATAATGAAAGTTATGAAATCTATAGTCACTAATCTAAGTTTATGACTGGTTGAATAGTTAAGACTTTACGTTGTTCTTTATTTATAAACACCTTGATTACTGCTTTAATTTCATAGTATTTACAGAACTGATAAAAATGTATTGGTTTGTATGTGGGTTTGGAGTCCTTTTTCGACAATAAATGTCTAAAAGATACGATTACCATGTTACCTAATGTTTTATTATTGTTATTTTCAGTGGTACCCTTATCCTGTTTTCTTTTTATGGTTTTGTTTAATTATTATTATTTTTTGTTCATTAATGATTTGTATGTCTGAAATTTGGGGTTTCCACCTTCCATGAAGACCCTTCAATTATGTAGGTATCCACTGCCTGAGTTTCCCAATTTAATGCACTTGGAGGTTAAAGATGATTTGATTGAATGCCAAAAGGTACTAGATTTGCTTCGGAGCTCGCCAAAACTCGAAACTTTAATCTTTAAGGTAAGCACTTAAATGTCTTGATTAAACGGTTTTGTT
Source organism: Cornus suecica (assembly GCA_963922005.1). Classification (NCBI taxonomy): domain Eukaryota; kingdom Viridiplantae; phylum Streptophyta; class Magnoliopsida; order Cornales; family Cornaceae; genus Cornus; species Cornus suecica. Next base: position 80,851,040 of record OY998241.1, read on the forward strand.
TTGATGAAGGAAAATAAATGAATCACTTCAAGTGATTTTCTGAAAATTATTGTTTCCTGTTTAGGGACGTATACATGATCGAGACAGAGAAAACAAGACGTGGCGTTGGTATGCACCTGAGAATGTGCCTTCTTGTTTGTTGTTTCATCTTAAGGTAATTAGGATTGAAGATTTTCGTGGGAGGAGATATGGCCTTATAATGGCGAAGTATTTCTTGAAGAATTCAGAAGTTCTGAAGGAATTCGTGATTCGCGCTTACAGTGATAGATATACCAAGTTTCGCAGCAAAGTATTGCAGCTTCCTAGGGCCTCCAAGACTTGTGAAGTTAATATTTTAGGTGGGGAGCCGAATTGCTAAAATGAATACATATTCACTCTTAGATGAATGATTGTGGGACCCAAATATCTTTATACATATCCATCTAACATCTCAATCCACTTTAGCAATTCGGTTTAACAATCATTTTAGAACAAGCTTCATCTTATGACCTCTTTTTTGCTATGAATGATGCTTTACAAGTTTAATGAAAATATGCATCACTAGCCAGGTTTGGTTTTTGTTTTTGTTTGATGTTTTTTATTTTTTGTTTGTTACTGCAATTGTTTTACAAACAAAAACATATTTGGCTCTCGTGTTTTATTTTGAATAATAAAAAATGTTTGTGCTTTTTGACCCTTTTTTGCAAACAAAAAAAAAAAGGTTTTTTATTTTTTATTATTCACTCAAAATATATATGTATATATTTATACCACCACCGCCACCACCACCACCACCACAACCACCTCCACCATCGTCGCCGCCGACCACCACCGACGCCACTGACCACCACGGTCGCTTCCTTTTGCCCCGAAACACCACCACCACCATCGCTTCCCTTTGCACCAAAATATCGTATATACAGATGTAAATATTTACAGCAAAAACATAAATACCAAACATGATTTTGTTTGTTTTAGTCTCCAACACTTCACAAATACAAACATGTATTTGTGTTTTTCTAAATTTCACAGCAATAAACACAAACAAAAACCAAACAGACTTCTCCTACACTACACATATGCCTCCAGCTGGTGGCTGTTCCTCAAATTCACTGTTAGTTATATTGGTCATGCGTGTTTATAAAGGTAAATATATACAAGCATAGCCATCTCTGAAATTATTCTGCAGCATACCAAATATAACTTTAAGATGGTAAAATTAAACAGATACTGTTTGGGAGCACTAAATAGATGGCTTGGAGAGTTTAATTTTCCATGAAACTCCAATTTTAAGGGGCAATGTCTATCTCAGCTCATGTAAGTAGGAACTTCTCATGTGCTCCAATAAATCGCATAGTTATATTTTTAAAATAAAAATTTAAAAACCAAGCAATGTTTTATAAAATATATCAAATTGTTAGACACATGCAAAAAAAATTATGTGTACGTGTAAGGAGGAATTTCGAATAACCACTGCATAAGGAGCTTCGAATCAATATACTCGAAGTTCAATATTTTCAACAACTTTTCTGTTATATACTTTTTACAAGCTAATATCTCCCAGAATAAGAAACGAATTTTAGCACACGAAGAACATGCCCAGGTATGACTTATTCATGGTTTCCTTTCATCTGGTTCAATTCTTTAGTCAATGCCATTGATCTTGCAATATTCCCCTACAAAAATTGAATAGAAATTGACAAAAGGTAGAATTGTTATGCAATCCAAATAAATAAATAACAAATAATAAACTTAAGAACATCGAAAATAATGACAAAAAATTAGAGTATAGTATTGTAAATAATTACAACAACATTTCACAATAATGTTTATTGATGGAAAACAAAATTTTAATAATTTATAACATAAGTCTATTTATGATTTATTCTAAAACTACAAAAATTTCTAATAATGTAGGGTAAAGTGCAATAAAGTCCCCTGAACTATCTCAATTTTGCAACTTACCCCCCTGAACTAAAAATCACCTCCTAAAACTATCAATTGGTTGCAATAAGCCCCAATTTCCTTACAAAAACCATCCTACCCTTTTAATATAAAATTTTCCATTCTTTTAATTATACTTTCGCGAGAGAGCATTCGACCTTTCTTTTGTTTTCATATCTTCTCAGTGCTCGCGGGCACTTTCTTTCTATGGGGCCCAATGAGCGATCCGACAACAAAATAACATGCTTCTTCTCTTGGGCTTGGTTCACTTGATTAGTCATCTGGACGCTAAAGTTGTACCGAATCTACCGATTCAATCAGCTAGACATAAGCCTTGTCGTTACGCCCTCTTAAGAGTTTCTCTTTTGATATTTTATACCATTCACATTAATTATATTTGAATAAATAAATATTCTCAAAAATTAAAAAATTATAAGTTGTAATTATTGATTTTTAAAGTAATAAACTTGTTATTAATTTTTTTTAATTTAATTTATACAACTTATTATGCTAGATTTAAATTTTTTAAATGCTAAGATAAAAATATTTTTTCCTAAGATATACATTCATAAAAAATTTACAAATTACTGAGTAAAAAAAAAATTTGTCTGATATATATAAATAGTGTGAGTAATTACGTAATCATTTTAAAAATCTTGCATGGTTTATTTAAACAATCTAAAAATTATTATTTAGGTAATTAATTTTAAAAATTATGAGTAATTTATGCAGTTTTTCATGGAGGATATATTATCAAATTTGTAAAACTATTCCATAATCTATGTTCATATAAAAAAATGTACAAGTATAATCCAATAAGAAAGGGCATCATGATCATTTATAAAATAATTTTTTGAAAAAAATGGGTGAATTTGCAACTAAATGTCATAGTTTAGGGGGTTTTGTGTATAAATTATAGTTAAGGGTTTTTTTTTTTTGCAAAATTGACCATAGTTCAGGGGGTCATTTGCACTTTACCCAATGATTTTTAATAGTAGCCTATTTAGGGTAAATTATTGTTTAACTTCTCGAAATATAATATATTATACTCGCACCCCTCTGGTTTGAAAAATTACGGCTTGACCCTTTCTATTTATAGACAAATGGTCTTGGAATGAATGGTCAAATTTTGATTTCACTCATCAAGATGGATGGCCAAGATTTGATCTTGCTTTCCAAAAAAGGAAGAGAAAAAGAATATCCCATCCTATCTCGAAAATAGTTTTCCCTTATTTGTATTTGATTTCGTGTCTATCTTTTTTCATTTTCTATAGAAAAAATTATTGATTACCCAATAACTATCAAATCAATTAAAATACTTCACACATACCACGTATTCCTTCTATAGAAGCCTCCTATTTGGTCCAATAAAAAATGATTCTATCATTTCCGTATCCGCAATCCAATATAGATAGGTATACCAAATTTTCTTGCTCCTCAACAAAAGTAGCCACTAATCATAATATATATATATATATATATATATATATATATATATAGACAATGCTTGGGTCCTCACCAGTGAGGACCAACTTGGTCATCACCCCTTTCTTGGACAAATAAAATTAAAACACATGTTCAATATGAATTAAAAAAATAAAAATGGGTATTACCCATTATCATGGGTTAAACCCGAATCTAAAATATTTAATTTTTTCTTTTCCTTTTTTTTTTCTCTCTAATATTTTCATCGTCAACACTCATTCTGAAATTTAGGATTTATATAACAGAATTAATTGTACCCAATTCGGCGAATTCGCCGTGAGGACTGTTGTTTTAGAGAAAGATAGTTTTTGGTGAGGAGAGCCACGCTAGACACCGCGGCTAGAGGCAAAATTTCATTAACTACTACTGAAATTCACATGTATTGTTAATTTACACTTACATATATCGACGACATCAAATATGCCTATAAACAATTCTTTGAATTTCTATTTATCATCAATAAAATTCCTCGAAGAAATGGCTGCAAAGATGGGAAAACTGTCAACAAACACTAAAGAACTCAAAAGCAAAAAAAAAAAAGAAAAAGAAAAAAAAAAAGAATACATTAACAAATAAAAAGACAAAAAAAAAGATTGGGTTATTGAGGGGAACACAATAAAATTGAATTCAAGAGCTCACTACTGTGTATAAATATCAAGTCCAGTGCTATAGGGTTATTGCAGGATTTCAAGGATTAATTGTTTTTATTGCTATTTCCTGGATTCATTACATTGGCTATGCAGAATTGCAGAACGATCCGAGAGTACTAACTGTAGAGGACAACGGATGGCGAGTTGTTGAGGTTTGTTGAAGAGAGTGATCAGCGGTGTAGGGTTTGTGATGGGTGTGTCAACGATGGAGATATTAGGGAGGAAAAAAATAAGAAACAAAAAATAAATTATTTTAGATCGGGTATAATCCATGATATGGGTAATACTTATTTTTATTTTTTCAATTCATATTGAATATGTGTTTTAATTTCATTGGTCCAAGTAATGGTTGATGACCAAGTTGGCCTGGTGAGGACCCAAGCATTATCCTAAGTATTTAATATTCCTACATAAGAAATATTTTTCGTTTTGACCTATTGAGACCTTTTGCCCAAATAACAAAGCATGCATATTTCTCGTGTGAGTGTGATGGTTGTGTTGTGTGTGTGAGAGAGAGGAGACGTATTAGGGTTTCCATTGTCTTCGATTGCAGAACAGGAGCATCGAGCACGTATATCTTCTTCTCCACCTCTGTGTCACTCATGTCTGCATTAGGGTTTCGATTTCAGCGATCAATCTTGTTTTATCTTCTTTTAACTTTTTTCTTTTCCCTTTTTTTTTTAAGTCTTGATTCAATCGATAAATGGGGTTTTTCTGCTGATTTAATCGATAAACTAGGTGTTTTCATTCTGTTTCCCTCTTCTTATACATGGTTGTCATATATATATGTCATGTGTATGAATTAGGGTTTCTGTAATGTCAGTTTTTCCAAATTAGGGTTTCTGTTAGGTCAGTGTTTCCCAATTAGGGTTTCATTTATATATATATATACATGAATGGGTAGATATTTCAGCATTATCTTCCATGCTTATTCTGTAACGTGTTTCTTTTGCCTTTCGTTTTTTAAAATCTTGATTCAATCGATAAACTAGGGTTTTCTGTTGATTCAATTGGTAAACTAGGGTTTCCATTATGTTTCCCTCTTCTTATACATGTTTGTCTCTCTCTATATATATATCCTTAGACGTCTCTGGTTCATCATGACCTTAGATTAGATATATAGTGATGAGAATCTGGTATTTCCCTCTTTTGTTCATTCTCTCCCTTGTCCGACACTAACGCCAGTTGGTCTGAACCAACTACTTGAACCGAACCCACTTCTTGTCCCCTATAACACTGTCTAACCGTTCCCTAATACCATCTGTATTGTTATTCCATGTGAATGGATCACCCGTAATGCCCAATTCCAACAAACAATCGAGCCCACGGACATGCAGAAATAACTCGAATCGGTTTCTTGGAATAAAATTGGCCCTAGCTTGCGATAAATCTGATTTTTTTTAAATCACAGAGAAGACAATGAGTGGACGATCTTTGAACCATTACCGGTCGCAGCATATCCCCTTGGCTATTTCTGATTTGGTACAGATTTTTTTTTTTTCAATAACAGATGTAGAAACCTCTTCATATGAGTAGTCCATCTTCCCCTTTATGGATGTCCCAAATTTGTTGTAGCATTGAAATGTTGAAGAGGAAAAATCTACGTTTTCATAATTAGCCTTTAAGATAATAAAGTCTTCCAGTTTGATATTATTACCTAGACTTAGAGGGCAACTTAGGAAATTTTAGAAGGACGATGCGATGATTGCCCGTCCCTTGCAAATATATGATTTTGAAGATGGACGACTAAGATGCGATGGTTGGAGTAGGATTACAATATGTTTCTCTTTGCTGATAACTGCGACTTATGAATTGCCCTTTGAGTTTTTTTTTTTTTAATATCTGAACCTAATTACACCTGTTTCTTGCATGAAAACAAATGCTCTTGACAAAAGGAGATATAGAAGCAATGACTTCAGAAGTCGTAATCCCACTCGAGGAGAAGCACAAGTTAGAGATAAAATATGGCATCCATGTGAACATGGATGCTATGCTGTTGTCTTGTGATCTCGTTGCGAGATACGCTAATGGTTAGTTGGCCTCCATTAGTGACTTGCATCTTCTCTCTCTTGTTATTTTTGCTGTTGTTATCAACAGGTTCTTCCTTATAAAAACCTTTGTATTTAGCTTTCTTGTGCAGCGAAGAAGAAGCAGATGACTGCCGCCCAGAGGTGCTGCAAAGGAAGGCAGTCCAGCTGTTGCATCAAGCCTGTGCTAGGACGAGAAAGGGTCTTGATGTAAATGTGGAAGAGAATCGCCTAGACGAAGCCGAATACCTGCTATATCGCACTCTTCTTGAGTTAAAAGAGGCCAAAAGAGAGAAGGATTTGGGCACTCAAACTTGGATTCCTCGTGTAAGTGCTTGGTCCTTTTCAGCTGAATGTTCTATTGTTGTACTCTTTATACCTTGTGCTGCTCACAGAAATTTCATTGATTCATGTGGGTTAAATTTTGTGGTCGGAAACTGCTTTAGGTAGAAGAAGAATATAAAGTTTTAAAGGATTTCTGGAATGGATTTGCCGAACGGTGGAAGCCACTAAAAAAGCAGCAGGGAGTAGCAGAAAGAGCTCGAGAGATATACATCATGAAACAGTTGCGCCCCAAGCTGGTCTCATGTTTGCAGGAGGTGGAAGCTTCTAAGAAGAGATTTCAATTTGATTCGGTGGTCCTAGATGTATATTCCCTTATCAATTCAACTTCCAACCGCTTCCTGGAAAATTTTAGTGTGAACAAATTTAGTGTTGCAGAGGTGATGTGTTTATTTATCCTTATCTGCTCAGTAGGCCATCATAGGATCTTATTTTCCTCCGCTTCTACATTTTTCTGATATATTTATGCGCTGAATTCCGATTTCTATGACGTTTATATCTAGGTGGCAAGCGGCATGATCAGCGTCCCTGCTTCATGGCTCCTGAATTCTTCAAAGCCGCCGCTGCAGGGTATTGGACAGAGATTGCTGAAGAGGTTTGGCGGACAAGATCATGTTGTCAATGCAGTCGCCAGTGCCTTGTCAAAGTGGCAGCATGAAAAAGGAAGGCATTGCCCTATTGGATCTTTTCTCTTCTTTGGTGGTGGTCCTTGTGGCAGAGGAGAGTTTATTGAAGCTCTCACTGAAGAGCTGTTTGACAGTAAAGACTTGCTGATAAGGTTTGAGATGTCAGACTACAAGGATTCACATATTCCCCATTGTGATTCATACTCCGATGTCTGCACCAGGTAACCAAAATATTTACATAATGTTGTTTACTTGCAAAATATATTGCTCTAATCTAAATTATTTCTCAGAGACTACAACCATGAAGAACATGGTTTTGCGGGAGAACTCATAAAGGCTGTTAAGAGCAGGCCTTTTGGTGTCCTATTATTTCAAGACGTTGAGAAAGCCGATATTTATGCTATTGAAATTCTTGTTGACCTCTTGAGGCACGGTAGGCTGACAGACAGTAAGGGTGGCGAAGTTGACTTTAGCAAGTCATTGATTATCATGACTTCCGATGTACCGGATACTCTCCAAAAATGGTGGTGTGATTGTTTAGAGAACGATCCAAATCGCCCCATGATAAGGTGGTCGATACAGTTGGGCCACCCAAAGGACCATAACTGCGGGTTCGTCCTTGCCTATGAAGAGGTAGGATATTGTCTGAAGAAAGTGAATCATTTGTTTTGTTTCTGTAGGCATATCTAGAAGGATGGATCACCTCTCTCTCACTGTATCTCTCCTCCCCTCTTATGTTTATCTAATGTGCTTTATGCTTGATTTGTATGTTATGATTGTCTTTACGTTACATGTTTGACAGGCAAATAAGTTGTTTAAACGAGAGTTGCTGGAAGAATTGGATGATGTGGTTGTTTTTAATGGACTTTCTGAGCTGCAATATCATGTTGTTGCTAGGCTGCAGTTGAGGGAATTAGCTGAGGCCATAAGACCTAGAAGGCTCATTGTGTACCCATCTGAAGCGGCATTGCGAATTATTAAAAGGAAGTCCATTTGCCTTGAAGTGAGTCGTATCTTTTTTTTTTTAAAGCTGCTTATGAATGATGATATAATGCGCAAGCCAGCCTTGATATTAGTGAATCTTGCTAGTATGCCTGCATTGGCTGTTTAATTTATTGAATTTTGGCTCTGCTAATCTTCAATAGTTTGGACTTATCTTGGATTAATCACGTTACTGGTAATTCATTATGTCATCGCTGCATCGGATGAATTTCTACTTTTCGTATTATATTTGTAATTACCACATGACGTTGGGATTTACCACATTTTATTTTGGTTCTTCCCCGTGATTTTTCCTGTGTACTTCATTGCAGTGAGTAGGAAAAATTTTCTAACGTGCATGATGGAAATTTATTTGCGGTGATGTGAATGGGAGATAATGAACACACACCTTGTTGTAATATGGTGTCTTTGAAGCCTTCTATTTGTTGTGCGGATAACCAATTCTACATGCAAATACACATACACATAACACAAGATATTATAGTGGTTCCCCAAAAATACGGGTACGTCCACTTTGAGAGTCGTTTCAATAATTTCGGTTGAAAACAAATGGTGTTCGGGAGGAGGATACGACAACCGGTATCGACTCGACTCAACCGTACACACTCTCACTCACACACAGAAACTCACAAGGTTTCTATCTCTCGTGTATCACTCCTTCACGTGTATATCTCTCTGTATATTACAACATATATATCACTCACAGATATAGTTTTTGTTTTTTTACCACACTTCTATCAACTACAACATGCTGCCATATATATAGGCTGTGAGAGAAGGAAACCAAAGCAACAACATTCATGTGTTGGCAGATAAGGCAGATAAGAGAAAGTGAGCAACTTGAGTACGTTTGTAGACAAAGGTGATATGGAGAGGTGCATGCATGCAGCTGGCATGCATGCTGTTGTATGGAAAACTGTCAATTCTCCCCTTTCCATACAAATCGGAGGAGAACGTTTCCCGCTGCGCTTCAGTTGATGTCCATCCGAGCTATGTCTCTGCATAACTCCAGCTTATCTCGAGTAACAACTTTAGTCAACATATCAGCAGGGTTCTTGTCTGTATGGATCTTAACAATCTTCAGTAATTGTTGTTCCATCACTTCGCGTATCCAGTGATAGCGAATGTCAATATGCTTCGTACGGGAATGGTACATTGCATTCTTGCTCAAGTCTAGAGCACTCTGACTGTCACAATGTACTCTATATTCTTTCTGAATAATACCCAGTTCTTGGAGAAATCGCTTCACCCACAACATTTCCTTTCCAGCTTCCGCTGCAGCAATGTATTCTGCTTCTGTTGTAGATAAGGCAACACACTTCTGCAATTTGGATTGCCATGACACGGCTCCCCCTGCAAAAGTAAAGAGAAATCCCGAAGTAGATTTCCTGCTGTCAATGTCGCCGGCCATATCTGAATCTGTATAGCCTTCCAAGATTGGTTCTGCTCCCCCATAGCACAAGCATAGTTTCGATGTACTCTTTAGGTACCTCAGAATCCACTTGACTGCTTCCCAATGGTCTTTGCCTGGATTCGAGAGAAATCTGCTCACAACGCCTACAGCGTGAGCTATATCTGGTCTGGTGCAGACCATTGCATACATCAAACTTCCAACCACTGAAGAGTAAGGAATTGATTCCATCTCTTCCTTTTCTTTCGTAGAAGAGGGACACGATCTCTTGCTTAGGTTGAAGTGATTAGCCAGCGGAGTACTGACTGGCTTGGCATTTCCCATGTTGAACTTTGCAATCACCTGTTCAACATACTTCTCTTGTGACAACCACAGTTTCTTGGCTTTCCTGTCACGTACAATCTTCATGCCCAATATCTGTTGAGATGGGCCTAGGTCCTTCATATCAAAGGACTTGGACAACTCTTGCTTCAGCTTGCTAATCATATTAGCATCCTGTCCAACTATCAACATGTCGTCAACATACAGCAATAGAATAACGAAATTACCATCCGGGAATTTCTGAATGTAGACGCATTGATCTGCAGAAGTTCTCTTGTACCCATGACCCACCATGAATGAGTCGAACTTGATGTACCATTGCCTCGGAGCTTGCTTGAGGCCGTAGAGACTCTTCTTCAGTTTGCAGACCATATGTTCTTTGCCTGTAACATGAAAACCTTCTGCCTGGTCCATGTATATTTCCTCATGTAGATCTCCATGGAGGAATGCTGTCTTGACGTCCATCTGTTCAAGCTCAAGATTCAGACTAGCTGTCAATCCGAGTATCACTCGAATTGAGGTCATTTTCACAACTGGTGAAAAAATCTCGTCAAAGTCAATGCCTTTCTTCTGTTGGAATCCTTTGACGACCAATCGGGCTTTGTGCTTTATCGCCTTTCTGTTGGAATCTTTCTTTAGCTTGAACACCCATCTGTTCTTCAATGCTTTCTTGCCTTTCGGAAATCTCACCAAATCATAAGTTTGGTTCTTCTGCAAGGAACTCATCTCTTCTTGCATAGCGTCTACCCATTTACCTTTGTCTGTATGGGTAGTTACTTCCTGAAAGCATTCTGGCTCTCCTTCATCAGTAAGCAAAATGTAGTCTGACTCCGGATATCTAGTCGACGGAATCAGAGGTCGGCCTCTTTCAGATCTTCTTGTCTGAGGCTCTGGAGGAGCTACTTCTGGTTCTGTAGCTTCTGGTGGAGGGGTTAGTGGCTCCCCCTGCTCAACACCTTCAAGTTCCTCCTCTGCTTCTGGAATTTCATCCAACAGTTCTTCATTTTCGGGGATGAACTGTACTGGTTCAGGATCTGGGATGATATTTGTAACACTGGAATTTGCACCACTGGACTCTGTGGTTTCTTCAGTGTCTTTGTATGTCTGGTTCTCTTGGAACACAACATCCCTAGTTCTGAGGACTTTCTTCGCTTCTGGATCCCATAGTCTGTATCCGAATTCTTCGTCTCCATATCCGATAAAGATGCATGGAGTTGATTTTAGATCGAGCTTCTGTCTTTGCTCCTTGGATACATGTGCAAATGCCTTGCACCCAAATACTCTCAGGTGAGAATATGAAGGATCTCTGCCAGTCCATACCTTTTCCGGTACTTCGAACTGGAGCGGTACTGATGGTGATCTGTTGATCAGGTAAACGGCGGCTCTAACGGCTTCACCCCAGAATGGCTTTGACAACTTAGCCAAACTGATCATGCTTCTGGCTCTATCCATAATGGTCCGATTCATTCTTTCGGCTACACCATTATGTTGCGGGGTACGTGGGACCGTCTTCTCATGTCGGATACCGCGTTCAACGCAGTATGCTCGGAACTCATTGGAAGTGTACTCGCCTCCATTGTCTGATCGAAGGCACTTCAGCTTCTTTCCAGTTTCCCGCTCAACCATGGCGTGGAATGCTTTGAAGTAATCGAGTACCTGGTCTTTTGTTTTTAGAAAATATACCCACACCTTTCGTGAAGCATCATCAATGAAGGTGAGAAAATATTTGATACCGCCTAAAGAATCAACTTCTAAAGGACCACACACATCAGTGTGAATCAAACTCAACAACTCCGATCTTTTGTTGGAGGTTGAGTTGAAAGAGACTCTATGTTGCTTTCCAAATAAACAGTGATCACAAGGGTTTAATTGAATACCTTTTGATACTGTGATTAGCTTCTTCCGAGCTAATGTAAGCAACCCTTTCTCTCCCATGTGACCGAGTCTTTTGTGCCACAAATTTGGTGAAGTCGCATCTTCAACTGCATTGAGACTGTCTGAAATCACCTTCACATGGGTAGTGTATAAAGTGCCGTGTATCTTTCCTCGAGCAACAATCATGGCTCCTTTTGTCAGCTTCCAGATGCCATTGCTGAAATAGTTGCCATAGCCTTCCCAGTCTAAAGTTGTACCGGAAATAAGATTGAGACGCAGATCTGGCACATGTCTCACATCTTTTAAAACCATACTGCAGCCAATATCGGTCATGATCTGGATATCACCGATACCCACGATCTTTGAGAAACTTGTATTTCCCATTCGCACTGTACCAAAGTCTCCTGCTTTGTACGTGGTGAAGTAATCACTGTGGGGAGTGGCGTGATAAGATGCTGCGGTGTCAATCACCCACTCGGCTTCATTGCTTCCAGCGTGAAGGCATACCTCTTCATCGACTGAGCATATAGTGATATCTCCTGCAACAGTGACCAGTGTGTTGCCATCTTCATTCTGTGGCTGATGGCTGCTTTGACCTTGCTCCCTTTGGAGTTTGCGGCAATTCTTTTTCAAATGTCCCGCAATACCACAATGATAACAAACATAGTTACCCTTTTGTGGATTTTTGTCGTTGCTGGTTCGGCCGCGGTTTTGAGACCGCCCTCTACTTCTGCCTCTGCTTTTGCCTCTACCAGTTCCGTAAGATCGTCCGTGACCTTCGGTGACAAACGCATGTGTTTGATTCATGCCGGTTTCCTTTCTTCGGGCTTCTTCACTGAATATGGCATCTTTGACTGTAGCCATACTGAGTTTGGGGGCTGAGTTACCGAGGGAAACCACCAGTGTCTCCCAATTGGGAGGTAAGGAACTGAGGAGAAGTAGTGCTTGAGTTTCATCGCCAATATTTAACTCTACAGATGCAAACTGGTTCACCAGGCTCTGAAACTCACTGGTGTGTTCGGCTGCAGAAGCTCCGTTCTTCAGCTTTAAATTTACTAGGCGCATCATAAGAAGCGCTTTGTTTCGAGCTGTCTTGGCTTGATACATATCCTCGAGCTTCTTCCAGAGCTCGTAGGCGTTGGTCTCTTGAGCAACATGGTGGAAGACACTGTGGTCAATCCACTGTCTGATTTGGCCAATCGTCTTTCTGTATCTTGGTCCAATCTCTCTCTGCAATTAACGTCGGCTTTTCGCCTTCGTTTTCTAACGGGTCTGCCAAATCCTTGCAATTTAGCAGATCCTCCATACGGGGTTTCCATATGGAGTAGTTTGACGCCGATAATTTAATCATGGCACCGGATCCTGAATCTTCCATCGAACCAGATCAAAATGTAAGCTCTCCTTGGCTTGTTTGATATGTTCGGAGTAGAAACACGCAAAATGGAGTATACCGTTGCGTCCGGAACGGTCAAAAACCTTAAGATCGCCTCTGACTGCGCTCAAATCCGAGTTCGGATGAGTCCGGAACAGTCGAAACACTGGCGAGGGGCAAAACTGTAATTTTGCAAAGCTTAGGGGCAAAACTGTATTTTCCCAAAGATCAGGGTCAAAACTGTAATTTTGTAAAGATGTGGGGCAAAACTGTAATTTTTGCAAAGATGTGAGGCAAAACTGTAATTTTGAAAAGTATAGGGACAAAACTATAATTTGGCAAAACTGAGGGGCCAAAGTATAATTTGTTCAAACTTTCGCGAGTGAAAGCGCGTGCTGCGCGTGAGGTTCACGCGAGTTGCAGAGCGGCGGCGCGTGAAGCGCGTGGTGCGCATGGTACTCACGCGCTCTGAAGGTTGAAGGCGCGTGGGGCGCGTGACACCGAGCCCTTACACGCGCGGACCTTCAGGTGGCGCGTGGAGGCGCGTCCGGCGGTGTTTCGGGCTGTTCTCGACGGGGATGTTATCCTCCGGAGATGGGTCAGCCAAATATGTGGGTGGTGTGATGAGTTGCGTGGAATTGTGGTTCGAAATAGAGGATGAAGAATCGACTCTGTTTTTCAAAGAACGGCTTTGATACCACTTTGTTGTGCGGATAACCAATTCTACATGCAAATACACATACACATAACACAAGATATTATAGTGGTTCCCCAAAAATACGGGTACGTCCACTTTGAGAGTCGTTTCAATAATTTCGGTTGAAAACAAATGGTGTTCGGGAGGAGGATACGACAACCGGTATCGACTCGACTCAACCGTACACACTCTCACTCACACACAGAAACTCACAAGGTTTCTATCTCTCGTGTATCACTCCTTCACGTGTATATCTCTCTGTATATTACAACATATATATCACTCACAGATATAGTTTCTGTTTTTCTACCACACTTCTATCAACTACAACATGCTGCCATATATATAGGCTGTGAGAGAAGGAAACCAAAGCAACAACATTCATGTGTTGGCAGATAAGGCAGATAAGAGAAAGTGAGCAACTTGAGTACGTTTGTAGACAAAGGTGATATGGAGAGGTGCATGCATGCAGCTGGCATGCATGCTGTTGTATGGAAAACTGTCACTATTGCGTTAGTTTTATGTCTGTGCCTTCTATTGCATTAGTTTTATGTCTGTCCGGCGATCAATTTCATCACTAATTTCCACTTGTAGGCTGCTCTTCGACGTCATAGTAATATGTTAGACTTTATCCCTACTCATTATGTGACTTGAATTTTTAGGCCATTATCCTTGCTTGGATTCTTGAAATTGTTATCACCCCCATCATCCCAAAAGGAAGTCTCGATTTAGTCATTCCGAATTAGTAGACATCAGTGTGCTGTATAAGTGATTCCATCATTTGCTTTTGTGAACATTCCAATCATAATTTTATTTTAACACTTCTTAGAAGATCAGGTATATTAACATTATGGGCCTTCTCATAAGGCTATGAGTGTGTAAGGGTATGTAAGTAAGTATACCCTGCTGCAGTACTAGCTAGATGGCAATCTTGGAAAGTGAGAATTGGGACCTGAAGGCATAATAAGTGAATAAACTCATATTCTAGTGGCTGTTATTTTCTTTTTTTACTTATCTTTCTTTTTCAACGTGTCCACCCGTACTTTGCCGCTTCCATCTCCCCTTTATCCTTCCTCTCTTTTACAACTTTTTTACTTTCCGATGAGAGTTGTCTTACTTGAAACATTACCCATATTATAAATCATTGTAGTTTTTGCCAGTTTATGATGATTTATAAATAAATCTAGTGTTGTTCTTTGCTTGAGACCGAGGGCAACCACTAGCTGCAAATATGATAAAATCTAAGGCTCATACCTAGTTCATCTTGCCTAGCATAGTCAACAAATGTCTTATAACATAATTATCTTGTATACATCTTTCTTGTACATATAGTTATTTTTATGTTTTTAAAGGTTTGCTGAAAAAGATGGCTTTTTTGGGAATGTTCCGGTCGCATGGCATCCTTTTTGTATCTTGGGACGCACTCCCCTTTTGAGTGCCTTTTTATAATATTTTTAGTTACCTTAAAAAAAAAAAAAGGTTTGCTGAAAAAGCAATTGGTCTTTGGTAGTTCTAATTGCTTCTGCTTATCCGTTTAATCAATTCTGTAGGTATACTGTAAAAAGAAAACCCTTTAATCTAAACTTCTTTACATTTTACCACTGTGCTGATGATTTTGCAAGTAACCCTCTCAAACTTCACAAAAACTTTCAGGGTGAAACTTTTGTATGTTTGTGATGTTCTTTTCTTCTATCCCGGCGATTTATAAAATTTGTGGAATTTCTGTGGTTTATCTGCGCATAATTGTTACTATAAAAAATCGCTCTACCCCGTGACTCCATGCAAGGTCAAACGGATGACCATTATGACTCTTAAGGTTCTCTATTTAAATACATAGTTAGACAATCCTAAATGCTTAGAGACATTTATGTCCATGTGGATTATATATACAGGCACGCCGAGAGGGTATGAAAAAATGGCTTAAGAAGAAGGTGGTCCCAGTGCTGCATAATATGCTTTCAGAGAACAAGACAAATGATGGTATTACCACCATTTACATTGATACCCTAGTGGGTACACATGATCTATCTTACAGATTGGAGAGAAGTCCAGGGAATTTTTTAGTTTTTAAGCATTTCAAAGAATCTTTGAATGAGTTGAGAACGATGTACCAGAGAGAGAGAGAAGGCGCCTACAAGATTTACACTCTGCTTTTGAAGCTTTGTGAATTCATGACTAGAGATTCTGATGAAGTTTTGGGTCATGTTGCGGAGGTGTTTCAAGATTTTGTTGACACAGTGGATGATCTTATAGCAAATACAGATCTCAACTTTTCGTGCGAAAACTACATACTGGTATTTAATTTCCTCATTTTCATACACCCACTTGTTCTATTATAGTTTTTCGAGTAAATGATATATAAATTATGGATTTAATTGATTTTTTTTCTCTCTCATTTAAGTTTTCTCATTTCCTTTTATAGGCATCAGTAAACTTCCTAATTCATGGGGTGGAGCTTAGGCAGCTGGAGTTGGCGTCTGAGAACTCTAGGAATGAGGCGGATGATCTTGGAGAAGTACTGGATAGTGATCAAGCCGTTGATGTTGTGGCAGAGGCTTTATTGAGGACCGTTCATGGACATCGCAATACAAGTGCTGCCAAGTCTTTTCTAATATTAGGTCTTACTAGTGATTCTAAGGCAGATCTTCAAAAAGGTCTTGCTGAGCTTTGTGCAGCCCATGAGGGGACATATGTGATTCAAACCAATGCGGAAGAACACAAAGATTCTGACTCATTGTTGCAGCTTATAGATGGAGCACTCAGGTATTATGGATGCATGATGCTAATATATGTGTCTCACGAAGTTTTCAACCGTGTATTTATTGCTATTTTCCTCTTTGGTGTGCCTATTGCTTTGTTATATTCAGTTACAACAGCCATAAAAAACAGTGTTTGGGGCTGCAAGAAGCTGTTACGGTGAGACAAGGCGGCATCATACTTATTGATCAGATAGAAAAGGCTGATATGTCTGTATTCAGCACCATACTTTCGATGCTTGACCACAGGATTGTGGAAGACAGTGGAGGAAGAAGGATTGATTTCAGGGACACTGTTGTGGCCATTATGTCAGATTCGGGAAACAGACAAGTTTTATCATGTCTTTCTGGACATGGTTATGGTGATAGTGTTAAAAGAGGGCATATCAAACAGGTGACTAATTAGAAATTGTAGTTTTTTTTTTTGTTAAAGGAAGATGTTATCCTGTGTTTGTTGTTTTATTTGTTATCAAGGAGTCTGATTTTGTCATTTACATTTGTGCGGTTAATGGTGGATTGGTTGTGCTTATTTTACAGGATGGAAGGCATTTCAGAACCGAGTTGCTGAATTGGGTAGATGAGATTCTTATATTCAATCCCTTTGCTAAGAATAAGAAGCAACTTGAAGAATTTTCGAGGTTATCAATGAGAGTTGGGCCTCATTTGGAGGGACGACACCATCTATTGTATTGTGCTTTTTCTCCTCTGTTCGAAGACACTACTACGTCGGTAAGTATATATTTGTGTCAATCGATCTCCATGTTTTGGACACGTTATGTTATTCCTAAGGATTCTAAAATTTTCTATATTTTCATCTTATAGTATGATAAGAAGTGGCCAACAGGACCATGGTTTGCAGTGTGCTATCTCGCAAAGGGGCTCATTGGTAAATGCGGCGACGATGTTTTGTTTAATCTTAAATCCTCTTTCGCTGCTCGTCAAATCTGCATGCCATATGTTAGTGATTTGCTTGGAGAAGTGTAAAACTTGATGCCCAGGTGGTTTGTATATATTAGATACATTTACAGTGAATGTGGTTTGTATATATTAGATACATTTACAGTACTGATCCTGCCAAAGAAAGTAGAGAGAAAGGGTTGAAGTTGCTTCTTATTCTTCGCAATTAAAAGTTCTTAAAAACATCTTAATTACTATATAAGTACTATATAAAGGCTTTAATAAATATTTAATACGTGTGTCATCAATTACTATTATACAATTTATTTATCGACTTGGGTTTTTAGTTATCGACATAACTTTTTCAGTGCAATTTATTTCCAAGTTGCAATAAGTCAAAGAATGTGGGATGTACTTATATATCCCTTTTATTTCTCGGTTGAGGTGGTGTTTGACTGGTGTCATCACTCATGAGTCATAAATACTAAAACGAAGCTTCTTGCCCAACATCATGCAAGGCTTTAGTTTTATTTTTTTATAATTAGTTGATTACATACTATGAAGCATTGACAGTTCGTCTAGGGTCGCCGTATCTGTGTTGGACACACGTCTTCGTATCGGATGCGCGGACGCGTCAAAAATATGTGTCCGACACACCAAAAACGTGTCTTGATTTTTTAAAAAATTGGACACTTAGTGGACACTTGAAGACATTCGCGTGTCGGACAGATTCAATGAAAGATAAAGGTCTTATGGAGTCAATAATTTAATAGATCACTTGTGAAACTTCAATACCTCTTGATTCAATCTTTGACTTTGAAAATATAATATATTTGTTCTTCTTCATCTTGTGAGAGTAACTAGAGCACATATTCATTTATCCACTATTTGAAGAAGAACAAGATAACATCACAAAGAGCCGAACATGATAGTAGTAGAATGAAATTTTTTGAACATGTAACATTTCATTTAACTTATTTGTTTATTTTTGTTTATAAGTTTATTTGATTCTCATTGTTTAAGTGATAAATGAAGTATTTGTGTAATATAATATGTATATATAAAAAAATTTATAATTTTTTATACACGTGTCGGGGCCATGTCGTGTCCTGATTTTTTGGAATTTGCCGTGTCTGTGTCATGTCGTGTCCGTGTCCGTGCTTCATAGATTACATATATATACATAAACATATATATATATATATTTATTAGGTTTCTGGATGTAAGGTCAACTTAGACGACTATGTTGCTGTTCTTCATAAAAAAATTAAACCATGCAGACCATGTTCTATGTCGACACACAGAAACAACCATGTCATGCACTTGAAGATTGAGCTCATGCCAGTTGCATTGTCCGCCTTAATTAATTTTTTACGACTAGCAAGGAAAATAATAATAAATAAAAAGATGTAGATTTTTGGACCTGTATTTATTGTTTTATGAACTCAAAACCATCTAATGTATAGAAAAATTTAGTTGACAATAGGATTGATGTTGATATGAAGAAAACACACACTAACATTTTACTCAATTATCCAAACTATCTTATTATTCCAGAAAGAATATTACTTCATGAGAACAAACAGGGATGGAGTTAGAAAAAATATTGAGGGGGTTGTGTAATTTTTAATGAATTTTTCTGGGGAATTAAATATTTTTTTAAAATTTTTTTTGGAGAGGCCATATGTAATTTTTTTTTTTTTTTTTGAAAGGTAAGTTGATATTAACAAAGCTAGAAAGCCAAGAAACAAGACCACAGAGGGCATACCCTAAGGGGATGATACACAGAAAATGATGGAGTATCCCAAGTCCACCAAAGGTACAAAATCCACATAATCATAGGATCATAGACAAAGCATAAACCTTGTCTAAATCTCATATGGAGGCCATATGCACTTTTCAATGAACTTGTGCATAAAATGATTTTTTTTAGGGCTAAAAACAGAACTTCTCAAACAATTTGGGAGGGGCCATATGCAATTTTCAATGAACTTATGCATAAAATAATTTTTTTTAGGGCTAAAAACAGAACTTCTCAAAATTTTTGGGAGGGGCTAGGGCATGCATAGCACAGACTTTATACACACAAGTATAAACTTTTTTTAGACCACTTTGACAATGAAAATTCCTGCACAATTTATTAATATTACCTATTACTGATTTAAATAACATAAAAATATTAGACATGTATAGTTGCATGCTATATAACACTGAATGTATAAGCTGAAGTCGGTCCGCATAGGAAATAAACTTGAAAGTCCAGTATGTTATTCTACTTGTAATTTTCTCTCAATAAGCAACTGACAATCTTCAGCTTTCAATCTAGAGGTAATAAGAGGCACACCTAAGCTGAGAAGCCATGTATTGCATGCAAATATATATAATATATTGAACAGAGTTACAGAGGGAAATATTTATATCACAAATAATTTCGACATCGATGACACTCCCTAAGAGTTGACATAATCCATTTAATTAAGTTAAGATTCTATATTTTCTTTTATTATTTTATATTTCACAATGTCATGTATTTTAAAGTTTTGGAATGTGGTAATAGAAACCGGAACCGAACCCAATCAGATCGGGAAAAAAGATTTGGTTCGCTTCCTTTTACTTACAGGTTCGGTTCCTATTTTCAAGGAACCGCAAAGAACGGTTCGGTTTCGGGTCCGGTTTTGGTTGGAATCGAACTGAACTGAATCGGGAGCATCCCTAAGTCAACATAAGCAGTGATTCTCTAATAACAATATTTAAAATCGTTGTCAAACATTGAAACATAAAATATTTCTATATTCAAATACTTATATGTAGTTCAAATCACATACACCTCAACAGAAATCATAATAACAAGATATATACATATGCTCACAGATCTATACATTATAAATTGTTATACGTTCCCGAGTAAAGAATGGAAGTGAATTAATTTTTTTGTAAAATCATAAGCTTTAATTAAATGATTATGGTTGGGGTTAGAAGGAACCACAAGGAGGCTAACAAATAAACGCAGTCTCATTAGTACCACGGGACATGATTGAGTTGTCACGACATGATTAATTTGTCGGGTATGTGGTCATAGTTGGGTATGGAAGTGTTGGACAAAATTGACATGGGATAATAGATTCTTATACCTATTATATGGTGGTATATCAGTGACTATGATTATAGTTAATATATTATTAATTTTATTATTTATACTATAATTTTGGGTGTCACTAGGAAAGGGGATGGATCTTGGTATTCTGTTTGGGATCATGTAGAGTTGTAATTGCTAGTGGGTTTGACCCACCTTTGTTGTTATTTCAGGTCCTCGGCAATTCCAACCGTAAGGTTAAATTATTTCTTGCTTGTCTTTTCGGTCCAACGGTTAATTATTTCTATCCCAGGGTAGGATCAAATTTATGGTATCTTGTGCCCTTCTTTTATGAGTTGTTCTAGGGGTCCACGTTTATGGGATTCTTAAGTTGTACGGTGTGGGACTTATTGTATTTTGAGGATGTATTGGGTGTGGTCTCTTTTATGTATAATGTGTACCTTTGATTCTTATTCTTGTTACTATATCTTTATTTTTATATCTTATCATCTGTGCTTACGTTTATCAATTTTAGACGCTCTTAGTTTTCTGTGTATGGGTCTGGCCAACCTATGCATGAAAACTTGGGGGTGTCACACTTAGTCTCTTCCCAGTCTTAATCTTCAACCTATATATTCTCATCCTCAAACACGACGACTTTCGTCCATAATCGGCTCTCTCTAGCACTTTGTAGATCAAGAATTGCGCTCTTCTATGCCTCATCTCTTCTTCATCTTCAGATTGCATTTTTGAGTAAGCATAGGGTGTACATAGAATTCTCATTTTTTAGGTTTTGAAAAAGTGAAGCAGTGAGGGAGAGAGATATAGATATAGATATAAGTGAATTGAGTTGATGAGAGAAGAGATAGATTTGGAGCAATATTTATAGGGTTGGTGAGTGGTGTGAGAGAGGTGTGACATATATATTTCAATATTACAACGACCTCCCTCGAATTGACCGGAGCTCCGGTTTGGTTCAAATACTATACAAATTACCGAACGGTCCTCCATTATAATATTTTATTTTCAGTTTAGATATTTAATTTTATAAATTTAGAGGAAACAAAAAACAAAGAAGAAATGGAGATTGAACCTTAACTTCCTTCTCTTTTCTAAATTCACCATTGTTGTCCACCTATGAAGCTTTGTTTGAACCACCTGATAGGAGCTGAATGTTACACATTCTAGGCGATTCATTCGTTATTGTTAGTCTTTATATCTTTTTACCTTGGTATTTTTATCCAATTTGTATGTTTAAGCATGTTTCAGGTTTGGTACGTGTAAAGAGAGCTAAGTCCAGTGAATTAACTGAAATATTAGCTCATAACCATTCAAAAACCAAGATCGAGGTAAAATGTGGTGGAAAAGGGCCAACTTCAGGTGACCATAACTTGGTCATAAAAGCTTCCAATTAAGTCATTCAAGAGCCTAAACTCAAATTCGTGAAGTCAGCTTTCCAACGAGCTAAAGAACGTCGAAAATGGACACCCGTAGCTCAAGTTATGTGGAAAATAAGGCAGTATGGTTATGCATGAATTTAGGTGTGGGAATGGACGAATTTTGGTACGTTGCGGGGCCCATCTGGTGTGTTAAATATATTAGGACGTTTTTGAAGATGTTTTAAGTATATTTTGATCAATATTGAAGACTTGTGGGCCATTCACAAGATATACACAACAATTGAAGAGTCCAACTTAAGGAATCAACAAGTTCACTTCAAAGAGGACTCTTTTCCCTTAAATAAGAGTTTTTACATAAGATTTTGGGGTTATTTTCTCTACAACAAAATTAGTGTGTAAAATATATACGGGGAAGAGATACATAAGGGAGAAGATGAGGAGAAGATAAAAGAAAATACCGTGAGATCCATGGAGTCGAGATCATCATCAACAATGCAATCTCCGACACCCATGGACAACTAAACGGTAATGTAACATACTGTTTATTTATTTTTAATGTGAAAGGGAAAGCTAAAGAGCACTCATATGATGGTTATGTAGACGAGAGATTTATATTCTATGTTTATATAAGAATTTACATTTTTCTATTCTATATTGAATTTATGTTAATTCTTGAACAACTACACTTAACTGCTACGAGCTAGAACTCCAAAAGTTAGGTTGCTAGTTATCTACATAATGGTGCTTAAAATATAAAACTTTAGTTTGGACAGTTCATGCTAAGGGAATATGAAACGGATGTGTCTTTAATTTAACGCATAATAGGAGTAGTTTAGGGTAATTGCATGTCTAAATCACATTTGTTTTGAAGATGAATTATGATTGAACTCGGTTAAATGTAACTTTTATTGGGGACTAGAAGCTTGCTTGTAGCGGCGCTAGTCTGAGTCATATGAGTTGTCTCTCCCTTTCATGAAGAAAATAAATAACGTGTTTACATTATGAAACTAGCGGTGGTGCTAGATATGCCCTAGTCTCTCTTATTATTGAATTTCGTTAAATATTTTCTCAATTGTTTTACTAGTTTAATTTATTGTCGAAAATAGCTATAATAACAAATCAAAACCATTTTTACTCTTAGCTCAAATATACTAGCATATTAGGGTTCGAATAACGTTAAGTCTTTGTGGGATCGATAATCCTTGTCTCAAGCTATATTATATTACGAACTGACTCGTACGCTTGCGATAGGCAAAACGAGGTCGTATCTAGGTTCTATTCTTAAGCATATTTTTAGCTGACCAACTGAGCCGATCAAGTTTTTGGCACCGTTGTCGGGGACTAACAAATATTCTGAATTTGATTAATTTAGTATACTTGAGTTGTTGTATTGTAATATATTTTTATTTTTATTATTTTTAAAGTTGGATTGTGAGTTTTTGAAGGTACAACGAAACAAGCAAAATGAGAACCAGAAAAGCGTTATGCTGGACCATTTATAAGTTTTTGAGAATTTAGAATTATTACGCAATTTCTACTTTACTTTTCTTGCTTAATTTTTGTTTTATTTTTATTTCTTTATTTTAATTTATATAATAGTTGAGATATATGCATTATAATTTTATTTTTATTTTTAAGTATTTAGTTGATTGTATATTTGGTCGTTGTCCACAATCAAAAGAAACTTTTCCTTTGGATTATGAAATTGAGAAAATTGCGTTTGATCCCTTGAAAAATGAGAAAAATAATTCCATAGGAGATAACTTAGAAATAGGAGACACGACTGACCATAACGTAGAACCACTAAAACTTAAAAATTACTACACTCATTCAGGTTACACTTTTTCGGCTGATATTAAGTTGCCGGGTGAAACGGAACATCATTATGAGATCAATGTGGACATAATTTCTCTATTACCACAATTTTATGGATATAATAATGAAAACCCGTATCAACATATTGAATTGTTATATGGAAACATATCCGTAAATATACTTATATATATACCACCGACGTCTTCGTTGTGTACCTATGTTCCCTTGTCAAATACAATTCGAATAGACTCACCTCCTTCCTTTCAAATACTTTGTACCCTTCTCTATTCTTACCCTGCAGAAAAAGTTGTTTTCTGATTTCATCTCTCTGTCCATCCATGTACCTTCTTTACTCGCGCGCATATGTATATATATATATATATATATATATATATATATATATATATATTGTGTTGATGCATTGATGGATTCAATTTCAAGAAATCTTCTAAAGACGGTTGAAGAAAGTGAAACAGACTTGATTAGTAACTTACCAAACTGTGTCATCTCCCACATCATCTCCTTCCTTCCTTCCCACAAAGTGTACGGTGCAAACTGCCCTCTTGTACCCAACTTGGAAAAATCACTGGAAATCCATAACTACTTTAGACTTCGATTTTTTGAGAGATTATAATATTCAGAAACATTAGACTACTTCTCAACCACAAGTCTTTCAAAACTTTTTTTTTTGAAAGGTAAAGATGAGAATAAAATTAAACTTAAAGTAGACTAAAAGCCTTACAAATCACCATGAGGCATTCCCTAGAAAAGGAAGAATTAAGTGAAAGCCAAAAAGCCACCAAATGAAACAACAAAGGCTATGAAAACCTTGAACAATAGAGGGGACTAAAGCCCCATCCAAAAGCTTGATGAAAAAGACAAAATTACGAGCATGATAACATGTCTTCAAAGAGAACTTCCACCAACATAAGACCATAGCCAAACTGGAGCTACCATTAACAAACACCACCCTCTTATTGAAAGCATGATGCACAACCAAACTGCTAACATCAATGCCCATGAAGAACTCAGCAGCAGAGACCATGAAGAACCAAGAGTGTAAGCAGATATAAGTATAACAATAAAGAATCTTAGTTGCCAGCATAAGCAGAAATAAAAGAACCTCCAAAGCTGTCATGAAAATATAGATTGAGGAAGGTTCCAGAGCTGAGCTAAAATAGAATTTGCTAGAGAAGATTTAAAGCTAGAAAAGGAGAAAGCTTGAAATCTAACCACCTGCACAATCTTGTCAAATAAAGTTTCCAATGTGCAAAACTCTTCATTGAAAATACGCCTATTTCTCTCAAGCCACACCTCATAAACTGCAGCAGCAAACACTAACTTGTTCATAGTGATTATAAAAGATTTCCCTTTCAAGTGAGCAATAGACCATTGTAGCAGAATATATCATGATCCATCAGGCCATGACAGTAAGTCTTTCTGAACAAGAATTTTCCAAAGCCTATTAGTAAAATTGCAAGAGAAAAAGAGGTGATCTCTGTCCTCCATAAATATTTTACAAAAAACACAATTGGCATCAATAACAAGGCTTATTGAGAGGAGGAAGTATAAAGTATTTAGCCTATTTAGATGAGCCAACCATAACAGAAAATAGTGCTTTGGGATATTGTGAGAGAACCAAATCATCTCTGCCCAGTCCACATTGTCCACTTTGTATCTAACCATTTTAAAAGCTGACTTGATGCTAAAGCTGCCATTGGAAGGAGACCAAACCAACCTATCCTTTTGAGAAACATTTGGAAAAAAAAAACAGGAGGTAAATTTCTCTTGAAATCCAACCATGCTTGAGAGTTTAAGGAAGGGAAATTCCACCTAGAAAAACTGATCAGCCTACTCACAGTGGCATTCGAACCAATCCCAGAAGCTCTCATTAGAGGAGGAGTGAAAATATTAACTAAAGGCCCTTGAGGGTGCCAATTGTCAAGCCATAGAGATGTAATTTTTCCATCACCAATGAGAGACTTAATAGCATTTCTAAAAAGAGGCCTAATCTTGAGAAGTTTACCCCTAGTCCAAGAGTATTTCCTAGGCATAGGCAAATCCCAGAAATTTCTACTTTTGATCAAATGGAGCTTGACCCAGGAAACCCATAGAGAACAACTATCAAATTGAACCAGAGACCAAATATGCTTGGACATGGCAACTATATTCCACTCTTCAAGGTCCATAATCCCCAAACCCCCCTCTTTAAAAGGAAGGCACACGGTGGACCAAGCAACTTTGCAACCTCCTTGACATATCTTGGAACTAGACCATAGAAATTTTCTAAGGAGAGCAGTGAGATCTTTGAGCACCATTTTTGGAAGCAAGAAGGTAGAAGATCAATAGACTTGCACTAAAAAAAGAATGGACTTTACCAATTGAAGCCTTCTAGCAAAAGAGAGGGACTTACTAGCCCAGTTAGATATTCTGTTGGAGATTTTCTGAAGAAGAACATCACTATCATGTCTTTTGAACCTTGAACAAAGAAGAGGAACACCTAAATACTTGATAGGAAGAGTGCCTTGTTGAAAACCCAATCTAGAATGAAGTTGAGCAAGAGTAAATGGATCAATATCAGCAGAGAACACAACACTTTTGGAATGATTGGGAACTAAACCTGATAACTCACTGAAACTGTCCACAACTCTCATGATACAATTAATAAAAGATAAATCCCCAGCAGTGAACAACAAAAGGTCATCAACAAACATAAGACTTGTGATTTGTTGTTTTCTACATTTCCAGTGATAATTAAACTCATTAGGACTACATTCCACAACAAGCAAGCCTGTCAAAACTTCCATACCCAATACAAAAGGATACGGAGACAATGGATCACCTTGCCTTATACCCCCTGAGCTCTTGAAATAGCCTTTAAGAGCACCATTGATGTTTACAGAGAACCTTGGAGTAGAGACACATTGAATATTTTTGGATTTAATTTTAAATATTTTCAGATTTAATATATAATAAACAAATATAAAGTTTCGCAATAAAATATTACACCACCATAATTAGGGATGACAATGGGGAGGTGTAACACCCCGTTTCATTTTCCTTTTTTTCTGAATTATTCCCGATTTATTTTCGGTGATGACGTCACTTGTTCATGACGTCATGGTTACTCTGTGTATTTTACGAATAAATTTTTCGCGTTTACGCTTGGGTTCGATTGCGCGACTTGGCGATCATCACCTTAACGACTTTGTGGAGTATCGATGATGACTATGTGACTTGACAGTAACGTTTAGTAGTTTCGGACTTGGTGAAACGTTTACGTGTGTTCTTGTTATCGACTACGTGATTGAGTTGTGACGATTGACAACTAGTGTTATCGACTAAATGGATTTGTTTCGACGTTTGAAGTTTAGGGCTTCGACTCAGTGATTTGAGTTCGGTAGTTAGTGTTTTAGGGGTTCGACGTTTTTGTTTCCCCTGGTTATGGGGTTAGTGCGTGCCTTGTTTAGCTGAGGTGCTTAGGAGTATTGATAGTCTTTTCGCTCGTTTTATTTATGTTTATATATACGTGCTCTGTGTGTTGGTGCCTTGTGTATTGATGTTGTTGTATTTGATTATTATTTTGGATTCTTTTCATGCCTTAGTTATTAGTAGTTATTCGATGGGTCTTGTACATACCCGAGGTTCCGGTGGTTGGGTTTCACACCCCGGACTATTTATTTCAGTTTGCTTTATTTAATTCGGTGTTACGATTTGAATCGGAATTGTTAATGATGCGCTTGGTTCATGGGCTTTATCGTTATTGGCTACGCGGTTTAGTTTCAACGATTGCGTTTAGTGCTTTGACTGGGCTACGACCAGTGATTTTAGGAGTCTCAGTGAGTTCAGACTTTATTCGGGGTTTCGGTGATTTAATTGGTGAATAAACTTTGTGCCCCAGTGTTATATTTGGGCTTATAATATTTATTTGGAGTCCGGTGAATTTTTATAAGCTTACGTGGAATTATTTGGGTGTCTCCGGTATATTTTACGGGACTTATTTTATTTATGTGAATTTAATTATAATTATATATTCATGGGAATATGTATATATGCGGGTAATTAATAATTAAATAAATAAAATGTGGAATTATCATTGCCTAGTAATTAAAATATGCAATAATAATTATTTATTTGTTATTAATCAAAATGAGAAATTATATATATATATATATATTAATGGAAAATGGATATATATGTAGAGATATAATATATGTTTTGGGGTTAAAATGGTAAATTGGCAAGACATGAGAGTTACTTTTGTAATTTGGAGAAACTAACTAGTCACTTGTGTAATTAGTAGATATATGTATATCAGATAGATATACATATATCTACTAACAGACATGGTTGATCTCTTCCTCACGCACAGACCTCCTCTCTTCCTTTCTCTTCGACGAACAACAACGGTGGGCTTCTACTCCAGTCATCCTCTCGCCGGCGGCGAGGAGAGAGAGAAAAAGAGAGACAGATCAAGGGAGAGACAGGGAGGTCGCACCTAGAGGCGCGCGACCTGGTTGGAGGTTTTGGTCGCCGGACATGGCGACCCAGGTGGTGGGTAGCTCGCCGGAGTGATGGCGAGCTGGAGGTCGACGACGGCCAGAGGTGGCGCGCCGCTGGTGGCGCAGTTTAGCCGTACAGGGCAGCGACCAGTTTCGGGTTCGGCCCGACCGAGTCAGGTTGACTCAGTGGCGAGTCGGGCTCGGTTTGAACTGATTTTCGGAGGATAGCTCAGCCTCGGTACCGTGTACGTTATATCCGAATTTGGTGCGAAACCGTTGAACGGTTCTCCGGGAATTTCAGATTTTCGGTATGAATTTCGGTTTCGGTTTCGATTGCTATCGAATATTAATTATATTGAATAGGGCGGTAAGGAGGTTGTTTCGACATATTAAAAATAATTTTCGGACGACTTTGGACGGCGAGCACTATTCACGGCCGGTACTGTTCACGACAAGACCGTTTGTAAATGTATATAATTAGGTGGGAATTTATATATATATTCTTATATATATATATATATATATACATATCTGGCACTTACTAATAGTGCGTAAAAAATGTTCATGGGTTGTATGTTTATAAATAAATAAAAGGATAAATATTACTGACACCCCCTCAAAGATATCCTAATTTCACAAAGACCCCTCGATATTCATTATTCCCACTCGGACCCCCTCAAAATTGAATTTTATCCCACAAAGACCCCCTCTGTCTCCACGCCGTTAAACTGTGACGTTAACCACCCTGTGAATTGTCTATTTTGCCCTCAAAATGATATAAAATGACCTTCATATCCTTCTTCTTCTTCAATTTGGGTATCTCAAAACCCTAACCCTAATTTATATACATAGAGAGATTGGAAGTGGGAAATTGGAAGAGAGATTGAAGATGGGGATTGTATATATTGCATACCCATATATACATATATATATATGTTGTTATATATACCCGTGTGTATATATATATATATATATATATATATATATAGCTGCTATATATATAGTTATATACCCGTATACATATGTGTGTATATATTTATATGTATAGATCTATATATATATGTGTGTGTATATATGTATATATATGTGTGCGTCTGGTGTGCAGGGAGGTGTGTGTGTGTGTGTGTGTGAGAGAGAGAGAGAGAGAGAGAGAAAATTAAAAAAAAATTAAATATTTTTTTAATTTTATATTTATTTTCGAATTTAGTATTTTTTTTTTGAAATTTAATATATATATTTTGAATTTTATATTTATTTTCAAATTTTCAAATTTTTATGTTTTTTTTTTTAATTTTATAATTATTTTCGAAATTTAATATATATTTTTTAATTTTTATGTTTTTTGCGATTTTTATATTTATTTTCGAAATTTAATATGTTTTTTTGAAAAAAAAAAATAATTTCGAATTATATATATATTTTTAATATTATATTTATTTTCGAATTTATAATATTTTTCAAATTTTAAAATATATTTTTTCGAATTTTATATACATTTTGAAAATTTAATACAATTTTTTTTGAATTTTAAATATTTCTTTCAAATTTTATGTATTATTTTTGAACTTTATAATTTAGGTATGTTTATTGAAATTTAAATATTTTTTTGAATCTATATATTTTTTTCTAAATTTTTATATATTTTCAGATTTTAATATAATTTTTCAAAATTTTATATATTTTTTTAATTTTATATTTTTTTTGCATTTTCAGATTTTATATAATTTTTTTGAATTTTAAATATTTCTTTCAAATTTTATATATTATTTTTGAATTTTATAATTTATATATTTTTTCAAAATTTATATATATTTTTTCGTAATATATATATATATATATATATATATATTTTTTTTTTTCGTAAAATATATATATATATATTTTCGTAATATATATGTATATATATATTTTGGGCATATGGGTAATTTTATACTTTATATATTACCCTAATGTAATAAGTGAAACCTTAGGGGGTGCTACTGCAATTTACCCTTTTTTAAAATATATATCGAAGGGCAAATTAGTAATTTCACAATAAAACGTCAATAAAACTAACGGTCGTCTGTCAGAGGGGGTCCGTGTGGGAATACTCAATATCGAGGGGGTCCGTGTGGGATTATTGTATCTTTGAGGGGGTGTCGATGGGAATAACCCTAAATAAAAATATTTAAATTAAATTCCTAGTGATAGATTGAAATCTAGGAATTTTATGGAATTTACGGAGTACCCATAAATAGATAAATGAAGTCGGGAATCGGAATTCCCTTGATAAATTAAGTAAATTAATTCCCTGAAAAATTATAATAAATTAAATCCTACTAAAATTGGATTAAAATAGGTGGTTTAGTACCCCTAGACTTAAAGTAGAATTTTGTAGAATTTTGTGTGAAATTAGAACTTGTAATTAACCCCGGATTATATGTAACTGAAATTAAAATACAGTGGGGGCGGGACATATTTGATATTGACGGACGTAGGGCCGGTTAATAAATATTCCTCTATTATTTATGTTTTATTGAAATTAAAAATATGTTAGGGGATTTACGAGAACGTGGAACGTTGAAACTTAGACACGGGTCTAGTTTCCTTTTATTTGTTTTTCTCTTAAATTATAAAGAAATTAAATTGTGAATTAAATTGTCTAATTTTCCCCGAGGCGGATTAATTTGAAAATAATTATTGGAAATTAAATTAAAAGCATTCTGGCGTATAAAAAACTATAAAGATGGGGTAATTGAGAACCCGAGTATTTTTGTGATAAATGAAATTTAATTACTGTGTGATTTAAATTGTGAAGCATGCTTGATATGAGATTGTTTGGCTTTGATGCCATGTTATTGAGTATATTTAATTCATATGGAGGCATTTTGCATTCATACAACACCATATTATATATATTGTTTCGATGCATGTTGCATGCCTCATTTATATCACGTGCATGTCTGGATCGTTTAGAATGTCGCAACAACTGGCCAGGGGGTGGTCTAGCACCCAGGGAGCTAGTAACTCTCAATTCTCTAGACATTTGGGGGTGAGGGCTTGGGCCTCACTTACCGGTTCCCGGGCGGGCTTGTGGTCCCCGCACTTTCTTTGGCGACGCCCACCCTTCCTGTTGTGGGTTTGTTGCCCCAGCAGTGAACGATTTGGGATTCCTGGATATTTGTTTCACCCTTTAGTGGCTAGGGTTTCATTGGAGTTGCATTATCATGGCATTTACATTCATATTGGACATTTATTTGATATGTACTTGCCTGTTATTATTGATTATCAATATTGAGTATGTGATGTCTGAGTTGTAATTAAATATTTGTATTATTCTCTTTGGCGGTAAGGCGCGGTGTTTGTAATTAATATTTTAACTGTGGTTAAATTATAATGATTATTTAAAGATTTAAAATTGTAAAGAAAGAAAGAAAGTTCGACGATAATAAAAACCTGGATTAGTAGAGCCATGGTTGACATGTGTTCCAGGTGGTTACGTGGATATAGATGAAAAGAGGTTTTGATAATTAATTGTTTTCCCCTTAAGTTGGAGTTGAGTTGAGTTGGCTAGTCGTATATTGAGACTTGGTTGTGGTTGTGCCTTTGGCCACATAGGCCTTTGTGATTGATGATTAGTGTTATCACTAGATGATTATTAGACCACTTCGGTAGTGGGGAGAGTTGTTCAGGTTACAGGTCGGGAAAGACTCGTTAGCCTGGCCTTATTTCTCTTAGCTTGTGTATTTTGAGTTTGTCGCTCACCCTTCCACTTTAAAAGTGTTTCGAGTAGTAAATGGTTTTTATCTGTGTGCCTTGAAAATCTATTTTCCTACATGTTCTGGTAAAGTTAGTGGACTCTGGACATGGTTTGTCCCATTCTTCAGACTCGGGGTCAGTTCTGAGATCTAGAGATGTTTTTAGAGTTTAATTGTTTCAGATTCCTCCTAGTTGTTCCGAGGAATACTTGAATCCCGGTGTTGGTTTGGTAACCTTTGAGGATTTGTTTATAAGTTCCTATATTAAGTTGAAGGTCTTAGAACCTGTTTCGAAATAAGTTTGAATGTGACTTTGAGGTGATATTCGGTGGAACTCTAGTAGTTCTTTTCCCTCGTGTTATTGTTTCGTGGGTTTTAACCCGAACATGTGTTTCTACGGTATCATTCCTTAAAGTAAGAATTATGATCATTCGTGTTTGTCTGTGGATCTTCTCGGGTAAGAGAAGTGAGTTTAAGTTAAGCGCACATAGTGTGATTCCTAGTGTTTGGTTAGGTTAGGAGGCATTGTAACCAAATATGATTTGACCGGGCCCTAACTTTTTCTAAAAAACTGGTTGAATCTTTCGGGGTTTAACATTTTTCTTTAAAAACCCGAGGGCCATGGCATCTGTTTGGGACTAAATGACTCCAATAACCCTTTCTTGCACCTCGATAGGCGGTATGAGTTAGGGGTGACCTTGTTGATCTGTACCCTTTTTAGTGCCTCGATAGGCAGTGTGAGTTAGAGATAGTTCGGTTGGTTACCAAATCCGATGTGGAGATAATGCCTTCCCTTCTTATGTTTCTTCGAGTGAACGGGTTGGTTCACTGGTTGTTGTACGTAGATGAATGGTTATTCCCTTTCGGTAGTCCTAAGGAATGACCTATTTACCTCCTAAGAACCTTGAGTAGCGTGTTTGGTGCATGGTATGGTGGATAACTAGTCTTGTTGTATCTCTAGATGAGAGCGGAGTTCAGATTGTTTGTCTATAGGCCTAGGCGACAGGCTTAGTTACGTTCAGGACGTCATATATATATGTACGTAGATATATGTGGTGTTTATGTTTTCGTTGTTATGTAGTTCGTATGAGTTTCGTAGGTACTCGAGGTTAGTGATGAGGTTATTGACGGGGTCTCGGATTGGCGGGGTGCCATATGAGACAATTGACTGACCTAGGATAGATGCATGCACACGGGATGGTTAACATTTTCTAGACGGCTATGAGTGTGATGTTTTGATATTATGGTGAGCCCCCGAGGTTGTGCTCACCCCCACACAGGTTGCAGGTTTGCAGGTGGACGCAGCAAGGCTTATGTTCGGCAGCGACGACACGGGTGATTTGGGACGGTAGTTTTGTTACTCTTTCTGTAGTTACGTTTGTATATTCTTTTATTCTCTTGGGAGTCAGGTTGTTTGCAGATTTCCCTTGTATTGTTTCTCTAATCTGTGTATTTATTATTTTCGAGGTGCTTTTGTATCATTTCGGCACTACCGTATGATTCTCTGTATTCTTATTTGAGCTTGGTGGCTCAGTCGGTGTTTATTGTTTTGGGGTGCCTTTATACCTTTTCGGCACCGCCATTTGATTTTCTTTCTAATTTCATTTGAGCATTTGGGGCTCTATTGATTTTAGAAGGGTTTTGGAGAGGTATTGGTGTTCTTTTCCATTACCTCGGCCCCAGTAGGTTTCTGGAATGTTGGGCTACGTGTCATTGTTTCTATTTCGGTTATTATGCGCAGGTTTGTTTGTTGTGTTGTTTTTGGGTTGTCCGGATGTTCCATTTACAAATGGAACTTTGCCGGATTTTCGTCAAAATTCCTTTACTGAGTTCCTATCACTCAGGTGACATGGAATACTTCATTTTCATTCCTATTCCATGTATTTTTTTGTTATCGTTGATTCAGTTAGTCGTTTTCTATGACGTCATACATCGGGATTCGCTGATTCTTCTGATTGGAGTCTCAGGAATAACGGGGCGTGACAGGAGGGGCGGGGATCGCCTCCCCATTCCCGACCCCGGTTAAATTTTGTTTGATATGGGTTTTTTGGTCATTACAATAAAATGATTCATTCCAAGCAATTAAATTTTCATTTTGGTATCTTCTCAACTTTTGAAAAAAGTTTGGTCCCTATTCAACAAATAAGTTTAGAAATGGTTCTCTTTCTATAATTTTCCTGATCTTACTTTCTAAGAAAAGAACTAAAAAGGAATATCCATCCTATCTCGAAAATAGTTTTCCCTTATTTGTATTTGATTTCGTGCCTATCTTTTTTCATCTTCTATATAAGCCCTCCTATTTGGTCGAATAAAAAATAATTGTATCATTTCCGTATCCGCAATTCAATATAGATAGGTATATACCCCATACAGGTCTCTCTTCTTTTCAAATAATGTAATAGACTTGATGACCAAATATTCTTGCTCCTCAAGAGAAGGAGCCACCATAACATATCTATATATATATATACACACATATATTGTGTTGATGCATTGATGGATTCGGTTTCGAGAGATGTTCCGAAGATGGTTGAAGAAGGTGGAAGAGAAGACTTGATTAGCAACTTACCAAACTGTATCATCTCCCACATCCTCTCATTCCTTCCCACAAAGCATGCGGTTAGACTTCGATTGTTGTAGAGATTTTCATCCTTGGATACCTTATGCTACTTGTTGCCGGGAAGTCTTCGAAAACTTGGTCGACAAAGTTCTGGCACTTCAGTCCTTGGATTTGCAGACATTCCGTCTTGAATGTTGCAACACCAAGGATTGTGGTTCATGGGTTGTTGCTGCATTGTTACGTAACGTCCGTGAACTTGATCTCACCTATGGCACCTATTATCGGCTGTGTCTTGATTTTTTTGCTGGTACTAATAGTTTGGTTTCACTAAAACTTAAGGGTGACAGTACTTTATTAATAACCCAGGTTACTGTGTTGATTTTTCTAGACAATTACCTCAAAACACTCCATCTTGAAGAGCTTAAATTTTCTGATAATGAATCAGTTGCAATGATGTTTTTCTGTTGTCCTTTGTTGGAAGATTTGTCCTTAATAGGATGTAAATGGGACAATGTTACTGTGAGTAACGTTACCTCTCCATCTCTGAAGAGGTTGATTATTGAT
The DNA here is from genome assembly GCA_963922005.1 of Cornus suecica. Classification (NCBI taxonomy): domain Eukaryota; kingdom Viridiplantae; phylum Streptophyta; class Magnoliopsida; order Cornales; family Cornaceae; genus Cornus; species Cornus suecica. Next base: position 80,886,075 of record OY998241.1, read on the forward strand.
TGTCAGACTAGGTACACACGTCATATTCTGGATGATTGGAAATATAAGCTTGTCCTTAGCGCACCAAATCTTGAAAGCTTTAAATATGATGATTATGTGGCTGAAGACTATTCACTGGATCAATTAGATTCTCTTGTCAAAGCCGATATTGTTTTGGTAGCAAAAGTACCAGAAGATCAATGGGGATCCCAACGTTCAATTCTGAAATTTTTGGAGGGAATATCAAGCGTTCGATGGCTCTCTATATCTTTTCTCTCTTCTACAGAGGTTTGCTTGCTTATTATTATTAATTTTATTATTGTTATTGTTATTTCCAGTGGTACCCTTATACTGTTTTTCTTTTTAAGTTCTTTTTTTGTTCATTAATGATTTGTATATCTGAAATGGGGGGTTTCCACCTTCCATGAAGACCCTTCAATTATGTAGGTATCCACTGCCAAAGTTTCCCAATTTAATGCACTTGGAGGTTAAAGATGATTTGATTGAATGCCAAATGGTACTAGATTTGCTTCAGAGCTTGCCACAACTCGAAACTTTAATCTTTAATGCAAGCACTTAAATGTCTTGATTAGACAGTTTTGTTTTGATGAAGGAAAATAAATGAATCACTTCGAGTGATTTTGTGAAAATTGTTGTTTCGTGTTTAGGGACTTATACATGATCGAGACAGGGAAAACAAGATGCGGCGTTGGTATCCACATGGGAATGTGCCTCCTTGTTTGTTGTTTCATCTCAAGACAATTAGGATTGAAGATTTTCGTGGGAAGAGATATGGCATTATAATGGTGAAGTATTTCTTGAAGAATTCAAAAGTTTTGAAAGAATTTGTAATTCGTGCTAACAGTGATTGATATACCAAGTTTCGCAGCAAAGTATTGCAGCTTCCTAGGGCCTTCAAGAGTTGTGAAGTTAATATTTTAGGTAGGGAGTAATGATACTCACACCGAAATGATAATACATATCTACTTTTAGATGAATGATTGTGGAACCCAAATATCTTTATACATATCCATCTAATAGTGAATATGTATTCAGGGTCTCAATTCACTTTAGCAATTCGGTATAACAATCAATTTCCTTAGGTAGGTGGTCTAAATGCTGATCTTGTTTTGCTACGAATGATGCTATGGAAGACTTTTAGAACAAGTTTCATCTTGTGACCTCTTTTTTGCTTTTAATGATGTTTTACAAGTTTAATGAAAATATGCATTACTATCTCTATATATTTTCTAATGGGCGAATGGCGCTAAACACTCCTATGATTTCAAAAATGTGCGAAAAACCCTCTCGTGATTTCTAAACACTTCTTCACTTTGCAAAGAGTGCAAATAGCCCCCTCCAAGCTCTTTTTCGGTAACTGAGAGGGTTTTTTTTGTACATTTTTGAAACCATATGAGTGTTTTGCGCCTGCCACGTGACTGAATTTTGGCCAAAAAAGTGAACGAAACAATGTTATAGGAGGTCAAAGTGCACACTTTTTGAATAGTAGTTGAGGTTATCTGCACATGAACTAGATGGGGGTTTTTCGCACATTTTTGAAATCATAAGGGTGTTTAGCGTCATTCGCCCATTTTCTAATACTAGGGATCTTTCATGGATGAGAAAAACTAGCTTCTCCTACACTACAAATATGCCTCCAACTGGTGGTTGTTCCTCAAATTCACTGTTAGTTATATTGGCCATGCATGTTTATAGAGGTTAATATTTACAAGCATAGATGTATATCACTTCCAATTCCTTTTACCAATGGCCTTGTGGTTTAATGATATTTTTATTTCTCCCCAAATTGAGAGATGTCTGAGTTTGAGCCTTGTAGAGATCATGTGGGGGTGTGTGAGTTTCTTAACATTAAAAAAAAAAAAAAAAAAAAAACATACCAAATATAAGTTTAAGATGTTTACAATTAAACAGATTCTTTTGGGGAGCACTAAATAGATTGCTTGGATTTTGCAGTGAAAGAAATTTGGTTAAATTTCTACTAAACTCTCCAATTCTAACCGGCAATTTTTGTTTGTCTCGGACCATTTAAGTATGGACTAGACATGTAAGTAAGAACTTCTTCTTTACGTTCCAATAAACTTCTTATATGTACACAAAGATATTAAAAACATTGCCATAATTACATATTTTCTGAAAATTTCAAAACCAAGAAAATCTGTGATCATGAAAATATTTTAAAATTTATTGATATGTTTCAAATTGTTGGACACTTGTAGCACATTATGGTGGAAATCATTGTCCAATTCAAGGTGCCCATTCTGTGCTCCAAATGCAACAAAATCATAAATCAAATTGACTTGTGAATAACCACTGCACAAGAAGCTTTGAATCAACAATACATTCATAAGATGACTTTATTTGAAAAGCTGAGAATTATATCTAACTCTATTATTTGTGCAGTAGTACATTTACAAGTAACTCAGTACATTGGGCACGCACGTCCTTCAATGAACGGGTTTTCTTTGAGTGAATTTTTTACTAGTACTAAAACTTGGGTGTTGCCTTGTCTAAATAACCTCAAAACACTCAGTCTCCATTCAATTAAATTTGTTTTTGATAATAAATCAGTTACAAGGCTGTTTGCTAGTTGCCCTTTGCTGGAAGATTTGTCCTTACGAGAATGTGATTGGAGGAATGTTAATGTGATTAATGTTACTGTTACTGTTCCTGCTCTAAAGAGGTTGAGATTACACTTACACCCCATCTAACTTTGTTCATGTTGGTCTGATCTGGTCTTTTGTTCGAAGATCAGACACTGTATAAAATTCAAAAAAATATTTAAAATTTGTAAAAAATATATAAAATTCGAAAAAATATATAAAATTCATAAAAAATATATAAAATTTGAAAAAAATATATAAAATTAAGAAAACATATAAAATTTGAATAAATATAAAATTTTTGTAAAACATATATAAAATTCGAAAAAAAGATATAAAATTCGTAAAAAATATATAAAATACGAAAAAACCATATAAAATTCGAAACAAATATATAAAATTCGAAAAAACAAAAAACAAATCGTAAAAAATATATAATTTTTTTAATATATATAAAATTCGAAAAAAACATATAAAATTCGAAACAAATATATAAAATTCGTAAAAAATATATATGAATATATAAAATCCTTTGGCACACCACAATAGTATATTCATACAAGAATATCCAAAAGAAAAAAAGGGGTAGGAAAATCATAATCAAGAGAACCAATGAGAGTTGAGCAATACAATCAGAGAAAGTGTTTTTCCACTATATTTGATTTATATTTTCGTGATATTTTATTGATTTGTAATATGTTTTTTTTTTTAATTTTAAATATTTTTTATGAATTTTATATATGTTTTACGAATTTTATATGTTTTTTCGAATTTTATATATTTTTTACAAATTTTAAATATTTGTTCGAATTTTATATGTGTTTTTTAATTTTATACATGTTTTTTGAATTTTATATGTTTGTTTTTTATTTTATAAATTTTTTCAAATTATATATATATTTATGAATTTTATATATTTTTTCAAATTATATATATATATATTTTAATTTTATATATTTTTTACGAATTTTATATGTTTTTTTCGAATTTTATATATTTTTTACAAATTTTAAATATTTTTTTGAATTTTATATTTTTTTGAATTTTATATATTTTTTTACGAATTTTATATATATTTTTACAAATTTTATATATGTTTTCAAATTTTATATATTTGTTTTTAATTATATATATATATTTCAAATTATATATATTTTTTACGAATTATATATATATTTTTATGAATTTTATATATATTTTTTGAATTTTATGTATTTTTTACGAATTATATATATATTCTTTGAATTTTCTATTTTTTTTTCGAATTTAATTAAGCTCTAGGGGTATTTTGGTCCAAAATTATAGGGAATGGGGTAAGCTGATGCAAAATGAAACCATAAGGGGGTTTACTGATAATAGTCATTTCTTGTATTTTTCGGATAGTTTTTCTATTTTTTTCTTTATTTTTTTCCATCTCTTTTATTAGTTCTCCTGATCAAATAATTTTTGGAGCAATTGATTTTGTTTAAGTGTATATATATTTGTATATATATATATATATTTAAAATTTTTGGAACCAGACTAAATCGTTACCAAATAGAGTTTAGATCTAGGACAAACTAGACAAAATCAGACCAGACCAGACCAGTTTCCAAACAAGTTGTCCTTAACACACCAAATCTTCAAATTAAGCTTTGAATATGATGATTATGTGGCTAAACACTATTCACTAAATGAATTAGATTCTCTTGTCAAAGCCACTATTATTTTAGTAAGGGAAGATACACGTTCAATTGTGAAATTTGTGGAGGGAATTAATATCTAAAGTTCGGTGGCTCTGTCTATCTTATAAATCTATACAGGTTAGCTTCTTCTTCTTATTATTATTATTAGTTTTTTTTTTAACATATTGTTGTGTCCAGAAGGCACCGTAGAGATATCTGAAATAAGGACTGATAAGTCCGGGATACTTTTTGGATACACCGGAATGCTTTCACCAATTTGATAATATATTGTTTTTTTTCCCCAAAGTTGGTTGTTCTGTTCTGACTTTATCTTTGTGACTGTTTAAACCTTCCCAATAATGGAAGTTATGAAACCTATAGTCATTAATCTAAGTTTATGACTTTTTGAATAGTAAAGGCTTTCAAATTTATTTATGAATACTATGATTATTGTTTTAGAGTTCAGAAGTGGTACACTTGCCTTTTTTTTTTTATAAATTTTTTTTTCCTGATAGTTGTCTTATTCTCATGTCCATATCGTATCATATGATTCATATCTACACCCATTAACCTTGTCGGTGCCACATCTTTAATGATTTGTATATCTGAACTTTGGGGTTTTCACATGGCATGAAGACCCTTGAGTTATGCAAGTTGCAGGTATCCACTGCCAAAGTTTTCCAATTTAACGCACGTGGAGGTTGAAGATAGATGGATTGGATGACAAATACTACTAGATTTTCTTCAAAGCTCTCTACAACTCCAAACTTTAATCTCTAGGGTAATTAAGCACTTAAATCTCTTGATTAAACTATTTTGCTTTGATGAAGGAAAAAATGAATCACTTTAGTGATTTTGTGAGAATGGTTGTTTCCTGTTCAAGGACTTATACACGATCTATACGAGGAAGCCGAGTTGCTCCACTGGTATGCGCCTGCGAATGTGCCTCCTTGTTTGTTGTTTCATCTCAAGGTAATTAGGATAAAAGAATTTTGGCGGGAGGAGAAATCATGACATGCGAATGGCTAAGTATTTCAACAAAGTATTGAAGTTTCCTAGGGGCTCCAAGACTTGTGAAGTTAATATTTTACATAGGTGATCCAAATGCTGATCTCTTTTTGCCACTAATGATATGATGCTATGGAAGACTTTTACAACGAGCTTTTGTGACCTCTTTTTTGCAATGAATGATGGTTTACAAGTTTAATGAAATTGTACATTACTATCTCTATATATTTTTTATTGTACGTGTAAGGAGGAACTTGGAATATACTTTTTACAACCTAATATCTCCCAGAATTAGAAACGAATTTTATTTAGCACACGAAGAATATGGCCTGGTATGACTTATTGATGGTTTCCTTTCTTCTGCTTCAATTCTTTAGTCCATGCCATTGATCTTGCAATATTCCCCTACAAAAATTGAATAGAAATTAACAAAAGGTAGAATCGCAATCCAAATAAATAAATAACAAATGATAAAGTTAAGAAAATCGAAAATCATGACAAAAAATTAGATTATAATATTGTAAATAATTACAACAACATTTGAAAATAAACGTTGATCGAAAACAAATTTTTCATAATTTATAACATAAGTCTATTTATAATTTATTCTAAAACTGCACAAAATTCTAATGATTTATAGTATTAGTCTATTTAGGGTAAATTATTATTTGACTCCCTCGAAATATAATATATTACACTTGCTCTCCTCTCGTTTGATAAATTACCCTCTCTTTATAGACAAATCGTCTTGGAATGAATGGTCAAGATCTGATATCACTCATCAAGATGGATGACCAATATTTGATCTTGCTTTCCAAGAAAAGAAATATCCCATATTTTAGGTCACGAAGAACATGGCTAGGTAATTAGGGCTGCAAACGAACCGAGCCGAGCCGAGCTTTGGAATGTGCAAGCTCGGTTCATTTACTAAACGAGGCTAGAAAATGTGTTCAAGTGGGCTCATTTGCTTAACGAACGAGCCCGAGCCGAACGCCAGATTTTAACGAGCCGAGCCCGAGCTTGTTCACGAACGACTCGTTTCAATGCAACATATATTAATCTTCCTAATAGTTGTCTAGATTGAGTTGTTGCATGTCTGTTTTAACATATTTTCACTAGTATAATTTTTTATGAATGAATTTTATATTATGATCGCCTAATTTCTATAATTTTTTCACAATAATCTTCATAATTTGTTCAATTTGAACACTTTCTTTTGTCAAATATGATATAATTTTACTATTTAACTTAGATGAGCCTGTTCACGAGCTTGGCGAGCCGAGCTTAGTAATGTTCAAACTCGGCTCGTTTACTAAACGAGCCTAAAAATTGTGCTCAGGCTCGGTTCGTTTACTAAACGAACGAGCACGAGCTGAGCTTTTAACGAGCCGGACCCGAGCCTGCTCACGAACGGCTCGATTCATTTGCAGCCCTACAGGTATATCTATTTTAATAATTTTGGCCGAACCCAGCCCAGCCCAGCCCAGCCCACTTTAAGAATCTACGTGACTAGAAAATTGACTGAAAGGCTTCAACCTATGGTGGTGATATTGAGTCAGCAACTTTTAAGGGGCTGGACCACAAAGGAGTCCAAAATACCCCAAACTCATACTTAGGGACTTTATAGGCTTGAGTCAAGCAAGCCCAGTACTGGCCCAGATAAATAGATAGATCCCGCGCATTATGTACCCGCCCCTAAAAGCTCAATCATTCAAGACTAGTGTCGTGTGTCATGTTATTGTACGCTCTGTAAATAATATATATATATATATACACACACAATTTTAAAAAGGGATAATTATATAAACCTTTCCGTAATTATAGCATAATCGCACGGATTTTCTTAACATTTCAATAATATAAAAAATCTTCCTTAATTGCACCTCCATTTTAACATTTAACTTATTGTGTTCAAAGTCAACGTCGTGACCAAATTCTCTATTTTATCCTTTCTATCCTTGCAATTACATTTGAAACTTTACTTTTGCATTCAAAATTATTAGAATACCCCAACTTCTTTTACCAAACTACCCTTATATGTATTCTGCATAAATCCATTTGAATGTTTATTTATATTTACTCTCTTAAAATTACTAAAATACCTCCAACTTCTTTTACCAAAGTACCTGGCAGGTATGACTTGTTGCTCGTTTCCTTTCATCTGGTCCAATTCTTTAGTCAACGCCATTATCTTGCAAAATTCCCCTACAAAAATTGAATAGAAATTTACAAAAGGAAGGTAGAATTGTTACGCAATCCAAATAAATAAATAACAAATGATAAACTCACATTGGAGCCCAGATTTCACTCATCAACATGGATGGCCAAGATTTGATCTTGCTTTCCAAGAAAAGAACATAAAAGAAAGGGTAAATTATGGTTTCATCCATTTTTGTTTGAATATATTACATTTTTCATTCTTTTGTTTGGACAATTACAGTTTCACACCCTCTTGTTTGGACATAGTAACACTTTACCCCTTGTGGTCTGATTTCAAGTGTGATTTTACCTAATTGTCCTTCATATTATATTATAATTTTAGGAAAAATATCAATTACCTCCCCTGAGGTAAGGTCTAATTGCACGCGCTTCCCCTTAGTATTCAAAATAAGTTTATACCTCCCTATAGGTTAACTCCGGCTAACAATTTCACCCCCTCCATCCAAAGTCAATACCGATTAAAGAATTTTTTGATGACATCACTCAATTTTATGCCCAATGAGCAAGATCCAAACAAAAATTAAGGTTCTTATTTTAATCAACTGGTGCAAATGAATTTATGAAAAAATTGGAATTGTTTTTATGATTTTTGTTCCAATCAAGTGCATTATAACGTTGTTCCTCATATAGGAGCAAGTACAAAAAGGGCATTAACCCTCAAATACTTCTTCTGGTGATGTAGGAAAAAAAATTATCTTCAATTTTCTTTTGGAATTGAACCTGGTGCATATGGGTTTCTGTTGGGATAAATTTGGAATGACAACCGCCATATCCATTGATAGGAGCTGAATGTTATACATTTTAGGCGATTAATTCGGTATTGTTAGTCTCTATATCTTATTACCTTGGTATTTTTATGTAATTTGTATGTTTAAGCGTGTTTCAGGTTCGATATATGTAAAGAGAGCTAAGTCCGGTGAATTAACTAAAGTATTAGCTCATGACCATTCGAGAACCAAGGCCGGCGTAAAATGAGGTGGTAAAGGACCAAATTCAGGTGACCATAACCTAGTCATATCGGCTTCGAACTGAGTCATTCAAGAGTCTAAAATCAAGTTTGTGAAGTCAACTTTCTAACGAGCTAAAGAACGCTGAAAACGAACATCCGTAGCTCCAGTTATGATCGAAACAAGTCAGCATAGTCATGCAGGAATTTATGTGCGGGAATAGACGAATTTAGCAACTTTGTGAACCCCGTTTGGTGTGTTGACTAGTCAAGGACGTTTTTGAAGAGTTAACTAGAGGGTGGACCTGATTTATGATGTATATACTCTAATTAAAGAGTTAACCTAAAGAGGGGGAAGAAAGTGACTCAAAGGAGAACTCTAGTGATAAATATATATAGGAGTATTGTAATCAGATTTTGGGGGGGGGGGGGGGGGGGGGCTCCCTTAATCGCCTCCTTTCTCTACAATAACAAAATGAGTGTGTAGAGCAAGAGAGAGAAGATAGAAGAAAATTTTTCGAGAGATCCATGGACTCAAGCTCATCATCACTGAGGATGCAATCACCAATACCCATGGGCAACTAAACGATAACTAGGGTTTTCTAGCAAAACCCTAGTCCAAGTAATGTAATCTAAACTTTGTTTATTTTTACTGCGGAAGGGGAAACTAAAGAGCAATCCTATGATGGTTATGTAGACAAGAGATTGAATATTATGTTTATATAAGATTTACATTTTTTCTATTCTAGATTGATTTAATGTGAATTCTTACACAACTACATTTAACCGCTACGAGTTAGAACTCCGAAAGTTAGGTTGTTAGTTATCTACATAACGGTGTTTAAAACATGAAGCTTTAGTTTGGACAATTCATGCTAAGGGAATACGAAACATATGTGTGTTTTAATTTAATGCAAGTAGGAGTAGCGTAGAGTAGTTGCATGTTTGAATCATATTTGTGTCAAAGATGAATTGTAACTGAACTCGGTTGCATGTAACTTTTGTTGGGGACTAAAGGTTTGCTTGTAGCGGCATTAGTTTGAGTCATAGGAGATGTCTCTCCCTTTCATAAAAGAAATAAATAACGTGTTTACATTACGAAGCTAGTAGTGGCGCTAGATATGCCCTAGACTTTCTCTTTATCGAATTTTCTCAACTATTCCATTAATTGCTTTCATTAATTTAATTTATTACTAAAATTAGTTATAACCACAAATCAAAACCATTTTTACTCGTAATTCAGGCATATTAGCATATTAGGGTTCGAATAATGCCTAGTCTCTGTGGGATCGATAATCCCTGTCTCAAGCTATACTGTACTACAAACTGATTCGTACGTTTACGATAGGCAAAACAAGGTCACATCTAAGGTCTATTTTTAAGCCTATTTTTAGCCGACCTATTGAGTCGATCATCCACCATAGCCACCACTATCACCATACATCTAACATACTATATATACCTAAATTTGGGATGACCACCTCTACCACCATACCCACCGCCTTTTCCAGGGCCACCGCTATCGCCATGGCCGCCACCGCATCCTCCAAGGCCATTGTCATCGCCCTGGCCGCCACCACCACTGCACACACACACACACATATATATATATATATATATATATATATATATATTACTATATATGTATGAATCTGGGATAACCACCACCGCTACCACCATACCCATTGCCTCCGCGACAGCCACCACCTCCACCTAAAAAACAATCAGATCCCTCTTTCTATCTTTCCCTCTTCGTAGTGAGTCGTAGCTAAGGTCGCTGGCGAGGGGCGTTACGATGACGATAATTGGTGACGGAGGGGGGTTGGGCTAGGGCCATGATGGAAACCAGTTCGACGATGGACTTAATGGGGTGTGAATTTGGTAGAGAGGAGAAAGATTTGGTGTTTTGTTTTAGGGTTTGGGGTGTGTTTTTTTTCCTTCTAATTTTACAAAATTAAATATCTGAATTGGAAATAAAATATTTTATTGGAGGGCTGCTTTGTAATTTCACCTTTTTGCCGGACCTAAATGGAGCTCATATCCAACCAAGGGAGGTATCTGGTATTTTCAAAAACTTAGGGGTGCGCGTGCAATTAGGCCTTACCTCAGGGGAGGTAAATGATATTTTCCCATCATTTTATGGTTAATTTCAATAAACCCCCTAAACTATTGAATTTTCACATTCCCCCACCATAATGGATAAATTACAGTTTCACCCCCTAAAATTTGAAAAAATATTTAAAATTAAAAAAATATACTCCTAAAATAGTTTACTATATGTTTTTCAAATTTTATATATTTTTTTCAAATTATATATATATATTTCAAAATTTTATATGTTTTTCAAAATTTATATATATATATATATTTGAATTTATATATATTTTTCCGAATTTTTTATATTTTTTCTAATTTTATATATTTTTTCCGAATTTATATATGTTTTCCGAATTTATATATATTCCGAATTTTATATATTTAATCGAATTTATATATATTTTTTCTAATTTTATATATGTTTTTCGAATTTATATATGTTTTTAAAATTTATATATTTTTTCAAAATTTTATATATATTTTTGAATTTTATATATATATTTCAAAATTTTATATGTTTTTCGAAATTTATGTTCTGATTTTTTTAAAAATTAAACACGAAGTGAACACTCGGAGGACAACGCGTGTGGAATACTCGGTGAGTCGGTTGATTCAATAAAAGATATATGTTTTATGGAGCTAATAATTTAGTGGATTATTTATAGAAATTTAACACCTTCTAATCCAATATTTGACTTTGAAGATACTTGAATATCTTTAATCCTCTGCATCTTGTCAGATGAATTGTAGCATTTATCCACTATTTGAAGAGGAACAAGATACCTTAGCCGAAGATTTGGTATGTGTGTCTTTCAATCTTTGTCTTCAGTTAAATTTTTTTTCACAATATAACGAGAGAGAGACTAAAATGACGGATGTTTGGGGGATACATTTGATTCCTTGGATGGTAGTGGAATGAAGAATTTTGAACATGTCAGACATTTTATTTAACTTATTTATTTATTTATGTTCATAAGTTTATTTGATTCTCATTGTTTAAGTGATAAATGAAATATTTGTGTAATATAATATGTATATATAAACAAAATTATATTTTTTTATAGATATGTCCGCGGCGTGTCGTGTCCTATTTTTTTGAAATTTGCTGTATCGCCGTGTCCGTATCAGTGCTTCATAGGTCCCACACCTTAGGGAGGAAGGTGATACCATTAGGCAAGAAGGCCTTTGGTATATTTGTTCAAAGATGTTAAAAACATTGCCATAATTATATATTTTCTAAAAATTTCCAAAACCAAGAAAATCTTTGATCATGAAAATATTTTAAAATTTATTGATATGTTTCAAATTGTTGGATACTTGCACCACATTTGATGTAAACTGGGAACTTTGGCTGAGGCAATCATTGTCCAATTCAAGGTGCCCATTCTGTGCTCCAAATGCAACAAAATCATAGATCAAATTGACTTGTAAATAAATAACCACTGCACAAGAAGCTTTGAATCAATATATTCAACCCAAAAACAGAACCTCATAGTACAATATTTTTCATCAACAATCCAGCACAAACAACGAACACATAAGACTACATATTGAGTTGCTGGTTGCTCCAACAGAAGCAACCACTTTTCTGTTTTATACTTTACAAGCTAATATCTCCCAGAATCGAAACATGAAACGAATATTTAGGACACAAAGAACATGCCCAGATATGACTCTTTGTCAAGCAGACTTATTGACGGTTTCCTTTCATCCGCTTCAACCCTTAGTCAGTGACATTGATCTTGCTTGTAGATTCAAAAATATTCCCCTAGAAGAATTGAATAGAAATTGACAAGAGTCGATTTTATTGACAAACAATGGAAAACAAGAAGAAATATGTAATACAATGGAAGAGAAGTCCATACCAGCCACAGGCAATGACGCTGTGGAAAATGACGCGGAACTGTAATGGAATGTACTGGTGGTTTACCCAACCTACCACCGGCCAGAACTGCATATTCGATCATTAGAGATTCCTAAGTAACAAGGGGCTCAAGGTCCTATATAACCGGAAAAAAGCATAAAATACACGGAAAAAATAATTGAGATACCGTCCATGCTGTAGACTGCACCACTGGATAATCCTTCTTGATTTTAGATTTCACATGGACCCAAGGCCTTCCTGCATTTCTAGAGGATTATATATAGAAAAGACAATGATGAACTGACAATAGCATTCATTATTTCTACCTCAGCAACTGCAATATGAAATAGTTTTAAATATCCCCATCACACTTCCAGCAAGATGACTTTGTTTGAAAAGCTGAGAATCGTTTCTAACTCATTATTTCGGCAGTAGTACTACATTTATGACTAACTCAGTAAAGCCATTTCCCCACTATTTGTAGTAGTACGTAGCGAAAATTAACTAAGAATATTTACCCTATGAAATGACCAAAATAAATATTCCTCTAGCTGTTATTCTCAACTATATTTGGCATCCTCTTGTCCGGGTATTACACATACAAGGGTTTCCCTAGAAAAGCTAGTATACTTCATGTCCCTTTCTTGCACAAATTTGCTCAAAACATGATTCAGTAAGAAAAGCCTTTAACTCAATCTGGTCCCCTTTAATGAGAATTATTAGACGGATGGATGGGTATTCTTACCCAAAAGCCATGTTCTAAAAATCGGTAGCAAATGTTTATTAACAGCACTAAGCAAGAGCCCCTAACAAGTACAAGCAAGTTCACGAGCTGTAATGCATACTTACCCTCAATAACCAATCCATAGTAAACCATGAAAAGCAGGTTGTTCAAAGGAGAAGAAGTCAACTGTTCCAGCGCCACCTGAAATAATTTAATTTGGACAAGTTAAAATAACCAGTACTACTACGTTGAAATTCAACTTCTTTTTACAACAAATAGTGAGATAATTCAAATTGAGGCACACAAACAATTTCTTATAGCCACTTAGTTTTTCCCCCTATAACACGTAGGTGGATGGAAATTTGTGATCTCAAGGTTATTTGGGCTGCAATTGTTTTTTTATCCACATCTGTATTGTCTGCCCATCACGAACACAAGAAACAAAGCATAAGGGGTGAGAAAGTACCTTCTTGGCTACTGTTTTTGTATCCTTCTTTCCCTTGAAAAGTTTATCCAGTAATATATGGAAAAAATGTCCAAATGGTCCAAGATAAGCACATCCAAAAAGCTGCATTGCCATATCAGAGTAGAAAATTGAAGACAAAAATATATATCGAGTATGTATGTATATGAATTAATATTAGCTAAGATCATCCCATCAAATATACAATGCATATATATATGTACATGTGTATGTGTATATTATATAGATGTGCACATTAATAGTAGAAAAATATGTGCCCCGCGTATATGATGTAGAGCTTATTGCCGAACCCATTTGGACTGCCAGAGGGCGAAACAGACATGCTGAAACATTTTTGTGACAGTACCTACAAGTCCGTTTTTGACCCGAAATGATCCAATTTGGAGTGGAAATGGGATAACGAGCAATAGCTGCAATACTAACGACGTTGTGACGTACTCCGGATTTCAGCCAAATCTCATTGTTTAGGGCCTTGAAACTCCATTTTTCCTTGTAGAAGGCATGTTAGTTATTTTGGGATTCTTGTTTGTGGCTTCAACGTACTCGGATCTTCTGAAAGGGTTGGAAAGATGGACGTTTCCAATTGACACCAGATTCATGAGTTAGAAAACTATTATGCTTGAATATCAAGGTGTGCAAACAACCTTTGCTAGGTGATTGGACGAGGAGGTATTCGTCGGAAGGAGAATATGTCGCATAGAGTAGGTTCTGTTGAGCACCGATCGGAGTGCTTGAAGTGGGTGGCTGTCAAGGACACTAGAGGCACCAATGGGATGTGCTTATGAAAAAGTATCATGAACGGTCGGAGGGTTGCCTAGTGATATGAACGGTAGGGTATGGTAGTAGCCTTAGAATTTGAATATTATGCATGGTGTGGAATGGTGCCTTTGAAGGAGAGACTTATTCAGATACTGGTGGATAAAGGTGAATTGTTAACGGACTTTGCTTCCTCTCATCTGATAAAGTGGTGAGGAGCCCTCAATTTGGAAGAGTTTTTAGGATTAGGAGTCTGAATCCTTTCAACGGCCATGAGAAGAAATTATTCCTGAAAATAGTATCATATGCATCCTACTTAAAGAAGGGCCATGTTGGAGAATGAAATAGGGATGCTACTCGGTTAATACTATTGAGAAAAATAGCATTGGGCTTCAGAAGTGTTTCATACTGAAAGTTGTTTCAATGCTCAGAAAGACCTAAACATTTTCAAATCAAACTGTAGGTGAGGTCAATTTTGATTAAAGCACACATTCAGCAGCCACTAAATTGCTTAAGAATAGGAAGATCCAGGGGAATTTAGGGGCACAGTGACCAATTTTTCCCCTGATATATCAGCAATCAATTGTACTCAGAAAAACAATAGTAATACTAATAAATAAATAAAGAGAGCTACCAAATTTTTTCAAATACATATATAATAGACAGTCCCAAAGTCTAATGAAATTTGGGCTGATTTGGCTATAAGTTTCAAGAAATAGCAGTAACAAAATTCAGCAACAAATCGGGGATTATTAAGCAGATGAATTTTGAAACTTTAGAACGAATTCAACACTACTGAGCTGAGTTTACAGCTTCGCGCGGCCCAGATTTTCATTGAGTTGGACAAGTGCATTCCAATTATTTAATGAATAACATCGAAGTTCTAAAGTTTGATGACACAATATGTTACCATGAGTAACCTTTTGCCAATCTGCATCATATACTTTAAGGTTTTTCTACATCATATTGCAATGTTTCTAGCAACAATCAACCCAACTAGACATAGATACACACACATATACATACATAGATTTAGAGAGAGAGGTTCATACAATTTTGAGAAGAAGGCGTCTGATTTGAAGTTTCTGTATGCCAGAGAGCTTCTGAGCCACTACATCACTGAGCGCCGACAACGCCCCAGCTGTGATCGCCTAGAATGAAAATCATAACCAAAAACAAAAAATACCCAATTCATCAAACAAAGCTTTTGATCAAAATAGCCTATACCCAGATCAAGAAATACACAAAAAAGCAAGAAATATATATATATATATATATATATATATATGTATAGAGACCTTAGTTCTTAAAGGGTGATGCTGTAGCTGAAACAAGTACTGCTGCAAACCCTTCTTTGCCATTGACCCCATTGCTCTCTCTCTCTCTCTTCTTCAACTGGACCACGATGATCTCTCTCTCTCTCACCCAACAGAGAGTCAATGTTTGATGTAAGAGAGATTCACACACTTTATATATTCTCGGGTCCTTTTTAGTGTGGGTCCATCCAATGAGATTGGCGGATAACCCGATACTCCATTAGGGTATCTTGGATTTGATTAACGGTTTAATACCCATTTAGGAGGTATATTCCGTATTTTTATTTTTATTTTGTCTTACATACATAGATATAGAGGGATGGTTTCAAATTTTGGAATTGTTCAACGGTTGGCTTTGCTATTTATGGTAAAATTATAAGAGGGATTTATTTCTAGAGTAAATTAGAGATGTGAACAAATTATATAACATTTTTTTAATATATTTAACAAACTTTCTAACTTCATTGACCAATTAATTTATAATTTTTTTATTATTCTTTTGTTGAAAATTTAATTTATGAGTTAATATAATATAAGAGTATTACTAACACTTTAAATTTTAAAAAATTCACAACGAATGATGAACATAGTTAGAGGAGGACAAATGAATAATTTATTAGTTCGATTTTCAAATTACAAAAGTGAATTTTATTTATCCCAAATTCAATTTCTTTCTGAGCCAACATTATTATCATGATGATAGCAAATACTAGCTCTAACTAGTTTTATATAAAGAAATTGATGCCATTATACAGTCATATTAGCACAATGTCACACCAATATAACTTTCCTTGACGCAATTTGTACATGAAAGTAACACTTTTGACATTCAAGTTTTACTTGGTCTCACTTCCTCTTATGTGACCCAAAACCCACGGGTTAGAAAATATATGAAGTTAGAATACGGAATGGGTCACCCCATGAACCAAGTCAATCCACTAAGCCAGTCAATATTTCCAACAACTCTGACCCTAGACCATTTGTATGTATGGAGTTGATATATATATATATATATATATATATATATATATATATATATATATATATATATATATAAAATTATAATTACCTCCCTTCGAGATTTGTCAAATTACGCCTGCACCCCCTAACTTTGGGATAATTCCAAATTTCTTTCTTTTAAGTGATCAACATTAATATTTGGCCGCTGAAAAAATGAAATAACCCTTATACCCATGTCTTTTTTATTAAATGTCTTTACAAGTGAGGGTATTATAGTCATTTCACTATTGAAAAACTGCTGACGTAAACGTTGACTGCATTTGACCATGTCGGAAGCTAGCTGGAAGGGGTTATTTGTTTTATAGCTTGAAGGATAAATTATAGTTACACCCTATCGAGATATGATATATTACATCTGCATCCCCCTGTTGTTTGGATAATCACTTTTTCATAGGTGAAATATCTAAAATACCCTCAACTAGATACAAAGACATTTAAATTCATGAAAAATAGTCATGGGTAGATAAGTCATTTCAGCACTAGAGGGTGTAAAACTGTAATTATCTTAATGAAAATGGGTTCAAGTGTAATATATCATATCTCGAGAAAGTGTAACTATAATTTACCCTAAAATATAAACTGGAGAGGGGTAATAGTAATTATCCAAACTAAAGGGGTGAGAGTATAATATAACAAATCTCAAGGGGAGATAACTATAACTATCCACACATATATATGTGTGTGTGTGAGTGAGTGACATGGGAGAAGGTTTTGGTAGGGTTGCAAACCAATCGAGTCGAGCTTTAGAATATTCAAAACTCGGTTCATTTACTAAACGAGCCTAAAAATGTGTTCAAACTCGTCTCATTTGCTTAACAAACGAGCCCGAGCGGAATGCCAAATTTAACGAGTCAAGCCCGAGCTTATTCACGAACGACTTGTTTCAGTTGCAATATATATTATTCTTGTCAATAACTGTTTAGATTGAGTTGTTGCATGTCTATTTTAAACATATTTTCACTAGTATAATTTTTTATGAATGGTTTTTATATTATAGCCACATAATTCCTATAATATTTTTATAATAATCTTCATAATTTGTTCAATTTGAACACTTTTTTTTTGTCAAATATGAAATAATTTTACTATTCAACTTAGACGAGCATATTCACGAGTTTGGCGAGCCGAGCTTAGTAATGTTCAAGCTCAGTTAGTTTACTAAACAAACCTAAAAATTATGCTCAGGCTCAGTTCGTTTACTAAACGAATGAACATGAGTATGAGCATGAGCTGAACTCTTAACGAATCAAGCTTGAGCCTGCTCACGAATGGCTCGGTTCATTTGCAGCCCAAGGTTTTGGCACTTGACAAGGCACATCCATTCCTTTATTAGGAGCCATACTTGAAAAGTTTCCAGCAACGTTTGAGCCTGCTGTTTGGTGGCCTATAAAACAATATCGAAGGGGAGAAAATCAGGCCAAGAAAAGAATGGATGGAGTGAAGAGTTGGAAGTGGAAATGAGAGAGATTGTTGAGGTGTTGAGGAAATTAAAAATGATATATAATATCATCTTTTATTATTAATGGATAGAGGTTATAGACTTATAGTAAATGTCATGATCAGTTGAAGTGTTGGGCTTATGTATTATAAAGTAATGTTTAATTTTTATGTTTACATAAAAATTACGTAAGCATAAAAATTACCGAAATAATATAAGATTATATTATTTCTGATTCTCATCGGTGTTTCACTCACACCAAGAAATATCACTCTATATTTCTTCTTCCATCTATCTTTGTGTATCGCCTTTGCTTTACTTGCACTAGGTGCTTCACTCACACCTGTACCGGCCTATTCTGGCTGTGCCGACCTATAATGGATCTCTGGCGCCGACCTGTTATGGTTCTCACTTTTTGGTACAAAGAATACAATATGAGTATCGCTATATTTATAGGAAATGATATAGAGATGGTTTTATCTTTTAGTCGATGTGGGATAACTTTCAATCATTTTAACAAAGGAGTCACCATAATATAACAATCTCCCACTTGACGACTTTGCCTCCATCAATCAACTACATCAATGATCAGTGCACGGTGCCCTCATTCATGTCTTCAAGCTTAAAGACCCACTGAAGTTGCGCACAACTTCAGTTCATCTATTTTCACCACTTTGGTCAACACGACCATGCTGATAGCTCCCACTGCATGAGCAATATCTAGCCTTCTACAAAACATGTGACCTCTATTGCGTTTGGCCACCCTGTCTTGCAACCACTGTCGCTTCTGACTTCGCCTTGCAAACTTTGTCGCGTTTGTCTTCTTTTTCCCTTTCACCGAGAAACTTTCCGGTTACTGCATATAAAACTCTTCTTTTAGGTCACCTTGGAGGAAACACAGATTTGTTATCTAATAGCTCTAGATGCAAACCCTTTGCTTCATAAATGCTAGAATAAATGGTATTATGTTTCACAATCGAAGAATGGAGAGCTTTCTTCATTACCAGCAGCTCGGTTAGCTTCCACTTCTTCCCATCTTTCATCGCAAGCTCCCACTGGTTTGCATCTGCTGCACTGCATGTTTCATCATCATCTGGTTCATCTCCATCTGTAAGCAACAAATTCTACGGTGTATCAACCTGTTGAGTCTTGCTATTTGTAACATGTTTTTCTGACTGAGGACTCTCACTATCTAGAACATCTTCTATCTCAATATACACATGATCACTATGTACCTTACCGCTCCATACCTCTTCTGGTATTTTGTGCTCCAATGATATTGATTGACCACGATTCATAAGATACGTTGTTATACTGACTGCTTCTGTCCAAAATTGTTCTGGCAATCCTACCTGAATGCGCATGCTTCTGGCTATCTCAGTCACTTTTCGGTTCATACATTATGTTGTAGTATACTTGGAACAATCTTCTCTAATCTGATACTGTTCTCATTTCCACTTCCATCTCTTCACTCCATCCATTCTTTTCTTGGCCTGATTTTCTCCCCTTCGGGATTGTTTTCTAGGCCACCAAACAGCAGGCTCAAACGCTGCATCACCTTTCATGTGCAAGAGAACTTGTAAATTTTACCTAAATATACTTTGTTTTTTCATCACATTTTATTTCTATACTGACTGTTGTTTGCCTTTCTAATTGGATCATGTGATGCCAAGTATAAATAATGAACAATTATATATACAAAAGATGTCAATAAGTTGAATTAATGAATCAAATTAGTGATTCTATTGGTTAATTTATAGACATTGTTAGTGTTAAACATATGTACTACAAAAATTGTCACAAAACTAAAGATGAACCACTGAAGAATCAGAAAAGTTTGCTTGCAAACTCTTCACTGATCTCCCTCTTTCTTGAAGAAGCAGCCAAATCTTTTAGCTCTGATAAGCTCCTTCCCAGCTGCAAAGCCACCTTCATTTCAAACAATTCACCATTCTCTCTTCTTTCGACTTCTCTTTCCCTCAGATTCGATTCGATAGACTCTTCCATCAGCTTAAAAATCCCGGCATTGCTGCGATACATCTCAAACACCATTCCCACTTGCCCACCATGCTCTAATGTGTTCACAATGCTTGCCAAAGCGCCACCAACGACGCCAATCACAGCCGCCAACGAACCATATTGAGAAGGAGCTCCCACAAAAGCAGAGCTGATAGCTGCTAGGCCGGTTAGTAAAGGGCCGGAAATAGCCAACACTTGGTTAAGTTTCAACGCTTTCTCGCCCAATCTCAAATAATCCGCTTTGTCCTTCCGCTCCAAAACGCCCACTATCTCTCTCATTTCCGCCTCCAACTCTCCATTCCAGCCATTCATTTCCATTCTCTGACTAAGCCCTTTTGCCTGTCGTCGTGGCTGCTGTGGCCACCACACTGCAGGCTCAACCTTGGATGTGAATTTTTCTAGCATCGCGCCGAGTAGAGGCAGTGGGTAGGCCTTGTCAAGAGCCAAAACTTTGTCCATGAAGTTCTTAACATCACTGACTGTTGGTGTGCCAATGGCTATGGTTGTTTGAATTTGGCCTTGAAGCTGCTTAAACAATCTGGCAGCGTTTCGCTGTTCTTCAACAAGTTGGGAAGGTTGAATCTTGTTCATGATGAACAACATCCCAGTAGCTGCCAAATACAATAGAGTAGAAGAGAGCTTGAGTCCCACATTAGGGGCACCAAAATTAGCAGTTGAAGCTGCAATGCCACACATAGTTGCAGCACCAAGTGTGATTGCATTTATGGATGTTAAAAGCAAGCTGTTCCAGTTGTTTCTCTGTTCTCCAATGTTGTTATGCATCTCTACTCTGTCTGCCACGGCCTCCATGATCGCGTAAAGCTTAGCAATCACTTCGGGATCAGCAGCATTAGTATCGATTCTTTTCGGGGAATTTGAATGCTTTTTAATGTAGGTAGTGCTTGTACTTGTGTAACCATTTCTCAACTCATCCAATTCCTCCACCAAACCTCTAGTTGAGAGGTTTGGAAGCGAGATGGCTAGGCCGCAGAGTTGGTAGATTGATGGTCCCTCTGATTATGGTTCTTCGACAACACGAAGAAAGAGAAGTGGATGAAGAAATCACACTTGAAGCTTGAAGGCTTGCCATTTTTAAGTCCTCCTTTGATTGTCACTTTGATTTTTTTTTGTTTTTGTTTTGGCTAATGAGTTTTTTTCTTTTCTTTTTGTGTATGGAAGGTTGTTCAAAACTTTGAAGGTTGATGAGGTTGTGATGGTTTGTGTGGTTGTTTGATGGGGTATATATAGAGGAAGGGGTTGGGATATATAGAAGAGGTCTCTATCTCTATGTATGTATTCAAGGTTTGAATTGAATGGGTACAGTATGTGGACTGTTTCTTGTGAATGGGTTAATATTTGTATTTGTGATCCCATCTATCTCAACCTTTATTTTTGCTGCTTGGGATTTGGGGGTTGAGCAATTTTACTTTGAAAGTCAAATCTTGAAACGGCCAACGAAGCGAAGGCCTTTGACATAATATAATGCAAATTACTACGTTAATTTATGACAAGAGGACACTATTTGGTGGCCAAGTTGACAGATGTTGACTTCTCTGATGGAGTGTGCATATGTCCATTCTTTAATTATTTGTTCAAATTTATAGTAAACGTATTTGAAATTAGATCTAAGTTCTATAAGCATTTGTAACAGTTCACACCACCACGTGTAGTATGATATTGTCCGCTTAATTTAAGTCCCGTCCGCATAATTTTGTTCTTGAACTTCCTCTAAAAAAGTTTCAAGTTTCATACCAATTAGAAAATCTAATTAAAATATCTTTTCGATGAGTTTGCGGAAACAAATTGGTTGAAATGAATTCAAGTGTGTAAGTATCTGTTCAACATTTTTTTAATTACAGCACACTAAAACGGGTTTCAATATACTTTTTCAATATGTTAATCATGCATGCAACTTTTCTCAGGCAAACATAATTTGGGAAAGGGTTTCTTGAATATGTTTAAGGAAATCACGAACAAGCATGCTAAATAGGCAATTACATGGTCTTAGCAGGAAAAAAAGGCTTTAAAACCAACAAAGAGATAAAACCCGAATATGTCACTCTATTACAATTCTATTGTGCCCAATTACTTGAATCTACTCAAACCAAACATACACAAACACATAAAGACACAGATGTATACATGGTTCCCCAAAAATGAGTACGTCCACGGAGGTATCTCAATATATTCATGGGGAGAATCTCTCAACCATCACTCCTCTCTCTCACAACTTTGTGTCCATGCCCATTCTTATACACATGTATACACCCCATATATATAAGGTTTGAGATAGGAGAAACTCAATATGATCACCACATATCTTTACAGCTTTGTTGACAAAAATGGTACATATGTGAACCATTTTTCTTTGTGCATGACTCATGCATGGAGTGTTGGCTGAAGATGGAAGCTTCTTGCATGTCATCCCATGCATCATCTTCTTCACTTATAATCATTGCATGCATCATCATGAGTCATAATTCAGGATGATCAATTGCTAGAATGGTTACTGGTACTGGATTTCCCGATACTGGAGATGAAACACTCTTCACCTCCACTTCAGCTGATGACTGGCTACCGCTACCGGTACTGGAGATATCTAACTAGAGAACTCGTCTGAACAGTCCCTTCTTGAACTATTTGTTGAATCTGCTCTTCTGCATACCGCTCTCTCATACAATTCTTATTGTAGCGCTGATTGAAGGCTAGGTCGTACTAGGCTTCTTGGAGCTGGTACGTCTGAGCAAATCTCCAACTGTCTGAGCAAATCTCCACCTCAGTAAAGCCCTAGGTTGTACTAGTCTTTACTAATGATATCTTAGTTGTTGACTGATTTCCTACCCTGGAGATGAGACCTGATGCTTGGCATCCAAGGTTTATCCTCCACTGTCTCGGAGCACTAAAAGTCCTGACGCTTGGTATCCAAGGCTTATCCTCCACTGTCTCAGAGTTATAGATCTGGAACATTCGCACTGTCACATGCCAAAGTTATTGTGCCGTACTATTTCTCCACCTTAACTTTGCATTTGACATCATGATTCTCCTTTTAGAACCACTCGTCCTAACATTTGACAACACTAATTCTCTGAATAGATTGTTCAATCTCCTTGTTTCAACTGTATGAAACACATGAACAATAAATTGATGATGGTACCTCACCAAACATGAGCAACACTAATCAAAACAGTTTTTAAACTCTTTTTTTCGTACTTCGGATTGCTCGGTCTCCATTGCTTCATTCGTATGAAACACCGGAACCATAAATTGATGAATGCACTCATTAAACAAGAGCAATAGAAATCAAAACTCGGTTTTTCCAAAAACAAAAATTCTCATATGGAAAAACGGAGCTCATGGTTGGATTCGGAACGGTCGAATTAGCTAGAAACAACTTTTCGTTTGCTCAAATCGAACTTAAAACGGGCTCGAAATGTCCAAAACAGTTACGGAGGGCAAATCTGTAATTTTACCCCGAACTGATGATGTGGCAGTTTCTGGTTGGTCCACGTGGCAGCCCCTAACTGTGCCACATGTCAATAAACTAGTTGGTCCACGTGTCAGCCCTGGCCATAACACGTGGCAATCTTTGTTTGGTCCACGGGGAAGCCCCTGGCAGTGCCACATGTTAGCATCTCACTGGTGTCACGCGGCAGCCCACGGTTGTGCCACGTGGCAGTCGTTCATTGGTGCCATGTGGCCACTCCTTTAGTGCCATGTGGTAGTCTTCTATTGGAGACACGTGTCTGTCCCCGATTGGTGACACGTGTCAAATTCCTACTGGGCCACGTCACTGCTGATGTGGCAGCGCGTGGCGCCTCCCTTCTGGTCGCGCGTGAGGGCACGTGCAGCGACGTTTGGACCTATTTTCAACAGAAAACTCTTCCTTTCTTTATGGGCAAGTGTCCAGTGTATCTAGTGTTGTGTTTTGGTGACTGTATGGGTTCGAAATAGAGTCGAAAGGAGCAACTCTGTTTTAAAGCAAATGGGCTCTGATACCAATTATTGTGCCCAATTACTTGAATCTACTCAAACCAAACACACACACACATATAGAGACACACATATATATACGTGGTTCCCCAAAAACGGGTACATCCACGGAGGTAGCTCAATATATTGTCAGGGAGAATTCTCTCAACCCTCACTCATCTCTCTCACAGCTTTGTGCTCATGCCCATGGCTTATACACATGTATACACCCCTATATATAGGGTCTGAAGTGGAGAAAAAGTAGCCAAGTTGTTGGCTACAACTTGCTGGCAGAGGTGATCAACTTCTTCACGCATGGCCACCTTTCTTGACTTTGGCACATGAATGAACTTGAGATGGCTTTAAAGAGCTGGCTTCACCCACTTGGCAGAAGCTTCTTCAGTTGTCAAGTGGTCTTTGAGTCACATATCCTACAAATCCATCTTTCATTAGCTTGTTCTTCATTACATTCAATTTTTGGACCTCATGCATCAGATTCAGAAAGTTGTGAGCTAAAAAAACTTGCAAATAATTTTATATTTTGCCCATGCATGTGTGAACACGTTGTACATTCAATTATATATGAATAATACTTTTATTTTTTATTTTTTTAAAGTTAAGCATTTGCTCATACACACTGCCTCACTGAGGCTAGAACCCTTAACCTCCCATCGAGAAGTAAGGGCTTGGTACCGCTTGAAAATGGCATTATGGTCATGATAAAAAATTCATATGGATACTTATTCGTAGTAAGAAATTAGAGCCAACGAAAATGGAATATAATCCAATTAACCTTTGAAAGCAGATCTGATCCATGTTTAAATGTAGAACACGTGTCTACATTTTATTGAGTCACATCATAATTAGTCTTTCTTAAACAAAAGACCAAAAGTTTAGGACTTAGTTAGTCTTTCTTAAACAAAAATTTTGGTAAACCTGTTTATGTTTGTGTACACAATAGACTATATACATGTATGCATCATATATATATAGTATTTTTGTTTGGTACATACACGGGCATTGATTGTGTTCAAAATGGCAGAGGTGCTCACACATCCTTTGTGATGTTAAAGGTGGCTCACCTCCATTCTTAAAAGGTGGCTCACAATTTGCGATTTGTATCGGATATATTTATGATAATAGTATTTAACACTAATATTGTTCTAGTCCATTAAAGCGTTATCCCAACTGCATTAAAGCGTTATCCCAACTGCAACAATCACTGACATGACGAATACGATCCATTGATCAGTCTTCCACGAACAAATAATTTTACATCATCAACTCATCATGACTTTAAACGATAAAATCAGCGCAAGAAACAAAGTAGGGCTGCAACTTGGGCCAGCCCAACCTAAACCCGGTTGGGCCAGATCCGGATTGGGTTGGGTCGGGCCAGCCCTTAAAACATGTCCGGGTTTGGGTTGAGCCCGACCCATTCTTTCATGAGTTGGGTTGGATTGGGTCGGGTCGGGTCGGGTCGGGTTGACCCTTTTTTCATAGGAAAAAAAATCAACAAACAATTAAACTCAAACAATTAAAATTTGACAATTTGTTGCTGCAATATGACCATCCCGTTAAAAAAATAAGAGATAGGTTATAATCAACAAATACAACTAATCATCCTAATCAAATTTCACTGCTGATCAAGTCGGAGAGTTCGCCGGAGATCGGTCTCCAAGTCGCCGCTCTTCTCAAAAGCACTTGCTTTTGTCACGAAAAGCGGCAACGGCAGAGAGCTCGGCGGCGGCGACACAATCGACGCCGATCCGGCATAGCGTTCATCCAATCTCACTTGCTTCGACACCTTCACCGTCTCAGGCAACACCAAATCGGCCGACGACGCCTTCGCCGCCGTCGCCCTCAAATCTTCGCCGCGTTTCAATATCTTCACCTGCCCCATCGACAGGTTTTTCGCGGCAAAATCTTTAACCACAGTCTGCTGCGTGGACTTTCTGTTGTTGTTTGGGCGCTTGTCGTCGAGTCTCGGCGGACTTCACTTCCGACGGCTCGTGGATTTGTTAGGGTTAGGGCTAGGGTTTCGTCGAATCTTCATGTTGGGAGGAACTAGGGTTTTGTAAGCAAATGGATTTTTGAGGCAATCTTGTGGTTGTAAAACAGCCATCGATCCCATATCAGAGAGAAAATGGAAGCTGAAAAGTTGATTTTCTAGAGAGAGAAAGTGAGAGGAAACATATCTGTATCTAGACCTGTCAATGAATTGGATTTTGATCCGAATCCGATCTGAATCCGATCCGATTAGTCGGATTTGGATTGCAAAAAAAATCCGATAACCCGAATATGATCCGAATCCGATAATCCGATTCCTTAACAAATTGGATTTGGATTAGCCTAATCCGATCCGATAATAATCCGATCCGATAAAATATACATATATATATTTCTATATATGTGTATATATTTAATACTGTACATGTATATAAATGTTAGTTGTTAATTATTTTATTATTTATTAATAATGATTGATCATAAATACAATTATTAAAAGTGTGAATAATTTTAGTGTTTCAGTATTTATTGATTTTTGTATTTTTTTAATTAGATAGTCGGATCAGATATTCTATAATGAAGAAATTCGAATATGAATTAATTAAGTGAAAATCTGTCGAATTATCGGATTCGGATCGCGGATCGGGAATTTTTGTTATCCTTATCAATAGACTTATCTATGATCCGAATCCGATCCGAATCCGATATTAACCGGATATGGATTGAAAATAAAATTCGATAACCCGATTAGGATCCGAATCCGATAATCCGATTTCTTAACAAATTGGATTTGGATTTAACTGATCCGATCCATTGACAGGTCTATCTGTATCTACAAAAACCCGGGTTTCGGTTCGGGTTCGAACCCAACCCAATTTAAACATTGACCCGATAAAACCCAGCCGGTGCTGGCCCAAATTGAATCCAAACCCGAAATTTGCGGGTTGGGCTGGGCCAACCCGCCCAAGTTGCACCCCTACTCTCATCGAAGCGGTGAAAATTGACCAACAAAATTAGACTTTCCAGTCCAGCTTGTGGCTCTTCATAAAAACGCTTGGTTAGTTACATATCTTGACCATGAATCATGCACGAAAATATAATTAAATGAAACGCATTACTGCCTGTGAATTTATATTGCAGCATACAGGATATAAATAAAATGAGATATATATAGAGAAAGATATGTATGTATAATGTATAGGTAGTTTGTGAGTTGATTATCCAACACTAATAAGTTGTTCTAATAGCACTATCCTTATATTAAGTTAATGTTCACTCGGCATTCATTGGAATGTGCCATGAATGATCTTCCTCATCCTAGCTCATTTAGTAGTTCCTCTGCTATAGCTTCTGTTTAAGAAAGACTAATTAACCAAAACTTTTGGTTCTACTGAGATTTTGAAAAAATAAATGTTTTACAGCCCTTTTACTGAATTATGATCAAGAAAGGCGTTTCCCTCATGCTATGGAAACGATGATCTCACAACGTCTCATGATTGAAATTCTTTTTTCCGTTGGACTTGAAACAATGGCAGCACCCCCTGTGTGGTGCTTTTGGTCCAGCATTTCAGTTGAAGTGTTGGGCTTTAGAATTATAACATAATGTTTAATTTTTATGAGCATAAAAAAATACGAGTCCTTTCATGTCTAAATCACCTTTGATGGGCACGAGAACTTGTGATTTTGACCTAAATATACTTTTTTACGTACTTTCCATTTCCATACTCACTGTGGTTTGCCTTTCTAATTGGACTGTGTAATGCCAAGTCAAAATAATGAGCAATTAAATACTCATAAGATGTCAATAAGTTGAATGAATGAATCAAATTCGCAATTATATTAGTTGATTTATGGACATTGTTAGTGTTAAACACATGTTCAAGCATGTACTACAAAATTTGTTACAAAACTGAAGAATCAGAAAAGTTTGCTTGCAAACTCTTCACTGATCAGCTCCCTCTTTCTTGAAGAAGCTGCCAAATCTTTTAGCTCTGATAAGCTCCTTCCCAGCTGCAAAGCTACCTTCATTTCGAACAATTCAACATTCTCTCTTCTTTCGACTTCTCTTTCCCTCAAATTCGATTCGATAGACTCTTCCATCAGCTTAAAAAACCCGGCATTGCTACGATACATCTCAAACACCATTCCCACTTGCCCACCATGCTCTAATGTGTTCACAATGCTTGCCAATGCACCACCAACCACGCCAATCACCCCAGCCATCGAACCATAGTGAGAAGGAGCTCCCACAAAAGCAGAGCCTAGAGCTGCTAGGCCGGTTAGTAAAGGGCCGGAAATAGCTAACACTTGGTTAAGTTTCAACGCTTTCTCGCCCAATCTCAAATAATCCGCTTTGTCCTTTCGCTCCAAAACGCCCACTATCTCTCTCATTTCCTCCTCCAACTCTCCGTTCCAACCATTCATTTCCATTCTCTGACTAACCCCTTTTACTTGCCGTTGTCTCTGTTGTGGCCACCACACTGCAGGCTCAACCTTGGATGGGAATTTTTCTAGCATCACGCCGAGTAGAGGCAGAGGGTAGGCCTTGTCAAGAGCCAAAAGTCTGTCCGTGAAGTCCTGAACATCAGTAACTGTTGGTGTGCCAATGGCTATGGTTGTTTGAATTTGGCCTTGAAGCTGCTTAAACAATCTCGCAGCGTTTCGCTGTTCTTCAACAAGTTGGGAAGGTTGAATCTTGTTCATGATGAACAACATCCCAGTAGCTGCCAAATACAACAAAGTAGAAGAGAGCTTGAGTCCCACATTAGGGGCACCAAAATTAGCAGTTGAAGCTGCAATGCCACACATAGTTGCAGCACCAAGTGTGATTGCATTTATGGATGTTAAAAGCAGGCTGTTCCAGTTGTTTCTCTGCTCTCCAATGTTGTTATGCATCTCTACTCTGTCTGCTACGGCCTCCATGATCGCGTAAAGCTTAGCCATCACTTCGGGATCAACAGCATTAGTGTCGATTCTCTTTGGAGAAATTGAATGCTTTCTAATGTGGGTAATTGTTGTACTTGTGTAACCATTTCTCAACTCATCCAATTCCTCCACCAAACCTCTTGTTGAGAGGTTTGGAAGCGCGAGATGACTAGGCCGGAGCCTTGGTAGATTGATGGTCCCTCTGATTATCGTTCTTCGACAACACGAAGAAAGAGAAGTGGATGAAGAAATCACACTCGAAGCTTGAAGGCTTGCCATGTTTAAGTCCTTCGATTGTCACTTTGATTTTTTTTTTTTTTGTGGCTAATGAGTTTTTTTTGTATAAAAGGGTGTTCAAAACTTGCAAGGTTGATGAGGTTGTGATGTTTTTTTGTGTGTAGTGAATGGTTATGTTTGGTTGTTTGATGGGGTATTTATAGAGGAAGGGTTGGGATATATAGAGAGAAGAGTGAAGAGGTCTATGTTTGTATGTATTCAAGGTTTGAATTGAATTGGTTCATCATGTGGATTGTTTCTTGTGAATGGGTTAATTTAAGGCCTTGTTTGGTTCGCGGTCCGGTCACATGTGGTCAAGTCTCATAATGATAATTTTGGGATCGGACATTGTTTGGCAACACGGTTCCAAAAAAACGGTTACAGAAAAACAAGGATCACTTGGGACCAAAAGGGATAATTGAAGACAATTAAAAATGATGGTCTCAAGTGGTCTTATATACAATTGTCTTAACACATGATACCATAAAATTTGAAAAATATATATAAAATTAAAAAATATATATAATTTGAAAATAATATATAAAATTAAAAAAATAATATAATTTTTTTGAAATACTGTATAAAATTTGAAATATATATATAAAATTCAAAATTAATATATAAAATGCAAAAAATATATTTAAAATTTGGGAAAATAAAAAAATTCCAAAATAATAGAAAAAATCAAAAATAATGTATAAAATTCGAAAATAATATATAAATTTTGAAAAATAATATAATTTTTTTAAAATAATGTATTAAATTCGAAAAAAATATATAAAAATAAAAATTAATAGGGATAACTTCATTTACACCCCCTGAGGTTTGTCCTATCATCATTTTGACCCCCTCAGGTTTGCATATCTTCATTTACACCCCTTATGGTGTGAAATGTCTAAAATACCCTTATACCAAACACCCCTTAAATCAATTTAATCCCTAAATCAATTTAAACCCTAAACCAAACACCCTTTAGAATCAATCTAACCCTCAAACCAAACACCCCAATATCTATTCAATATTTTTTTTCTCTCTCTCTCCTCTATCTCTCTCTCTCTCTCTAACTCTCAGATTCTCTCTCTCTCTCTCTCTCTAACTCTCACACACGTACACACACACACATATATATATACACACATATAGATCTATACATATATATATATAGACCCATTGGGGGAGGGGGAGGGGGTGGTGGGAGGGGGCGGCGCCGACGGGGAGGCGGTGGGAGTCGGCCGGCGACGAGAGTGTATATATATATAGATCTATATATATATGTGTGTATATATATATAGATCTATATATCTGTGTGTGTATATATATATAGATCTATATATATATGTGTGTATATATATGTGTGTGTGCGTGTGTGTGTGTATGTGTGTGTGTGTGTGTGTGGTGTGTGCGTTTGAGAGAGAAAGAGAGAGAGAGAATTTTTTTTTTAATTTTATATTTATTTTCGAATTTAGTTTTTTTTTTAAAATTTAATATATATATATTTGAATTTTATATTTATTTTCAAATTTTATATTTTTTTTGAAATTTATAATTATTTTCGAAATTTAATATATATTATTAGAATTTTATATGATTTTTTTTAATTTTATATATTTGTCTTGAATTTAATATGTTTTTAAAAAAAAATTCAAAATTTATATATATATTTTATTTTATATTTATTTTCGATTTTATAATTTTTTTTGAAATTTAATATATTTTTTTGAATTTTATATGTTTTTTTAAAAATTTTATATATTTGTTTCAAATTTTTTATGTTTTTTGTGATTTTTATATTTATTTTTGAAATTTAATATGTTTTTTTGAAAAAAAAATAATTTCAAAATTTATATATATATTTTAATTTTATATTTATTTTCGAATTTATAATATTTTTCAAATTTTAATATATATATTTTTAAATTTTATATATATTTTGAAATTTTAATACAAATTAAATTATTAAATGATGGGAGGGGGTCTAATTGATAAAAACACTATCCTTGTTTCCAAACAGAATAAGGATAAAACATTGAGGGTAGTTTAGGGATTTTAAAAAAAATTCAGGCTGATGTCATCGTTTAGGGGGTCTAAGTGATGAGAATATTGAAAAATAGGGGGTGTAAATGAAGATATACAAACCTGAGGGGGTCCAAGTGAAGATAAGACAAACCTCAGGGGGTGTAAATGAAGTTATCCCAAATTAATATATAAAGTGTTAAATATATATATATAATTTATTTTTTGTATTATTTTCCAAACATAAGACCATAAGACCAGACAACTTTACCAAACAGACTTTCAGAACACCATCCAGATAAGACCAGATCATACTAAACCAGATAAAATCAGATCAGACCAGATAAGACCACCGCCTACTAAACGGCCCTGATTCCCATATATCTCAGTGTATATGTTTCCTGCTTGGGATTTGGGAGTTAAATTAATGATTGAAGTTTGAACACACCATTTTAAGAAGTCAAACCTTGAAACGGCCAACGAAGCAAAGGCCTTTGACAAACTCAATTATTTTGTCTCCCCATTCCAAAACAGGTTGCATCATATTAAACTAATATAATTCAAGTTACTACTATAATTTATGACAATGAGACAAAATCATGGAGAATTTTACTTGTATTTTGTTCAATTTCGAATTCAAGTATCACATCACTAATTTTTGTATTTTCTTCATTTTATAAAGATAAAAATAAAAAATTCATTAAAAAAAAATATCACTTTAATAAAATATACTTTTTTAAAAAATAAAAAAATTCAACTTGGATAACTAATTTAGAACATGGGAAGTAGAATTTATAATATTGTATTAGTATTCTAAAAAGTTCTAACGAACACTTATTCTGGAAGTGTCATTTTGCTCAATATATTTGGTCATGGTTTGGTAGATTTTGTGGCTGGAATCTTCCCTCTATTAGTTTCTCGTTTGGGGACGTTGTTGATTGGTTTATTGTGTTAAAATGATCATCTTTGATAATTAAATTTGGTAGAAACAACCGACTTTATGATTATTCTCAATCGGATGCATACGTCATTGCTTTTCAAGCATGTTTAGCTTGCAATTTGTTAATCTTTTTCTTTAAGACTTGAGTTGCATTTTCTGAATTCTTATATCTTTTCTTTTGTACTAGCATTTTTGGTTAGGTATTGTATTTTTTTTTTTTGCTTGTACCTGTAGCTTTATCAGAATGAGATGCATGTATCGCACCTCTATCTGTCCCTAGTTGTTCATAGGTGAATGATAAACTGGTAATCCAAGTCAGAAGCCCTCAACAGGCAACAGTCCTCACCTCATCACTAAATATAGATTCTACGGCCATGTTGTGAGCGAATCAAGTCATTTTAGAACGACTCTGGTACTCAAGATCGAATAAAATGCGATTTCAGTAATGCCAATAGAATTCATTTTGTTCAATCGGCAAGTAAAATAGGTATGCCTTCGCTTTTTTCTTTCTCTGTGCATATTGTACTTACCTTATTTTTCTTCTTAATACAAAACCATTTAAGGAAATTAAAAAAAAAAAATCATGCATCAAAGTTTGTTTTCCATTTTTTTTTTTCAATTTTATACCATTTATCGTCCAAAGAGATATACCCGAATATGTCCAAGTGTATTGCAATTAGACCTGTCAATGGATCGAATTCGGATCGGATCAATTAAATCCAAATCCAATTTGTTAAGAAATCGGATTATCGGATTCGGATTCTAATCGGGTTATTGGATTTTATTTTCAATCCATATCCTGTTAATATCGAATTTTATTTTCAATCCATATCATGTTAATATCGGATTCGGATCATAATCGGATTATTGACAGGTCTATTGATAAGGATGACAAAAACTCCCGATCCGCGATCCGAATCCGATAATTCGACGAATTTTTACTTAGTTAATTCATATTCAAATTTCTTCATTATAGGATATTTGATCCGATTATCTAATTAAAAAAATACAAAAATTAATAAATACTGAAACACTAAAAGTATTCACACTTTTAATAATTGTATCTATGATCAATCATTATTAATAAATAATTAAATAATTAACAACTAACATTTATATACATGTACAGTATTAAATATATACACATAAAAATATCAAATATATTTATATATAACTAACATTTATATAAATATATTATATATTATATATCGGATCAGATTGGCATAAATCAAAATCCAATTTGTTAAGAAATCGGATTATTGGATTCGGATCCTAACGGGTTATCGGATTTTATTTTCAATCCATATCTGGATAATTGGATCGAATTCAGATCAAAATTCGATCCATTGACAGATCTAATTGCAATCCATCCTCCATCAGCTTGTGGGACTAGAAACACAGAATAAACGTTCAGTCCAATTATTCTATTCGAGGTATTATCAGCTTGAACAGGACCTGGTGTCCATGAAATAGGGAGAAATGATATGAAGCAAGGCAGGAATAATGAATTCTGTAATGGCCAGCATATGGGATCTATGAGGGCATGTTCATCCTCGGGAGAAGGAGTTTTTTCTGGCATTCCGGTAACGGATTTCTTTATATAAGGATTGACTTACGAATCGAGTCGATGCGTCATTGCCTGGGCCTAGCTTGCCCTTTCTCTTGTTCGGATACAACTACTGCGAATTGAGAAGCATCGGACCTAGTTGGATGTTCTTACCCGCCGGTAGAGGCTTCAGAGACTGCTTTATATCTTGGAGTTTCATGGCTTGCTCCCCTCGGTAGCCACATAGGAGCAAGAGACTTGGGGGGATAAGTACTAGTTGGGAGGTCATCCCTGGTGGTTTAGTCTGACTGGCAAGAGCCCCTTCTTCCATGATGGGGGATTCGAATCCAAATGATTTCTATTTGACTATTGAACCGGTTGGAATAGATGAATAGTTTGCCTCTAGTGCTTACCTCTGATCGATTGATAGAAAGGATTGACTGGATTCGGAATAAAGATATGGGCGACTAGACCGGGATAGCTCAGCTTAATGGCTTCTATCGGTACCAGATCCCCAATATTCTCCAATTGCTGCTAATGAAGGGTCCACCAATTGATATTAAGATGCACCTCCCCTTCGGATGGATGGGAACGAGAACAACGGAAGATGACCTGGGAGACGAAGGATCACTGTCTCTACTTACGTCTTTATGAGTGTTGGCTCACTTATGAGGTTGGGTTTGGCCCACGCCCACCTGCTTCTGCGGTTTAGGGATCATCGACAGTTGCAAATGTTGGGAGCCTAGACTTTAAGTGATAAGGGGAAGATAAGTGAAAACATGGATAGTTGTGCCCTGGGACATGGGAATGGGATAGAGACAAAGAAATAGAATATGGTGGGGCTTAGCTAGCAATTGATCACCTTGGCTCGGACTTGGAATACATTAGTTCGATTACCAATATCAGGGAACTAGATATGGAGGTGAGTGCCTTTGGTGGCAAGGAATTGGATTCTTATTTGCCTCTATCCGATCCCGGGACCACTTATCCCTGTTCGTTTCATTAAGCTTCCGTTAATCGCCTTGGTCCATCATTAGATCCTGTGGGTTCGGGCATTCCTTACTTATTATTAGTGAGCTAGGGTCAACCAGTGTAGAAGAATACTTGGCCAATTGAGCTCTCGTTCTTTACATCCGACCAGATGCAGAAAAAAGAGATGGGGTACTTCAATTTCATTTCGTACCGGCAACATTTATTCTCGGTTACTACTATTTCGGAAGATTGAGAATGGTATCGGCTTGCTCCACCTTCCTCGAATTCCTTTATTGATGGCCCAGCATTGCAATAACTCATTGTATCCAGTATTGGCTGGGAGGCAGGCAGAGGATGAATTATGGATCCAACACAATAATAGAATTGTTTAGTCTTAGATTTTTTATTTCAAATCTTGTATATCTAGATAAGTATGTATCTCTCCAAAATATATGCAATAAGGTCTTTGTATTCGACTTAATCCTTTTAGTAAAAGATTGGGCCGAGTTTAATTGCAATTCAATTAAGAGAACGAACGATAATTACTAGATTACAAAGTATCCATTGCTTCGAATTCAAATTTGATCTCCTTCCATACCTCACAAGCAGCAGCCAGTTCAGGACTCCATTTACTAGCCTCATGGATAATTTCATTACCCCCACGAGCAAGATCGCGTCCCTCATTACGAGCTTATACACATGCTTCTAGAGCGACTCGGTTAGCTATGGCACCCGGTGCGTTTCCCCAAGGGTGTCCTAAAGTTCCTCCACCGAACTGTAGTACAAAATCATCCCCAAAGATCCCCTATTACACTTATAGGCAGAGCATAGGCAGGCAAGAATTAATTATCTCAGTGAACACCAATAGACTGAGCACTTCAATCATAACACCTATTTCTTTTGTTCCGACAGCAGCGGGAACAATAGCACCTACGGTTAGACCGGATCGAGAGTCAGACCTAAAGGGATCACCAGTCATGGCAAATAGCAAAAAAGACGAGCTTGCAGTTTAGATCGAGCACATGGGGCTCCTGTTAAGACAGTAAGGGGGCTGCTTACACTTCTTCATTTTAAGATTACTGAGATCGAGCGAGGAAAACCAGTAATTGAAGTTGGCTTCGAGGTCTCATCTGAAGATAATCATATGGAATGCGTTTAAGGCTACTTCCTTCTTCTCCAATCGCACTGGAAATGAAGGAGAGGATGCCCTTAATAAAGGAAATGGGGCATACTTTTTTAGTCTGCTTTACTCTTTTAGAGTTTTTCCAAGAGACCTTTGATCACTAATTCCAGTGTCGTATAGGATTTCTCCAACTACGCACTCTGTGGTGGATACAACTTAAGGAGTAAGAAAGGGCTTTAACTATATATAGAAAGAAGGGGCGGAAAAGAAGTACCAGAAGAGATCCTTAAAAGACTTCCCTATAGGGAGTCCGGGCCGTTAAAGGTACATTCACCTAAAGCATGAAAGATTGAATTTGATAAGGAGGCCTTAGATGAAAGAAGACTTGAAGCTCAACAACGGAGTCGAGACAAAGAAAAACTATATAGTTCTATTTGAACTTATTTTTGTCAATGTTAGAACTACTAGAACAGAAAGCCATAGCCCTCACAGCACTTGGAAATTGGATTCAATTTGATATTGAATAAATAGATTTTATCTTTTTCCTATGAGAGATGGAATCAAAGCCTTACCGTCTTTCGAGAGCATCCGCGGAAGAGAGGCTTCTATAGTAAGGTATCGAGAGGAGTGATGAATCATCCCCCAAAGCATCGGTTTAATCACCATTTAGCATACTATCGTTGCGTTGGCCAATAAAAAAAATGACTCTAGTGGTGGTTCCATTTCCCTTCCTACCTTTAGTTCTCCTTGAGAATCAAAACTGACCCCAACCTGGCAAGAGGAGTCAAGAGGAAGTGGCTACTTAGAAGATCAATGAATGGCAAAAAATCACTATTGTTATATTGTAAGAGTAAGATAGTGTGTAATACCCCGTATTTAATGAATATTTATTCCCTTAATTATTTAGGATGGCATATTCGGTGTTTAAATTATTGAATGAGGCTATCTTAGTCTTTTTAACTCTAGTAGGTTATAATGAAATTTTGTGATCTGAAGGGGGGCAAGGTTGTCATTAATGTTTGGGCAGTTTGGTGATTTATGCATATTACAAGGTTAGTTTGGACATTTCCCTAACCCTAGCATCTTCTATATAAGCATCATTAACTTCAGATCTAGCCCCCATCTTATTTATGCTACTACTTCTTCTTCTTCATCAATTATACCCGAAATTGTGAGGGTTGAGAGGTCGAGAGCTTAGAATTGGTTTGGATCTATACTTGTGGTGGATTCAGCTCTACATTACAGGCAAGACATATGTTCTACTCTTCCTCTTTGTACTAAAATTTCGTAGCCTTTACTTTGTGCATCTATAATCTGCTAAATAATATTTTTCATATATGTATATGTATGTGTAAATCATGTTCATATATGACTTTTATATATTCTATTTATACGTATATGTATAGATCCGTAGGTATATATATAGATCTTGTATATATGTATAGATTCGTGGATCTATATAGGCATATATGTATAGATCTGTTAGAGTATATTCATATTCATGTTTATTTATGTGACTTATATATTCTATTTATACATATATGTATAGATCCATAAATATATATATAGATCTTGTATACATGTAGAGATTCGTGGATCTATATAGGCATATATGTATAGATCTGTTAAAGTATATTCATATTCATGTTTATTTATATGACTTATATATTCTATTTGTACATATATGTATAGATCCGTAAGTATATATATAGATCTTGTATACATGTAGAGATTCGTGGATTTATATAGGCATATATGTATAGATCTGTTAGAGTATGTTCATATTCATGTTTATTTATGTGATGATATATATTCTGTTTATATGTATATGTATAGATCCATGATCATATGTACAGATCTTGCATATAGGTAGAGATTAGTAGACTTATATAGACATATATGTACAAATCTGTTAGAGTATATTTATATTCATATATATATATGATGATTTATATTCTGGTTATACATATATGTACAGATCCATGATTATATGTATAGATCTTGTATATATATAGAGAGATTTGTGGTGATATATTGATATATGCATGAGACTATGTTTATATCTAGCTATACATACAAATCTGTTTTTACCATGTGTAGCTATACATGTATGGATTCTTGGTTATGTGCCTTGTTGGTATGATTATGATGATGTGTATATGGTTGGAACTTAGTATAAATATCTGAATACATAAATATTTTAGGTTTCAATGTTGACAAAGATTTCAAAACTGTTATTAGAAAAATCAGATTAATGTAAGAAATTTATAAACATAATTATATTAAATGGTGGTATATTAGTGACTATATTTATAGTTAAATATATTATTATTTTATAATATAATTTTGGGATTAGGTGTCACTAGGAAAGGGGATGGATTTTGGTACTCTGCTTGGGATCATGTAGAGTTGTACTTGCTCGTGGGTTTAACCCACATTTTTGTTGTTTCAGGTCCTCGACAGTTTCCCTAGCAGGGTTGAGGACTTCATATCTATCCGTCCAGTTCTATCATATTTTCCTTCCACTCCAGGGTAGGATCCGATAAATGTCATACGTTGTATTTCTTATAAGTGTGTTTCTAGGGGTCCATGTTTATGGGATTTCCAAGTTGTACTGTATGGGACTTATTTTATTTAAGGATGTATTGGGAGTGGTCTTCTTCATGTATAAGTTGTATCCTTATTTTGTTATTGTTGTTATTATTATATTTTTATTTTATGTCTTATATTCTGTGCTTATGTTATCAATTATTGATGCTCCTAGTTTTCTGTGTATGGGCCTGGCCAACCTATACATGGAAATTTGGGGGTGTCACATAGTGCATCCAGTATAAGTCAAAAGAGAAGGCAAGACTATCTTGCAGGGCAAGTGAATAGGAAAACTTCTAGCAATCGTCGACAATATGTTAGCATCTCTCAACAAATGCGCAAGGAGTCGAATGAATAAACAAGAAGAAAAACAGAAAGAACAGCTAAAGTAACGTAAAGGCCAGAGCCGGTTTCACAACGTTGATTCACGAATTTGAGAAGTTGGGCATGCAAAATAGCCCTAATTAAAAGTTGCGTCAATCAAGTCATTTTTTCCATTAGTGTAGAGGTCCAATCTTTCAGGGCTTCTTCGTTCTTGTAGAGCGATCTTAGCGGTATGAACGTGTTAACGCGGATAACGTTCTGAGCGGAAGGGTGTCCTCCAACACTTCTATCTAACGTTGCCTATAGAGAACTTCGCCGGTGGGCTCTAGTACCACATATTTCCTAATCTATTTTACTCCTATCATCGAAGCAAGATCTTCTTTCCTTGCTTGAGGTGAAGGTACCTTCATTGGTATTGGCGAATAAGTGTTATCGCCGGCTCCCTTAGAGCAGCTCGAGAAAGGGCTAGGAATTTAGATCCTTATCTGATGTCTTTTCGCTCCTTATGCCAGCGGGATAATCTAATAGGTTAAAGTGGATAAGGCTCTCCCGAGTGAAGGTTATATGCCAGAACTTCGAGATATTTTATTGTTGAGTGTCTATAATAGAGGGGGAACTACCGCCGCCAACGGGGCTTACTTTAAGGCCGCGAAGGTCTTTCGAGCAGAAGAGTCCACGATGCATTGCTACTATCATATTCCTTAAGGAATGCGTTATTCAGGTCTCTCAATGACCCCGTATTGAGTCTCATGGGCAAGAGAGATCTTCCAGATGAGCAAGAGAAGCAGGAACTGTATCGGGCCCAGACCCATTTAGCTTCTTCCCCTCAAAAAGAAATATCGTAAGTAGAAAGGTGGTTTGCCCGCAGGAATATCAAAATAAGAACAACAGGTTGTAGCAACGATGATCGTACTGTAAATTTAGCCTTCCAATAAGTCTACGATATGTAGAAGGATTGTCTAACAATTCTCCATCAGAGTCATTGAATTTCCAATTTCCTTATGACCACCAAAAAGGCCTTCTCATGAGCTAGACTCGAACCAACACCTCTGGAATTCAAAAGAAAATCCAGCGAACTACCTTTATTCTAATTGTGACTTTGGGTAACCCGGTTCCTCTACTTGCTTGCTCTATCTGAGTACATCCGAGGGGGCGCTTTATTGCAAGCCCCAAGCAGACTAGGGTTGCTTGTTTTCACTACCGACATGAAGACTCATTTTGGTGGCTGGCTGTTACTACAGATTTCCCAGTAATCGTAAAGTTGCTATATACAACTCCTTTTAAGTCTTTTGCTTTCATGTTATATGTGAACTCATCGCAACTTTTAACGATATATCAGAATTTTGTGAGCTAAAAGAACTTGCAATAAACTGCCACTTTGTCCATGCATATGTGAACACATTTTGCATTCATGTTATATGTGAACTCATGGCAACTTTTCACGATATATCAGCTCAAGAAACAAGTTGCGATGACTTGAGGATGTAAAATATTTTGTAAGTATTACATATCCGACAATAAGAGCCCGTGTATAGTGTATATAACAGACATATATGATGTATATAGTGTATACATACACATATAAATCTTCCCGTACGTTCGGCTTGGTTAGCTATAAATATTAGCCACGAGCTAGCCATGCACGAAAATGAAACACATTAGTGCAAGTCAATTTATATTGCAGCATACAGAATAGCAGAAGTTAGAATTTAATTATATATATAGAGAGAGAGATGTATGTATATGTAGTTTGTGGGTTGAAAATTCAATAATATAAGTTGTTTTAATAGCACTCCAAGAAAAAAAAAAACCCAAAATCTATTAGACATTGAAAATGTTTGAAGTATGTATGTGAACTAACATCTTTGTAGTCATTAAAAAAGTTCCTACTTTTTCATCTCTTATGTCAACTCCATTTATCAATCCTAAGAAATTCTCACTTGTTTGAACTATTAACCTGAAGATATATATATATATATATATAATGATCATCATAGTTCAGAAAGCTATTAGCAATAATTTAGCAAGGAGTCATGTGTATGATTTTGGTAAAATGTGTGACAATTATTACACAGAAATCTGGCGAAGTATAACTTATTAACTTCTAACATTATTAACTTCTAAAAAAAAAAACATTATTATGATCCACATGCATGATGTCTTGTATCCACATGCATTATTATACTTACAGAGTTATATGTATATTGAATTAGGAAGAAGATCTAAATGATATCTCTTGGGATTTTTAACTCACATACTTCCAAATATCCGCGTCACTAAGTGTATGAAAACAAGTAAAAGAAATTGAGTGTATGAAAACAAGTAAAAGAAAAATAATAATAAAGAAAGATCCACGTGAATAATGATACATAGTATGAGTAACACAAGGAAAATGGGTATCTGATATGCGTGATTAGACCTGTCAATTGATCGGATTTTGATCCGAATTCGATCCAAATCCGATCCGATTAGCCGGATATGGATTGAAAATAAAATCCGATAACCTGATTAGGATCCGAATCTGATAATCCGATTTCTTAACAAATTGGATTTGGATTTTTGTTATCCGATCCGATAATAACCCGATCCGATATAAAATATATTTATATATATAAATATATATTTGATATTTTTAAGTGTATATATTTAATACTGTACATGTATATAAATGTTAGTTGTTAATTATTTTATTATTTATTAATAATGATTGATCATAAATACAATTATTAAAAGTGTGAATAATTTAGTGTTTCAGTATTTATTGATTTTTGTATTTTTTTAATTAGATATTCGAATAAGATATTCTATAATGAAGAAATTCGAATATGATTTAACTAAGTGAAAATCCGTCGAATTATCGGATTCGGATCGCGGATCACGGATCGGGAGTTTTTGTCATCCTTATCAATAGAACTGTCAATAATCCGATTATGATCTGAATCCGATCCGAATCCGATATTAACCGGATATGGATTGAAAATAAAATCCGATAATCCGATTAGGATCCGAATCCGATAATCCGATTTCTTAACAAATTGGATTTGGATTTAACTGATCCGATTCGAATGCGATCCATTGACAGGTCTATGTGTGATACTCGGTTCACCGTGTCTTTCCAAGGAAAAGAGAGAGAGAGAGAGAGAGAGAAATAAAAAAAATAAAAATTAAAAAGAATTGTTTAAAAAAATACTCACATTACAAAGATGTTGTTAGAGGTCTTGGACACTTGTCCATCATCTGATCTAGATGGAAAAGTGTTTGAATATATAAAGGACGGGATGGTAGACTTATTTACTAACTTAAATTTTTGGATCAAAGCATGAAGCATCTGATTCGTTAC
This sequence comes from Cornus suecica, assembly GCA_963922005.1. Taxonomy (NCBI): domain Eukaryota; kingdom Viridiplantae; phylum Streptophyta; class Magnoliopsida; order Cornales; family Cornaceae; genus Cornus; species Cornus suecica. The sequence continues at coordinate 80,928,258 of OY998241.1, forward strand.
AAATGTCATCATTAGCATCGGAACCTAGATCACCTCTATAAATAGTTGACATATATTTGAAAATAATAATTTTCATAGTTATCCTTCATAATTTTAAGAGCCAAGCAGATTCATATCATGAATTGTTTTTCAAATTTATAGAAATATTTTTAAAATTTTAAAACAAATGTAATTTTTTTTTATTAAGCCACATAAGGTGTTGAAGGAACATATTAACAAGTATTATTCTAAAAAAAAAATTATATTGTACTTAATTTTAAAAATCAAAACATCCATCATTTTTCACTAGTACTGTGTATTGAAATGCATATTCTACAAGTATCACTTACTCCAAAGATAAAAAAAGGTATAAAACACAATAAAGAGTAATGACACACATGGCCAAGTGGTCACATTTACCTAATACATATACATGATAATAATATATATACGTGGGTCACGGTTCTCGCTATCATAAATTAATGTAACTTGCCCATATAAAATAATTCATACAAAAATAAAACACAATAATTCATATATTGGAGTTGTCAAAGACCTTTGCTTCGTTGGCCGTTTCAATGTTTGACTAGCTATACAAACAGTGTTGAATCATCAAATGTCAAAGTAAAATTCCTCAACTCCCAAGGAGCCAAAAATAAAGACTGAGATAGATGGATTCACAAATATTAACCCATTCACAAAAAATAAAAAGTCCACATCAGGAACCAATTCAATTCAAACCTTCAATACTACATACATAGACCTCTCCAGTCTTCTCTCTGTATATTCCTCTATATATACCCCATAAAAGTACCATACATAACCATTCACTACACAAAAACCATCAATATCTCATCAACCTTCCAAGTTTTGAACACCCTTTTATACAAAAAAAAAAAAAAAAAAAAAAACTCATTAGCCACAACAAAAACATCAAAAGTGACCATTAAAGAAGGACTTAAACATGGCAAGCCTTCAAGCTTCAAGTGTGATTTCTTCATCCACTTCTCTTTCTTCGTGTTGTCGAAGAACCATAATCAGAGGGACCATCAATCTACCAACTCTGCGGCCTAGCCATCTCGCTCTTCCAAACCTCTCAACTAGAGGTTTGGTGGAGGAATTGGATGAGTTGAGAAATGGTTACACAAGTACAAGCACTACCTACATTAAAAAGCATTCAAATTCCCCGAAAAGAATCTATACTAATGCTGCTGATCCCGAAGTGATTGCTAAGCTTTACGCGATCATGGAGGCCGTGGCAGACAGAGTAGAGATGCATAACAACATTGGAGAGCAGAGGAACAACTGGAACAGCTTGCTTTTAACATCCATAAATGCAATCACACTTGGTGCTGCAACTATGTGTGGCATTGCAGCTTCAACTGCTAATTTTGGTGCCCCTAATGTGGGACTCAAGCTCTCTTCTACTCTATTGTATTTGGCAGCTACTGGGATGTTGTTCATCATGAACAAGATTCAACCTTCCCAACTTGTCGAGGAACAGCGAAACGCTGCCAGATTGTTTAAGCAGCTTCAAGGCCAAATTCAAACAACCATAGCCATTGGCATACCAACAGTTACTGATGTGAAGGACTTCATGGACAGAGTTTTGGCTCTTGACAAGGCCTACCCACTGCCTCTACTCGGCGCGATGCTAGAAAAATTCCCATCCAAGGTTGAGCCTGCAGTGTGGTGGCCACAGCAGCGACGACGACAGGCAAAAGGGCTTAGTCAGAGAATGGAAATGAATGGCTGGAATGGAGAGTTGGAGGCGGAAATGAGAGAGATAGTGGGCGTTTTGGAGCGGAAGGACAAAGCGGATTATTTGAGATTGGGCGAAAAAGCGTTGAAACTTAATAAAGTGTTAGCTATTTCCGGCCCTTTACTAACCGGCATAGCAGCTATAGGCTCTGCTTTTGTGGGAGCTCCTTCTCAATATGGTTCGTTGGCGGCTGTGATTGGCGTCGTTGGTGGCGCATTGGCAAGCATTGTGAACACATTAGAGCATGGTGGGCAAGTGGGAATGGTGTTTGAGATGTATCGTAGCAATGCAGGGTTTTTTAAGCTGATGGAAGAGTCTATCGAATCGAATTTGAGGGAAAGAGAAGTCGAAAGAAGAGAGAATGGTGAATTGTTCGAAATGAAGGTGGCTTTGCAGCTGGGAAGGAGCTTATCAGGGCTAAAGGACTTGGCTGCTTCTTCAAGAAAGAGGGAGCTGATCAGTGAAGAGTTTGCAAGCAAACTTTTCTGACTCTTCAGTGGTTCATCTTCAGTTTTGTGACAATTTTTGTAGTAGTACATACTTGTACATGTGTTTAACACTAACGCCCATAGATCAACTAATTAATAGAATTGGTTAATTGATACATTTATTCAATTTATTGACATCTTGTGAAAATTAAATTGCTCATTATTTTTCTTTTTTGCATCCAAACAAACATTAACTCTATATAACGATAGTGCTATTAAATCAATAAAGGTCTAATAATAAAAATAAGTTATTCTAAAAATATTAAATTGTACTTGAAAAGATACATGTTAGGAATTAATTTTCTTTTCATTGCTAAAGAATTAATTTCGTCCAAGATCATACACAAAAAAAATCAACAACTCTTTTTTATTAAGCAATAACAATACTGAACAAGAAAATATCATTCATAAATCTACCAATTTTACTTTCTCTCTCTCCCTCTCTTTTCTCACATTTTTACTTTTCTTTATTGTTAAGCTACAAAACCCTAGTCATCAGACTCCAATATATATAGAAGAAGCAGAGTGGTGAACAAGTCAATCCAAAAAGGAAGTTCCTAATATAACAATCTCTTTGAAAAATTAAATAACCAAATTTTGTTGATCCTTAAGAAAATGAGCCGCCAATCATAACATCACTTAAATTTCGCCATATCCTAACAATAACAAATACGAATAATATCGATATTAAATGCGAATGTTAGTATATGTAATCATATTAATTATTTTAAAAATTATTATCAATCAAGCCACATATCGTGTATAAACTAATACAGCAAAATAAAATATTAGTGGAAATCTTGTGAGAATGAAAGTCCAAGATTTTTTAAATTAAAGGGTGCGTTTGGAAACTAGTGTTTTTCGTTTTCGTTTTTTATCTCTTGAGAAAAAAAAAATTCTTGTTCTTGTCCTAATGTAATCCGGAAACAAAAACATGTTCGGTTGGAAATTTTGTCTAAAAAATTTTCGGGAACAAAAAAAAAAACACTTTTTTGAGATTTTTTTGGAATAAAAAGTAGAAAACAAATTGTCAAATGGTGAGATTAAGTTTGACTTGATTGTCATCCCTTGTACAAACCAGCTACAATGTACACTTCCAAGTCTTCCATACAACAATGAACATGACCACTCTGCTGTTGTTCAAAATATTAGCATACAGGAAAAAAAAAATATATATATATATATATATAAATATATAAGTAGTAGCATGTATAAAGACCACATCACCCCAATTCGATTGGGGGTGTCAAGTTGCAGAGGTGGGTGCGTTTGGAAAGCCTGTTTTTTGTATTTGTTTTCTGTCTTCAAATATAAAAATTGTTTTTGTATTTGTCTTTGTTTTTTCAGGAAAAAACTAAAAACAAAAAAGCGTTTGGATGAAGGTGTTTTCACCACTTTTATTTGGTGAAAATTGTATTTTATGGATTTGGTGTTTTCACTGTTTTTACCACCTAAACAGTGAAAAAACTCAAAAAACAACTAAAAGTTGTATTTGGTGTTTTCACCACTTTTACACACTATTCGCAGAAAACAGTTTTCTTGGGGAAAAAACAGTGAACAGTAAACGCGTTTGCCAAACTTGTTTTTTTTTTTAGTCTTGTGAACAGTAAAAAAACAAAAACAAAAAACAGGGTATCCAAACGGACCCCCAGGGTTTGTGTTGGTGGTGTTGTCGATTTGCAGTGGTGGGAGTTTGTGGTGTTGTCCATTTGCAGTGGTGGGGTTAGGGTTTGGAGGTTGAAGATGGCGGTTAGGGAATCTGCAACAATTATTTTTTTTTTTAGGTGAGAACAAACAGTGCCGAAAGCAAAAAAAACACCATTTTTGTGTTCTCAAATTTTGAACTAAGGGTGAGAAAACGTTTTTTTACTGTTCATGAAAACAAAAACCATCAAAGGCTCCCAAACGCGATTTTGTTCCCGTGAACAGTGGAAAAAAATAAGAACAAAAACGAAAACACCAGTTTCCAAACGCACCCTAAGAGTTATTTTACTGTAATTTAAATAAGAAGAGGTCTTGAAAACGAATAAGTTAAAAACTCAAGGACCCAATAAGAAATAGTCTTTTCTAAAGAAAAATAAACAATATCTATATGTCAGCACTTACCAGTCTCTCCAATTCTTCTTCTTGATCTCTCTACTCGATAACGATTCACACATTTCTCATCAATACCGTCAAATTCTCCAATAAACAACCCTAGACCTCTATAATCTGAAATCTGAACCATCAAAATGATTCAACTTCTGTTCGTGGTGATATTGATAGAGGTGGTTCTCATCGTGATGTTCGTGTTCAAGACCCCTCTGAGGAAGTTGGTGATCCTGAGTTTGGATCGCCTGAAACGCGGCCGCGAACCCATTGTGGTCAAGGCCCTAAACGCATGTGTCAGAGTCGGGTATGATCGGCTGACTTGTCTTCAGAACTGCTCGCCACAGCTGCTCTTCCGGTTACTGTATACCTATCTAGGTAATACATATTTTTCTTCAGAGTACCTCTCATTGCCACGAATGCACCTCGAACAACATTCAGAACTCCACCTTCCATGGTCACCTTGTAACCGTTGGAGTCTAAAACCCCTAATGAAATGAGGTTTTTCTTCAGGTCTGGAATATACCTGACATTAATGAGTTTTCTGATTGTACCGTTGTGCATCTTCAGATGTATTATTCCGATCCCTTTGGTCTGACAGGTGTTGTTGTTGCCCATTAGCACAACTCCTCCATCCAGCTCCTCGAAACTAGAGAACCCGTTCCTTTTCGGACACATATGATAAGAACAACCTGAATTAAGAATCCATCTATCAGACTGATCAATGTCTGATGATGAAACAGTAAAGGCTGATTCATCTTTGTTTTCCTTTTTTCGGGCAATATTGGCATGTGACTTTTCCAATGCCCTTTCTGGTGACACTGAAAACACTCATCATTCTCTTGCCGTATTTTGGTTGATTCAGATCTGTTTGGTTGTGATCTAGATTTGGACCGCCATATCTCTTTTCCCTTTGATCTGTTATTCGACCTACCTCTGTCTACAGTCAACGCCTCTGATGTATTGTCCCAGTGATCATGTTGATCCTTCTTCCGGTACTCATTGTTTACCAAAGCGTTAGCAACATCTATGTATTTAACCTCATCTTTTCCGTACATTAAAGTTATGGATAAATGATCATAGCTCTCAGGCAAGGAATTCAATAAAATCAAAGCTTTATCCTCATCAAGAATTTCAACAGCTAAATTATGTAAATCTGTAATAAGTTTGTTGAAATTGTTTGAGTGTTCGATTATAGGAGTACCTTTCATTTACTGGAATCTGAAGAGCTTTGACTTCAGATTCAGGCGATTTTCAGAACTTTTCGTCATGCATTTGTCCTCTAATTTCTTCCACAGATCCGCCGCCATATTTTCTTTCATCACAAAACATTTCTGATCTTTTACTAAACACAATCGGATTGTGTCGCAAGCTTGACGATTGACAAATGTCCTGTCTTCATCTGAGATATCCTTGGGCTTAGATCCAAAGCAATCTAGGAATCATCTCGAAATAGAAGATCTTGGACTTCGCATTGCCACATGCCAAAGTTATTGGTGCCGTCGAATTTCTCCACCTCAAATTTCGCATTTAACAGCATGGTTCTTCTCATAGAACCGCTCGTCCCAATAGTATTTTTGGCCTCTAATTGCTCGGTATCCTATACTTCAGTCATGACTTGAAATAACAGATATAAAAAATTGATGAATTTAACTCACCAACTAGGAGCAATAAAACATCAAACCGGGTTTTCCAAAATTAGAGTACTAATTTCGAAAAATGGAGCCCACCGTTGAATTTGGAACGGTCGATTTAGCTAGGATCGACCTTTCATTTACTCAAAATGGACTTAAAATGAGCTAGGAATGGCCAAAATAATGTAGAAGGCCAAAAATGTAAATTTCCGGAAAGGTGATGACGTGGCAGTCTTAGAGAGTGACATATGGCAGCGTCAAATTCCTCCCAATTTCTTGCCAAAATATCGTATCGCCAATTTCTCGTGCCAAAACTCGTCAATTTATCGTATCGCCAAAAAATCGGCAATTTATCGTATCGCGAATTAATCGCCGGAAAAAGTCGTATGCGTCGAAAAAAACTACCGGAAAAACCAAATCTCGCCGGAGAAGGCGCGTGGGCGCGTGACGCCGATGAAACTCACATGCGTTTCTTCTTGGAGTGCGTGAGGACGCATCCGGACTCCTATGGGGCTAAATTTTATACCATGGCGTTTGTCTCTGAACGGGCTTTCCAACGGTATATTATATGTTGTGTGTTTGATGCGTTAACATGTTCGAAATAGGCTCGAAAATTGCAACTCTATTTTGAACAAAAATGGCTCTAATACCAATTGTTGAACCTAAATGTTAATCAAACACATACAAACATATAGACACAATGATTTATACGTGGTTCCCCAAAAAATGGGTACATCCACAGAGGGGTAGGTCAATATATTTGTGGAATTCTCTCTCACCCTCACACTTGTTCTCTTTGCACAGATTAAGCTTAAGTTTTCCTTCATATATCAACCCATATATATAGGGCTTGGAGAAGAAGAAACTCAAAATGATCACAACAATTCTTTACAACTCTCATCTTTGTTACTTGCATCATTGCTTCCATCACCTTGACTTTCCTTGAGTCATAATTCCCACACTATAAGCATTTGTAACAGTTCACTCGAACACGTGGTATGATATTGTCCGCTTAATTTAGGCCCCGCCCGCACAATTTTGTTCCTAAACTTCCTCTAAAAAGTTTCATACCAATTAGAAAATCTAATGAAAATATCTTTTCGATGAGTTTGCGGAAACAAATTGGTTGAAATGAATTCAAGTGTGTAAATATCTTTTCAACATTTTTTTAATTACAGCACACTAAACGGGTTTCAATATACTTTTTCAATATGTTAATCATGCATGCAACTTTTCTCAGCCAAACATAATTCGGGGAAGGGTTTCTTGAATATGTTTAAGGAAATCACGAACAAGCATGCTAAAGAGGCAATTACATGGTCTTAGCAAGAAAAAAAGGCTATAAAACCAACAAAGAGATAAAACCTGAATATGTCACTGTATAACAATCCATCTTCCATCAGCTTGCTCTTCATTACATTCACTTTTTGGACCTCATGCATGCAAATTTAGAAAGTTGTGAGCTAAAAAAAACTTGCAAATAATTTTATATTTTGCCCATGCATCTGTGAACACGTTGTACATTCAATTATATATGGATAATACTTTTTTTTTTTTTTAAGTTAAGCATTTGCTCACACACACTGACTCACCGAGGCTAGAATCCTTGACCTCCCATTGAGGAGTAAGGGCTTGGCACCGCTTGAAAATGGCATTATGGTCATAATTAAAATTTCATATGGACACTTATTCGTAGTGAGAAATTAGAGCCAACGAAAATAGAATATTGTAAGTGTTAAATTTCACTCACATCAAAAACATATCTTATTCAGGCTCAAATGGCCATATTTATACATTTTTGCGCTCTTGGATCATGGCCTAAGTTCATGGGGTCATGACCCACTCTCTTAATAACTACCCACTCCCTTTAGGTAGTGGGTTGTTGCTCCCTTTTTAAGGGAATGGCCTAATGTTGATGGTCCCACTTATACTTGGTGGGCTCAATATATGGGTTATTCAATATTTACATTTTACATGGGCTCGACACTTCTTGGGCCTAATACATGGGCCTGGGCCTATAATTTTCACAATCTACAAATATAATCCAATTAACCCTTGGAAGCAGATCTGATCCATGTTTAAATGTAGGCTTGAAAAGGGTATTATGGTCATAATTAAAAATTCATACGGACACTTAGGCCCTGTTTGGTAGGTGGTCTGGTCCCAGGTGGTCTGGTCTGGTCTTGCGTTTTATGGGACCAGACCGTGTTTGGTAGCATTGGTCCCAAATTTTTGGTTAGACCAAGTAAGACCAAATCATACCAAAATGACCTCATTTCAGACAAAAAAAAGGTGGTTCCTGGTGGTCCGGTCTGGTCTTATTAATAAAATATATTTATAAATAATTAAAAATGAATAAATAATAATAAAAAATTATTAATAATAAAAAATTAAATAAAACATATTTTAAAAATAAAATATAAATAATAAATAATAAACAATAAACAAAATGAAATAAATAATACCTAATAATAATAAAAAATGAATATAATAATAATAAATAATTAAAAATGAATAATTAATAATATAAATAATAAATTAAATAAAACATAATAATAATAAAAAATGAATACAATAATAATAAATAAATATAATAATAATAAATTAATAAAATAAATAATAAATTACATAAAACATATTTAAAAATATAATAAAAATAATAAATAATAGACAAAATGAAATAAATAATAATAATAAATAAATATAATAAAAAAAATAATAAATAGATATAATAACAAATAATAAGTAAATATAATAATGAATAAATACTTTATAATAATAATAAAAAATGAGTATAATAATAATAAATTAATAAAATATATTTTTAAATAATTAAAAATGAATAAATAATTTATAAATAAAATGAATTAAATAATGAAATAATAATAAATAAATAGAATATATTTATAAATTAATATATAAATTAAAAAATAATAATTTAATAATATAAATAATAAAATATATTATAAAGTGAAGAAATAATAAATAAAGAAATAAATAATACATAAATAAATAATATAATAAATAATAAATAAATAGTAAGACTAGACCGTATAACAAACAGACTTTTTCATATCATATTAGACCACACCAGACCACACCAGACCAGAAAAACCGCCTACCAAACATGGCCTTAATTGTAGTGAGAAATTAGAGCCAACCAAAATAGAATATAATCCAATGAAAGAAGATCTGATCCATGTTTAAATGTAGAACACATATCAATATTTTATTGAGCCACGTAATATTTAATTAGTCTTTCTTAAACAAAAGACCAAAAGTTTTTGGTCAACCTGTTTATGTTTGTGTACACAATAGACTATATACATGCATGCATCATATATATATATATATATAGTATGTTTGTTTGGTACAGACACGGGAATTGATTGTGTTCAAAATGGCAGAGGTGAGCTCACACATCTCATTTCACCTTTGTGATGTTAAAGGTGGCTCACCTCCCTGCTTAAAAGTTGGCTCACAATTTGCGATTTGTATCCGAGAAATTTATGATAATAGGATTTAACACCAATATCGTTCAAGTCCGTTAAAACGTTATCCCAACTGCAACAGTCATAACATGACGAATATGATCCATTGATCAGTCATCCATGAACAAATAATTTTACATCATCAACTCATCGTGACTTTAAACCATAAATCAGCGCAAGAAACAAACTTTTGAATGCTCTCTCATGGAAGAGGTGAAAATTGACATGACGAATACGATCCATTGAATTCTCATGAATCATGCACGAAAATATAATTAAATGCAGCACACAGGATACAAAGTTGGTGCGGATGGTATAAATAAAATGAGATATATATAGAGAAAGATATGTATGTATATGTAGTTTGTGAGTTGATTATCCAATACTAATAAGTTGTTCTAGTAGCACTATCCTTGTATATAGTTAATGTTCACTCAGCATTCATTGGAATGTGTCATGCATTCCAATGGCAGCACCCCCTGTGTGTTGCTTTTGGTCCAGCATTTCATTTGAAGTGTTGGGCTTGAGAATTATAACATAATGTTTAATTTTTAGGAGCATAAAAAAAAATTATTAGTCCTTTCATGTCTAAATCACCTTTGATGGGCATGAGAACTTGTGATTTTGACCTAAATATACTTTTTCAAGTACTTTCCATTTCCATACTCACTGTGGTTTGCCTTTCTAATTGGACTGTGTAATGCCAAGTCAAAATAATGAGCAAATAAATACTCATAAGATGTCAATAAGTTGAATGAATGAATCAAATTAGCAATTATATTAGTTGATTTATGGACATTGTTAGTGTTAAACACATGTACAAGCATGTACTACAAAATTTGTTACAAAACTGAAGAATCAGAAAAGTTTGCTTGCAAACTCTTCACTGATCAGCTCCCTCTTTCTTGAAGAAGCTGCCAAATCTTTTAGCTCTGATAAGCTCCTTCCCAGCTGCAAAGCTACCTTCATTTCGAACAATTCACCATTCTCTCTTCTTTCGACTTCTCTTTCCCTCAAATTCGATTCGATAGACTCTTCCATCAGCTTAAAAAACCCGGCATTGCTACGATACATCTCAAACACCATTCCCACTTGCCCACCATGCTCTAATGTGTTCACAATGCTTGCCAATGCACCACCAACCACGCCAATCACCCCGGCCATCGAACCACAGTGAGAAGGAGCTCCCACAAAAGCAGAGCCTAGAGCTGCTAGGCCGGTTAGTAAAGGGCCGGAAATAGCTAACACTTGGTTAAGTTTCAACGCTTTCTCGCCCAATCTCAAATAATCCGCTTTGTCCTTTCGCTCCAAAACGCCCACTATCTCTCTCATTTCCTCCTCCAACTCTCCGTTCCAACCATTCATTTCCATTCTCTGACTAACCATTTTTACTTGCCGTTGTCTCTGTTGTGGCCACCACACTGCAGGCTCAACCTTGGATGGGAATTTTTCTAGCATCACGCCGAGTAGAGGCAGAGGGTAGGCCTTGTCAAGAGCCAAAACTCTGTCCATGAAGTCCTTAACATCAGTAACTGTTGGTGTGCCAATGGCTATGGTTGTTTGAATTTGGCCTTGAAGCTGCTTAAACAATCTTGCAGCGTTTCGCTGTTCCTCGACAAGTTGGGAAGGTTGAATCTTGTTCATGATGAACAACATCCCAGTAGCTGCCAAATACAACAAAGTAGAAGAGAGCTTGAGTCCCACATTAGGGGCTCCAAAATTAGCAGTTGAAGCTGCAATGCCACACATAGTTGCAGCACCAAGTGTGATTGCATTTATGGATATTGAAAGCAGGCTGTTCCAGTTGTTTCTCTGCTCTCCAATGTTGTTATGCATCTCTACTCTGTCTGCTACGGCCTCCATGATCGCATAAAGCTTAGCCATCACTTCGGGATCAACAGCATTAGTATCGATTCTCTTTGGAGAAATTGAATGCTTTCTAATGTGGGTAGTTGTTGTACTTGTGTAACCATTTCTCAACTCATCCAATTCTCTTGTTGAGAGGTTTGGAAGCGCGAGATGACTAGGCCGGAGCCTTGGTAGATTTATGGTCCCTCTGATTATCGTTCTCCGGCAACATGAGGAGAGAAAAGTGGATGAAGAAAGCTTGAAGGCTTGCCATGTTTAAGTCCTTTGATTGTCACTTCGATTTTTTTTGTGGCTAATGAGTTTTTTGTATTAAAGGGTGTTCAAAACTTGCAACGTTGATGAGGTTGTGATGTTTTTTTGTGTGTAGTGAATGATTATGTTTGGTTGTTTGATGGGGTATTTATAGAGGAAGGGTTGGGATATATAGAGAGAAGAGTGAAGAGGTCTATGTTTATATGTATTCAAGGTTTGAATTGAATTGGTTCATCATGTGGACTGTTTCTTGTGAATGGGTTAATTTGTGATTCCCATATATCTCAGTGTATATGTTTCCTGCTTGGGATTTGGGAGTTGAGCAATTTTACTTCGAAATTAATTATTGAAGTTTGAACACACCATTTTAAGAAGTCAAATCTTGAAACGGCCAACGAAGCAAAGGCCTTTGACAAACTCAACTATTTTGTCTCCCCATTCCAAAAGAAGGTTGCATCATATTAAACTAAAATAATTGAAGTTACTACTATAATTTATGACAATGAGACAAAATCATGGAGAATTTTACTTTATTTTGTTCAATTTCGAATTCAAGTATCCGACACCACTAATTTTTGTATTTTCTTCATTTTATAATGATAAAAATAAAAAAATTCATTAATATCACTATAATAAAATATATTCTCTTAAAAAATAAAAAAGTTCAACTTGGACAACTAATTTGGAACATCGGAAGTAGAATTTATAATATTGTATATTATAGTATTCTAAAAAGTTCTAACGAACACTTATTCTGGAAGTGTCATTTTTCTCAATATATTTGGTCTTGGTTTGGTAGATTTTGTGGCTGGAATCTTCCCTCTATTAGCTTCTCGTTTGGGGATGATGTTGATTGGTTTATTGTGTTAAAATGATCATCTTTGATAATTAAATTTGGTAGAAACAACCGACTTTATGATTCTTCTCAATCGGATGCATATGTCATTGCTCTTCAAACATGTTTAGCTTGCAATTTGTTATTCTTTCTCTTCAAGACTTAAGTTGCATTTTATGAATTCTTATATCTTTTCTTTTGTACTAGCATTTTTTGTTAGGTATTGGGTTTTTTTTTGCTTGTACCTATAGCTTTATTTAGGATGAGATGCATGTATCGCACCTCTATTTGTCCCTAGTTGTTCACAGGTGAATGAGAAATTGGTAATCCAAGTCAGAAGCCCTCAACAAGCAACGGTCCTCACCTCATCACTAAATATGGATTCTACGGCCACGTTGTGAGCGGATCAAGTCATTTTAGAACGACTCTGATACTCAAGATCGAATAAAATGCGATTTCAGTAATACCAATAGAATTCGTTTTGTTCAATCGACAAGTAAAATAGGTATGCCTTCACTTTTTTCTTTCTCTGTGCATATTGTACTTGCCTTATTTTTCTTCTTAATTAATACAAAACCATTTAAGGAAATTAAAAAATATATATCATGCATCAAAGTTTGTTTTCCATTTTTTTTTTCAATTTTATACCATTTATCGTCCTAAGAGATATACCCGAATATGTCTCAAGTGTATTGCAATTAAACCTGTCAATGGATCGGATTCGGATCGGATCAGTTAAATCCAAATCCAATTTGTTAAGAAATCGGATTATCGGATTCGAATTCTAATCGGGTTATTGGATTTTATTTTCAATCCATATCCGGTTAATATCGAATTTTATTTTCAATCCATATCCTGTTAATATCGGATTCGGATCATAATCGGATTATTAACAGGTCTATTGATAAGGATAACAAAAACTCCCAATCCGCGATCCGAATCCGATAATTCGACGGATTTTTACTTAGTTAATTCATATTCAAATTTCTTCATTATAGCATATCCGATCCGATTATCTAATTAAAAAAAATACAAAAATTAATAAATACTGAAACACTAAAATTATTCACACTTTTAATAATTGTATTTATAATCAATCATTATTAATAAATAATAAAATAATTAACAACTAACATTTATATACATATACAGTATTAAATATATACACATAAAAATATCAAATATATTTATATATATATATATATTATATATTATATATCAGATCGGATTGTCATAAATCCAAATCCAATTTGTTAAGAAATCGGAATATTGGATTCGGATCCTAATCGGGTTATCGGATTGACATAAATCCAAATCCAATTTGTTAAGAAATTTGATTATTGGATTCGGATACTAATTGGGTTATCGGATTTTATTTTCAATCCATATCTGGCTATTCGGATCGAATTCAGATCAAAATCCGATCCATTAACAGGTCTAATTGCAATCCATCCTCCATCGGCCTGTTCTTATTAAATCCATGTTTTGGAGCTCATGCAAAGTCAGAATTTTGTGAGCTAAAAGAACTTGCAATAAACTGCCACTTTGCCCATGCATATGTGAACACATTTTGCATTCATGTTATATGTGAACTCATCGCAACTTTTAACGATATATCAGCTCAAGAAACAAGTTGCGATGAGTTGAGGAAGTAAAATATTTATTACATATCCCACAATAAGAGCCCGTGTATAGTGTATATAACAGACATATATGATGTATATAGTGTATACATAAACATATAAACCTTCCCGTACGTTCGGCTTGGTTAGCTATAAATATTAGCCACGAGCTAGCCATGCACGAAAATGAAACACATTAGTGCAAGACAATTTATATTGCAGTATACAGAATAGCAGATGTTAGAATTTAATTATATATATAGAGAGATGTATGTATATGTAGTTTGTGGGTTGAAAATTCAATAATATAAGTTGTTTTAATAGCACTCCAAGAAAAAAAACCCAAAATCTATTAGACATTGAAAATGTTTGAAGTATGTATGTGAACTAACTTCTTTGTAGTCATTAAAAAAGTTCCTACTTTTTCATCTCTTATGTCAAACTCCATTTATCAATCCTAAGAAATTCTCACTTGTTTGAATTATTAACCTGAACATATATATATATATATATATAATGATCATCATTGTTCAGAAAGCTATTAGCAATAATTTAGCAAGGAGTCATGTGTATGATTTTGGTAAAATGTGTGACAATTATTACACAGAAATCTGGCGAAGTATAACTTATTAACTTCTAAAAAAAAACATTATTATGATCCACATGCATGATGTCTTGTATGAAATCTGTATATATATTACTAGTATATATACTTACAGAGTTATATGTATATTGAATTAGGAAGAAGATCTAAATGATATCTCTTCGGATTTTTAACTCACATACTTCCAAATATCCGCGTCACTAAGTGTATGAAAACAAGTAAAAGAAATTGAGTGTATGAAAACAAGTAAAACAAAAACAATAATAAAGAAAGATCCATAGTATGAGTAACACAAGGAAAATGAGTATCTGATAAGTGTGATACTCGGTTCACCGTGTCTTTCCAGGGAAAAAAAAGAGAGAGAGAAATAAAAAAAATAAAAAATAAAAAATAAAAAGAATTGCATAAAAAAATACTCACATTACAAAGATGTTGTTAGAGGTCTTGGATTGTCCATCATATCTAGATGGAAAAGTGATTGAATATATAAAGGAGTGGATGGTAGACTCACTTACTAACTTAAGTTTTTGGATCAAAACACAAATCATCTGATCCGTTACAAATGCCATGATGATGCCAATGTCGGAACCTAGATCGCCTCTATAAATAGGTGACATATATTTGAAAATAATAATTTTCATAGTTATACTTCATGATTTTAAGAGCCAAGCATATTCATATCATGAATTGTTTTTCAAATTTATAGAAATATTTTTAAAATTTTAAAACAAATGTAATTTTTTTTTATTAAGCCACATAAGGTGTTGAAGGAACACATAATAAGTATTATTCTAAAATAAAAATTATCTTGTACTATTTCAAACAATTAGTCTCTCAATTAATTTTAAAAATCAAAACATCCATCATTTTTCACTAGTACTGTGTATTGAAATGCATATTCTACAAGTATCACTTACTCCAAAGATAAAAAAAAAGAGTATAAAACACAATAAAGAGTGATGACACACATGGCCAAGTGGTCACATTTACCTAATACATATACATGATAATAATATATATACGTGGGTCACGGTTCTCGCTATCATAAATTAATGTAACTTGCCCATATAAAATAATTCATACAAAAATAAAACACAATAATTCATATATTGGAGTTGTCAAAGACCTTTGCTTCGTTGGCCATTTCAAAGTTTGACTAGCTATACAAACAGTGTTGAATCATCAAATGTCAAAGTAAAATTCCTCAACTCCCAAGGAGCCAAAAATAAAGACTGAGATAGATGGATTCACAAATATTAACCCATTCACAAAAAATAAAAAGTCCACATCAGGAACCAATTCAATTCAAACCTTCAATACTACATACATAGACCTCTCCAGTCTTCTCACTGGATATTCCTCTATATATACCCCATCAAAGTACCATACATAACCATTCACTACACAAAAACCATCAATATCTCATCAACCTTCCAAGTTTTGAACACCCTTTTATACAAAAAAAAAAAAAAAACTCATTAGCCACAACAAAAACATCAAAAGTGATCATTAAAGAAGGACTTAAACATGGCAAGCCTTCAAGCTTCAAGTGTGATTTCTTCATCCACTTCTCTTTCTTCGTGTTGTCGAAGAACCATAATCAGAGGGACCATCAATCTACCAACTCTGCGGCCTAGCCATCTCGCTCTTCCAAACCTCTCAACTAGAGGTTTGGTGGAGGAATTGGATGAGTTGAGAAATGGTTACACAAGTACAAGCACTACCTACATTAAAAAGCATTCAAATTCCCCGAAAAGAATCGATACTAATGCTGCTGATCCCGAAGTGATTGCTAAGCTTTACGCGATCATGGAGGCCGTGGCAGACAGAGTAGAGATGCATAACAACATTGGAGAACAGAGAAACAACTGGAACAGCTTGCTTTTAACATCCATAAATGCAATCACACTTGGTGCTGCAACTATGTGTGGCATTGCAGCTTCAACTGCTAATTTTGGTGCCCCTAATGTGGGACTCAAGCTCTCTTCTACTTTGTTGTATTTGGCAGCTACTGGGATGTTGTTCATCTTGAACAAGATTCAACCTTCCCAACTTGTTGAGGAACAGCGAAACGCTGCCAGATTGTTTAAGCAGCTTCAAGGCCAAATTCAAACAACCATAGCCATTGGCACACCTACAGTCAGTGATGTTAAGAACTTCATGGACAAAGTTTTGGCTCTTGACAAGGCCTACCCACTGCCTCTGCTCGGCGCAATGCTAGAAAAATTCCCATCCAAGGTTGAGCCTGCAGTGTGGTGGCCACAGCAGCGACGACGACAGGCAAAAGGGCTTAGTCAGAGAATGGAAATGAATGGCTGGAATGGAGAGTTGGAGGCGGAAATGAGAGAGATAGTGGGCGTTTTGGAGCGGAAGGACAAAGCGGATTATTTGAGATTGGGCGAAAAAGCGTTGAAACTTAATAAAGTGTTAGCTATTTCCGGTCCTATACTAACCGGCATAGCAGCTATAGGCTCTGCTTTTGTGGGAGCTCCTTCTCAATATGGTTCGTTGGCGGCTCTGATTGGCGTCGTTGGTGGCGCATTGGCAAGCATTGTGAACACATTAGAGCATGGTGGGCAAGTGGGAATGGTGTTTGAGATGTATCGTAGCAATGCCGGGTTTTTTAAGCTGATGGAAGAGTCTATCGAGTCGAATTTGAGGGAAAGAGAAGTCGAAAGAAGAGAGAATGGTGAATTGTTCGAAATGAAGGTGGCTTTGCAGCTGGGAAGGAGCTTATCAGGGCTAAAGGACTTGGCTGCTTCTTCAAGAAAGAGGGAGCTGATCAGTGAAGAGTTTGCAAGCAAACTTTTCTGACTCTTCAGTGGTTCATCTTCAGTTTTGTGACAATTTTTGTACTAGTACATACTTGTACATGTGTTTAACACTAACGCCCATAGATCAACTAATTAATAGAATTGGTTAATTGATACATTTATTCAATTTATTGACATCTTGTGAAAATTAAATTGCTCATTATTTTGCCTTTTTGCATCCAAACAAACATTAACTCTATATAACGATAGTGCTATTAAATCAATAAAGGTCTAATAATAAAAATAAGTTATTCTAAAAATATTAAATTGTACTTGAAAAGATACATGTTAGGAATTAATTTTCTTTTCATTGCTTAAGAATTAATTCCGTCCAAGATCATACACACAAAAAATCAACAACTCTTTTTTATTAAGCAATAACAACACTGAACAATAAAATATCATTCATAAATCTACCAATTTTACTTTATCTCTCTCCCTCTCTTTTCTCACATTTTTGCTCCTCTTTATTGTTAAGCTACAAAACCCTAGTCATCGGACTCCAATATATATAGAAGAAGTAGAGTGGTGAACAAGTTAACCCGGATTGGTGAACAAGTCCATCCTAAAAGAAAGTTCCTAATATTACAATCTCCTTGAAAAATTAAATAACCAAAATTTGTTGATCCTTAAGAAAATGAGCCGTCAATCATAACATCACTTAAATTTCGCCACATCCTAACAATAATAAATACGAATAATATCGATATTAAATGCGAATGTTAGTATATGTAATCATATTAATAATTTTAAAAAGTATTATGAATCAAGCCACATATCGTGTATAAACTAATATAGCAAAATCAAATATTAGTGGAAATCTTGTGAGAATGAAAGTCCAAGATTATTTAAATTAAGGGTGCATTTGGAAACTAGTATTTTCTTTTTCGTTTTTTATCTCTTGAGAAAAAAAAATTCTTGTTCTTGTCCTAATGTAATCCGGAAACAAAAATATGTTTGGTTGGAAATTTTGTCTAAAAAATTTTCGGGAACAAAAAAAAAACACTTTTTTGAGATTTTTTTGGAATAAAAAGTATAAAACAAATTGTCAAAGGGTGAGATTAAGTTTGACTTGATTGTCATCCCTTGTACAAACCAGCTACAATGTACACTTCCAAGTCTTCCATACAACAATGAACAGGACCACTTTGTTGTTGTTCAAAACATTAGCATACATGAAAATATATATATATATATATATATATAAGTAGTAGCATGTATAAAGACCACATCATCCCAATTCGATTGGGGGTGTCAAGTTGTAGAGGTTAGGGTTTGTGTTGGTGGTGGTGTTGATTTGCAGTGGTGGGAGTTTGTGGTGGTGTCGATTTGCAGTGGTGGTGGTGGTGGGATGACGGCTAGTAGTGGTGGTGGGGGTTAGGGTTTGGAGGTTGAAGATGGAGGTTAAGGTTTGGAAGTTGAAGATGGCGGTTAGGGAATCTGCAACAATTATTATTATTTTTGGCTGAGAACAAACAGTGTCGAAAACAAAAAAACACCATTTTAGTGTTCTCAAATTTTGAACTAAGGGTGAGAAAATATTTTTTTACTGTTCATGAAAACAAAAACCATCAAAGGCTCCCAAACGCGTTTTTGTTCCCGTGAACAGTGAAAAAAAACTAGAACAAAAACGGAAACACCAGTTTCCAAATGCACCCTAAGGGTTGTTTTACTGTAATTTAAATAAGAAGAGGTCTTGAAAACGAATAAGCTAAAAACTCAAGGACCCAATAAGAAATAGTCTTTTCTAAAGAAAAATAAACAATATCTATATGTCAACACTTACCAGACTCTCCAATTCTTCTTCTTACTCGATAACGATTCACACACTTCTCATCAATACCGTCAAATTCTCCAATAATCTGAAATCTGAACCATCGAAATGATTCAGCTTCTGTTCGCGGTGATATTGATGGAGGTGGTTCTCATCGTGATGTTCGTGTTCAAGACCCCTCTGAGGAAACTGGTGATCCTGAGTTTGGATCGCCTGAAACGCGGCCGCGGACCGATTGTGGTCAAGACCCTAAACGCATGTGCCAGAGTCGGGTATGATCGGCTGACTTGTCTTCAGAACTGCTCGCCATAGCTGCTCTTCCAGTTACTGTATACCCATCTAGGTAATACAGATTTTTCTTCAGAGTACCTCTCATTGCCACGAATGCACCTCGAATAACTTTTAGAACTCCACCTTCCATGGTCACCTTGTAACCGTTGGAGTCTAAAACCCCTAATGAAATGAGGTTTTTCTTCAGGTCTGGAATATACCTGACATCGGTGAGTTTTTTGATTGTATCGTCGTGCATCTTCAGACGTATTATTCCGATCCCTTTGGTCTGACAGGCATTGTTGTTGCCCATTAGCATAATTCCTTCATCCAGCTCCTCGAAGCTAGAGAACCAGTTCCTTTTCGGACATATATGATAAGAACAACCTGAATCAAGAATCCATCTATCAGACTAATCAGTGTCTGAAGATGAAACAGTAAAGGCTGATTCATCTTTGTTTTGCCTCTTTTGGGCAATATTGGCATGTGACTTGTCCTTGTTTGGACAGTCTCTTTTCCAGTGCCCTTTTTGGTGACACTGAAAACACTCATCATTCTCTTGTCGTATTCTGGATAATTCAGATCTGTTTGGTTGTGATCTGGATTTGGACCGCCATCTCTCCTTTCCCTCTGATCTGTTATTCGACCTACCTCTGTCTACAGTCAACGCCTCTGATGTATTGTCCCGGTGATCATGTTGATCCTTCTTCCGGTACTCGTTGTTTACCAAAGCGTTAGCAACATCTATGTATTTAACCTCATCTTTTCCATACATTAAAGTTGTGGATAAATGATCATAGCTCTCAGGCAAGGAATTCAATAAAATCAAAGCTTTATCCTCATCAATAATTTCAACAGCTAAATTCTGTAAATCTGCAATAAGTTTGTTGAAATTGTTTGAGTGTTCGATTATAGGGGTACCTTTCATTTACTGGAATCTGAAGAGCTTTAACATCAGATTAAGGCAATTTTCAGGACTTTTCGTCATAAATTTGTCCTCAAATTTCTTCCACAGATCTGCCGCCATATTTTCTTTCCTCACAAAACATTTCTGATCTTTTACTAAGCACAATCGGATTGTGCCGCAAGCTTGACGATTGGCAAATGTCCAGTCTTCATCTGAGATATCCTTGGGCTTAGCATCCAAAGAAATCTGGGAATCATCTCGAAATATAAGATATTGGACTTCGCATTGCCATAAGCCAAAGTTATTGGTGCCGTCGAATTTCTCCACCTCAAACTTCGCATTTAACAGCATGGTTCTCCTCATAGATCCGCTCGTCCCAACAGTATTTCTGGCCTCTAATTGCTCGGTATCCTGTACTTCAGTCATGACTTGAAATAACAGATATAAAAAATTGATGAACTTAACTCACCAACTAGGAGCAATAAAATATCAAACCGGATTTTCCAAAATTAGAGTACTAATTTCGAAAAATGGAGCCCACCGTTGAATTCAGAACAGTCGATTTAGCTAGGATCGACCTTTCGTTTACTCAAAATGGACTTAAAATGAGCTAGGAATGGCCAAAATAATGTAGAAGGGCAAAACTGTAAATTTTCGGAAAGGTGATGACGTGGCAGTCTTAGAGAGTGACACATGGCAGCATCAAATTCCTCCCAATTTCTCACCAAAATATCGTATCGCCAATTTCTCGTGCCAAAACTCGTCAATTTATCGTATCGCCAATTTATCTCCAAAAACTCGGCAATTTATCGTATCGCGAATTAATCACCGAAAAAAGTCGTCGAGGTCGGAAACAATTACTGGAAAAACCAGAGCTCATCGGAGAAGGCGCGTGGGCGCGTGACGCCGAGGAAACTCACGCGCGTTTCTTCTTGGAGAGCGTAAGGGCGCGTCCGAACTCCTATAGGGCTGAATTTTATACCATTGCGTTTGTCTCTAAACGGGCTTTCCAACGGTATATTATATGATGTGTGTTTGATGCGTTAACATGTTCGAAATAGGCTCGAAAAGTGAAACTCTATTTTGAACAAAAATGGCTCTGATACAAATTGTTGAACCTAAATGCTAATCAAACACACACAAACACATAGACATAATGATTTATACGTGGTTCCCCAAAAAATGGATACATCCACAGAGGGGTAGCTCAATATATTTGCGGAATTCTATCTCACCCACTTGCTCTCTTTACACAGATTGAGCTTAAGTTTTCCTTCATATATCAACCCATATATATAGGGCTTGGAGATGAAGAAACTCAAAATGATCACAACAATTCTATACAACTCTCATCTTTGTTACTTGCATCATTGCTTCCATCACCTTGACTTTCCTTGAGTCATAATTCTCACACTATAAGCATTTGTAACAGTTCACTCGAACACGTGGTATGATATTGTCCGCTTAATTTAGGCCCTGCCCGCGCAATTTTGTTCCTGAACTTCCTCTAAAAAGTTTCATACCAATTAAAAAATCTAATTAAAATATCTTTTCGATGAGTTTGTAGAAACAAATTAGTTGAAATGAATTCAAGTGTGTAAGTATCTTTTCAACATTTTTTTAATTACAGCACACTAAACGGGTATCAATATACTTTTTCAATATGTTAATCATGCATGCAACTTTTCTCAGGCAAACATAATTCGGGAAAGGGTTTCTTGAATATGTTTAAGGAAATCACGAACAAACATGTTAAAGAGGCAATTACATGGTCTTAGCAGGAAAAAAAGGCTATAAAACCAACAAAGAGATAAAACCCGAATATGTCACTGTATAACAATCCATCTTCCATCAGCTTGCTCTTCATTACATTCATTTTTTGGACCTCATGCATGCAAATTCAGAAAGTTGTGAACTAAAAAAAACTCGCAAATAATTTTATATTTTGCCCATGCATCTGTGAACACGCTGTACATTCAATTATATATGGATAATACTTTCTTTTTTTTTTAAGTTAAGCATTTGCTCACACACACTGACTCATCGAGGCTAGAACCCTTGATCTCCCATTGAGGAGTAAGGGCTTGGCACCGCTTGAAAAGGGCATTATGGTCATAATTAAAATTTCATATGGACACTTATTCGTAGTGAGAAATTAGAGCCAACGAAAATAGAATATAATCCAATTAACCCTTGGAAGCAGATCTGATCCATGTTTAAATGTAGGCTTGAAAAGGGCATTAAGGTCAAAATTAAAAATTCATACGGACACTTAATTGTAGTGAGAAATTAGAGCCAACGAAAATAGAATATAATCCAATGAAAGCAGATCTGATCCATGTTTAAATGTAGAACACATGTCAACATTTTATTGAGCCACATAATATTTAATTAGTCTTTCTTAAACAAAAGACCAAAAGTTTTTGGTCAACCTGATGTTTATGTGTACACAATAGACTATATACATGCATGCATCATATATATATATATAGTATGTTTGTTTGGTACAGACACGGGCATTAATTGTGTTCAAAATGGCAGAGGTGAGCTCACACATCTCATTTCACCTTTGTCATGTTAAAGGTGGCTCACCTCTCTGCTTAAAAGGTCGCTCACAATTTGCGAGAAATTTATGATAATAGGATTTAACACCAATATTGTTCAAGTCCGTTAAAGTCTTATCCCAATTGCAACAGTCACTGACATGACGAATATGATCCATTGATCAGTCATCCATGAACAAATAATTTTACATCATCAACTCATCGTGACTTTAAACCATAAATCAGCTCAAGAAACAAACTTTTGAATGCTCTCACATGGAAGAGGTGAAAATTGACATGACGAATACGATCCATTGAATTCTCATGAATCATGCACGAAAATATAATTAAATGCAGCACACAGGATAGAAAGTTGGTGCGGATGGTATAAATAAAATGAGATATATAGAGAGAAAGATATGTATGTATATGTAGTTTGTGAGTTGATTATCCAATACTAATAAGGTGTTCTAGTAGCACTATCCTTATATTAAGTTATTGTTCACTCAGCATTCATTGGAATGTGTCATGCATGATCTTCCTCATCCTAGCTCATTTAGTAGTTCCTCTGCTATAGCTTCTGTTTAAGAAAGACTAATTAACCAAAACTCTTGGTTCTACTGAGATTTTGAAAAAATAAATGTTTTACAGCCCTTTTACTGAATTATGATCAAGAAAGGCGTTTCCCTCATGCTATGAAAGGATGATCTCACGACGTCTCATGATTGGAATGCTTTTTTCAGTTGGACTTGAACCAATGGCAGCACCCCCTGTGTGGTGCTTTTGGTCCAGCATTTCAGTTGAAGTGTTGGGCTTGGGAATTATAACATAATGTTTAATTTTTATGAGCATAAAAAAATATTAGTCCTTTCATGTCTAAATCACCTTTGATGGGCATGAGAACTTGTGATTTTGACCTAAATATACTTTTTTAAGTACTTTCCATTTCCATACTCACTGTGGTTTGCCTTTCTAATTGGACTGTGTAATGCCAAGTCAAAATAATGAGCAATTAAATACTCATAAGATGTCAATAAGTTGAATGAATGAATCAAATTAGCAATTATATTAGTTGATTTATGGACATTGTTAGTTTTAAACACATGTACAAGCATGTACTACAAAATTTGTTACAAAACTGAAGAATCAGAAAAGTTTGCTTGCAAACTCTTCACTGATCAGCTCCCTCTTTCTTGAAGAAGCTGCCAAATCTTTTAGCTCTGATAAGCTCCTTCCCAACTGCAAAGCTACCTTCATTTCGAACAATTCACCATTCTCTCTTCTTTCGACTTCTCTTTCCCTCAAATTCGATTCGATAGACTCTTCCATCAGCTTAAAAACCCCGGCATTGCTACGATACATCTCAAACACCATTCCCACTTGCCCACCATGCTCTAATGTGTTCACAATGCTTGCCAATGCACCACCAACCACGCCAATCACCCCGGCCATCGAACCACAGTGAGAAGGAGCTCCCACAAAAGCAGAGCCTATAGCTGCTAGGCCGGTTAGTAAAGGGCCGGAAATAGCTAACACTTGGTTAAGTTTCAACGCTTTCTCGCCCAATCTCAAATAATCCGCTTTGTCCTTTCGCTCCAAAACGCCCGCTATCTCTCTCATTTCCTCCTCCAACTCTCCGTCCCAACCATTCATTTCCATTCTCTGACTAACCCCTTTTACTTGCCGTTGTCGCTGTTGTGGCCACCATACTGCAGGCTCAACCTTGGATGGGAATTTTTCTAGCATTGCGCCGAGTAGAGGCAGAGGGTAGGCCTTGTCAAGAGCCAAAACTCTGTCCATGAAGTCCTTAACATCAGTAACTGTTGGTGTGCCAATGGCTATGGTTGTTTGAATTTGGCCTTGAAGCTGCTTAAACAATCTCGCAGCGTTTCGCTGTTCTTCAACAAGTTGGGAAGGTTGAATCTTGTTCATGATGAACAACATCCCAGTTGCTGCCAAATACAACAAAGTAGAAGAGAGCTTGAGTCCCGCATTAGGGGCTCCAAAATTAGCAGTAGAAGCTGCAATGCCACACATAGTTGCAGCACCAAGTGTGATTGCATTTATGGATGTTAAAAGCAGGCTGTTCCAGTTGTTTCTCTGCTCTCCAATGTTGTTATGCATCTCTACTCTGTCTGCTACGGCCTCCATGATCGCGTAAAGCTTAGCCATCACTTCGGAATCAACAGCATTAGTATCGATTCTCTTTGGAGAAATTGAATGCTTTCTAATGTGGGTAGTTGTTGTACTTGTGTAACCATTTCTCAACTCATCCAATTCCTCCACCAAACCTCTTGTTGAGAGGTTTGGAAGCGCGAGATGACTAGGCCGGAGCCTTGGTAGATTTATGGTCCCTCTGATTATCGTTCTCCGGCAACATGAGGAGAGAAAAGTGGATGAAGAAATCACACTTGAAGCTTGAAGGCTTGTCATGTTTAAGTCCTTTGATTGTCACTTCGATTTTTTTTGTGGCTAATGAGTTTTTTGTATTAAAGGGTGTTCAAAACTTGCAAGGTTGATGAGGTTGTGATGTTTTTTTGTGTGTAGTGAATGATTATGTTTGGTTGTTTGATGGGGTTTTTATAGAGGAAGGGTTGGGATATACAGAGAGAAGAGTGAAGAGGTCTATGTTTCTATGTATTCAAGGTTTGAATTGAATTGGTTCATCATGTGGACTGTTTCTTGGAATGGGTTAATTTGTGATTCCCATATATCTCGGTGTATATGTTTCCTGCTTGGGATTTGGGAGTTGAGCAATTTTACTTCGAAATTAATTATTGAAGTTTGAACACACCATTTTAAGAAGTCAAATCTTGAAACGGCCAACGAAGCAAAGGCCTTTGACAAACTCAACTATTTTGTCTCGCCATTCCAAAACAGGTTGCATCATATTAAACTAATATAATTCAAGTTACTACTATAATTTATGACAATGAGACAAAATCATGGAGAATTTTACTTTATTTTGTTCAATTTCGAATTCAAGTATGTACATCACTAAATTTTGTATTTCCTTCATTTTATAAAGATAAAAATAAAAAAGTTCATTAATATCACTATAATAAAATATACTCTCTTAAAAAAATAAAAAAATTCAACTTAAACAACTAATTTAGAATATGGAAAGTAGAATTTATAATATTGTATATTATAGTATTCTAAAAAGTTCTAACGAACACATATTCTGGAAGTGTCATTTTGCTAAATATATTTGGTCTTGGTTTGGTAGATTTTGTGATTGGAATTTTCCTTCTATTAGCTTCTCGTTTGGGGATGTTGTTGATTGGTTTGTTGTGTTAAAATGATCATCTTTAATAATTAAATTTGATAGAAACAACCGACTTTATAATTTTTCTCAATCGGATGCATATGTCATTGCTCTTCAAGCATATTTAGCTTGCAATTTGTTAATCTTTCTTTTCAAGACTTAAGTACATTTTCTGAATTTTTATATCTTTTCTTTTGTACTAGCATAGGCGGTGTGTGCAGGAATTCCTCCTTCCCTCCAATAGGAAATTCACACGTGGATCCAAATAATATAAACCAAGCAATTGCAAAAAGCAGCTCTTTCTCTCACTCACCCCTGCGGTCCCCACCTCATTACGCGATTAGTCGATTAGTCTATGAATCCAGACAATTGAATTTGCTAACCCCAAGGCGCAAATTTTACAAATCAACCTTCCACAAAATATAAAATTGCGTAAAGAGCCTCTATATTAATATACACTAAAATATAATAGCACAAATTCATCCCATAATAAATACTATTATAAAATTCACTATAAAAATATAATGCTTTCACTATCAATAAAAAAATTATTATCTTATAAGAAAAGAAGATATCAAAATATTTGAATTCAATTTTGTTTCAAATCACTATATAATAAATAATCCATTTCTATAGTCAAGATATTTTGAGAAAAATCTTTTTTGCCCAAAATATATAAAAAAAAATTATATATTTTATAGTGAATATTTTTGAATTCAAAATATTGTATATATTTTGGACACAAAAATTTATAATATTCTAGGTAAAAAAATTTCTCGTCAAAATATCGTGACTATAAAAATGATTTATTTATTACATAATAATATGAAACAAAATTGAATTCAAATATTCTGATATCTTCTTTTACTTTCTTTGTCTCAAATTATAAGTTCATTTTGGAAAATTCAATTTTTTGAGTTGATAATTTTTATTGGTGTGATAGTTAATGAAAACCAATTTTATCATTGGTCTCATAAAATGAAGTGATGTTTGTATTTTAAATATTTTATAACTTGAATGATTAAATGATAAATTGATCACATAAAGTGGTTTTGACTTTACTTATTTTGAAATTGATTGAATAATGAATGTGGACACTTAAATTGGGACTGAGAGAGTATTATAAGATGATAATTTTTTTATTTTTTTATTGGTAGTGAATAATTTATGATATTAGGTCATAGTGGGCTCTTTACGCAATTTTAATTTTTGTGAAAGGTTGATTTGTAAAATTTGCGCATTGGTGTTCGCAAATTCAATGCTCGGAATCATATAATAATAATAGTGTAATGACGTGGGGACCGCAGGATACGTGAGAGAGAGAGAGAGCCGTCTTTTTGCAATGCTTAGTTTATATTATTTGCATCCACGTGTGGATTTCTTATTGGAGGGAAGGAGGAATTCCTGCACACACAGCCTGAGGCAAATACTGGCCTTTTTTTTGGCCTAGCTTTATCGGGATGAGATGCATGTATCGCACCTCTATCTGTTCATGCTTGTTCGCAGGTGAATGATAAATTGGTAATCCAAGTTAGAAGTCCTCAACAGGCAACAATCCTCGCCTCATCACTAAATATAGATTTTAGAAGCCCTCAACAGGCAACAGTCCTCACCTCTTCACTAAATATAAATTCTACGGCCACGTTGTGAGCGAATCAAATTATTTTATAACAACTTTAGTACTCATATAGAATAAAATAAGATTTCAGTAAGTCAATAGAATTCGTTTTGTTCAATGACAAGTAAAATAGGTATGCCTCCACTTTTTTCTTTCTCTGTGCATATTTTACTTACCTTATTTTTCTTCTTAATATAAAACTATTAAGGAAATTAAAAATATATATATCATGCAACAAAGTTTGTTTTCCATTTTTTTTTTCAATTTTATACCATTTATCGTCCAAAGAGATATGCCCGAATATGTCCAAGTGTATTGCAATTAGACCTATCAATGGATCGGATCAGTTAAATCCAAATCCAATTTGTTAAGAAATCGGATTATCGGATTCGGATTCTAATCGAGTTATTGGATTTTATTTTCAATCCATATCCGGTTAATATCGAATTTTGTTTCCAATGCATATCCTATTAATATCGGATTCGGATCATAATCGGATTATTGACAGGTTTATTGATAAAGATAGCAAAAACTCCCGATCCGCGATCCGAATCCGATAATTCGATGGATTTTTACTTAGTTAATTCATATTCAAATTTCTTCATTATAGGATATCTAATCCGATTATCTAATTAAAAAAAATATAAAAATTAATAAATAGTGAAACACTAAAATTATTCACACTTTTAATAATTGTATTTATGAGCAATCATTATTAATAAATAATAAAATAATTAACAACTAACATTTATATACATGTACACTATTAAATATATACACATAAAAATATCAAATATATTTATATATATATTATATATTGTATATCAGATCGGATTGACATAAATTCAAATCCAATTTGTTAAGAAATCGGATTATTGGATTCAAATTCTAATCGGGTTATCGGATTTTATTTTCAATCCATATCTGGCTAATCGGATCGAATTCGAATCGAATTCAAATCAAAATCCGATATATTGACAAGTCTAATTGCAATCCATCCTCCATCAGCCTGTTCTTATTAAATCCATGTTTTAGAGCTCATGCAAAGTCAGAATTTTGTGAGCTAAAAGAACTTGCAATAAACTGCCACTTTGCCCATGCATATGTGAACACATTTTGCATTCATGTTATATGTGAACTCATCGCAACTTTTAACAATATATCAGCTCAAGAAACAAGTTGCGATGAGTTGAGGATGTAAAATATTTTGTAAGTATTACATATCCGACAATAAGAGCCCGTGTATAGTGTATATAACAGACATGTATGATGTATATCGTGTATACATAGACATATAAACCTTCCCGTACGTTCGGCTTGCTATAAATATTAGCCACGAGCTAGCCATGCACGAAAATGAAACACATTAGTGCAAGTCAATTTATATTGTAGCATACAGAATAGCATATGTTAGAATTTAATTATATATAGAGAGAGAGATGTATGTATATGTAGTTTGTGGGTTGAAAATTCAATAATATAAGTTGTTTTAATAGCACTCCAAGAAAAAAAACAAACCCAAAATCTATTAGACATTGAAAATGTTTGAAGTATGTATGTGAACTAACATCTTTGTAGTCATTAAAAAAGTTCCTACTTTTCCATCTCTTATGTCAACTCCATTTATCAATCCTAAGAAATTCTCACTTGTTTGAATTATTAACCTGAAGATATATATATATATATATATATATATATATATATAATGATCATCATAGTTCAGAAAGCTTTTAGCGAGTCATGTGTATGATTTTGGTAAAATGTGTGACAATTATTACACAGAAATCTGGCGAAGTATAACTTATTAACTTCTAACATTATTAACTTCTAAAAAAAAAACATTATTATGATCCACATGCATGATGTCTTGTATGTAGACCTGTCAATGGATCGGATTTTGATCTGAATCCGATCAAAATCCTATCCGATTAGCCTTATATGGATTGAAAATAAAATCCGATAACCCGATTAGGATCCGAATCCGATTTCTTAACAAATTGGATTTGGATTTATGTCATCCGATCCGATAATAACCCGATCCGATATAAAATATATTTATATATATATAAATATATATTTGATATTTTTATGTGTATATATTTAATACTGTACATGTATATAAATGTTAGTTGTTAATTATTTTATTATTTATTAATAATGATTGATCATAAATACAATTATTAAAAGTGTGAATAATTTAGTGTTTCAGTATTTATTGATTTTTGTATTTTTGTATTTTTTTAATTAGATATTCGAATCAGATATTCTATAATGAAGAAATTCGAATATGAATTAACTAAGTTAAAATCTGTCGAATTATCGCATTCAGATCGCGGATCGGGAGTTTTTGTCATCTTTATCAATAGACCTGTCAATAATCCGATTATGATCTGAATCCGATATTAACCGAATATGGATTGAAAATAAAATCCGATAACTTGATTAGGATCCGAATCCGATAATCCGATTTCTTAACAAATTGAATTTGGATTTAACTGATCCGATCCGAATCTGATCCATTGACAGGTCTACTTGTATGAAATCTGCATATATATTACTAGTATATATACTTACAGAGTTATATGTATATTGAATTAGGAAGAAGATCTAAATGATATCTCTTGGGATTTTTAACTCACATACTTCCAAATATCCGCGTCACTAAGTGTATGAAAACAAGTAAAAGAAATTGAGTGTATGAAAACAAGTAAAACAAAAAAAATAATAAAGAAAGATCCACGTGAATAATGATATATAGTATGAGTAACACAAGGAAAATGAGTATCTGATAAGTGTGATACTCGGTTCACCGTGACTTTCCAAGGAAAAAAAAAGAGAGAGAGATAGAGAAATAAAAAAATAAAATATAAAAAGAATTGCTTAAAAAAATACTCACATTATAAAGATGTTGTTAGAGGTCTTGGACACTTGTCCACCATCGGATTTAGACGGAAAAGTGATTGAATATGTAAATGAGTGGATGGTAGACTCACTTACTAACTTAAGTTTTTAGGTCAAAGCACGAAGCATCTGATCTGTTACAAATGTCATAATGATGTCAATGTCGGAACCTAGATTGCCTCTATAAATAGTTGACATATATTTGAAAGGACAATGCTTGGGTCCTGACTAGTGAGGACCAACTTGGTCCTCACCCCTTACTTGAACCAATAAAATTAAGACATGTGTCTAATATTAATTAAAATATAACAATGGGTATTACCCACTATCAAGGGTTAAACCCAAATTTAAAATATATTTTTTTCTTTTTCCTTTATTTCCTATCTCCATCGTTTCTATCGTCGACACACCCATCACAACTGCTATTCCCTTCGACAAACCTTAACAGCTCGCGTTCCCTTCTCATTCCGTCGTCCTCTTATGAAATCTAGGGTTTATGAAGCAGAATTAATTGGACCCAATTCAACTCCTTTCGTCATGAGGACTGTTGTTTTAGAGAGAGAGTTTCCGATGAGGAAAGCGGCGGCAGGCACGACGGTGGCGTGCGCGGTGACGACACTTCTTATGCGCCACCGCATGCGGAGCTCCGGCCGGTGAGCGAAGGCCATGGCTATGGTTTTTTTATATAAGTCCAATACACATATAAGTACGCCACAAGGAAAATCAAGATGGTAATCAATATCACAACTTAGGGCTTTTACTCGAGGAACTATGAACCGTAAAAACAGAACATTAGTACTAGAAATAGATTTGACATATAAAGAAGGCAATCTCATCAAGTACAAGGATTTGTAATCAAAAGAAGAATTCATGCCACATCGATTAAAGGCCAGGAGGGTAAGTAGTGGTTTGAGCAATTTGTATTATATACCACGATTTACTTTAGCAGTTGAATTCATTTTTAAAGGCTCCCAAAGGAATTCTCTTGACAAATAAAAAAGAATGAATAATAAAATTCTCTTAACCTTCAAAAGAGTTGAATTGGGTCCAATTGATTTTGCTACGTAAACCCTAGATTTCAGAAAAGGATGAGGGGATGAGAAGTGGACGGCAAGCTGTTAAGATTTGTCGAAGGGAATAACAGCGATGTAAGGTTTGTGATGGGCATGTCAATGATAGAGACGATGGAAATAGGAAAAAATATATATATTTTAGATTCGGGTTTAACCCATGATAGTGGGTAATACTCATTATTATATTTTAATTAATATTGAGAACGTGTTTTAATTCTATTGGTCAAAGTAAGGGGTGAAGACCAAGTTGATCATCATTGTTCAGGATCCAAGCATTGTCCTATTTGAAAATAATAATTTTCATAGTTATACTTCATAATTTTAAGAGCCAAGCAGATTCATATCATGAATTGTTTTTCAAATTTATAGAAATATTTTTAAAATTTTAAAACAAATGTAATTTTTTTTTATTAAGCCATATAAGGTGTTGAAGGAACACATAACAAATACTATTCTAAAATAAAAATTAACTTGTACTATTTCAAACAATTAGTCTCTCAATTAATTTTAAAAATCAAAACATCCATCATTTTTCACTAATACTGTGTATTGAAATGAATATTCTACAAGTATCACTTACTCCATAGATAAAAAAAAAAAAAAGTATAAAACACAATAAAGATTAATGACACACATGGCCAAGTGGTCACATTTACCTAATACATATACATGATAATAATATATATACGTGGGTCACCGTTCTCGCTATCTTAAATTAATGTAACTTGCCCATATAAAATAATTCATACAAAAATAAAAACACAATAATTCATATATTGGAGTTGTCAAAGGTCTTTGCTTCGTTGGCCGTTTCAAGGTTTGACTAGCTATACAAACAGTGTTGAATCATCAAATGTCAAAGTAAAATTCCTCAACTCCCAAGGAGCCAAAAATAAAGACTGAGATAGATGGATTAACAAATATTAACCCATTCACAAAAAATAAAAAGTCCCCATCATGAACCAATTCAATTCAAACCTTCAATACTACATACATAGACCTCTCCAGTCTTCTCTCTGTATATTCCTCTATATATACCCCATCAAAGTACCATTCACTACACAAAAACCATCACAATCTCATCAACCTTCCAAGTTTTGAACACCCTTTTATACAAAAAAAAAAAACTCATTAGCCACAACAAAAACATCAAAAGTGACCATTAAAGAAGGACTTAAACATGGCAAGCCTTCAAGCTTCAAGTGTGATATCTTCATCCACTTCTCTTTCTTCGTGTTGTCGAAGAACCATAATCAGAGGGACCATCAATCTACCAACTCTGCGGCCTAGCCATCTCGCTCTTCCAAACCTCTCAACTAGAGGTTTGGTGGAGGAATTGGATGAGTTGAGAAATGGTTACACAAGTACAAGCACTACCTACATTAAAAAGCATTCAAATTCCCCGAAAAGAATCGATACTAATGCTGCTGATCCCGAAGTGATTGCTAAGCTTTACGCGATCATGGAGGCCGTGGCAGACAGAGTAGAGATGCATAACAACATTGGAGAGCAGAGGAACAACTGGAACAGCTTGCTTTTAACATCCATAAATGCAATCACACTTGGTGCTGCAACTATGTGTGGCATTGCAGCTTCAACTGCTAATTTTGGTGCCCCTAATGTGGGACTCAAGCTCTCTTCTACTCTATTGTATTTGGCAGCTACTGGGATGTTGTTCATCATGAACAAGATTCAACCTTCCCAACTTGTCGAAGAACAGCGAAACGCTGCGAGATTGTTTAAGCAGCTTCAAGGCCAAATTCAAACAACCATAGCCATTGGCACACCAACAGTCAGTGATGTTAAGAACTTCATGGACAAAGTTTTGGCTCTTGACAAGGCCTACCCACTGCCTCTACTCGGCGCGATGCTAGAAAAATTCCCATCCAAGGTTGAGGCTGCAGTGTGGTGGCCACAGCAGCGACCACGACAGGCAAAAGGGCTTAGTCAGAGAATGGAAATGAATGGCTGGAATGGAGAGTTGGAGGCGGAAATGAGAGAGATAGTGGGCGTTTTGGAGCGGAAGGACAAAGCGGATTATTTGAGATTGGGCGAAAAAGCGTTGAAACTTAATAAAGTCCTAGCTATTTCCGGCCCTTTACTAACCGGCATAGCAGCTATAGGCTCTGCTTTTGTGGGAGCTCCTTCTCAATATGGTTCGTTGGCGGCTGTGATTGGCGTCGTTGGTGGCGCATTGGCAAGTGTTGTGAACACATTAGTGCATGGTGGGCAAGTGGGAATGGTGTTTGAGATGTATCGTAGCAATGCCGGGGTTTTTAAGCTGATGGAAGAGTCTATTGAATCGAATTTGAGGGAAAGAGAAGTCGAAAGAAGAGAGAATGGTGAATTGTTTGAAATTAAGGTGGCTTTGCAGCTGGGAAGGAGCTTATCAGAGCTAAAAGATTTGGCAGCTTCTTCAAGAAAGAGGGAGCTGATCAGTGAAGAGTTTGCAAGCAAACTTTTCTGATTCTTCAGTTTTGTAACAAATTTTGTCGTACATGCTTGTACATGTGTTTAACACTAACATTGTCCATAAATCAACTAATATAATTGCTAATTTGATTCATTCATTCAACTTATTGACATCTTATGAGTATTTAATTGCTCATTATTTTGACTTGGCATTAAACAGTCCAATTAGAAAGGCAAACCACAGTGAGTATGGAAATGGAAAGTACTTAAAAAAGTATATTTAGGTCAAAATCACAAGTTCTCATGCCCATCAAAGGTGATTTAGACATGAAAGGACTCATATTTTTTATGCTCATAAAAATTAAACATTATGTTATAATCCTCAAGCCCAACACTTCAACTGAAATGCTGGACCAAAAGCACCACACAGGGGGTGCTGCCATTGGTTCAAGTCCAACCGAAAAAAGCATTCCAATCATGAGTCGTGAGATCATCCTTTCATAGCATGAGGGAAACGCCTTTCTTGATCATAATTCAGTAAAAGGGCTGTAAAACATTTATTTTTTCAAAATCTCAGTAGAACCAAAAGTTTTGGTAAATTAGTCTTTCTTAAACAGAAGCAATAGCAGAGGAACTACTAAATGAGCTAGGATGAGGAAGATCATGCATGACACATTCCGATGAATGCTGAGTGAACATTAACTTAATATAAGGATAGTGCTACTAGAACAACTCATTAGTGTTGGATACTCAACTCACAAACTACATGTACATACATATCTTTCTCTATATATATCTCATTTTATTTATACCATCCGCACCAACTTTCTATCCTGTGTGCTGCATTTAATTATTTTTTCGTGCATGATTCATGAGAATTCAATGGATCGTATTCGTCATGTCAATTTTCACCTCTTCCATGAGAGAGCATTCAAAAGTTTGTTTCTTGCGCTGATTTTGAAAGTTCCATACCCCAACTCTCCACCATCAACACCACATGCAAAGTCAAGATTGTCAAGCTCAAGCATGCTTCTACCAAGTCAAGATTTGCAACTCAAGCAAATCACGCATGGAGATTTTCAGCCTACCCACATGCAAATGTCAAGATTTGCAACTCCATGCTTGTGCAAGTTGATGTTGTCTTCTTTCTCTCCTTCACCCTATAAATATGGGTATGTGTGGGTTGTATAATCAGAACAAGAATACAGAGAAAGATAGTTCTGTGAGCATAAGGCAGAGAGTTTGAGAGGTAGAGTTGAGTTGTGAATTGTATCATCCTCCTTCTCCCATTTTTCTTCAAACGATAGTAAAACTCTCTAAAGTAGACGTAGGTACCAAATTGGGCCGAACCACTATATATCTTGGTGTCTATATTTGTTATGTGTGAGTGCTTAGAATTGTTTCAGGTATAGCAAAGTGGTATCAGAGCTTAGAGTAAAAAACAGAGTCATTTTTACGATCTTATTTTGAACCAATCTATTCATTAAAACACCACATCGAACACATTTTCAGGCGACCCATCTTCAGACGAAGCTTCTCCCATCGAGAACAACCCAAAAGACCTCCACACCCGCCTCCACGCGTCGCCCAAAGCTTGGCGTGTCAGAGCTCTCGGTGTCACGCGCCCCAAGCGTCGTATACCTCCAGCACGCGTGAGGCCCACGCGCAGCACGCACATTCAAGCTTCAGCGAGCGTGAGTTCACACGCCCCATGCGCCCACGTCACTACTGATGTCATCAGCCGCCACGTGTCATTGTCATATTGTGCCACGTGTCACGCATCCATTCTGCCACATGTCCACCTGACACCCTGCCATGTGTCACGCACGCATTCTGCCATGTCATAACTGCCACATGTTCTGCCACGTGTCACGCCCTTATTCTACCACGTCATCAATACTTTACAAAATTACAGTTTTGCCCATCGCCGTTATTTTGACTATTTCGAACTGATTCTAAGTTCGATTTGAGCTCAGTCAAAGGCGATCTTAAGGTTTTTGACCGTTTCAGACGCAACGGTACACTCCGTTTTGCGTGATTCTACTTTGAACATATCAAACAAGCCAGGGAGAGCTTAAAGTCGTTCTGATTCAATGGAAGATTCAGGATCCGGAGCTATGATTAAATTATCGGCATCGAATTATACTATATGGAGACCTAGGATGGAGGATCTCCTTAATTGCAAGGATTTGGCAAACTCGTTAGAAAACGAAGGCGCAAAACCCACATTAATCGTGAAGAAAGATTGGACCAAGATGCACAGAATAACTATTGGCCAAATCAGACAGTGGATAGACCATAGTGTATTCCACCATGTTACGCAAGAGACCAATGCCTACGAGCTCTGGAAGAAGCTCGAGGAAATGTACCAGGCCAAGACTGCTCAAAATAAAGCTTTTCTAATTATGTGATTGGTAAATTTGAAGCTGAGGAGCGGAACCTCTGTAGCCAAGCACACCAACGAGTTTCAGAACCTAGTGAACCAGCTTGTAGCTGTAGAGTTAAATCTTGGCGATGAAACTCAAGCCCTACTTCTGCTTAGCTCCTTACCACCAAATTGGGAAACACTGGTGGTTTCCCTTGGCAACTCAGCACCTAACGGCAAACTCACTATGGCGACAGTAAAAGATGTCATATTCAGCGAGGAAGCCCGAAGGAAGGAGACCGGCATAAACCAATCACATGCCTTTGTCACAGAAGGTCAAGGAAAATCTTATGGAACTGGTAGAGGCAGAAGTAGAGGAAGGTCTCGAACCCGCGACAGACCCAGCAATGACAAAAATCAACAAAAGGGTAAATATGTTTGTTTTCATTGTGGTATCGCAAGACATTTAAAGAAGAATTGCCCCAAATTACAAAGGGAGCAAGGTCAAAGCAATCACCAGCCACAGAAGGAAGATGACGACTCCATGGTCACTGTTACAGGAGATATCGTTATATGCTCAGTCGATGAAGAGGTGTGCCTCCATGTAGGAAGCAACGAAGTCGAGTGGGTGGTTGACACAGCATCATCTTATCACGCCACTCCTCATAGTGATTTCTTCACCTTGTACAAAGCTGGAGACTTTGGTACAGTGAGAATGGGCAATACAAGTTTCTCGAAGATTGTGGGAATCGGCGATGTCCAGATCAAGACCAGTATTGGTTGCAATATGGTATTAAAAGATGTCAGACATGTGCCCGACCTTCGTCTCAATCTCATTTCCAGGACAACCTTAGATCGAGAAAGGTACGACAACTACTTCAGCAATGGCACTTGGAAGCTGATAAAAGGAGCCATGGTTGTCGCCCGAGGACAGGTACACGACACACTATACAAAACCCATGTGAAAGTAATTTCTAACAGTCTCAATGCAGTTGAAGATGAGACTTCACCAAATTTGTGGCACAAAAGACTCGGACACATGGGAGAGAAAAGGTTGTTTACACTAGCAAGGAAGAAACTAATTGCAGTATCAAAAGGTATTCCACTAAACCCTTGTGATCACTGTTTATTTGGAAAGCACCATAGAGTCTCTTTCAACTCAACTACAAGAAAAATATCAGAGTTGTTGAGTTTAATACACACTAATGTTTGTGGTCCTATTGAAGTAGAGTCTTTAGGCGGTTACAAATATTTTCTCACATTCATTGACGATGTTTCACGAAAGGTGTGGGTATATTTTTTGAAAACAAAGGACTAGGTGCTCGATTACTTCAAGGCATTCCACGTTATGGTAGAGCGGGAAACCGGAAAGAAGCTAAAGTGCCTCCAATCAGACAATGGAGGCGAGTACACTTCCAACGAGTTTCAAGCATACTGTTTTGAACGAGGTATTCGACATGAGAAGACGGTCCCACGTACCCCACAACATAATTGTGTAGCCAAGAGGATGAACTGGACCATTATGGACAGAGTCAGAAGTATGATCAATATGGCTAAGTTATCAAAGCCATTCTGGGGTGAAGCAGTTAGAGCCGCCGTCTACCTGATCAACA
This sequence comes from Cornus suecica, assembly GCA_963922005.1. Classification (NCBI taxonomy): domain Eukaryota; kingdom Viridiplantae; phylum Streptophyta; class Magnoliopsida; order Cornales; family Cornaceae; genus Cornus; species Cornus suecica. The sequence goes on from OY998241.1 coordinate 80,966,439, forward strand.
GATCACCATCAATAACGCTATAGTTCGAAGTACCAAAAAAGGTATGGACTAGAAGAGATCCCTCTTATTCTCACCTGCGAGTTTTTGGGTGCAAGGCATTTATACACGTATCCAAGAAGCAAAGACAGAAGCTCGATCTGAAATCAACTCCATGTATCTTCATCGGCTATGGAGACGAAGAATTCAGATACAGACTATGGGATCCAGAATTGAATAATGTTATCAGAAACAGGGATGTTGTGTTCCAAGAGAGCCAGACATACAAAGACACTGAAAAATTCACAGAGACCGGTGGTTCTAGTCCGAGTGTTACAAACATCATCCCAAATCCTGCACCAGTACAGTTGATCCCAGATAATGAAGAAATGCAGGATGAAATTCCAGAAGCAGAGGAAGAATAAGAACTTGAGGGTGTTGAGCAGGGGGAGCCACAAACCCCTCCACCAGAAGCTACAGAACCAGAAGTAGCTCCTCCAGTTGAAGAGCCTCAGCCAAGAAGATCTGAAAGAAGCCGATCACTGATTCCGTCGAGGAGATATCTAGAGTCAGACTATATTTTTCTTACTGATGAGGGGGAGCCAGAATGCTTTCAGGAAGTAAAGACCCATACAAACAAAGGTAAATGGGTGCAAGCTATGCAAGAAGAGATGAGTTCCTTGCAGAAGAACCAGACTTATGAGTTGGTGAGATTTCCCAAAGGCAAAAAAATATTGAAAAATAAATGGGTGTTCAAGCTAAAGAAAGACGCCAACGGAAAGCCAATAAAGCACAAAGCTTAATTGGTTGTCAAAGGATTTCAACAGAAGAAAGGAATCGACTTTGACGAGATATTCTCACCAGTGGTGAAAATGACCTCAATTCGAGTGATACTCGGATTGACAACTAGTTTGAACCTAGAGCTTGAATAAATGGACGTCAAGACAACATTCCTTCATGGAGATCTACAGGAGGAAATTTACATGGACCAACCAGAAGGATTTAAAGTTACAGGGAAAGAGCATATGGTCTGCAAACTAAAGAAGAGTCTCTACGGCCTCAAGCAAGCACCGAGGCAATGATACATAAAGTTCGACTCATTCATGGTGGGTCATGGTTATAAGAGAACTATTGCAGATCAATGCATCTACATTCAGAAATTCTCGGATGGTAACTTTGTTATTATATTATTGTATGTTGACGACATGTTGATAGTTGGACAGGATGCTAGTCTGATCAGCAAGCTGAAGCAAGAACTGTCTAAGTCCTTTCACGTGAATGACCTAGGCCCAGCTCAACAGATATTAGGCATGAAAATTGTTCGTGACAGGAAAGCCAAGAAATTGTGATTGTCACAAGAGAAGTACGTTGAACGGGTGATTGTAAAGTTTAACATGGGAAATGCCAAGCCAGTCAGTACTCCACTGGCTAATCAGTTCAAACTAAGCAAGCGATTGTGTCCCTCTTCAACGAGAGAAAAGGAAGAGATGGAAGTAATCCCTTACTCTTCAGTCGTTGGTAGCTTGATGTATGCAATGGTTTGCACCAGACCGGATATAGCTCACGTTGTAGGCGTTGTGAGCAGATTTCTTTCAAATCCAGACAAAGACCATTGGGAAGCAATCAAGTGGATTCTTAGGTACCTGAAGAGTACATCGAAACTATGCTTGTGCTATGGGGGAGCAGAACTAATATTGGAGGGCTATACAGATTCAGACATGGCCGATGATGTGGATAGCAGAAAATCTACATCAGGATTCCTATTTACTTTTGCAGGGGGGGCTGTATCATGGCAATCCAAATTGCAGAAATGTATCGCTTTATCTACAACAGAGGCAGAGTACATTGCCGCAGCAGAAGCTGGGAAGGAAATGTTATGGGTAAAGCGGTTTCTCCAAGAATTGGGTGTTAGCCAGAAATAATACAAAGTGCATTGTGACAGTCAGAGTGCTCTGGACTTGAGTAAGAATTCAATGTACCATTCCTGCACGAAGCATATCGACATTCGCTATCACTGGATACGTGAAGTAATGGAGCTACAATTATTGAAGATTATGAAGATCCACACAGACAAGAACCCGGCAGATATGTTGACAAAGATGGTTACTCGAGAGAAGCTAGAGCTATGTAGAGACATAGCCAGAATGGACATCAACTGAAGTGCAGCAGGAGACGTTCTCCTATGATTGGTATGAAAATGGGAGAATTGAAAGTTCCATACCCCAACTCTCCACCATCAACACCACATATAGAGTCAAGATTGTCAAGCTCAAGCATGCTTCAACCAAGTCAAGATTTACAGCTCAAGCAAATTACGCGTGGAGATTTTCAGCCTACCCACATGCAAATGTCAAGATTTGCAACTCCATGCTTGTGCAAGTTGATGTTGTCTTTTTTCTCTCCTTCACCCTATAAATATGGGTATGTGTGGGTTGTATAATCAGAACAAGAATACAGAGAAAGATAGTTCTGTGAGAGTAAGGCAGAGAGTTTAAGAGGTAGAGTTGAGTTGTGAATTGTATTCTCCTCCTTCTCCCATTTTTCTTCAAACGATAGTAAAACTCTCTAAAGTGGACGTAGGTACCAAATTGGGCCGAACCACTATATATTTTGGTGTCTATATTTGTTGTGTGTGTGTGCTTAGAATTGGTTCAGGTATATCAGATTTATGGTTTAAAGTCACGATGAGTTGATGATGTAAAATTATTTGTTCATGGATGACTGATCAATGGATCGTATTCGTCATGTCAGTAACTGTTGCAGTTAGGATAATGCTTTAACGGACTTGAACAATATTGATGTTAAATCCTATTATCATAAATATATCCGATACAAATCGCAAATTGTGAGCCACCTTTTAAGCAGGAGATGAGCCACCTTTAACATCACAAAGGTGAGATGAGATGTGTGAGCTCACCTCTGCCATTTTGAACACAATCAATGCCCGTGTCTGTACCAAACAAACATACTATATATATATATGATGCATGCATGCATATATATGGTCTATTGTGTACACATAAACATAAACAGGTTGACCAAAAACTTTTGGTCTTTTGTTTAATAAAGACTAATTAATTATTATGTGGCTTAATAAAATATTGACATGTGTTCTACATTTAAATATGGATCAGATCTGCTTTCATTGGATTATATTCTATTTTCGTTGGCTCTAATTTCTCACTACGAATAAGTTTCCATATGAATTTTTAATTATGACCATAATGCCCTTTTCAAGCGGTGCCAAGCCCTTACTCATCAATGGGAGGTCAAGGGTTTTAGCCTCGATGAGTCAGTGTGTGTGAGCAAATGCTTAACTTAAAAAAAAAAAAAAGTATTATCCATATATAATTGAATGTACAACGTGTTCACAGATGCATGGGCAAAATATAAAATTATTTGCAAGTTTTTTTTAGCTCACAACTTTCTGAATCTGCATGCATGAGGTCCAAAAAATGAATGTAATGAAGAGCAAGCTGATGGAAGATGAATTGTTATACAGTGGCATATTCCGGTTTTATCTCTTAGTTGGTTCTATAGCCTTTTTTCCTGCTAACACCATGTAATTGCCTCTTTAGCATACTTGTTCGTGATTTCCTTTAACATTTTCAAGAAACCTTTCGCGACTTATGTTTGCGTGAGAAAAGTTGCTCCACAATTAACATATTGAAAAAGTACATTGAAACCTATTTTAGTGTGGTGTAATTAAAAAAAAATGTTGAAAAGATACTTAAACACTTGAATTCATTTCAACCAATTTGTTTTCGCGAACTCATTCAAAAGATTTTTTAATTAAGATACTTATGTGATGTCTCACCTGGGTATAGATATAATGATGTGTTTCTATATACATGTGTGTCATTAATTGGTAGAAATTTTTGAGAGAAAGCTAAAGAACAAAATTGTGCGGGCCGTGTCTAAATTAAGCGGACAATATGATACTAGAACTTGGATCTAATTTCAAATACGTTTATTATTAATTTGAACAAATAAAAAATGTACATGCACACTCCATCAGAGAAATCAACACTGTCAACTTGGCCACTAAATAGTGTCCTCATTGTCATAAATTAACGGAGTAATTTGCATTATATTAGAATGGCGAGACAAAACAATTGAGTTGTCAAAGGCCTTTGCTTCGTTGGCCGTTTCAAGATTTGACTTTCAAAGTAAAATTGCTCAACCCCCAAATCCCAAGCAGCCAAAATAAAGGTTGAGATAGATGGCATCACAAATACAAATATTAACCCATTCACAAGAAACAGTCCACATACTGTACCAATTCAATTCAAACCTTGAATACATACATAGAGATAGAGACCTCTTCTATATATCCCAACCCCTTCCTCTATATATACCCCATCAAACAACCACACAAACCATCACAACCTCATCAACCTTCAAAGTTTTGAACAACCTTCCATACACAAAAAGAAAACAAAAAAACTCATTAGCCAAAACAAAAACAAAAAAAAAATCAAAGTGACAATCAAAGGAGGACTTAAGAATGGCAAGCCTTCAAGCTTCAAGTGTGATTTCTTCATCCACTTCTCTTTCTTCGTGTTGTCGAAGAACCATAATCAGAGGGACCATCAATCTACCAACTCTGCGGCCTAGCCATCTCGCTCTTCCAAACCTCTCAACTAGAGGTTTGGTGGAGGAATTGGATGAGTTGAGAAATGGTTACACAAGTACAAGCACTACCTACATTATAAAGCATTCAAATTCCCCGAAAAGAATCGATACTAATGCTGCTGATCCCGAAGTGATTGCTAAGCTTTACGCGATCATGGAGGCCGTGGCAGACAGAGTAGAGATGCATAACAACATTGGAGAGCAGAGGAACAACTGGAACAGCTTGCTTTTAACATCCATAAATGCAATCACACTTGGTGCTGCAACTATGTGTGGCATTGCAGCTTCAACTGCTAATTTTGGTGCCCCTAATGTGGGACTCAAGCTCTCTTCTACTCTATTGTATTTGGCAGCTACAGGGATGTTGTTCATCATGAACAAGATTCAACCTTCCCAACTTGTCGAAGAACAGCGAAACGCTGCGAGATTGTTTAAGCAGCTTCAAGGCCAAATTCAAACAACCATAGCCATTGGCACACCAACAGTCAGTGATGTTAAGAACTTCATGGACAAAGTTTTGGCTCTTGACAAGGCCTACCCACTGCCTCTACTCGGCGCGATGCTAGAAAAATTCCCATCCAAGGTTGAGGCTGCTGTGTGGTGGCCACAGCAGCGACGTCGACAGGCAAAAGGGCTTAGTCAGAGAATGGAAATGAATGGCTGGAATGGAGAGTTGGAGGCGGAAATGAGAGAGATAGTGGGCGTTTTGGAGCGGAAGGACAAAGCGGATTATTTGAGATTGGGCGAAAAAGCGTTGAAACTTAATAAAGTGTTAGCTATTTCCGGCCCTTTACTAACCGGCATAGCAGCTATAGGCTCTGCTTTTGTGGGAGCTCCTTCTCAATATGGTTCGTTGGCGGCTGTGATTGGCGTCGTTGGTGGCGCATTGGCAAGCATTGTGAACACATTAGAGCATGGTGGGCAAGTGGGAATGGTGTTTGAGATGTATCGTAGCAATGCAGGGTTTTTTAAGCTGATGGAAGAGTCTATCGAATCGAATTTGAGGGAAAGAGAAGTCGAAAGAAGAGAGAATGGTGAATTGTTCGAAATGAAGGTGGCTTTGCAGCTGGGAAGGAGCTTATCAGGGCTAAAGGACTTGGCTGCTTCTTCAAGAAAGAGGGAGCTGATCAGTGAAGAGTTTGCAAGCAAACTTCTTCAAGAAAGAGGGAGCTGATCAGTGAAGAGTTTGCAAGCAAACTTTTCTGACTCTTCAGTGGTTCATCTTCAGTTTTGTGACAATTTTTGTAGTAGTACATACATGTACATGTGTTTAACACTAACGCCCATAGATAATAATTAATAGAATTGGTTAATTGATACATTTATTCAATTTATTGACATCTTGTGAAAATTAATTGCTCATTATTTTGCCTTTTTGCATCCAAACAAACATTAACTCTATATAAAAAGATAGTGCTATTAAATCAATAAAGGTCTAATATTAAAAATAAGTTATTCTAAAAATTTTAAATTGTACTTGAAAAGATACATGTTAGGAATTAATTTTCTTTTCACTGCTTAAAAATTAATTCCGTCAAAGATCATACACACAAAAAATCAACAACTCTTTTTTATTAAGCAATAACAACACTCAACAAGAAAATATCATTCATAAATCTACCAATTTTACTTTCTCTCTCTCCCTCTCTTTTTTCACATTTTTGCTCCTCTCTATTGTTAAGCTACAAAACCCTAATCATCAGACTCCAATATATATAGAAGAAGCAGAGTGGTGAACAAGTTAACCCGGATTGGTGAACAAGTCAATCCTAAAAGGAAGTTCCTAATATTACAATCTCCTTGAAAAATTAAATAACCAAAATTTGTTGATCCTTAAGAAAATGAGCCACCAATCATAACATCACATAAATTTTGCCACATCCTAACAATATCAAATACGGATAATATCGATGTTAAATGCGAATGTTAGTATATGTAATCATATTAATAATTTTAAAAAGTATTATGAATCGAGCCACATATCGTGTATAAACTAATACAACAAAATCAAATATTAGTGGAAATCTTGTGAGAATGAAAGTCCAAGATTTTTTAAATTAAGGGTTGTTTTACTGTAATTTAAATAAGAAGAGGTCTTGAAAACGAATAAGCTAAAAACTCAAGGACCCAATAAGAAATAGACTTTTCTAAAGAAAAATAAACAATATCTATATGTCAGCACTTACCAGTCTCTCCAATTCTTGTTCTTGATCTCTCTACTCGATAACGATTCACACACTTCTCATCATCACCGTCAAATTCTCCAATAAAAAACCCTAGACCTCTATAATCTGAAATCTGAACCGTCGAAATGATTCAGCTTCTGTTCGCGGTGATATTGATGGAGGTGGTTCTCATCGTGATGTTCGTGTTCAAGACCCCTCTGAGGAAGCTGGTGATCCTAAGTTTGGATCACTTGAAACGCGGTCGCGGACCCATTGTGGTCAAGACCTTAAACGCATGTGCCAGAGTCGGGTATGATCGGTTGACTTGTCTTTAGAACTGCTTGCCACAACTGCTCTTCCGGTTACTGTATACCCATCTAGGTAATACAGATTTTTCTTCAAAGTACCTCTCATTGCCATGAATGCACCTCGAACAACTTTCAGAACTCCACCTTCCATTGTCACCTTGTAACCGTTGGAGTCTAAAACCCCTAATGAAATGAGGTTTTTCTTCAGGTCTGGAATATACCTGACATCGGTGAGTTTTCTGATTGTACCGTCGTGCATCTTCAGACGTATTATTCCGATCCCTTTGGTCTGACAGATGTTGTTGTTGCCCATTAGCACAACTCCTCCATCCAGCTCCTCGAAGCTAGAGAACCAGTTCATGTTCGGACACATATGATAAGAACAACCTTAATCAAGAATCCATCTATCAGACTGATCAGTGTCTGACGATAAAACAGTAAAGGCTGATTCATCTTCGTCTTCCCTCTTTCGGGCAATATTAGCATGTGACTTGTCCTTGTTTGGACAGTCTCTTTTCCAGTGCCTTTTCTGGTGACACTGAAAACATTCATCCTTCTCTTGACGTATTCTAGATGATTCAGATCTGTTTGGTTGTGATCTGGATTTGGACCGCCATCTCCCCTTTCCCTTTGATCTGTTATTCAACCTACCTCTGTCTACAGTCAACGCCTCTGATGTATTGTCCCGGTGATCATGTTGATCCTTTCTTTCAGTACTCATTGTTTACCAAAGCGTTAGCAACATCTATGTATTTAACCTCATCTTTTCCGTACATTAAAGTTGTGAATAAATGATCATAGCTCTCAGGTAAGGAATTTAATAAAATCAAAGCTTTATCCTCATCAAGAATTTCAACAGCTAAATTATGTAAATCTGCAATAAGTTTGTTGAAATTGTTTGAGTGTTCGATCATAGGGGTACCTTTCTTGTACTGGAATTTGAAGAGCTTTGACTTCAGATAAAGGCGATTTTCAGGACTTTTTGTCATGAATTTGTCCTCGAATTTCTTCCACAGATCCGCTGCCATATTTTCTTTCATCACAAAATATTTATGATCTTTTACTAAGCACAATCAGATTGTGCCGCAAGCTTGACGATTGACAAATGTCCAGTCTTCATCTGAGATATCCTTGGGCTTAGCATCCAAAACAATCTTGGAACCATCTCGAAATATAAGATCTTGGACTTCGCATTGCCACATGCCAAAGTTATTGGTGCCGTCGAATTTCTCCACCTCAAACTTCGCATTTAACAGCATGGTTCTCCTCATAGAACTGCTCATCCCAACAGTATTCCCAACAGTATTTTTGGCCTCTGATCACTCGGTATCCTGTACTTCAGTCATGACTTGAAATAATAGATATCAAAAATCGATGAATTTAACTCACCAACTAGGAGCAATAAAACATCAAACCGGGTTTTCCAAAATTAGAGTATTAATTTTGAAAAACGGAGCCCACCGTTGAATCCGTAACGATCGATTTAGCTAGGATCGACCTTTCGTTTACTCAAAACGGACTTAAAATGAGCTAGGAATGGCCAAAATAATGTAGAAATGTAAAAATGTAAATTTTCAAAAAGGTGATGACGTGGCAGTCTTAGAGAGTGACACGTGGCAGCGTCAAATTTCTCGCCAAAATATCGCATCGCCAATTTCTCGTGCTAAAACTGGTCAATTTATCGTATCGACAATTTATCTCCAAAAACTCGGCAATTTATCGTATCGCGAATTTATCGCTGGAAAAAGTCGTCGGCGTCGGAAAAAACTGCCGGAAAAACCAGAGCTCACCGGAGAAGGTGCGTGGGCGTTTGACGCCGAGGAAACTCACGCACGTTTCTTCTTGGAACGCGTGAGGGTGCATCCGGACTCCTATGGGGCTCAATTTTATACCATTGTGTTTGTCTCTGAACGGACTTTCCAATGGTATATTATACGATGTGTGTTTGATGCGTTAATATGTTCGAAATAGGCTTGAAAAGTTCAACTCTATTTTGAACAAAAATGGCTCTGATACCAATTGTTGAACCTAAATGTTAATCAAACACACACAAACACATAGACACAATGATTTATACGTGGTTCCCCAAAAAATTGATACATACACAGAGAGGTAGCTCAATATATTTGTGGAATTCTCTCTCACCCTTACACTTGCTCTCTTTACACAGATTGAGCTTAAGTTTTCCTTCATATATCAACCCATATATATAGGGTCCGTTTGGATACCTTGTTTTCTGTTTTTGTTTTTTTATTGTTCATCATATCAAAAAAAAAAAAACATGTTTGGCAAACGTGTTTACTGTTCACTTTTTTTTCCCTAAGAAAACTGTTTTCTGTGAATAGTGTGTAAAAGTGGTGAAAACACCAAATACAACTTTTAGTTATTTTTTGAGTTTTTTCACTGTTTAGGTGGTAAAAACAGTGAAAACACTAAATCCATAAAATACAACTTTCACCAAATAAAAGTGGTGAAAACACCTTCATCCAAACGCTTTTTTGTTTTTAGTTTTCTGCTGAAAAAAACAAAGACAAATACAAAAACAGTTTTTATATTTGAAGACAGAAAACAAATACAAAAAACAAGTTTTCCAAACGCACCCATAGGGCTTGGAGAAGAAGAAACTCAAAATGATCACGACAATTCTTTACAGCTCTCATCTTTGTTACTTGCATCATTGTTTTCATTACCTTGACTTTCCTTGAGTCATAATTCTCACACTATAAGCATTTGTAACAGTTCACTCGAACATGTGGTATGATATTGTCCGCTTAATTTAGGCCCCGCCCGCACAATTTTGTTCCTGAATTTCCTCTAAAAAGTTTCATACCAATTAGAAAATCTAATTAAAATATCTTTTCGATCAGTTTGCGGAAACAAATTGGTTGAAATGAATTCAAGTGTGTAAGTATCTTTTCAACATTTTTTTAATTACAGCACACTAAACGGGTTTCAATATACTTTTTCAATATGTTAATCATGCATGCAACTTTTCTCAGGCAAACATAATTCGGGAAAGGTTTTCTTGAATATGTTTAAGGAAATCACGAACAAGCATGCTAAAGAGACAATTACATGGTCTTAGCAGGAAAAAGAGGCCATAAAACCAACAAAGAGATAAAACCCGAATATGTCACTGTATAACAATCCATCTTCCATCAGCTTGCTCTTCATTACATTCATTTTTTGGACCTCATGCATGCAGATTCAGAAACTTGTGAGCTAAAAAAAACTTGCAAATAATTTTATATTTTGCCCATGCATCTGTGAACACGTTGTACATTCAATTATATATGGATAATACTTTTTTTTTTTTTTTAAGTTAAGCATTTGCTCACACGCACTGACTCACAGAGGCTAGAACCCTTGACCTCCCATTGAGGAGTAAGGGCTTGGCACCGCTTGAAAAGGGCATTATGGTCATAATTAAAAATTCATATGGACACTTATTCATAGTGAGAAATTAGAGCCAACGAAAATAGAATATAATCCAATTAACCCTTGGAAGCAGATCTGATTCATGTTTAAATGTAGGCTTGAAAAGGGCATTATGGTCATAATTAAAAATTCATACGGACACTTATATGTAGTGAGAAATTAGAACCAACCAAAATAGAATATAATCCAATGAAAGCAGATCTGATCCATGTTTAAATGTAGAACACATTTCAATATTTTATTGAGCCACATAATAATTAATTAGTCTTTCTTAAACAAAAGACCAAGTTTTTGGTCAACCTGTTTATGTTTATGTGTACACAATACACTATATACATGCATGCATCATATATATATATATATATATATATATAGTATGTTTGTTTGGTACAGACACGGGCATTGATTGTGTTCAAAATGGCAGAGGTGAGCTCACACATCTCATTTCACCTTTGTGATGTTAAAGGTGGCTCACCTCCCTGCTTAAAAGGTGGCTCACAATTTGCGATTTGTATCGGAGATATTTATGATAATAGGATTTAACACCAATATTGTTCAAGTCAGTTAAAGCGTTATCCCAAATGCAACAGTCACTGACATGACGAATATGATCCATTGATCAGTCATCCATGAATAAATAATTTTACATCATCAACTCATCGTGACTTTAAACCATAAATTAGCGCAAGAAACAAACTTTTGAATGCTCTCTCATGGAAGAGGTGAAAATTGACATGACGAATACGATCCATTGAATTCTCAAGAATCATGCACGAAAATATAATTAAATGCAGCACACAGGATAGAAAGTTGGTGTGGATGGCATAAATAAAATGAGATATATATAGAGAAAGATATGTATGTATAGGTAGTTTGTGAGTTGATTATCCAACACTAATAAGTTGTTCTAATAGCACTATCCTTATATTAAGTTAATGTTCACTCAGCTTTCATTGGAATGTGTCATGCATGATCTTCCTCATCCTTGCTCATTTAGTAGTTCCTCTGCTATAGCTTCTGTTTAAGAAAGACTAATTAACCAAAACTTTTGGTTCTACTGAGATTCGAAAAAATAAATGTTTTACAACGTCTCATGATTGGAATTCTTTTTTCGGTTGGACTTGAAACAATGGCAGCACCCCCTGTGTGGTGCTTTTGGTCCAGCATTTCAGTTGAAGTGTTGGGCTTTAGAATCATAACATAATGTTTAATTTTTATGAGCATAAAACAATATGAGTCCTTTCATGTCTAAATCACCTTTGATGGGCACGAGAACTTGTAATTTTGACCTAAATATACCTTTTTTAGTACTTTCCATTTCCGTACTCACTGTGGTTTGCCTTTCTAATTGGACTGTGTAATGCCAAGTCAAAATAATGAGCAATTAACTACTCATAAGATGTCAATAAGTTGAATGAATGAATCAAATTAGCAATTATATTAGTTGATTTATGGACATTGTTAGTGTTAAACACATGTACAAGCATGTACTACAAAATTTGTTACAAAACTGAAGAATCAGAAAAGTTTGCTTGCAAACTCTTCACTGATCAGCTCCCTCTTTCTTGAAGAAGCTGCCAAATCTTTTAGCTCTGATAAGCTCCTTCCCAGCTGCAAAGCTACCTTCATTTCGAACAATTCACCATTCTCTCTTCTTTCGACTTCTCTTTCCCTCAAATTCGATTCGATAGACTCTTCCATCAGCTTAAAAAACCCGGCATTGCTACGATACATCTCAAACACCATTCCCACTTGCCCACCATGCTCTAATGTGTTCACAATGCTTGCCAATGCACCACCAACCACGCCAATCACCCCGGCCATCGAACCATAGTGAGAAGGAGCTCCCACAAAAGCAGAGCCTATAGCTGCTAGGCCGGTTAGTAAAGGGCCGGAAATAGCTAACACTTGGTTAAGTTTCAACGCTTTCTCGCCCAATCTCAAATAATCCGCTTTGTCCTTTAGCTCCAAAACGCCCACTATCTCTCTCATATCCTCCTCCAACTCTCCGTTCCAGCCATTCATTTCCATTCTCTGACTAACCCCTTTTACTTGCCGTTGTCGCTGTTGTGGCCACCATACTGCAGGCTCAACCTTGGATGGGAATTTTTCTAGCATTGCGCCGAGTAGAGGCAGAGGGTAGGCCTTGTCAAGAGCCAAAACTCTGTCCATGAAGTCCTTAACATCAGTAACTGTTGGTGTGCCAATGGCTATGGTTGTTTGAATTTGGCCTTGAAGCTGCTTAAACAATCTCGCAGCGTTTCGCTGTTCTTCAACAAGTTGGGAAGGTTGAATCTTGTTCATGATGAACAACATCCCAGTAGCTGCCAAATACAACAAAGTAGAAGAGAGCTTGAGTCCCACATTAGGGGCACCAAAATTAGCAGTAAAAGCTGCAATGCCACACATAGTTGCAGCACCAAGTGTGATTGCATTTATGGATGTTAAAAGCAGGCTGTTCCAGTTGTTTCTCTGCTCTCCAATGTTGTTATGCATCTCTACTCTGTCTGCTACGGCCTCCATGATCGCGTAAAGCTTAGCCATCACTTCGGGATCAACAGCATTAGTATCGATTCTCTTTGGAGAAATTGAACGCTTTCTAATGTGGGTAGTTGTTGTACTTGTGTAACCATTTCTCAACTCCTCCAATTCCTCCACGAAACCTCTTGTTGAGAGGTTTGGAAGCGCGAGATGACTAGGCCGGAGCCTTGGTAGATTGATGGTCCCTCTGATTATCGTTCTCCAGCAACATGAGGAGAGAGAAGTGGATGAAGAAATCACACTTGAAGCTTGAAGGCTTGCCATGTTTAAGTCCTTTGATTGTCACTTTGATTTTTTTTTTTTTTTTTTTTGTGGCTAATGAGTTTTTTTGTATAAAAGGGTGTTCAAAACTTGCAAGGTTGATAAGGTTGTGATGTTTTTTTGTGTGTAGTGAATGGTTATGTTTGGTTGTTTGATGGGGTATTTATAGAGGAAGGGTTGGGATATATAGAGAGAAGAGTGAAGAGGTCTATGTTTGTATTGAATTGGTTCATTATGTGGACTGTTTCTTGTGAATGGGTTAATTTGTGATTCCGATATATCTCAGTGTATATGTTTCCTGCTTGGGATTTGGGAGTTGAGAGCAATTTTACTAAATTAATGATTGAAGTTTGAACACACCATTTTAAGAAGTCAAATCTTGAAACGGCCAACGAAGCAAAGGCCTTTGACAATCTCAACTATTTTGTCTCCCCATTCCAAAACAGGTTGCATCATATTAAACTAAAATAATTAAGTTACTACTATAATTTATGACAATGAGAAAAAATCATGGAGAATTTTACTTGTATTTTGTTCAATTTCGAATTCAAGTATCTGACACCACTAATTTTTGTATTTTCTTCATTTTATAAAGATAAAAATAAAAAAGTTCATTAATATCACTATAATAAAATATACCCTCTTAAAAAATAAAAAAGTTCAACTTGGATAACTAATTTGGAACATCGGAAGTAGAATTTATAATATTGTATATTATAGTATTCTAAAAAGTTCTAACGAACACTTATTCTGGAAGTGTCATTTTCCTCAATATATTTGGTCTTGGTTTGGTAGATTTTGTGGTTGGAATCTTCCTTCTATTAGCTTCTCGTTTGGGGACGTTGTTGATTGGTTTATTGTGTTAAAATGATCATCTTTGATAATTAAATTTGGTAGAAACAACCGACTTTATGATTCTTCTCAATCAGATGCATATGTCATTGCTCTTCAAACATGTTTAGCTTGCAATTTGTTAATCTTTCTCTTCAAGACTTAAGTTGCATTTTCTGAATTCTTATATCTTTTCTTTTGTACTAGCATTTTTTGTTAGGTATTGGTTTTTTTTTGCCTGTACATGTAGCTTTATTAGGATGAGATGCATGTATCGCACCTCTATCTGTCCCTAGTTGTTCACAGGTGAATGATAAACTGGTAATCCAAGTCAGAAGCCCTCAACAAGCAACAGTCCTCACCTCATCACTAAATATAGATCATACGGCCACGTTATGAGCGAATCAAGTCATTTTAGAACGACTCTGGTACTCAAGATCGAATAAAATGCGATTTCAGTAATGCCAATAGAATTCGTTTTGTTCAATCGACAAGTAAAATAGGTATGCCTTCACTTTTTTCTTTCTCTGTGCATATTGTACTTACCTTATTTTTCTTCTTAATTAATACAAAACCATTTAAGGAAATTAAAAATATATATATCATGCATCAAAGTTTGTTTTCCATTTTTTTTTTCAATTTTATACCATTTATCGTCCAAAGAGATATACCCGAATATGTCCCAAGTGTATTGCACAATGATAAGGATGACAAAAACTCCCAATCCGCAATCCGAATCCGATAATTCGACGGATTTTTACTTAGTTAATTCATATTCAAATTTCTTCATAATAGGATATCTGATCCGATTATCTAATTAAATAAATACAAAAATTAATAAATATTGAAACACTAAAAGTATTCACACTTTTAATAATTGTATTTATAATCAATCATTATTAATAAATAATAAAATAATTATCAACTAACATTTATATACATATACAGTATTAAATATATACACATAAAAATATCAAATATATTTATATATATATATAAATATATATTATATATTATATACAATATTAAATATATATACATTTATAGTATTAAATATATATAAATATATTATATATTATATATCGGATTGGATTGTCATAAATCCAAATCCAATTTGTTAAGAAATTGAAATATTGGATTCGGATCCTAATCGGGTTATTGGATGGCATAAATCCAAATCAAATTTGTTAAGAAATCGGATTATTGGATTCGGATCCTAATCGGGTTATCGAATTTTATTTTCAATCCATATCTGGCTATTCGGATCGAATTCAGATCAAAATCCGATCTATTAACAGGTCTAATTGCAATCCATCTTCCATCGGCCTGTTCTTATTAAATCCATGTTTTGGAGCTCATGCAAAGTCAGAATTTTGTGAGCTAAAAGAACTTGCAATCATGCTTTGATTATTCTTACGTTTTATGCTGAAGTCCATCAGAAAGGCTCCCCTTTTAGATTCAATAACTATCTTATTCATCATCCTGGGTTTATGGACTTGGTTCAGAAGGTTTGGTCTATTGCTATTGATGGCTCTCTCATGTTTAAAGTTACTCAGAAGTTGAAGCTTTTGAAGGCTGAATTAAAGCAACTCAATAGCAGGAATTACAGTGATTTATCTAACAAAGTGCAAGCTGCTGATGAGGCTTTGAGAAGTATTCAAGTGCAATTAGACAGTGATCCTGGTAATGTTGGGTTTAAGACTCAAGAGAAGACTTGTCTTGCTACTTATCTTCAATTTTCAGCTGTTGAGGAATCTTTGTGTAAGCAAAAATCTAGAATTCAATGGCTTCAGCTTGGAGACAAGAATACATCTTACTTTCATAAGGTTGCCACTGTTAGAAAGAAATCTAATAGTATTTTGTCAATTACTTCAAGGAGTGGAGTTAGACTGGAAGAGCCTGATAGGATTAAGGATGAAATTGTTGGCTTTTATTCTCATCTCCTGACTGCTAGACCTAATGAGATTTCTCTTCCTGATGTTAGTTCTTATATTAGCTCCCCCTTTTCCCCAGATATGATGTCTCACTTTTCAAGACCTGTCACTGCTGATGAGGTTAAAGCTTCAATGTTTTCTCTCAAGGATGACAAGGCCCATGGTAGCGATGGATATAATGCATTGTTTTTTAAACAGACTTGGCCAATTATTGGGGATGATATTACTAAGGCAGTCTTAGCTTTTTTCCATTCTGGGAAGTTATTGAAAGAGCTCAATTCTACTATTATCACCTTGGTTCCTAAGGTTGATAATCCGACTTATGTCTCAGATTTCAGACCTATCTCTCTTTGCAACACTATCTACAAGTGTATTACAAAAATTATTGCCAATAGGCTCAAACCTTGTCTAGATAAGTGTGTAGGGAAAAATCAGGGTGCCTTTATTCCTGGAAGAAGTATCTCTAATAATATTCTCTTAGCTCAGGAATTGTTGAGAGATTATCACAAGGATGAAGGGGTTCCTAGAGTTGCTCTAAAGGTGGACTTAACTAAAGCTTTTGACATTGTTTCATGGTCTTTTCTTGAGGCTACTTTGCAAGCTTTTTGTATGCCTAATCATTGGATTAAGCTTATAATGGCTTGCATTTCTTCTCCCATGTTTTCCGTCAACATCAATGGAGCTTTGAATGGGTATTTTCCTAGTTCTAGAGGCATTAGGCAAGGTGATCCTTTATCTCCTTACCTCTTTGTCCTTGGGATGGAAGTGCTAAATGTTATTTTGGCTAATGTCACTGTTGTGGAGGAGTTTAATTATCATTGGAGATGTCATGCTCAACAGTTGACAGGTTTATTTTTTGCAGATGACATTCTTCTATTCTCTGCTGGTGATACATTTTCTGTTAATTGCTTAATGGTAGCCTTGGATAAGTTTGGTAATCTTTCGGGTTTATTGCCTAACATTACTAAAAGCACTTTGTTTCATGCTGGTTTGAGGCCTGGAGTTCTTTCTCATATTCAAGATATATTATGTTTTCAAGTTGGAATTTTGCCTGTTAGATATCTGGGAGTGCCTTTAATATCTTCTAAACTTTCAAAGCAAGATTGTTAGATTTTGATATCTAAGATGGCTCTGAGAATTTCAAATTGGTCTTCAAAGTTTCTTTCTTTTGGTGGCAGACTTCAACTCATCAAATCAGTTCTCTTTTCAACCCAAGTTTACTGGGCTTCTCACTTTATCTTACCTAAATCAGTTTTGAAAGAGCTTTATTCTCTTATTATAAGATTTCTATGGAAGGGTTCTGATCTGACTAGGGGTGGTAGCAGAGTTACTTAGCACAATGTTTGTCTTCCCTATAATGAAGGAGGTTTGGGCATTAAAGATCTGGAGGAATGGAACTATGCCGCTATGTCAAAGCATATTTGGTATTTGTTGCATAAAGGTGCTTCCTCTTTGTGGGCTGATTGGGTTAAGCATTATCTGATAAAAAACATAAACTTTTGGACCCTTGGCATTCCTAGGTCTTGCTCTTGGACATGGAAGCAGATTCTCAAGATGAGAGAGATTATTAGGCCTGTTATTAAGCATCTCATAGGGGATGGCAGGACTACCTCATTGTGGTATGATAATTGGCATCCACAAAGTCCTTTGTGCTCTATTTTTCTCCCTAATATGATTAGAAGTTCAGGTCTTGGCATTAATGCAAATGTGAGTAGACTTATCACTTCTACTGGATGGCATTTTCCAACCTTGAATTCTCAAGCTTGGTTAGACTTCAAGCATCATTTCCCATCTGATTTGATTCCTGATAGAAGTAAGCGAGATGTGGTTATTTGGCTTCCTACTCGCGATAAATTCACTATTGACTCTGCGTGGGAGTTCTATAGATACAGAACTGATGTTGTGAGGTGGAGCAAGGTGATTTGGTTCAAGTATCATATTCCCAAGCATTCATTTATGGTATGGCTTGTTCACCTTAATAGATTTCCTTCTCTTCACTTTCTTCTCTCCATTGGCATGATTTCTCAAGGCGATTGCAAATTTTGTGGGCTTAGAGTTGAAGACAGGGATCACCTATATTTCCAATGTGGATTCACTAGAAGATTATGGCAAAGTATTGCTATGAAAGGGTTTCTTGAGTGGCCAGATGATGACTGGGATTTGTTGATTCAGCGGATGTGCAATAATATTCACACTAACTCTCTTGCTGCAGTTATTAATAAACTTGCTTTTTCAGCCACCGTTTATGAAATTTGGCTTGAAAGAAATAGGAGAATTTTCAATTCTGAGTTTTGTTCTGCGGAGGATATGTGCACAAAGATTACTAATACAGTATGGTTTGCTCTTTTCCCTTTAAAGAACTTTGCCAATAACCAAATGAATATTGCATTGGTTCAGGAGTGGGGTCTTCCGCATTCTATATTAGCTGGTTTTGCTTCATGACTCATCACATCTTGGATTATCAGTGTATTCTACATTCAGCTTGGTTTGGGATTTGGCTCTGGTTTGCTTGGAGTGTGGTTTATCTGCTCAGGTTTTATCTCAATCTGATTTTCTTCAATCAGGCTCAGTTTTGCGAGAATGTGCTACTGTATATATATTTGAAATATTTAGAGCTCTCTCAAAGCTGATTAATTCAGTTTCAGTTGTGATTGAAGAAAGGCTTCATTCTTGGCATTGTGTCTTCTATTGGCTATTGCATTCTACATGCCATTTGAATGGGTTTTTGCCTCTACTGATTTGGTTTGCTTGGTACACTCACACCACTTTCTATTCTTGTGAGTTAATGCAAACTTGGGTTTCATCTTGCTATATGGGGGATGTGAATATGGTTGGATATATGAGCCCACGGCTTCAACAAGCTTCTCATAGTACAAACTTTCATGTCAATTACTTTAACTTTTCAAGTGTATTTTGGTCATGTTTGGCTTTTTTCTTTTGGTGGATCTCTGGTTTCCATATTTTTTCCTGGGTCCTTGTAAGGCTTTTGCCTATTTTCTTTTTAATATACTCATCTTACTTTTCAAAAAAAAATAAACTGCAACTTTGCCCATGCATATGTGAACACATTTTGCATTCATGTTATATGTGAACTCATCGCAACTTTTAACGATATATCAGCTCAAGAAACAAGTTGCGATGAGTTGATGATGTAAAATATTTTGTAAGTATTACATATCCGACAATAAGAGCCCGTGTATAGTGTATATAACAGACATATATGATGTATATGGTGTATACATAAACATATAAACCTTCCCGTACGTTCGGCTTGGTTAGCTATAAATATTAGCCACGAGCTAGCCATGCACGAAAATGAAACACATTAGTGCAAGACAATTTATATTGCAGCATACAGAATAGCAGATGTTAGAGTTTAATTATATATAGAGAGAGATGTATGAATATGTAGTTTGTGGGTTGAAAATTCAATAATATAAGTTGTTTTAATAGCACTCCAAGAAAAAAAACCCAAAATCTATTAGACATTGAAAATGTTTGAAGTATGTATGTGAACTAACATCTTTGTAGTCATTAAAAAAGTTCCTACTTTTCCATCTCTTATGTCAACTCCATTTATCAATCCTAAGAAATTCTCACTTGTTTGAATTATTAACCTGAAGATATATATATATATATATATATATATATATATAATGATCATCATAGTTCAGAAAGCTATTAGCAATAATTTAGCAAGGAGTCATGTGTATGATTTTGGTAAAATGTGTGACAATTATTACACAGAAATCTGGCGAAGTATAAGTTGTATAACTTAGTAACTTCTAACATTATTAACTTCTAAAAAAAAACATTATTATGATCCACATGCATGATGTCTTGTATGAAATCTGTATATATATTACTAGTATATATACTTACTGAGTTATATGTATATTGAATTAGGAAGAAGATCTAAATGATATCTCTTGGGATTTTTAACTCACATACTTCCAAATATCCGCGTCACTAAAGAAATTGAGTGTATGAAAACAAGTAAAACAAAAAAAATAATAAAGAAAGATCCACGTGAATAATGATACATAGTGATACTCGGTTCACCGTGTCTTTCCAAGGAAAAGAGAGAGAGAGAGAGAAATAAAAAAAAATAAAAAATAAAAAGAATTGCTTAAAAAATACTCACAGATGTTGTTAGAGGTCTTGGATTGTCCATCATCTAATCATAAAACATATTTAAAAATAAAATAAAAATAATGAATAATAAACAAAATGAATTAAATAATACATAATAATAATAAAAATTAATAAATATATGAATAAATAATAAATTAATAAAATATATTTATAAATAATTTAAAATTAATAAATAATAATAATAAATTAATAATATAAATAAATAATGAAATAATAATAAATTAAATAATTAATATATGTATAGGTTTGTACTAAAGAAACAACATGATATTTAGTTCGAATCGAGTGAAATACTAGGTGGGTTTTGGTCGGATTGGTGAGAAGATGATGAATATGTGAGTGATTTGGATCAAAATGAACTAAAACTAGTGGATTTGGATTATTATTTATTTTTATTTTATTTATAAATATATTTTATTTTATTTATTCATTTATTTTTATTAATTTATAAATATATTTTATTAATTTATTATTTATTATTTATTATTAGATGGAAAAGTGATTAAATATATAAAGGAGTGGATGGTAGACTCACTTACTAACTAACTTAAATTTTTGGGTGAAAGCACGAATCATCTGATCCGTTACAAATGTCATGATGATGCCAATGTTGGAACCTAGATCGCCTCTATAAATAGTTGACATATATTTGAAAATAATAATTTTCATAGTTATACTTCATAATTTTAAGAGCCAAGCATATTCATATCATGAATTGTTTTTCAAATTTATAGAAATATTTTTAAAATTTTAAAACAAATGTAATTTTTTTTATTAAGCCACATAAGGTGTTGAAGGAACACATAACAAGTATTATTCTAAAATAAAAATTATCTTGTACTGTTTCAAACAATTAGTCTCTCAATTCATTTTAAAAATCAAAACATCCATCATTTTTCACTAGTACTGTGTATTGAAATGCATATTCTACAAGTATCACTTACTCCAAAGATAAAAAAAAAAGTATAAAACACAATAAAGAGTGATGACACACATGGCCAAGTGGTCACATTTACCTAATACATATACATGATAATAATATATATACGTGGGTCACGGTTCTCGCTATCATAAATTAATGTAACTTGCCCATATAAAATAATTCATACAAAAATAAAACACAATAATTCATATATTGGAGTTGTCAAAGACCTTTGCTTCGTTGGCCGTTTCAATGTTTGACTAGCTATACAAACATTGTTGAATCATCAAATGTCAAAGTAAAATTCCTCAACTCCCAAGGAGCCAAAAAATAACCCATTCACAAAAAATAAAAAGTCCACATCAGGAACCAATTCAATTCAAACCTTCAATACTACATACATAGACCTCTCCAGTCTTCTCTCTGGATATTCCTCTATATATACCCCATCAAAGTACCATACATAACCATTCACTACACAAAAACCATCAATATCTCATCAACCTTCCAAGTTTTGAACACCCTTTTATACAAAAAAAAAAAAACTCATTAGCCACAACAAAAACATCAAAAGTGACCATTAAAGAAGGACTTAAACATGGCAAGCCTTCAAGCTTCAAGTGTGATATCTTCATCCACTTCTCTTTCTTCGTGTTGTCGAAGAACCATAATCAGAGGGACCATCAATCTACCAACTCTGCGGCCTAGCCATCTCGCTCTTCCAAACCTCTCAACTAGAGGTTTGGTGGAGGAATTGGATGAGTTGAGAAATGGTTACACAAGTACAAGCACTACCTACATTAAAAAGCATTCAAATTCCCCGAAAAGAATCGATACTAATGCTGCTGATCCCGAAGTGATTGCTAAGCTTTACGCGATCATGGAGGCCGTGGCAGACAGAGTAGAGATGCATAACAACATTGGAGAGCAGAGGAACAACTGGAACAGCTTGCTTTTAACATCCATAAATGCAATCACACTTGGTGCTGCAACTATGTGTGGCATTGCAGCTTCAACTGCTAATTTTGGTGCCCCTAATGTGGGACTCAAGCTCTCTTCTACTCTATTGTATTTGGCAGCTACTGGGATGTTGTTCATCATGAACAAGATTCAACCTTCCCAACTTGTCGAAGAACAGCGAAACGCTGCCAGATTGTTTAAGCAGCTTCAAGGCCAAATTCAAACAACCATAGCCATTGGCACACCAACAGTCAGTGATGTTAAGAACTTCATGGACAAAGTTTTGGCTCTTGACAAGGCCTACCCACTGCCTCTACTCGGCGCGATGCTAGAAAAATTCCCATCCAAGGTTGAGGCTGCAGTGTGGTGGCCACAGCAGCGACCACGACAGGCAAAAGGGCTTAGTCAGAGAATGGAAATGAATGGCTGGAATGGAGAGTTGGAGGCGGAAATGAGAGAGATAGTGGGCGTTTTGGAGCGGAAGGACAAAGCGGATTATTTGAGATTGGGCGAAAAAGCGTTGAAACTTAATAAAGTGTTAGCTATTTCCGGCCCTTTACTAACCGGCATAGCAGCTATAGGCTCTGCTTTTGTGGGAGCTCCTTCTCAATATGGTTCGTTGGCGGCTGTGATTGGCGTCGTTGGTGGCGCTTTGGCAAGTGTTGTGAACACATTAGTGCATGGTGGGCAAGTGGGAATGGTGTTTGAGATGTATCGTAGCAATGCCGGGTTTTTTAAGCTGATGGAAGAGTCTATCGAATCGAATTTGAGGGAAAGAGAAGTCGAAAGAAGAGAGAATGGTGAATTGTTCGAAATGAAGGTGGCTTTGCAGCTGGGAAGGAGCTTATCAGAGCTAAAGGACTTGGCTGCTTCTTCAAGAAAGAGGGAGGACAGTGAAGAGTTTGCAAGCAAACTTTTCTGACTCTTCAGTGGTTCATCTTCAGTTTTGTGACAATTTTTGTAGTAGTACATACTTGTACATGTGTTTAACACTAACCCCCATAGATCAACTAATTAATAGAATTGGTTAATTGATACATTTATTCAATTTATTGACATCTTGTGAAAATTAAATTGCTCATTATTTTGCCTTTTTGCATCCAAACAAACATTAACTCTATATAACGATAGTGCTATTAAATCAATAAAGGTCTAATAATAAAAATAAGTGATTCTAAAAATATTAAATTGTACTTGAAAAGTTTTCACTCCTTAAGAATTATTTTCGTCCAAGATCATACAGACAAAAAATCAACAAATCTTTTTTATTAAGCAATAACAGCACTCAACAAGAAAATATTGTGGGTGAAAAGGGGAAAAATGGAGAAAAGACTCCACTAGCAAGTCAGAACAAAGAGGTCACAATCCATGGTCGAAAATCTCAAGCAAAGAGAAGGAAAGGAGAGGAAAAAGATGGTGGAGAATAGCAAAGAGTGTAACCTCATCACAACTAGAGAATGGGTAGTGAGCATTGATAGATCTAAAACCATGAAAAGCCCCAAGAATGAAATACCCCCAAAATAGCTAAAGACCAAGAGATGGAGAGAAGAAGAGCAAGTAGAGGAGAAGGGTCAGACGTGCAGAAGGCAAAATCAGCTCCCTACAGCCTAAGCACAGAGGAAGCAAGAACAGTGAGAAAATGGTAGATGTCCTTGGAGGAGTAGCCTCCAAGCAAAGAGAGAAGAAAAGGAAAAAAGGAATGTTGTGAAAAGAATGAGTCAGCCGAAAGAGAGGAGAGGATCCGATCCCTAGGCAATGCACTATTGCCCTCTATTTATAGGTAACAAGGCTCAAAATGTTGCCCTAAATGTACTGGTCCCCAAGTCCTACCAATGCTCCACTTTTCTCTAATAAGGTGATGAGGGCCATGATGTGGGTCTATAAGGAGAATTCTTTCCACATTATGAATAATGGGTAGAATCCACATTATGTGCCTTTATCATGACTAAACTACACTCCAAGCCTCCATGCCACATGCTCTTTCCAATCCCTTCATAATGTGAGGATGGTGTCGCGTTGTCCACGTGTCACGGCTACGCAGCATCTATGGCCACAGCCGGATCAGTCGTGCAACGGATCACTCCCCAATAGCCTTCGCAGTACATGCATATACTGCTAGAGCTGTGCATAAATGGTGGTAAACGCCCTTGAGAGACTGCTACGTCATTAGGACTCGTAGACCATGGAGGTACTACTCCCGTGTACGCTCTTCAGCTCTATAGGTGCGCTGCCACAATAGGACCACCTTTAGAAAGCTTTTGAGTTGCCACGAGTAATCCGCCTCAAAGTCGGACACATTGGGTCAACCCGTATACCAACTTCGGTGGGGCGGATCCGAGGCTCTACCCAGTACCCTAAGTGAGACCCCTCTACGAGTCGAGTGCACCCTAAAATAATACATATGCCTACAATTTGCCCCCTGTGCATGCGAGACACCACCTCGAAGTTGGGCTTGCATGCACACAGCAGGCCCCATATATACAATATTTATATCCCCATTGTCCCTACTTATATATATGGATACATATTTATAACGTACATATGTATCTTAAAATATGTCATGAAAAGTAATAAACACAATAGAAAAATAAGGGTGATCAAATGAACGGTAAGGACATCAACAAGGAACAAAAATAAGCAAAGACCAAGTAAGATAAAAATGAAAGGAGATTAAAAAGAAAATAAATGATGTAAATATAAATTTTGAAAAATGTGAAATTGAGAAATAAAATATGTAAACAAGAAAGAAAAGAGTAAAACAAAACAAAGCCGAATATAGGAAAGACAAACAACCATTTTTTTAGCAAGTACACATATTTTTGAAAACCACATGGAAGGGTATAATAGTAATTTTCAAAAGGGAATTAAAATTTGATTAGTAATCACCATAAGTAGCATGGTAAAGTAAAGAAATAACTAAATTGCAATAGTACATATACATATATACATATATATTCATGTACGTATATATATATATCCTTTTGAAATAAGCAAGTTTTTTTTTTATTTAAAAACTGTACACGTGTACATATACCCATGTGTGTGTATATAGATATATTAGTATATAAAAGGAGTAAGTTTAGAAATTTTGAACCAACAGTTTCCTTCTCAAAGACGAACTGGTGCCAAAACGCAGAAGTGGAAAAGGGCAGTGAGATAAAGCAATAATGGCAGCCCCCTGCAAAAGGGTGCCTTTTTGCCGCCCCCATTATGGCGATGCTTCGCTAGACGCCACTCCGCAAAATTGGTGCAATCATGGTTGGGGAGTGCGCAGATAGGTGACCTACAAATACCTCTCCAGATTATGGAAATGGGACAAAACAATCAAGTGTATGATTCTGCAATTACTGATTTTCACTGTGAAAGAAAGCAAAGGCTTGAAGAAAGAGTGAACCAGAGAGAGAAAGAGGGAAATCAAAAGAGAAAGAAGAAAAAGGAGAAAGGAAGAGAGAAATACCAGAGAGAGAAAGTGAAAAGGAGAGAGAGAAAAAAACCCATTTTCTGTAGAAGCCATGCTACCCTCGAAGGCGCACGACGGCACGGTTCCAAGCGATGACGAATGACGACATGCCCCCTTCTTTGGGAAGGAGGTCGACTTCTTCTGGCACCGGGTCAGGCATTACCAACCAAACTCTGTAATGTTGGGCGAGCCCGTGCTGTTAGAGGGCGATGGCCCCTCCACGTCAGGTACCCATTGGAAGTCGGGGAAGAGTATGCGGTTTCCCATCGAGAGGGGTGATTTCCCCTACTCGCACCTCCAATTCGAAGGCCATACAACACCAATTTCAGAGTGGGACTACTGGTGTGAGCACATTCTTTCGCGGCCAGAGTTTGTGGAAACCCTCAGTCGTGCCTCAGTCCTGAAGGCCATTGATTCAAGCCGCCGCGTCAACATCCAGCGCTTAAACCCCTCTTTGCAAACCCTAATTTCCCACTGGAATACTGACACCCATACCTTCGCTACCGCTTGGAGTGAGTTTACCCCCACACTAGAAGATGTGAAATCCCTAATGCACCTGCCTCTGATCGGTGAACACAGTTTCAGACCCCACACAATCCCTTAAGAGTGCCAAGCCACAGTAGACTTCTTGGAGGCCTCTTTTACTCACGCCGCTTACCTGAATACTACTGTGAAGAAGAAGGGCAAATGCAAATTTGCAAACTGGGCCAGGTACTTTTTCACCTACCATGCATCAGGCCGACCTCTTCGCCCCAACAATACTCAAGGTGTGCCTCTGGATAATCCCCATCACTTGGCCGCCTTTTTAGTGTTTTGGCTTGCACGCCATGTGTTCAAAGGGCGCCCCAACGATTGCATGAGTAAGAGGGTCTTCAATTTGGCAGCCCAAATAGCTCTTGGCAGGACCATCGCCCTGGGACCATTTTTCCTTGGGACACTGTACAAAAGGCTCGACTCAGTGGTGGCGAGGATGCGCCGCTCAATAGGCCGTTGTGAAGTGAAAGCGCCTGTGTCCACCCTTTTCCTATCTCTATTCATAATGGAGTGTTTTCTCGAGTTCTTCCCCGTGCCACACACTCTAAAGGCTGCCAGACCATTCGATGATCCTTGGGGCTTTTGTCGTGCCCCTAGATGGTCCGACATTGTCCTCCGGGATGATCTCAGCCTGGTGCTGGACCTAGAAGATGAATTTCAATTCAAACCCTACCCTACAACACTGCCTGGATTCCCTGTTCAGTCCTTGTTTGGTGAAGAGCCGCGCATGCTCAATCCTGCCCCCAACTCACCCCTTTCAGATTTCGAACTCCTGCTGGTCCTCAAAAAATGTACACTGCCTACCTGATTTGAGGATAGTGTGCCTCTTGCAAGTTACAATCCTCATAGGTTCGCCCGCCAATTTGGCTTTGACCAGGGCGTCCCTACAGCTCCAGTCACTGCTCTAAGTTTCGCCCTCAGCTCAGACCGATTTCTTGTCGGGAACCTATCATCCTTAAACAATCCTCCTCATCCGTTCGTCATACCGTCACGCCTCCATCGTGGTGACATCACATCGTCATTTGGAATTTTCTGGAGGTCAAACCTTGATGCCCTGCAGGCCTTTGTCCAGTCATCGGCTCGTAGAAGTGAGCCCCGGGTTATCGACAAAGACAACATGGTGGTACACTACTCAGCTGTCTCCTTTTCCAGAGGGAGTCCTAGTTATGTGGTGGGACATGCTATTGCCGACGTGCCGCCGTTTTCTCGCAACATGTTCCCGCCAAGGCGAAGGTCAAGGTCAAAAAGGGTGGTGCGCACTATCCTATTGGAACCTTTTGATGTACTGCCCCCACAGGGCCAAGCTCCTGCAGCCCCTGTGCAACCAATTCCTCAAACTACTACAGCGCAAAACCATCCGACCCCGTCAAGGCAAAGGCCTACCCAGGATGAAGCAGGGCCCTCAGTTCCTACTCATAGGCGTCCCAGTGCATCTGTCAATGTAAGATACCTAAACCTGTACTTAAAATAAATTTATTAACACATTTATTGCCCCCTCTTGAGTGGGACTTTCTTTATATTATATATATATACATACATATGAAGAAGGAAAGAAATATAAACTTGCAGAATTTTTAAATAAACCTTCCTTCTATTTTCTTTCTTTTCTCTTTTTTTTTTTTAGCCAAGTGCCTCCTCAGGGTCGCGGACTCCATCAATTGCGAGCAGGACAAGATCGTCGAGGATGAGAGTTGATGCCCCTGGCCTAGCGGTTCCTCCTGACAATATTGCTGACGTTTTTAAAGATGTGGACCTGCTTCGTACTGAGACTCCATGGGGCGCAGCGCAGAGGATCCCAACTTCAGAAGACTTAAATGCGCTAACCGGTTCCTCTTTAAATGCAGGATCCGGCGCCTCGCATTCTTCAGGCACCCAAGAGTCCATTCGCTCAGGTATAAATACCCCCTCCCCTTACTTGTTTTTCCATTCATATTTCAAACACAAATGTTAGACATTTTTAGAGAAAGAAAAATCAGAGAGAAGTCCATAAGTTTAGAGAGAGAAAAGGAAAGAAGAAAGAAAGAAAAGGAGAAAATGGTGGCCATGGGGAAGACCAATTGTCCCCTCTACACTTCTTCTTCATCTGACAGCGATGATGGTGTTCCTCTTGCAGATCGTTTCAAGAAGAGTGCCCCTGCCAGGAAGACCCCTATTCCGGAAGAGGGGGATAGTCAGGATGAAGTTCCCCTTGGCCAACGGCGTCCCAAGAGACAAGTGTCCCCAAATGCTCCCGGTCCGGCAGCGAAGAAGCCACGGCGTTCCGCCCACAAATCCAGTGCGTTCAAGTCCCCTTCTTCAGCCCCTTCAATTTCTGTCCCTGTTAAAGTATCCTCTGATGAGGAGGCAGTCGCTCCTTCCAGGGGTGGCTGTTCGGCTTCCCCTTGTGTCCCAGAAAGTTCTCCTCAACAAACTCCTGTAGATCCTCCACGCCAAACCACCGCCATGGCTCCTGGATCCGGCCCTACTTCAGGTGGTTCAGTCCCCCGGACTGGCAATCCCATGTCTGACTGTGGACCACCAGACCTGCCCAGATGGAGGGGTTTCTACTACAGCGGAAGCTCCATTCCAACCCTTAATCGCCTAGCCATCGCCCACCCTGGGATGTTTGATGGCTTCAATATAGCCTTCGAACAGGCCCAGGCTCCTATGCTTGATGGGCTCGCTCGGTAATTCCAGCAGGTGGTCAGGTCCACCGTAGGGGATGTGACTCTGCAGGCTTTAGATGGTACCCGGAGGTTGGCTGCCCAGGCTGTACAATTTGGCATCAATATGGATTGGTTCCTGGAAATGCTGAATAAAATTGAGACAAGGGATGACGGCGGTGTCCTGCGCCTTGCCGGTGAGAATGCCCATGCCGAATCGGTGAAACTCAGGGAAGAGGCAGCCCAGATGAGGAGGGACACCGCAGTGTTGCTGGAGAGTGCTGCAAAGAACGACGTTGAGGCGGCGCACAAGGAGGCGGAGGCCGTTCGGCTGCTGGAGACCGCAGATGAGCAAAGGGTGGTGGACCGTGTGCGGGATACCGACCCTTTCCTTTTGCCCTGAAGATTCATCCTGCTACCTAAACCGTGCAAACTCTTAAGAACAATCTCTCTTCTTTTTTTATGTTAGAAACAATTTCACACATTTTGATAACATATTTTTGGGAAATGTAAACATTAACACATGTACAGTATTGCGCCTGCCTGAAGGCGGGCCTTATTTTTGGAAGCGTGCTTTGGCATGCTTAACCTTGCGCTCTTTTGAGCGACACACATTTTTTATCTAACAGTTTATTTAAATTAATGCCTATTTGATGGTGTGTGTTTTTTTTTTTGCATATGCTTTATTATATTTTTTTTTTGTTTGCTCGTTGTTTGTTTTGTTTTTAAAATGTGCAGGTTATAGCATGAAAGGCGCCGGCTTGACAACTGCCCATGCAAGTATATAAGAAAAAGGGAGACGCCGTCGCGGCACATTCGCCTTTCTGCGAACCTTGCACGGAAGAGAAGGCTAAAGCACACGTTCAGGGCTACTCTCCTGTATTGAAGTTTCGTCCTGGTAGAGGCTTGAGCCTTGGCTTGTGTAATTTTTACCATTTAGAATAATACATGTAATCAGAAAAATGTAAAGCATATGCCTTTTTGCAAAAATACCTTCCATTAAGTAAAGATCTGTCTCTATATCTTTTTCTTTTTGTTTTCATGTATGCCCTCATATATGTTGCGACTCATTTGTGCCAATAACCTAACTAAAGGGAAATAATCACAAGGACTGAAGGTTGTGAGGAGAGGACCCAGCTCTTTTGTCAACCTAACTGTCTTAAGCAAAAGAAAATAAGAGAATAAAGAAATGAAGAGCAGAAATAGAACGTCTTGAATGAGGCACGACGAAGTCAGAGGTGGTCGGATGAGATTTCCCTAAGGATAAAATATTTTGATCCACTTGGCGTTAAGGGGGCCAGTCCTGAATCCGGTACCAACCTCAGTCAACTCATAGTAACCGTTAGGTGAGGCCTTGGCTACGGTGTAAGGTCCTTCCCACTTGGGTGCAAATTTCCCTGGGTTCTGGCCCCTCATCACAGCGCCAACCATTTTCAGGACTAAGTCTCCCTTAGCGAAAACCCTTTCTCTGACAAAAGTATTGTAGGCCCTTGCAATCCTGGCCCTATACTTTTGTGATGCTACCGACGTAGCATCCCTTCTCTCATCCAAGACTTCCAAAACATCACCTTTGCTGACCGTTGTCAGCCCACATGCGGTCGCGAAACGTGCAGAGGGTACCGCTAACTCCTCGGGTAGTACAACATCGATCCCATACACCAGGGCGAACGGAGTCTCCTGGGTCGCCCGTCACCTGGAAGTGAGATAAGCCCATAATGCCATTGGTAACTGATCAGCCCAACCCTTGCCATGATCGTGCAACGTTTTGCTCAGGATCCGGATCAGCGTCTTGTTAGTGGGTTCGGCCTGGCCATTACCTTTGGGGTAGTAAGGCGTGGAAGTGTGATGTAACACCTGATACTGCTCCAAAAGTGCCCCCACATCCTTGTTTACGAAGGGCGTCCCATTGTCGGACAGAATGTTGTGTGGCACCCCGAACCGACAAATGATCTGCTCCTTTATAAACCGGACCACAACAGCCGCAACGGTCCGCCTTAGTGGAACAGCCTCGACCCATTTGGTGAAGAGCTCGGTAGCAACCAAGATCCAAGCGTGCCCTCCACACTTGGGGGTGATAGGTCCGACGATGTCCAATACCCATTTGGTGAAGAGCTCGGTAGCAGTCAAGATAAAGAACGAAGGCTAACAGCAGGTGCATGGATAAGGTTGCCATGCTTGTGAGTAGCAGTGTCCTTTTCCATCGTAGGCCAATAATAACCACAGGTAACCAAGTGCTGGTACAGCTTTGCGCCGCCCTGATGGTCACGCTGGTGCGCCTCAATCATGACAATGGTGGCCTCCTCATGATTGATGCATTTCAACGGCCTCCCACAGAATCCTTTACGATAAAGTACGCCCTTATAGAGGAAGAAACGTGTCGCCTTCCTCCTGACAAGTGTCGCATCCATTCGATGGTCGGGTAGCTTGCCCTCCTGGAGGAAGTCGATGTACGGCCTCTGCCAGTCAGACAAAATGGCCTGAAAAGCACTCTCGCCACCTTGAGGGGTGCGAGCATAGATAACACAGCTCCTTTGAACGTCCTTGGCTGCCGCCATCATACCGAGCCAATAGAAACCTCTGCGTTGGATCCTCCGGTAAAGACTAACGTCCTCCACGCCGCATACAATCTAGTGAGTCTCCTCAAGAATAATGGCACATTCCTCCTCGAAGACACATCGAGCCAGTACGCCTTCAGGCCCCTTGAAGTAGAGGTCCCCCTTTATGAGTACGAATCCCTTAGTCGCTGACCCGTCGAAATCCTCCTTTACTAAACCTTCCATAATAAAGACACGCCAATCATCGACCTCTGCCAAGTCGAAACCTTCCGTCGTCGCGGGGGCAGAGCACCTCCGCACCTCCAATGATAAGCCTTCCTGCTCAAGTCTGATTTTTGATGCCAGAGTTGCCAGAGCGTCAGGGAAGCGATTCCTACACCTAGAAACATGGGTGAACTCCACAGCGTCGAAATGCTTAAGCAACAGCTGCACCTGAGTACGATAAGGAGCAAGGTTGGCTTCCTTCACAACGAAATCGCCTGTGACCTGCTTGATGATGAGCTGAGAGTCCCCTTAACCTTTAAACATCGAATGCCCCATCTCTGTGCCTCTCTCAGCCCTAAGAGCAATGCCTCATACTCAGCCTCGTTGTTGGAGCACGGAAAATCCAACTAATAAGAAAGATGAACCTGTGGCCCGTCGCCGCCTGGTGTGAGGACAATACCGGACCCACTATTATGGGCAGTGGACGCTCTATCGAATGACAGTTCCCATTCCTTGGCCTCGGCCTCGGCCATGAACAGGTCGGTCGAGTCTCGGCCACAAAAAGAGTGAGATAGCAGATCCGCCAGAGCCTGCCCCTTGATGGTCGTGGGTCGCACGCACTGAATGTCGATCCCTAACAAGCCCATCAACCACTTGGTCAGACGTCAGTCAGAAGGAGGCTGGGTAACCATGTAGCGCACCGGTTCGCTTTTGGTCATCAACTCCACAGTGTGCGTTGACAAATAATGCCAGAACTTCTTTGCGACGAAAACCAATGCAAGACACTACTTCTCAGCTGTAGTGTACCGAAGTTCGGTGCCACGGATGACCTTACTAGCATAATAAATGGGACGCTCGCGCCCATCCTCCTCCTGAGCGAGGATTGCCCCCAGTGAATGGTCGGTCGCAGAAACATAAAGTCGGAGGGGCATTCCCCGCCTGGGTGCAGTCATGGTATCCGGTGCAGCCAAGATCCTCTTGATGGCCTCAAAGCTCTGCTGGCACTCGGGGGTCCAAACATAAATAACGTTCTTCTTAAGAAGAGGTAGAAATGGCTGCATGAGCTCGGCGAGATCAGGAATGAAGCATCGTAGGTAGGAAATCTTTCCAATAAATCCTCTAAGCTGCTTCAACGAGCGGGGTGGACCCAGACCAATGATAGCCGCCGTCTTGTCACCATCGACCTCAATACCTCGCTGATGTACGACAAATCCCAAGAAGTTCCCTTTCGTCATTCTAAAAACGCATTTGGCCGGGTTTATTTTCAGCTGGTAACGCCTACACCTATCAAAGACCTTCCTCAAATCATCAATGTAGTCCGTTGGCTGCTTTGAATTGACCACCAGATCATCAACGTAGCATTCGACAAAATCATGAATCATGTCGTGGAAAACAACAGTCATGGCCCTTTGGTAGGTCGCTCCAGCATTCTTCAGTCCAAATGGCATTACAGTAAAGTGAAAGTTTCCCATTGGAGTGCGAAAAGCGGTTTTGGGTGCACCCTCCTCGGACATCCTGATTTGATTGTAGCCACTAAAACCATCCATAAAAGAGAACATCCCGTGGCCGGCAGTGACATCCACAATGGCGTTGACATTCGGCAATGGAAACTCGTCCTTTGGGCACGCCTTGTTGATGTCCCTGAAATCGATGCAGACCCTAACCTTTCCATTCTTCTTTCGTACAGGTACCACATTGGCCAACCAAGTCGGATGCTGAATGGGCCTGATAAAACCGGCCTGCAATAAATGTTGGATCTCCTCCTTAATCTGACCATCAATCTCCGGCGCAAACACTCAGGAAGCCTACTTCTTCGGTGCGGCTCTTGGTTCAACATTCAAGCGATGCACAACCAAGTCGGGGTCGAGTCCCGGCATCTGGTCGTAGCTCCAAGCAAATACATCCTGATACTCTTTGAGTAGGCCCATCAGTCGCTCCTTAAACTCGATGGATAGCTCGCGATTGATAGAAACCATACGGGGTTGTTCCCCTGCCCTGGCCAGATCGACCTCCTCAACACCCTTTTTCTAGGTTGCGGCCAGACCTGACTGCTGGCCATCCTACCTTACTGAATCCTCGATAGGGACAAATGCCTCCGCCAGAAAATGGTCGTTGCAGGGGTCGTGCGCCTGCACTGGGGCGTCCGGCCCCTCGCACCGTCACAACTGGTAGACGTAGCTTCCATCAGCCTTGCGCACTTTTCTGCAAAGATCCTCGTCATTCTCGACCTTCTATTTTCCCTTCTAAGAGATGACCATCATAATGTCGTCGTCATCAGACTGGGCAATATCATCCCAGTCGGGCAATGGGGTAGCATAAGCCTCGCCTTCCTCGAGGCCCTCGTCCACAGCCAAAAAGTTGGTGAAGTAAATAACATCTTACAAATGAACCTCGCTGAGAGAGAAGGGGTTCCTTGTGGCCTTGACAGTAGTAGTCCCAGTGCCCCAATTGGCCTTCATCACCTGATGATACGAAGAAGGGACTACACCATGGAGGTGCATCCAATACCTCCCAGTAGAACATGGTAAGATGGCTCCCCCTCAATGATATGGAATCGGACATGCCCTCGGATGTCCCCAACCTGCAGGTCGACAGTGATATAACCCAAGGTCCTCTGTCTTATCCCATTGAAACCTAAAATATCAATTGGCCTCCCGGTCACGGCTTCATCCTTAATACCGGCATGCCTCATGACGGTGACTAGCATGACGTTGACAGAAGCGCCATTATCCAGGAACGCCATCTTGAAATCAACCCTATTAATGGTTGCAAGCACGTACAACAGACGGTTGTGAGGGCCCTCGATAAGCTTGTCCGCCTCGGTGAAGGTGACCTCCCTAGTATGGTCAGACTTCGCTGAGAGGGCGGGCTCATCCCTCGTAACTTCCGCTCCTGCCTTGCAAACAACCTTAAACAGCACCTTAGTAACCTCAGCCCTGGAGTCTGAGTCAAGTCTGAGCTTGTCAAAGAACTCCCTCATAAGGCTAGCCATTTGTGTCATGCGGTCCTGAGTGCCCCTTTGAACTTGTTCATCCAACCAGGCTACCTCCTCGCCTTGAATCTCCTCCAATGTGCCGCGATCCTCACATGAAATGACATGAACACGTGCATCATGGCGTGGGAAAGGGTTGTCATGCACATCCTGCCTCTTCAAAAGCTCCAGCTCCCCAGACTTCATCTTCCTTTGAAAAAGATCGCGCAAACTCCAACACTCCATTAATGGATGCCTGGTACCACGGTGGAAATGACAGAAGTGTGGGTCATTCACTAAGTCCTTATGATTCTCCTCTAAAGCAGGTGGGAGGCTGACGACCTTGTCGCGGATCCACTGGTTCAACACAGCAAGAACCTGCCTATGGCTACAAGGGAAATGTGGTGGAGTCGTCCGAAATCGTTTCCTTTGTTGGTCAGCCGACGCCATGAAGGCATCCTCGTCCTCGGCGGGCTCCTCATAAAATTGCTCATCATCCTCAACAACGGCTGCTGTAATAGAAGCAGGGCGTGGTGCTCGCCAAACACGACCTCCTCGGGGACTGGCCACCCGATCAGCTAAACATCTAGTTTTGACCATAAGATCGGAAAAGGTGTGGATATTAAGGGCGACTAGATAGAGGAAGTATTCTCTATCCATCACATCGATGCAAATCCTGACCAAATCCTCCTCCTTGGCGGCCTCATAACATTCCAATGTGCACTCTCTAAATCGTTTCATATAAGCCATCACATCCTCATTACTCTTCTGAGTGAGCTTAGTGAGGGATAGCAGAGTGACCTTCTCGTCAACCTGGTAGTACTTGCTATAAAACCACTGTGTCATCTCCTCCCAACTGGTTACCGACCCAGGCTCAAGGTTGTGATACCAAGTGTACGCCCGATCAGTCAGTGACTTGGGGAACTCCCTCAACTTCAACGCCTCGTTGGAGGCATGGTCCCCCAAATGACTAACGAAACGCCCAACATGCTCATTGGCATTGCCTTTCCTTCCATCAAACTGTCAGAACTTAGGCGCAATGTACTCAGCAGGGTACGGCTGCTGAAGGACAGACACAGGAAATGGAGGCAACGAGTCGCCAACAAGATCCGCCCCGGTCGAGACACGTCCCGACCCCATCATGGTGCGCAACTGATCGAACGTGACATAGGGGGAAGCGCTCTGCTGAGCCGAGCCAAAAGGGGTTAATGATGCTGTCATAGTGTGGCCCTGGGGTAATGCTGAAGTTGCACGCGGGGGCGTCACCATAACGTCACGACGAATGATAGATGTCGGCGCCATTGCTGATGTAAGCGCTGCACCAGTGGCCGCGTCAGGCCTGGCAGAGGCAAACATTGCTTTATGTTCCTCCCACATTTGCTGTTGGGTAGCCTGCATAGTGAGCAATGTTTCCATGAGAAGCGCATCATGGTCGCGCCTGCCGACTGACCTCGAGGTGGCAGTGCTATGAGACCTACTCCGAGCCGTCCGGTAGTGCTGCGTCCTGGTGACAGTGCGGCTGGAAGAACGAGCACTGGTCGCCTCTTGCTCGCGGGCGACCGGGGGATGGTCGAGCGGTGGCTCCCTGAGATGTGGCTCCGCTGCGGTGATGCCCTGGGGATGTGGCTGGGTCGCCGTCGGTCCTGGTGGGGTTGATTGATCAGAAGGAGCCCTCGTGGAAGTTGGCTCGCCTCTCGGGGAGTGTGGCTCTCAACTCCAATAAGTGCGGCTGACTCCTGCCTGGATGGAAGATGAGGGGGTGGAGGAAGTGCAGAAGAAGAAGGTGCTTGAGACGTCATGGCTATGCGGGATGACCTTCTGGTCATGCTATATGGCCCGCCTATCTCTCTCACTGTGGTCGCCAAAAATTGTGGGTGAAAAAGGGAAAAATGGAGAGAAGGCTCCACTAGCAAGTCAGAACAAAGAGGTCACAATCCATGGTCGAAAATCTCAAGCATGGAGAAAGAAAGGAGAGGAAAAAGATGGTGGAGAGGAGCAAAGAGTGTAACATCATCACAACTAGAAAATGGGTAGTGAGCATTGATATATCTAAAATCATGAAAAGCCCCAAGAATGAAATACCCCCAAAATAGCCAAAGACCAAGAGATGGAGAGAAGAAGAGCAAATAAAGGAGAAAGGTCAGACATGAAGAAGGCAAAATCAGCTCCCTATGGCCGAAGCATAGAGAAAGCAAGAACAGTGAGAAAATGGTAGCCGTCCTTGGAGGAGTAGCCTCCAAGCAAAGAGAAGAAAAGGAAAAAAGGAATGTTATGAAAAGAATGAGTCAGCCGAAAGAGAGGAGAGGATCCGATCCCTAGGCAATGCACTATTGCCCTCTATTTATAGGTAACAAGGCTCAAAATGTTGCCCTAAATGTAGTGGTCCCCAAGTCCTACCAATGCTCCACTTTTCTCTAATAAGGTGATGAGGGCCATGATATGAGCCTATAAGGATAATTCTTTCCACATTATGAATAATGGGTAGAATCCACATTATGTGCCTTTATCATGACTAAACTACACTCCAAGCCTCCATGCCACATGATCTTTCCAATCCATTCATAATGTGAGGATGGTGTCGCGCTGTCCACGTGTCACGGCTATACAGCATCTATGGCCACAGTCGGATTAGTCGTGCAACGGATCACTCCCCAATAGCCTTCGCAGTACATGCATATACCGCTAGAGCTGTGCATAAATGGTGGTAAACGCCCTTAAGAGACTGCTACGTCATCAAGACCCGTAGACCATGGAGGTCCTACTCCCGTGTACGCTCTTCAGCTCCACAGGTGCGCTGCCACAATAGGACCACCTTTAGAAGGCTTTTGAGTTGCCACGAGTAATCCACCTCAAAGTCGGACACATTGGGTCAACCCGTATACCAACTTCGATGGGGCGGGTCCGAGGCTCTACCCAGTAGCCCAGTACCCTAAGTGAGACCCCTCTACGAGTCGAGTGCACCCTAAAATAATACATATGCCTACAAATATCACTCATAAATCTACCAATTTTACTCTCTCTCTCTCCTTCTCTTTTCTCACATTTTTGCTTCTCTTTATTGTTAAGCTATAAAATCCTAGTCATCAGACTCCAATATATATAGAAGAAGCAGAGTGGTGAACAAGTTAACCCGGATTGGTGAACAAGTCAATCCTAAAAGGAAGTTCCTAATATTATGATCTCCTTTAAAAATTAAATAATCAAATTTTCTTGCTTCTTAAGAAAATGAATCACCAAGCATCACTTAAATTTCGTCACATCCTAACAATAACAAATACGGATAATATCAATATTAAATGTGAATGTTAGTATATGTAATCATATTAATAATTTTAAAAAGTATTATAAATCGAGCAACATATCGTGTATAAACTAATACAGCAAAATCAAATATTAGTGGAAATCTTGTGAGAATGAAAGTCCAAGATTTTTTAAATTAAGGGTTGTTTTACTGTAATTTAAATAAGAAGAGGTCTTGAAAACGAATAAGCTAAAAATTCAAGGACCCAATAAGAAATATCTTTTCTAAAGAAAAATAAAGAAATATCTATATGTCAGCACTTACCAGTCTCTCCAATTCTTCTTCTTGATCTCTCTACTCGATAGCGATTCACACACTTCTCACCAATACCGTCAAATTCTCCGATAAACAACCCTAGACCTCTATAATCTGAAATCTGAACCGTCGAAATGATTCAGATTCTGTTCGGTGTGATATTGATGGAGGTGGTTCTCATCGTGATGTTCGTGTTCAAGACCCCTCTGAGGAAGCTGGTGATCCTGAGTTTGGATCGCTTGAAACGCGGCCGCGGACCCATTGTGGTCAAGACCGTGACGGGAACGGTGATGGTGGTCATGATGTCAAATGGGTACACCATGATTAACATCAGGAACCGTTGGAACGAGGACGGGGTTATCAATCCCACGGATCAGGTGCTCATGGCCAAGCAACTTCTCGAAACCTCTCTTATGGGTACATACAATTTTTCAATTTTATATTCCATATACATATTTATATATATGTGTGTGTGTGTGTGTGTGTGTGTGTGTGTGTGTGTGTCGGTAGGTGGGTGGGTGGGTGTGGGTGTTTAATTTAGCGAGTGAATTTGCATTACAATTGATGGATAATAGGTATACATACATATAAATATGTGTGTGTGTGTGTGTGTGTGTGTGTGTGTGTGTGTGTGTGTTTGATGTAGATAGTGAATTTGCATTCCAATTGGTGACTATAGGGTAAACAGTGTATAATTTTTGCAGTTTATTGACCTGTCTATGTTTATTGTGTGTGTAGACCGGAGATAATTGGGTCAGTGCGATGTGTGATATATATATATATATTTTTTTTATTTTATTTTCAATTTGTACCTTAAGTTGGATCTTCTGTAGAAATTTGTAGTTTAAGCTTAATTCAGAATCTAAAATAGTTAAGAAGGTAACATATACAATAGAAGTGATTTGAATCTCTTTTAGCTACTTGCAATTGATTTGAGAGTGAGGATGCCTCTCTATCCGAAACTAGAAAATATGTAGTGCAGAATTGCAAAGTTGGGTTTTGTGATTAGATGGTAGAACATTTGGAGAATGTGTTACTGTTAGGTTGTCGTTCGATTTTTGTTTCAGAAGGTGATCCGTTTTTTTTCCCGCTTGTGGTTATCACTATCTAATAGAAAAGGGTGTTTAAAGTTCGGAGTGGGATAAAGAGCCGGAGCTAGGTGGGGTGGGGACTGAAAGTTGTAATCTCTCAATTTTTTACGTAGTAATAATTTTTTGTCGATCTTCATAATGGATGTAGGTACAAGTTGCGCCGAAACAGGTAAATCTTTATCTGACGTGTTTATTTTTCTGTCGTGATTCATGGTTTGTGCAACATTTGCTGCGTTTGTTGCAACATTTAGAACTTTTGATGAATTGTGTCTTGTACCCAAGAAGCAATAAGGAAAAAGAACTTGCATTAGGGGTTGATTTGGTGTGAAGGTGGTTATTGGCAGTTTATAACATTTTGGAAAAAGTTTCATTAGGAGTTGTGCCTATGTATATATTAGAAAAGAAGGATAGGCTTAACTATGGCAGGCATGAATTCTGTATTACATTCTAAAGATCTGAAGAGGTGAGGTTAACTAGCTGTCTTGTTTAGATGATTCGATACTACTTTCTCATAGGCAGGGACAGAGTGAGAAAAATTGGCAATTAGGGGCAATAAGCTGAAAATTTTCAAATTACAATGGGGGACAAATCTCATTTTTTTCCTATACTCCCTTAAAAATACTTGAATTAGCATTAAAAATAACCAAAAAATAAATAAAAATCATGGGGGACAGTTGCCCCCCAAACCCATGCTATGGCTCCGTGCTTGCTCATAGGGTTAATAGTTTTGACGTTTCATTATTAAATTATAGTAAGAACACATTTTCTGATGTTAAGCAAATTGTTGGATGTAATGTCATTGTGATATTTGTTCAGAGTTATCTACCAAACAGTTTTTTTCCCCCTCTTTTTTCTTTACCCTTTAAAGATCATTGTGACTTGCATCCTCCATATATTCCAGATTCTTCTTGTTATATTTCGTTTTTCCCTTTTCTTCTTTCTTGTTATGTGAAACTTGGTTCTTCCCTTTTGGGTGGTTTGTTTTCCCCTTTGTCTTACTCTCTTACATCCTTTCTTTCTCAAGTTCTGTATGAATTTGATCCTGTAGCTTGTTTAGGTTGGGTGAACGATTAGAGGGTATACTTAAGCCCAATAATGATGAAACATTTCCACTATTAAGCTAAGCTTTAAAAGATCATTTAAGCTCGAAACAAGTGTCTCCTTCGAAAGACACAATTTTCCTACTTATTTCGAAGTTGTAACTAACTTGAATGAACCTCATACTGAATAACTTCGTTTCATGAAATGTTCGATTTCCCATTTCATTGCAAGTGTTCTTTTGTTTTTCATTGTATATCAACCATATTTTTCTCCTCAGTTTCCTGGGTGATGTGTAGAGATGACCATCAGAAAAGGAAAGCTCATAGGAAGATGAACCATATTTGTTTTTACGTCAAACTATATAGAAGTATCATACTGTTACTGCCTTTCCAATTCTTTTAATGTTCAAATTCCATATTAAGGTAAAAACCTAATTTATTATACACATAATATCTTGTCTTTATGTTTCCTTGATGTAAAATATACCAACTTGAACCATCTACTCTGTTGTCAATTTCTATAGTCAGCTAGATGCAAGGCTTCAATGATCCACTGGTTTGTCATGCTTCTTAGTACTTCTCTCATATGTTTCTCAAATCTTCTTAGTACATGATACAGTTAATTTCGGAGGCGGCTAATATTCTTACTTGTATACAGGCTTTAACCTTATCTTTTAGTGTGTTCGATATCTTTTTTGTATAACCATTCTACCAATGAGGTTTTCTCTTAGCCCTTTTACTTCTACTAAAACTTATGAGAACATTTTCAGGCTTCTCCCTGTTCCTCGCTCTGATGATAGATAGGCTACACCACTATATCAGGGAACTCAGAATACGGAGGAAGAGCATGGAAGCTGTAAAGAAACAAAGCCGAGGTTTTGAGGATGGAAAAACTGGAGGTTCTGAAGAAGTCAAAGCTTTGGAGGAAGATCTGGTGACATTGCGGGCAAAGGCTAAGGAGCTGGAGTCAGTACTCGAGGCAAAAACGAAGGAGGCCAGCGATGCAGAAGGTAATGCAGCTGCACTGAAAAAGCAATCCGAAGGGTTTCTACTTGAGTATGATCGTTTACACGCGGACAATCAAAACCTCCGAAGCCAGTTGCAGTCATTGGAACAGAAATAGTCGCATTTTAGAAGCATGAAGGTTATGTAAGAAAACCACCCATTGCGAAACAGTCTCCATGAAATTTTCTGTGGTTGGGAGGGACACCAGAGAAGTAGAAAAGAAAGTAACATTTGGGTTATTATTTTATAATGCTGAGTAGAATTAATTGGAGTGTGATAGCATATCTGTAATAGACTAATCCTTTTCTGTTGTTTGGCTCTGTTCTGATTGATTTGTGTTTTCTTGTACAAGACTGAGAGACCTCCAATGTCTAAAAAAGATATGAACTTTTTGTGATAGTGCTAAATGGGTTTATATTGATGCCAAAGATTTACATATTTAGACCAACTTTATTTGTAGTGGCCATGTCTTGGACCATATAAGAAGATTGTTATGAATGTCTCTCTCGATTCTCAAAACTTCAAAACTTCTGAATCATAAGATCTGGTGGAGAGATGCCTCTTAAACTTGAGCTTGTAGATAATTGTGTATAAGCCGACACTGAGTATCTTACACATTTGGGCTCTTCAAGAGAAGAGCGACTAAGAAGCTGTAGAATGAAGAAATATGGGGTAACCATCTACCTTCCCTAGGTAAATAGGTACTGCATCATTCCATCGTTATATGGTTATCAGAATCTCGATTCTACCTAATAAAATCGTCTACGA
This sequence comes from Cornus suecica, assembly GCA_963922005.1. Classification (NCBI taxonomy): domain Eukaryota; kingdom Viridiplantae; phylum Streptophyta; class Magnoliopsida; order Cornales; family Cornaceae; genus Cornus; species Cornus suecica. Next base: position 81,008,391 of record OY998241.1, read on the forward strand.
TTCTATTATATTTTTATAATATGGTTATCAGAATCTCGATTCTACCTAGTAAAATCGTCTACGATTCTATTACATTTTTATAATAGTTTAACAATTTCGTTCTTCATATGAAATGCCCAAATACTTTATATTTTTTATAATAATTTAACAATTTCGTTCTTCATATGAAATGCCCAAATACTTTATATTTTTTATAATAATTTGACAATTTCGTTCTTCATATGAAATGCCCAAATACTTTATAATTTAATCCAAGGTTATCAGAATCTCGATTCTACCTAATAAAATCGTCTACAATTCTATTACATTTTTATAATAATTTGATAATTTTGCTCTTCATATGAAATGCCCAAAAACTTTATAATTTAATCCAATATCCCAATATATGACCTAAATTTATGAAAAAATATTTAAAGGAACAATATATTAAATAATTTTGAAAATTCCTATAAGATTTAAATTTTTAAATTAAATATTTAATTATTAATATTTTTTTAAAAAAATTAATACGGCTAGAATCTTCGTATTCTATGAACCCCAAAACAATTATACCTAAAATCCCAATTCTAACAACCTTGTTATATGCACAATTACATGAAGCATACCATCGATATATGCACAATATATATACATGAAGCAGACACCAACTTTCGTTACGGTCCACATTATATATAATAAAAAAGAAAGGGATAACTGAAATATTTACAGATGAACGTATTGTTATGGCCAGCCGAGACTACGGCACCTTCAGAATTCACGACTTAAACAGACGGTTTGTAAATGCATTCATAAACAGGAAGCATATATAAAACACGGAATTAAGATCCCTACAGATAATAAGTTCACTTATGCTGCTTCTGCAAATCCAATCCTCAGATTGCCATAATCAAAGACGGTGTGGTAGCGACCCATGAAGACATCTCCCAAGATCCTGCATCACAAATTTATTGTTATTATCAATTCACATCATCAATGTCCATAAACACAAAACAATAACTAATATTATAGGTTACTAAAGAGATTACCAGAGAGGTCCACGAGGAGGAGGAACGTCCAATGCAACAAAACCACTAATGCATTGTGCTGCTTGACCCTCGCCAACCTTGAGTACGTACTGATCACACCAACAGGAGAAAATGAGTTGAAGTGTTATGACTAGCTGTTTCGAACCTTTCCCAGCAACAAAATCATGCTCTTATGGAAGCAATAAGGGTGGAAAAATGAAGATTAAGAAAGATATAATTCTCTTCTGTCTTATATAGGAGCCTTCCAACAGCAGTAATAATACCTGCTGCTAAGCAAATTGCTCATCTATTGTGGTTTTAATTTGTTTAAAACATGACCCAGAAGAAGCTGCACAAGCAAGTAGCTACCTAGCCTACTAAAGCTCCAGAAACCTCAATGCGGCCCCAAAGAAAAACACTATGAAAAGCGAAAATTGAATTATCACCATACCTCATCAGGAGAAAGGTCAAAAACTTTGTCACCAATGGTGAAGGAAACGTTAGGCATTGAAGTCAAGCTTCCGCAGTCTACAGCTGATTCTCCCATCGGGCTAGGCAGTTTATCACAAAGCTGTAATTATATAGCAGAGCTAAGACCAACATGGCAAGAAACCTCATCAACTGTGTAAAAATTCTCTAGGACAAGTAATAATTACTGTACCTCATTGACATAGTTCAGTATGCGATCTTGTGTCTGATTCTGCCTTAGCTGGTTTTGCATCCACACAACAGTCATTTCACAAGCAGAGCATGTAGCATCACGTAGACCAGCTGATTTGCCACCATTCTTCTCATCGACTACACTCTCGATTCCCATGCTACATATATAACATCCAGTAAGCATCGAGTTCAAAGTAGAAATATAGAGTACGAATAATATATTCCCAACAACAAGACACTGATGGTATAAGGAGCAGTTTCCCCTTTGAAGAAAATAGTTACGAGGAGACTAATCAGTAAGGATCTTGAAAGAGTGACAGATAATAACAAAAGAAACAAACACAATTCTTTTGAGCCCAACCTAACACCACGACTTCCATCAAAAGTGCATAATCCAATTTGGGAGCATATCTTCTTTGGCGAAGTCTGTACAATAAAGTTGGAAGCCAAAAGCCACTCCATTAGTTGGTTAGAACTTAGAGCAGCACATTAAGAATCTCACACGATCACCAGTGCTAACTTACTGAGTTGCACTGATATGATATGAAGCATCAAATTTTATTACAAGATAAGCAGCTAATATTTACCTCTGCTATAAGCAAGTCCATAATTGTTTGACCATACTGCTCGACTACTGTCTTACATTCCTGGCTAACAACTCCACTGGCTCCAATGGCATGATTTATCATGGTGACCACTGTCTGCACAAATGAAAGAGAGGGAAAGGAATTAAAAAAACATCCATTCACTAGAGAAGATTTTATATAGCACCAAGAACACAAGCCCATGTGATTTCCAATCCTTTGATACTGTAATAGTTATGGATCATATTCTCTCTTTAACTTGCAAAATACCATCAACTAAACAATATGGATATTTATAGGGGGAAAAATCAAAATTGTAGCGAAACAAGCCAAGATACAAACCGTGGGACCCGCTAGCAAAGAAGTTCCAGAGTCTGCAATTGCAGAACACCCACCATCACAGTACCCTGAAAAAGAGAATGCTAACGTCATACCACATGATATAACCAGCAACCACACCTTTCACCATTAAAGCACATTTTTTTAACAAGAAGAAGTGTATTGAACATCAACAAGAAGCAAGAAGAAACATACCAGTTGGGTTACCATCAATGACGACATCACCCATATCAAACTACCAACAGGCAAGAAAGATAGTGAGTAAATATATAAAAAGTAAACAACTAAATTGGACAATAAAGTAGAAAAAGCTGTTCCATCAAACCTGCCAATAGCCTTTCTGTGTAACTGGAACATAGGTGTGCTCACCCTTGTAGTGGTCCGGATCAACTCCACCAAACACAATTTCACCACCTTCATCTTCCTCCGCATTTCGGTTTAGCCAAAAGGAGAATACTGGTTCATTTATAAGACCTTGTTTGACCATGTTGTACCTATGATATAGGACAATACTCGTATTAAAAAAACTTTCCTATTACCAACTAGTCATCTAGACTAATCAATAAAGTTAACAAATGTGTGTTAATTCCTCAACTCCAGGAAAAATGAGAATAAAATAACAAAAGCCTGCCAAAAGTATTCTTTTTGAAACAAAATGTATGCCAATGCAATACTACAAGAGCGAAGGAATCAAAGATTGTTCACACATACCACACTGGGACAGCATTTCCAACTGAGATCTCACGAAATCCAAGTCCAAGTATACCATCAAATTTGGCCACCAAAAATGTGACACTGGGCTCTCTAGTTGCTTCGATGAATTCCTACAGAGGATCGACAAATGAGAAAACTACCATCCTAATTAAAATAGTGTGTCCAACAGAATACAGAAAAGTCAAAACTTACCTGATCCTTGACAACTAGATCACCAACTTTGACACTGTCCTCACTAAAGTAGCCAGATATAGCTCCGGTACCATAGTGAATAGCAGCAGATTTCCCTGTACAATAGATAAAGAGCCTCATGGTAAGTATTTAAAATATAATACATGTTATTGAGTTGTAATTATGCTATATAACCAATTACTCTTCGATAGTCTTGACAGAGTGATGCAACCATCTTTAGATTAATTGAACATATTCTGCCAAAAAAAAACATCTGGGAAAGAGAAACCAATAACTCTATGTACATGGCGGGAGACACTCAACCTAAATAACCTCAATTATGTAATTATAGTTCCACTAGTTAGCTCTCTTCATCCCTAAAATGTGCATTATAGGTCATACAACTTGCCAACGTAATGATCATTCCGTAACAACGCCGACTAATACAGCAAGAGAAGGGGAAGGGGGTAGAATGTGGTCCTTCAGACTTTAAATATATATAGACCAAAACAAGCAACTGAGATTAGCACAGATCAGAAGAGAAGGCTTTGCGGACTTCCACATAACTAATCATTTAAAAGAGTTATCAGGCAACACTAGAACAGATGTTACAAAACCTGAAATACATAACAAGGGAGGCATCCTGGTTCTGAAATTCATGAGCCCTTATAAGGGATGATGAATTTCTGCTCCTAGACCCCACCACAAGGAATGTCACTACTGATAAGTAAAGAGAAGTCCGGATCCTTATAAAGAATGATTCAGTTCGCTCCTAGACCCCACAAAAATATGGAACAACTACTACTTTTACATCCAATGCCCTTAAAAGGAATGCAAATCTGAAAATGCAAGCTGAACAATTTATCCATTGCAATTAAACTCCACAATAAATGCATTAGACAAGTCAAAAGTTCACAAATTATGCCACAAAGGCCACAATACAGCATAGTAAAAAACACCACATGCAGCTCTCAAATCGCAAAGGACACATAAAATTTATCCATCTGCCTTTGAAAGAGGAATTCACTTTATAACAAACCACATGTAAATCCTAAACACAGACAATAGCAGGCTAGGTTGACTTTCAAGCAATAAGTAAGCTAGGACCCATTAACTTCCCTCAAATGGACCTTTTTTCATTCTATTTTTTGATAAATTCATAAGAAAACAAATTCTAGATATTTGCAAAAATCAACTACTTATGTATCCGTATATTTGGGTGCACAAGGTGATAGGTAAACAACAGTTTAACTAGGACAGTAAGCAAACCATTCTTCTTGTAGGTACTTGATTGGCTCGCCTTGTACTTGGAATGGAAATAGCATGCAACCTACACCAAAATCATGAAGGTAGTGATGTTATTTGTTGTGTCCATCTATCTAATTCTCAATGAAAATTACTTCGTCTACTTTACTTCAACATATATTTGTAGAATCTTACAGAGAAATAGCACTTTGCTGATGGCACCCAAAGATTAGAGCTCCCTGTATCAAATATTACAGTGAACTTTTGAGGTGGCGTCCCAACACCAATCTCCCCAAAATATTGGGCATCCATGTAATTCTTCAGCGCTACAATATCAGTATCCGCAGACTCCCCAAGTTTACTACGAAGATGATACTTCCTGATAGAAGCTCTTAAAGCCTCCCCTTCCTTAGTCTCGAGCCGGGCAGCAAGCCGGTTATTTTCATCAAATTTCATCTTTTTCAGTCTAATTCTAACAAACCCATCACTGGAGGCGGAGAAGGCCAGAGAAAACAAGAAGGACGACAAAAACAGTGACAACAGAACAGCTTTCGACATGATACCCATTTTGACCTGCAAGTTCATCTCGTAAATTCAGTTGAGAACAGTTAAACAATCTGCAACAATTGCAACGAGTCAACCCTAAGAATTACAAATTACCCAATAGCTGATTCAGAACTTCTAGTTAGACATTGTAAAGTATTAGAATTGGATCACAATTTGAATTTCTAAGACCTTCTGAGACACTAGTGCCGCTTTTCAAATGTAAAAACTTACATACCGGAAACTGTCTTGCAGAATAGAAGTCATTTTAAATTTTGGATGTTGATTCTTTGTTTAAATTTTTTCCCTGAGGAATCCAAAGTTCTAAAAAGCTGGCATGAGAGAACGTTTTCCCTTGTCCTTTATAAACATTATGAGAATTTAAGATTTCAAAAAAAATTCAATTTATTCATGAAAATTTCTGACCATACAAAACAAATCAAAGGGAAGAAAACTCCAATCAACTCTCAAATAACCACACAAACTATCATCGGAGCTTCCAAAAGTCTAATAAGAAAACTGAAGACCCAAAAGTCAAACGCGATTCAACCATAATCAGAAGCTAAACCCTAAGGCCTCGACAAGAAGAACAAAATCAAAGAGAAATTGAACCAAAAACAAACTAAAAACAACCGATCATCAACACAAATACACTAATTTGAAAAACATAAAACCTAAACAGTGAAATTAAACAACACAAACACATTATCAATCCATAATTTCTGAAAACAGAATAAGATCATCAACATATCTCACCGATACAACAATAGATTCGAAGAACAGTAGCGAAAATATATATATATTTACATACACACAAATGCAGATATATATGTATATGTTTCGAGAGAAAAGAGAGACATAGAAACTACCTTTCACACCCAACACGCCAAGGCTCAGCTACCCGTCCTCGAGATTGTATATAGAATGGCGTATGTATATATATATAAGAGAGAGACTCAACAAAGTCTATCAGATCCTGATCGTTAAATTTTCTGATGAGTCCAATCTTAACCGTCAGTTTAAATAAAGGTCGCTTTCGCCGATAAGATAAAGTAAAGCATATTATCATGTGATTCGGTACATCGCAGTGTAGGAGAAGGAAGTGGGGTGGAAATCTGAGCCGTGGGAATTTGTGATGGACGGTGATTAGCATAAAGTGGACACGATAAGATTGTGGTGGCGTTATAACAAATTGGATACGTGTCAGTGAAGCATGCGAGTTGGTTACCTCGACACGTGACACATGCTTTGCCTTTTTTGAGAAGTTTGTGCCAATTTATGATTACATTAATGTGGATTAAACATTGAACTTGATTGTAAAAAATGGAATATTTATTCATGCCAGTGGAGGATGTATGAATTAATTGTTTAGAAAGAGTGATTTATTATGAATCGATTTTATGCGTAGGTTCATATTTATCATCTTATGTTTATTTTGAATAATTGTATTCCCTCCGTCTCAATTTAGTTATCAATTTTGTTTATTTTACTTGTTTTAAATTAGTTGTACAGTTTTAAATCTCATAAATTATTATTTTTTTATTAACTCCAAAAAAGAATTATCACACTATAAATTATAATAATATTATATTGTCGAATAGCAAAATAAAAAATAAAAAATATTAAAAAAAATTATTAAAAAATCAAATAGACGGAGAGAATTATACATCTCCTTTATTGGAATGGTTGGTTGTTGTAACCATACAATCTTTGTCTTCATATGCAATTCGACTTTCATGATCAATGAAAATACATGAGTTCAATATTAATTTAATTTTCGTTTCTGTCATGCATCATAATTATTTAATTTGCATTTCAACTCTTTCTTTGATTTCTTATTACTTTTTGTAACTCGAGTTGATATTTTGAGTGAAAAAATTGGATTATTTATATCATTAATTTAATTGCACATAGGAAAATTTAAAAAGAGATTTTATCAATTTCATCCTAGAGATACAAAAAACTAAAAACTTTAATAATTTTTTAAAAAGTTTCAGAAATTAGTTCTAAAATCCTTAACATGCTATAAATTATGATCTAAACAAGGAAGTCAAAAAATATATATATTAATTATTTGAATATATACTACATACAATAGAAAAGGTATAAAATACTAGAATTCGTGGATTCGAGTTCAGATTAGACTTGAGTTGTTGTCCCTTCACTTTAGTCCATTGAGTTTGGATCAAAGTTTGTAATTAAAATTTTTGTTAATTTTATTAATCAAATCTAATATTAATTTTCTAGAAGTTATTCTTCATTTATAAGTCCTTATAATTTTGATTAGGCTTTGAGTTTCATTACAGGAACATAATATTACCCTCATCATTGAGAACTCTTGGAGACTTGGACAAAAAAAAGTCAACTACCAGATGGACCTACTTAATTGAAAAATAAGTACTCTTCCGGTTCCAAATTAATTGTCCATATTTAATTTTTCAAGATTGTTTTTGATATTTTGTGTTTTTTATTTTATTGTTTGATAATGTAATATAGTTGTAATTTTTAGTGGGTCACATTTTTTTTTGAAATTAATGAAAAGAAATAATTTGGGAAAGTATATGATAATATTGTATTGGGATTCGAAAGTGAACAATTATTATGGGACAAGTAAAATAGGCAAAGTAAATACTCTTAATAAATTAATAATTAATAAATTACTTAAAAGAAAAATGGGTAGTAAATTAGCAACATTTTTCTTATCTTCTATGCTTTCTTTCATGTTCCTATTCAAAGCGTCCACATCACTACCACACTAAATACCATAATCAATTTAAAAAAGTCTATAGAGTGCCTCTTAGAATTTTTAGTCTTTAAAAATTATTTCAAAGAAGAAGAGAGAGGTCTTTTTAAATTGTTGTGGTTGAAAACAACTTTTCATGAAATAATGTTGTGGATGGCTAAGTTGGGAGGCCAGTTTGGGCCTCAAGCCCAAACATAGTCAAGGTTTAACTCTCCTATTCCACACCAAAGATATATCATCCGTCGATATAGAATTAGTTCGCATCATCAAGTCAATCTGTGGATCACAAATCGGCCCATTAGTCCATCAATCATCATGCAACCTCCGACACAGACTCTCCAAGTCCACATATTGGGCTCTCTTCAACAAAAATGCTAAACATTTACGGTCTGTTTGGATCGTGCTTATGTTTTCGTGGTGTAGATTTTACAAAACAGAAGTATATGTTTTTGTTATGGACTTCTGTGAGTCTAAACTGGAAGCACGTTTGATACTGATATTTTTGTTGTGTAATTTGTAAATACAAAAAAACTTTTTTTTTGTGAATCTTAGTGAACAGTGACCAAAACATAAAAAGAAACAGTTTTATTTTATTTTTTACTTTATTAAAATGACACTATTTACTACTATATGTTTTTCTACTATAGAAAACATAATATTGAGTGACAAATATACTTTTGCTGTGAAAATAAAAGCGAGAAACAAAAAGGACCGAGTAGAGTGGCCGCTCGACCCTGGCCTCCATTGTGAACCGTAGAGCACTTTACTAATTAGGCGGATAGGCACGCGCATCGTTTTGTCAAATACTAGCCATCCATGAAATAATCACTCTGAATAATACATATTCAATCCAAATTGTTTGTTGTCTTTATGGCATGCGTGTCCAGAGAGGTTTATTCCCTTCACCATTTTGTGCCAAACAAGAATATATGGCTGAATTTCTTGACTAGCAAAACAAAATGATACAGTCAGTTGTACTATACAAGTAAACTAATATAACAGATAATGTAGTGTGTCTAAATTTTATTTTATTTTTCCGTGTATTTACTGAAAACTTCAACAAGTTCATAATGAGAAAGAACATATATATCATTGTGTCCTAACCATTCCTAACAAATTAACAAAAAGGAAAATAAAATGAACATGTAATCACATTCTCACCACCAATTACAAAACCGAAAACAATTGACAGCATGTAGAAAACCATAACATGCAACAAACAAAGAAAATTTAAATTAACAATTGACAGATCGCAAATTTCTCCAAAAAATGCTAGTATTGTTGCTATTGCTTGTCATGACTCATGTTGCTGTTGTTAGTGGTTGTAGTGTTGAGATTGTTGGCGGCAATATTGTTGCTTGAATGAGAACCACCACCACCACCACCACCGATGATGGAGGTGATGGCGGCTACAAGAGCTGCAGTAAAGTTGGGATCAGCAGTGATTGCCGCCGTGGCTGCACTCACCGTGTCAGCTGCCGAGAGCCTCTGTGCTTGCTGCAAATGTGGAGAAGCAGCTTGTTCAGCTAACTGAGCCGAAGCCATTTCAAGCGACCTATGAAGGCCCGAGAATTTCGACCCGTTGTAGAGTGTTTGAAATTGGTTATGGGGTTTTTGTGAGGTGTTTTGATTTTGAGTAAGGTCTAGTGTGATGGTCGGAAATGGTGCTGAAGCTGAAATTGTTGCCATGCTAGACGAGCACGGGAGCATTGTTTGTGCTAGGAAATTAGGGTTCATTAGCCCGTCTGCGCTCGACATGGACCCCGAGAGAAGCATAGTTGCGGCCGCTGAGGTGGTTGATGCCATGGCCATGGCAGCTGGTGGCAATGGATGGTTATGGTTACCTTCGTAGGTTGTTATTAGGATTGTTTGATCATCAACACATCTTTGAACCTGCAATGTTCAAATGAATGATTCTGTTACTTAAAATTTTATTTTATTTTAAATGACACTTAATATTTATATTCAAATGGGTATTTAATTGAATAAATAGTATCTTAAAAGAAGAAAATAACGAACATACTTGTTTGCGAACTGGGCAACCAGCTGTCATACTGCATCTATAATAAGCTCGAGGACATGGGTTGCCTTTTGCCATCTTTTGTCCATATTTTCGCCATTGGCAACCATCACTGATCTATATTTATATATATAACAACATCACTATGATTGATTTTGCTATAAATCAGAATATATTTGATTGAGTTTCTAAGACTAGCTAGAGTGTTACCATGGCAGCTTCTGAGCGGGCTCGAACTGAGACACGCGCTTTCCTCATAGTAGCCTCGGTTGCTTGAGTCATAGTGTTTGAACTATCCAACTTGGGTGCCTTATTAGGGACCCAACCTTCATATTCTGAGCTGTCCTCTTTTCGGATTAATTTTACGTTCGCCTTGACCTGAGGCGAGCCTGATCGATCAACAGTTCTTTCCTCTGATGAAGAATGAGATGTTTCGTTGACAGATCGAATTGTGGCACTAGGTCCTAAATCCAAAAATTGTCTCGGCATCAATGTTCCTCCAACTTCGTGTTTCTTATTTTCTGATTTTCCTTCTACTATCTAAAAAAAATAAGGGAATTTTATAAGGTGCTGAGTTTGAACTAGCTAAGAAATTCAAAAACACCAAAGTTTCATGTAAAGTGAATTAAATTAAGTACTTACCTCATGTCCATGGGTATTTTCAGCACTCAAACTTTTTCGCTCTTGTGTCAGTGTCACGAAATGCATTTTCAGGGCAGTGTAATTGTTGCTAACTTCACTAAGCATCTCTCTCAACTTCCGGTTTTCGGCATTCATGCTTTCAAGCTCAACGTGAATTTGTGCCAGCTGAAAATATACCTATTATTAGTTATTATATATATACATGTATGTAACATATTAACTATAATTGAACAATTAATTATCAATGTCCTCAAAGCCTACTAATATCTATTAGCTCGCTTATCTTCATTTGCATCATATAAAATTCTTTCATCTACCATGGATTGATCGCTACTTTTATTATTAGCACTACGAAGGTGCAAACCCGTCTAAAAATACATAAAATTGAAAAACAAATCCAATAAAAAATAAGAATAAGCCATTAGAAAGAGAGAAATAATAATAATTCATTAGCTGAGATGCTTACATGTACATCAAACTTGTGGTCCGGACCACCTTCTTTGACATGTGAATCCTCCTTGTGGACATTAATAGTATTAGCGACCATTTGATCATCATTTGATTTGCTCTTCTCGGAGAAGAAGTCAACTTCATCGACCACCATCCGATTCTCATCGGACGATGAGGAGTTCATCTGAAATTCGATACCAGAATGCATAGTACTACTAGCACCTTCGGTATTATGGCTCAACCTTGGTTTTGCAGCAAAGAACCAATTTGGATCAGAATCAAGAGTCAAACCCCATCCCTTGTCCATACAATCAACAATGACTATTACAGAAGAGTGTACGTATATAACTATATAGATATATAGAGAGAGAGGTATAGATATAGGTGTGAAGTCTGAAGTCTTTCACAGGTGCAATGGGCACGGCTATAAAAAGGGTTGGGAAGGTAGACTGAAAATGGATTGATCGAGTAACGTAAGATGATGCGTCACTGAGTGACAGGTGGCGGTGGGACCCAGTGGGGGGAGTGTTTTTCTTCTGTGTTTCGTCAAGACTGAGTTTGACTCGTTCATACTTGAGAACCAATCAGACGGTGGACATTAAACAAAATTGTAAAAGGGAACGGACCGTCCCGATTCGTGCGGCGCTTTCCACGTGATGAAAATGAAAGTCAATGAATTAGACGCCCCAGCTTTGTCTGACTAGTGACCAAGGGGTGAGATTATCATGTTCACACGGGTTGTCACAGCCTAGTATATGGGCATGAACCAAAGTGTTGACTGGTTTGGATCACTATCGATTCAGGTGGCATAGACTTGGGCCATTGAACTTTTCACCATATAGTGAAATTTTAAAATAAATTGTAAATTATTATTATTATTATTCCGGATAATTGGGTATTCAAAACTTTGCTTCAAAGTCTTTTTCATTTGAGCTAATCCATTTGGGTTAATTATTTTTTTTGATAACCAAAAATTTGTAAATTATTTTATTTTTTCATTATGAATAATTTTTTTAAAAAAAAAAACCTGATTTATTAACAATAGCAGAGTGGAAAAAATCATAACAATAGCAGAGTGGAAAAACCTAAATTGACTAAAATATTTGTATATATAACAAAAATCTTGTTGGAAAAAATTGATCACTTTTATGTGTTTGTATAAAATAGCCAAAATCTTCATTTCCTAAAATATGACGCAAGTTTACTACACTTTTTTCTGGTCCTTCCAACTCACACTACTTTATCAAATGGTGCACTTTAGTCCATTCTAGTTATTTTTCACGAATAACTTTGGTCAAATTCGTTATACGCAATTATAGATAGATAGGTAGATAGATATGTAGCTATGCATCCTTCTCCTTATTGACTGAAATGTGCCGAACACCTATTGGGTCAAATTGTCGGTTCAGATATGACAATTGGGCGGTTACGAAACCGGTTTGTCAATATCCATATATGTCTCATTAAACTTTTTTTAAATAGCATATCCTTCGCGGGTTATTTTTTTCTAAATCATATTCGTCACATTAAAACTTTACTAAATTCTTATCCATTCCGTTCTGTCTCATTAACGCAAATTTTTTCAGTATCTGTTTCGAATCAATAAACAAATTTATCAACTGCATAACATAAACATAATTTTGTTTTGTCTAAATAATAGAGCATACAAACTAAAATGAATTATAAAATAATATTAATCCAAAAATTTAAATTTAGAAATTCAAATAGTGTCAATATAAGTCAACACGGTGCATGAACAATATATAGTTTGAATACATATTATACTAATATTTCAAAAGATTAAACTTTAATTTGATGATGATCCATTTTTTTATTTTCATTTGACAACATTTGTTCCCACATCTTCGTCTTAGACATAATACACAGTCGCAATTTGATATAGCACATTTTGACAATATGTGTAGTTAGTAGAGTTGTTATTGATTAGAAGAGAAAGCAAATAAGCAATATATAATACACATCACTCAATTTGATAATATCTTATTCACAAAATTGATTCAAGCAAATAAACAATACATAATACACAGTCTTATATATATTAATATATACATTAGCAAACAAATAAGATAAATTTATATAAATGAGATGGGGCGGGGCGGGGCTCCAACGGGTATCTATTAAAATCCGTACTCGTCCCATAATTCATGACGGGTTCATTTTTTTTTTATCATACCCGTCCCTACGAAATTAAAAATACTCTCAAATTCTTAAATAAATGGGCTGTACAAATTATCATCCTAAGCGGTTGTGTACTTTAATTTGCCATTGCAATTATTTGTTTCACTTTATTTCTATACAGTTCCTTTCCTCTAATTATAAGTAAATGTTGTACGTCAAGTGACATGCCTGTGTCAACTTTCTTCAATCTCAAGCAATAAATTATGTATCTTCCTGATTGAAATATTCGAACTCAATTAATGTATTTTGAAATTTGTTATTGGTCGAATAAAAAGACAATACCTACCTCTTTTGTTATTCGCAATATTTACGTCTCTTCTTATGTGCCATGAAAATCTTTTCATAATTTGCAGCTAATATGTCATGAGATTATTGGAATACCTGTTTTACTATAATATTTGAAAATAAATAAGAATAAAGAAATATATATACATACATATATATATATGTATATATATATATATATATATGTATAGAGTGATGCTAAATCTATTAATATAGTTGAATCATATGATACATGTCAGTTGTATATATGAAAAAGCTTCTTCCCACACAAGTGTTGTTCCTTCTTTAGAATAGCAATATGGTGGTTGAAGAGAATAAAACTTCAAACACAAAAACAATACATTGAAAGAACTTTTGAAAAAGAGGATTGTTGGTCCTAACTGCACCTTTAGAATAGAGAGAGAAAAAGATTTTATTCAATTCATGAAGTCTACTTTAGAATACTGGTCGGACTACCAAACCAATCTAATTAATTTATTTTATAATTGTCTAAGGTAAGTTATTAACTCATGCATTTGGACTTGGTTCCCCCAATTGGAGAAAAATATTTCTTCTCTAGGGGCATATAGTATTGTCTTAGTTAGAAAGTTAGGGACAGAAACGAGAATGATTATATGAATTAGAGAGGTGTTTAAACATACAAGACAAATCTAAGAAATTATAAGGCTTTATTTGCTTGGAGGTATAGTATTTTTTTGGTACATATTTTTCAAGTTGTGTAAAATATTTTATTCCTTAGTGTGTTTGTTTTATTTTTTTCCCTTTTTTGTGAAATATATTTTCACCGATTGTTTGGAGATGTATTTGTAAAATATGTTTCCTACATTTAAAACAACCAAATCTCAATATATATATATATATATATATATATATATATATATAGACCCTATTTTAAAATATAGACCCTATTCATAAAAGTTGCCTTTTGTTGATCGATTAGCAAAAACAACAGGTTCAAACAAAGTTCCTATAAACTTTTTTGTTCTCCAATGAGGTGGTTTATTTTATTTATTTTAGTTAGCTGTCTTTGATACATATATCTTACCAAACTAAAGGACTATTAATACATAATGCAAATCAAAAAAGGAAAAAGACCTTAATTTAACATATTCTTATCAAGAGTTTTACGATGCATATTGAAAAAAGAAGGGTAAATTACCATTTCACTCCTTACTGTAAATTACACCCGCATTTTCTCTTATTTTGCCAATTACACTTTCACCTCTTATTTGTTTCACTTTGACCCTTTCAGTTCAACCTCCAGTCAGGTCAAACTCAGTCAACCCAATTTTGATAAGTGAAAGGACTAAATTACCCATATATGTGTGTGATGAAAAAATTACCCACCATAAAGATGTGAAATGACAAACTTACCATTCTTCCCAATTAGTTCATCAACCTCCTCTTGTGTCTGCCCTTTTACTTTCATTACAAATCGGTCGACCTTACATTCATATGTGAATGTCAAAGTTTAGTTGTCCCCATTATTGCCATCTCTAGGGGTGTTCAAGAACAAAACTGGAATCGGAACCGAATTGGAACCGAACCGGGACCGGCGGTTCGGTTTGGTTCCATAGGGGTTTGGTTCCGGTTCCGGTTCCAAAATTTCAAGAACCGAAAATTTAGGTTCGGTTCCGGTTCCGGCCCCGCGGAACCGAACCGGAACCAGAACCGATTTTTTTTTTATATATATATATTTTTTATTATTAACTAAAAAGACTAGCAATAAACCTCCACTAATTTCAATAACAATACAAATCCAAGCTACTTTTTTTATTCCACTAATTATATATTTGGTTTTGGGTTTGCTTTAATTCAAATACTCTAGTTTATAATTATATTATTTTATAAAATTGAGATTTTTTTAAAAAAATAAATAAATATAGAAGAAACCGAACCGATTTTTTGGTTCTGTTCCGGTTCGGTTCCTTCCCCTTTCGGTTCCGGTTCCGGTTCCGATTCCGATTTTTCAAGAACCGAAAAAATTGGTTCGGTTCCGGTTCCAGACGGAACCGGAACCGGTCCTGAATAGGCCTAGCCATCTCAATCCATCATTCATTATGAATTTCCACTTTCAAAGCTTAGACCAAACACAATCATTCAATCACAAGAGAAAAGGTGAGAGAGGAAAAGGGAAAATCACACATGATACGACGGAAGGGTTGTGTAATCAAGGGCTTTGCCGTCCAAAGGCGGTAGCCCTTCCGACCTCCTCTTCCTCGCGAGCGGCGGTGCCTCCTCCTCCTCTTCCTCATTTTTTCTTTTGCCCAAACCCTAATTATACAAGTTTTTGGATGTTGGTTGTACCAATATTGCCACCCCCAATTTATGACATAGGTCACATTTTGACAAAAAAAATTATAAGAAACATGTATAGTAAGGGTTATTCTCACAAACACTCACTGAGATTTGTCATATTTTCATACGGACCCCCTCGAAGTCTAATATTCCCACTCACACCCCCTGAGATAGACAACTGTTATTGAAACTAATGGATTTTTGTGATTTTACCTTTTCACCCTCAAATATTATATTAAGAAAAAAATAAAAAAACTCATGTGATGTTAAATAACCCAAATGCCCTTGTTCTTCTTTCTCTTCCATTATCTTTCACTGAACACCTTCTTCTTCATACACACACACATATATATATATACACATATATGTATTGACTATATCACAGTCATTTTGATGGATATGCTACTTGAAATTGAAAATTGAAATAATGATATTTTTTAACCACCAAAAGACATGTTCTCTCCTCTGTCATTCGGGTCACCACCACCACCATCTACTCCGGTCACAACCACCACCATCCACTCCGGTCACCACCACCATCTGCACCACAAGCACCCTAACCACCCTACTCTCTCCTCTATTTTTGGTCACCACCACCGCCGCAACCCACTACCATTCATCGCCCTCAATTTCTGATTTTACCATTTCAATCTCACCACAAAAATTGCCTTTGTTTTTTTGGGTATGTGTTGATCAAGATTCAAACTCTAAATCTTAGTTCCAAGGTGGGTCTTGTTCCTCTCTCTCTAAACCCACTTTCTCACACCTCTCTACCGTTACACTACCTTTCTCTCTCTTATCAATTCCTTTGTATTTTCTTCCATGTCAAAGATGGGGTGATAAAGTTGAACAATTGGCGGGGTGATTCATGTGGAAAAAGTGTTAGCGGTGGTGAAGGAGATGAAGGCGGAGATTCTAGCCATCACAGAGTGAATACAAATAACGAAGGACTTTTGAATTTCATTATCAATTTACATATTATTGATTTTGGTTGAAATTAAACAATTTTTCTATTATGTAAATTAGTAATATACATATATGTATATGGATCTTTCTAATTTGGTATGAAATTAAACATTTTTTTGTGTTTCAAGCCAAAATCAATGATATAAACAAGTTTCTCATCTTCAAAAGCCTCCAATAGGTTGATTAGCAAGGAATTGTGCCAATTTGATCAGATAAGGATAGGATAACAATTGGTCTGTTAAGAACTTGAAAGAGATGTATATATATTATATGGTAAAGGTATAAATGTACATTTATTTTTATAAAGAATGGACAAAAATGTAACTCATAGTTAAATCTAAAGTATTTAAGTCATTTCATACACTCTAAGGGTAACATGAACATTTTACATAGGAGTTAGTGGCTGACATCAACAAAGTAACGGCCTCCACTAACGGCGTCAACGCGAAGGGGGTGAAAGAGGGACTAAATTCAAATTTCAGGAGGTGTGAGTGGGAATATTTGACTTTGAGGGGGTTCGTGTGAAAATATGGCAAATCTCAGGGGGTGTTTGTGGGAATAACCCTAATTGTAAATTTACGTGATTGTAATTAATTATAGAAGGTAAAAACATTAATAAAGGCTTACTAACGTTTAGTCGTATCATACTTAATTGTTTGAATATTAACAACTCGTGAAACGTGGAAGTATTATAAACCAGTCTGCCAATAAAATGGTTTTCTATCAAATTAAAATAAAAGTATAATTAATGAAAATAATTCAAGTTTGGGAGACAAGAAAGTCAACTGAGATTTCCGTTGACCATAAATTAAACTTGTACCCAATTTCTTTCCATCTTTTCCAAGTTCCATGGCACAGAATAGAACACAGCCTACACAGGTGTTTGATAATTAGTTGGGACTGTTGGCATTAGAAAATATATAAATAAAATAAAAATAATTAGAAAACAACAAAATAATAATAATAATAATAATAATGGAAAAAAAGAGGTGGGCAAATTTTGAAATGCAATGCCGTTGAGGGGCTACAATGACACTTTGGAATATAATTGTTTGATTTAGCATTCACACGCAATCAAGTAATACATTAATTTGTTTTTCATGCCATGCTTGGACAATAATTGTGCTAAGATAAGGTATATATCGTAAATTTAATTGTTTTTGCCAAATTTTTGGTTTCTTTAACTCTGATTTTCAAATTCCCTTCTTTATCAAGGTTGAATTTGGTTTCTCTAAATGTCAAACACATCTCTCAATCACATTCACCCCGTAAAATTTAACAGGTAGAAGAGAAAACTAGTACATGCCTAATTCAGTGTAAATCAAACACACATATATATATATATATATGTTTTAAATCAGTTTTATCTTCTCAGTAGAGAAAAGAAGTAAAGGAATGAAACTGACAATCTTTTTGTTACTTTTGTTAGCTATGCACATCAACTATTTTAAGTTCAAAAAATGTTTGACATAAATGGGGTCTTTACTTTTATTTCCATGTTAACCTTCTCGAAAGAGTAATGCTATTTAGACTTCTTAATTAAACCCTATTATATATTGAATTGGCCAATAAAAAATTGGCTTGTATGGTTTATGAATTGAGTCAGCAATGAAAAATTAGGTATGGTCAAATGATATAAAGAGAAATATTGAGATTATGTGACAGTGTACACACATGCATTTTCTAGAAAAAGCAGAGGTATAAAGTTGAAATTGAGAAGCATTATATATGAAAATAAAAGCATCTCGAGTAAAGTTAATGAGATTATGAGACATACCACCAACAACAGAAGAGGATAATATACTTTTCACACAGGGTACAAATTTATGGTCAAAGTCCATTTGAGTGTTTGTGTTACTTTTCTGCATTATCTTCCATAAAACATTTATTTTGTATTTTATGTGGATTTCTCTGTTGCTTAAAGGTCCTTCTTTGTTATTATAGCGAAAATCCTTGTCGGTGAGGAATTGTCAGGCCCGGCCCGTGTGGCGATTCAAGCAGTTGCCTGGTGGGGCCAGACTCAGAGGAACCCTATTTATTTATTTTTTAAAAATAATTAGTAGTTTTGTATGTCCTAAAAAATTTAAATAGTTCTTAGCACAATTCAAAATTTTTTAATATTAATATATTTTTGTAATAATATTTTAACACTTGTGGTTTTTTAAGGTCCCGAAGCCCTGTATATAAAGAGTTTTATATTTGGACGACTTCCACAAAATTTAACAATCTCAGGATGGCCTTCGATTTTATTTTATTTTTATTTCGATTTTATTTTTAACTTCATTTGTTTAAATTTTAAATTATCGCAAAATATCAATTGGCAAATTTTAAGTGCTTTCGAAAAAACAAAACAAATAAATAAATAGAAATGGCATGTTTAAAATGGTCGCACGCACAAACCCCTCCCTCCTTTCTCTCTTTCTCGGTCCCTCTAACCCTAACTTCTGATTAATGTTCGAATCCCAACATTTTCGCGGGAAACAAAAACCACTTTTCGTTCCCCAATTCACAATAATCAACACCACCCATCGAAATCAGCAGGGGTTTCCACTGGAACTCATTCCTTCTTATGCAAATTCACCATTTTCCATCTCTTACTACTCACTCACTTCTCTCAGAAATGACCTCCCGTACCCAAAATAAGCCCCTTCTTCGCACTTCCTCAAATGTAATATACATATATCTATATATTTGTATTTGTATCTATATGTATTTGTATATGTGCGTGTTCTACGGTATTCTGTTACTAATTTGTACTAGATTAGTGTGTGTTTTTCTAGGGCTTTCTGATACTAATTTGAATGTTATGTATATATATGTGTGTGTATACATGGAGGTGTTTATATGAATATTCCTGCATTATTTTTCTGATTAGTCAAATTTATTTTGATTTGTAGAAAAATAATGGTGTTGATGGAGGTGTTTATATGAGTATTCCTGCATTATTTTACTGATTAGTCAAATTTATTTTGATTTGTAGAAAAATAACGGTGTTGATGTTACACCTCTGGACAAGAGGGGAAATATCAGAATTGGGGGAATGGTAGGAACAGCAAGTAGTGGCCGGGAAAGACGGGGTTTTGTGGCGGCGAATGCCGGTGAATGTGGGGGAGCTGAGGGTTCTGAGTGTGGAACTATTGAGTTTTCTAAGGAGGTGGTTGAGGCTTTGCTGAGTGAGAAGATTAGAGCGAAGAAGTTCGACCACAAGGTTCATTTGATTGCATCAGTTTGGTTAAATGATTGTTGCATTTGAATTTTTTGGTTCACTATCTGTTTGGTTAAATGGAAAATTGAGTTAAAGACTAGAAAAATTGTTATCACTAAGTTGCATTGATGTAATAAGTTAAAGCACTTCACTTGGTTAATACATTAGTGTTTTAACTTCTTAACAGAATTAAGAACTTATATTAGGCTATTAGAGCCCTAATGAACCATTGTTTACGGATGGGGTGCGGGGTCTGTTTCTCCGGTTCCTAATTTTAATAAATCCGACCCTCTTCGGACACAGCAATGGCAAGAGCCTTGTGTATCGGACTAAGTCCTTTTGCATATGTGATTTCTAATTTCTCCTAATTTCTTACTCTTTTCTTACTGAACAAAATGGGTAGTAAAGTTACCTTGTCTTTCACTTGCTGTTTATGTTTGATTTGGCTAATATATATGTTGGATATACAGGGGAAAGTGGACCAAATGAGTGATATCATTAAAAAACTTAGGCTTTGTATAAAGTGGTTTCAAGAAGTTGAGAAAGACCATATCCAGGAACAGGAAATGCTACGAAATAGTTTGGAATCTTCAGAGCAAAAATGCAGAGAAACTGGTACTTTTTCACCTCTAGTGTCTTTAAGTTCGAATATAGAAAGCTTCTTTGTTTTGTTTTTAATTTGTATTGTATTCTATCAGAGGCGGCAATGAAATACAAGGAGGAGGAATTAAATGCGATTATTGTAGAATTGAGGATGACTAATATGTCTTTACAAGAGACTTTGACAAAGCAAGAATATGAGAAGCTGGTGAGATTGTGAAGCACAGTGTTGGTTGCTTTGAAGTGTGTTGTTTTTCCCTTCCCTTCGTCTCATATTTTGTTAATTACAAGTAGGATGCAATCGAGTGTTATAGAAGAGAAAAAGAAGCTAGAGATGCTGCTGAGAAGTTGCAATGTTCTCTGAGAGAAGAACTTGGAAAAGCTGAGCTGGAGATACTAAGTGCTAATCAGCGGGTAATGTAAAACCATTGACAGAATAGAGACTTGTAAATTCTCTTTTCAATGTCAGATGCTAATTCAATAAGTGCACTCTTTTGGATTTTGGGAATTCTATAGGTCACATCACTCGATGATATGTACGAGCGATCACAAGAGTACATCACAGACTTGCAGAAGTACAATAGTGACCTTCAAATGGACCTTACATCAGCCAATAAGTCACTTAAGCTAGTAGAAACAGAGAAAGGGGATTTAGGGAGAGATCTCACCAACTTAAGGGGTTCCTATAATTCGTTGCAGGAACAATTAACTTCTACCCGAGTAAGTTCTTTTCCGGTCCCCAGTTGTTTATCTTTCCTTTTCCCCTATCATCTATCCCATGTATGGTATTTGACTGATATTATGTGAATGAGGTCTTAAGTTTATATCCTTCTTGCTGTTCCTTCTGATAATATATAGACTTCTTGTCTTGCTTCACCTTACCAATGAAAATTGGGGTTAAGTGTGCGCTGCTTAATCTAACGCCAAAGTTGTATTGGGTGATTAGTGCCAGGCAGGTGAAGAATGTAAAAAGTTCTCCTTTCCTATACCAACAACCTATGTTAGTTGATGTCCTAGTCTGTAAAAAAAGTGGCATTTTTCAAATGTTAGGATTCAATCCTATTAATAATTTAATCAAAATGTTATGATTTTAATATATTCAAAGCTTTGGACTCTTAGGATTTTAAGCGATTGAAAGCAATACATATTCGATGAGGAGAAAAAAGTGATATATTGCTATAAAAGCTCAAACGAAAAAAAATAAAAAATTGAACTGCCTGCAGCCCAGTGTGTAATTTATAATCCACAAATGCATGCATTACTTCTTAAGTAAAAGTATACCTCTAGCCAAATAGCTTTGGTCAGGTAACGTTAGTTGTAAGAAATTAGGTTGAAGTACAAATTGAAGTGTTGGGGATGACGAGAGGAAGAGGTGAGTACTATGACATAGATTAATTCGCATGTGAAAATTTATTTTTGGTACCTTATATTTCAATTTGCACGCATTTGGTACTTCAAATTTGAATCTGTCTTCCATTTTTTCCATTTCAGTTGAGTAGCTATCCATATTCTATAGAAGGTTTGGTCGAGCATGCTTGCATAAGAACTGTGCTTGTAAACCTTGTTTTCTAGTAGTTATTCATAGTGGCGGTGTTACATTACTTCTTCTTTGCCAGGCTTCTCAAGATGAAGCTGTGAAGCAGAAAGAAGCTTTGGTAAATGAAGTTGGATGCCTTAGAGGAGAACTACAACAGGTAAGAGATGAACGAGATAGGCAATTAAGACATGTTGAGACCTTAAATGCTGAAATACTGAAGTACAAGGAGAGTAAAGGGACATAGAATTGCAAGACAAGTCTACACTGCCCACCCACCCTGGTAACTCTGAAAGGGATGTGATAAAAAAAAGTCGCAACCAATAATGAACCAGAAGAGTTTGGACCAGTTTCGATGAATACCCCATTCGTGCTACATTCTCTGTTATTTTTCTTTGCTAAAGAAGAGTTTTAGAGGGTAATACAGAGTTTTTTGTCATTATGTTTTAACCTTCCAGTACCTACGAAGATCAAACTTCCTTATTATTTTAGAATTTGATATAACCAAATTCTTTTAATCAAGTCTCATAGGGGAATGGTTATGAATATCCCACTTTACTTCAATGGGTGCTTTTTGTTGAATCTTTCTCCGTTAAATATTGTTATTACTTCATTTTGTCCCCTTGCTTGTAGAAAGGGAGAGTCTGCAAATTCATGGAGTAAAAGATTATATATGGATGGCACAGGAAATGAAATATGTGAATTGGGAGGTCTGTCAGTGAGGTTGTTATGCTTTGCTGCAACATTAATTACAAGCACCTTGTATTTACTGATTTACGTTAAATTGGTAATAGTAAAGAAGGATGAATCATGTTAGTGTATTTGTTTTCGAACTTCTTCAGCTTCAGTAACACGTTCAGATGAGAATTGTGATCGATATCCACCAGCACATCGCTGTGGGCAGCTTGAATGAAAGCACCCAGAGTCCAACCTAACCAGAATCGAGCCCTAGGAAGTGATTCCTGCTGGTTTTAGTCTTGGTAAGCCCTGCTGGGATCTACCAGTGGTACTTGCTTGAGACGTAGCAATCTGGTGCTGGTTCCACATAAATGAGTTGAGCTACTGAAATTGAAGTCTGCCATTGAAGTCCGCTTTCAAATATAGACTGAGTGGAGCCGCATAAAACAGCTGTTGAAGACATGGCTTGAGCAATCTTGCTTAGTTTTCCCTATGATCATCCAAAAGTTTTTAGGCAAGTATCAAGTGAAAGGTTGAAGGTTTAAACTCTGGTTAAGGACGAAAAAGTGGGTGCATGAATAAGAAGAAGAATATGAGATAAAAGTACTGGGCACAAGGACACCTAGTACAAGGGAGGATATTTCACACACAACACACAATAGATGACGTTTGGAGTTTTTCTAAAAAAAATTTCCCCTATTATCATAAATTTTATAGCATCAAACACCAAAGGTGGGACAAGTTACACTCATGGTCCGGTTGTGGTAACGGTGTAACGGACTCGAACAATATTGATCTTAAAAGTGAGTATCAGACGAGTATCAATCAATGTTGTGTAATGATATCAACACCTTTGAAAAACATCATGAATTAGAGATATGTAAGGTAACCGATTATCAGACGAGTATCAGTGTTGCGTAACGATATCAACACCTTTGAAAAGCATCACGAATCAGAGATATGTAAGGTAACTGAGGATAGGGCCGACCAACCATGCTCGCATTTATAGCAAAGGATCTACACTCTTCCCGCAAGGCCCTTACCAACATTTTGTTGCTCAATCTTCCTTCCTCTCATATAACAAAGCAAAAGCAATTATCCGAAGTACAAACAAAGGAAGAAAAAGCAATAAAAGGAAAAAGAAAAAAGAGAAAGACATAAACAAAGAAACACTCAGAAAGATTCTTCATTCATTTATAGTTAATACTTCACTTTAGTTCTCTAGACTGCTTTCCCTTTAAACTATACAAATCTAGATTGAGATCACACAATGATAATTCCACAATGTCTCTAATGGCTTCTCCATCCACCTACAGACCTATAGCACACAATGACTCCATTTTTCCAAAGTCCTCTTATATGTATACATTGATATTACTTCTATTTGCTACTTCATTTCTAAGCTTCACATCAGCTCAATCAAGCCTCTGCAGAACCTCTTGTGGTGACATTCCAATTAACTACCCTTTAGCCATTGATGATGGCTGCGGCAGCCCATACTATCGCCACATCCTCGTCTGCTCCAACTCGGGACAACTTGAGCTTAGGACCCCTTCCGGGAGGTACCCTGTTCGCAGTGTAAGCTACTCGGATCCCCACATTATAGTCACTGATCCTTTCATGTGGAATTGCCTAGACGGTGATAACTTTCGTCCCACAAGGCCATTTAGTCTAGACACCAGCACTCATTTCTCGCTCTCCACTCAAAACGACTACCTATTCTTCAATTGTAGCGAAGCGAATGTGATCATTGAGCCTAAACCGATCTTCTGCGAACGCTTCCCTGAGCGGTGTGATTCATCCTGCGATAGCGCTAGTTATCTTTGCAGGCACTTGCCAGAATGTGCTTCTGCTTTGGGTGGTGGTTCTTGTTGTTCTTACTACCCCAAAGCAACCGAGTCTTTGAGATTGATGTTGAAGTATTGCGCGACTTATACTAGTGTTTATTGGAAAAACACTGGTTTGAGTTCTCCTCACGATCAGGCCCCCGAGTATGGTATTAAGGTCGATTTTGATATTCCGGTGACCACACGCTGCCTTCAGTGTCAGGACACCGCCAAGGGAGGCGGAACGTGTGGATTCGATACACAAACACAGAATTTCTCGTGTTTGTGCAAGGAAGGAAATTCCACCACTTACTGCAAAGGTATGTTCAAGGGTCTAATTTGTCACGCAAACACCTTTTTTCTTCACCTTATGCTATTTTTTGATAATTAATTTAATTTGTTTTCTTGTGCAGATCCTAAAAATTCTCGGCATAGTAAGAATATTGGAGTTGTTGCAGGTGAAATATTGCATTAATGTTTCAAAAATTTAGAGATCTCAAAAGTTTCGGTTTTGGATTTTTATTTTATTTTTTCATATTGTTGCAGGAACCGTAACTACAGTTTCTGCTGCTGGAGCTGTTGGAATTGGAGCTGGTATATGGTATTTGAGAAGAGTGAGGGCAAAAGCACCAGTTACACATGGAGTTCAAAGCAATGAGAATAGGCTCTTTTGAGAAGCATCAATTAAAGTGAAATCAAGCATATTTGTGTTTGTGTTTGCTTTTCTTTCTTTGTCACTAGAAGGTATTTTTTTTGCACTTTTTGATTGCTTACACTTCATGAAAAACACAGTACTGTTTGTCCTGCTTTGTGTTGGTCAAAATATTTGTTGTTACTTTTATAAATTAAAGATTCAACCACTGGAGTTTTCAGAAATATAAATATTTGACAGCTATTTAATTTATTTTTTTTATTTTTTTCTTTAACAATACGAGTATAAAATGTGATTACCTGTCGATTTTCATTTATTCAAAATGGTAGCATAAGAATGAAAATGATGGTATTACCAAACAGGACATAAGTCGAAAACTTTTATAATAAAAGATTGAGGAACTAAGCCATGATTTAGGGTTATTAGAGAGGACTAATTAACTTTTTCGTCACGTTACAAGAGGGTATTTTAGTCTATTAAATTGGAGCATCACAGTGTGAGAGGACCTGCTTCAGAAACTAGAGTGGGAACGAGTGATCCGTTAGCAGCTTGAAACGATTGAAGCGAAGAATAAATTGGATGACACTGTGCAGTTCCAGAAGGAACAAAGAAAGCTCCATTTTCAAATACATCTTTACAAGAAGTCCAGCTCCAGTTCTTCCATTGTTGACCATTCTCTCTCCGCGTAACCTGTTATACACAAGTAAAAAAACCCATATAAAGTATAGGTCCTGTTTGGTTGGTGCTTCTTGTTTTATATTGCACGTCTAGTACTATAGTATAACATTATTGTGTGTGTATTGGTATTGTAAAAACCCACAATCCTACCGTTACCAAATATGCTTCTGATTTCAAGTCACAATACTCGCCACGAAAATTAAAGTTTTTCATTTGACTAAAAGCAAATCGCGATTTCAACCCAAACAAGTTGGTTCAAGTGGGAAAGATTTGGAGCTTGGGGCCTCAGGCTCAAGTTTGGTTCCCCTTGGGTGCAAGCAATCTCTTGGGTCACATTTACGGACATAGTCTGAGCCTTACCGATCATTGTGTGGGGTGGGTGCAAGCAATTCTCATAATTTTTCAAATTTAATGTAACAAAACAGATAGTACACCAATGAAGAGAAAATGTGTACGTACAATAGAGTTTGTATTTATGTACCTCTTTAGTGTAGGGATTATTTGAGGCTACAAAGTAGTTTCCTTCACTTAGTATTGTGGGATCAGCACTACCACCAATAGCATAATCTTCCCATTGTTCATACTTATTGTTCACTACATGGACATAGCCAAACCTTGCCCTTCAATTAAAACATTAGATCAATATCAATTTACTGTAAATTTCTATGTAAAACTGATAATAATAATTGTTGAGTCGCAGATAAATTAACCACTAATAAATAAATATTATATATACAGAGAGAAAGAGCATATATAATTGCCTTACCTTGGCATCCTTTGACCTAATTGAGGACCAAAATAATTGAACACAACAGTAGTTTTCATATCTCTGTCCGCGGAATAGTTATCATTGTTTCCAAGCAACATAACCTAAAAATCCAATAAAATTAATGGCATTAGTTATAAGGAATACTCTATTAAATAATTAAAAATTTGCTAAAATACTTTTTATCAAAAAATAAAACCATAATATAAAATGGATAGGTCCCGTTTGGCTTGTGTTTTGATTTTGATGTTTCTGTTTTAGACCAGAAATCAAAGCAAATTCTAGGTTTAAGCATGTTGGGTGTGGTCCATTTTATTTTGCATAGTAACATGTAACATGAATAGTGAAAACATTTCTATAAAAAATAGAACCACCAATCTTATGTATTTTTGCACTTAAAGCTAAAATATTTTTTGGGCCAAAATTTAAACAAGTCCAAATATATGTTATCAAAAATAATTGTGATGTTGATTAAAAATACTCTACAACAAAAATATCTTGATTTGTTTCGATCACTAGAAACAAAACGACAAAACGGTAAAAATAAAATGCATCCCAATTAGCGTACTTGGAAGTGAAGAAACTCGTGCTCACTAAATCATTTACACGATTGGGAAAAAAAATGAAAAAGAAAACGAAAAAAGATCGTTCATATATATATGTATGTACTCATGCAGTGAAGGTTGTATATACGTGTGTTCACCTTATCATGCTGAGTGAAGTAGTTGTTAGAAATGGTGACCGAAGTAGAACCAAGGACGACATCGACGAGTCCGTCAGCGCAACGAGCCAGATAGCAATGATCGATCCAAACGTCCGATGAAATTGCCACCGTTATCGCATCTCCATCGGACGTTGGTGGCGAAGGCTTGCAATCGTGAATGCTAATGCCATGTATAATCACATTAGTCACATTGTACAAACCAATGCATGGTCCATTCGCAATCTCGACTTTGGCGCCTCTACCATCGATAGTCTTGTAGCTACTCACCAATAGCTCATTCTCTAGAGTAATCACCATGTCTTTCTCGAAAACGATCCATATAGGCTCATTTTGTATCGCACCGTATCTAAGTGTCCCCGGTAATGGATTACCGGGGTTATCAGATGCGTCTGTCACGACGTATATTTTACCATTTTTGCCTCCCATTGCATTTTTTCCAAATCCTATGGCACAATTGGCTAAGGCCTGGCGGTTAGAAGCCCAGTTGGGATTCGACCGCCAGCAAGAGTCTATGATGTTCATGCCTTGGGAGGTTGAGGCATAATTGGCTACTATTACTAGGCATGAAAATAATAAGAGAGTGCTTGGGTAGGCCATGGAGTGTGGCTTATGAAGTGTGAAATATGTAGGAAAATGATGAATATAGAATAACCACACACGGACATATATTTATACACGCAGCATCAATATGTTACTCCATTAATGATGCTTAATTGATGGTCATTTTATTGATCAAATCAAAGTTTCTCCCTAAATTGGTAAAAGAATAACTTTTTTATGGTTAGCTATCGATAGTTACTTAATTAAGCTGATTATAAAAGAGATTTTATTGTCTTACTTTGAAAAAAATTATTTTGTAAGAGATATGATATTGACTATTGTAATCCATATTACGTAAGCATGACTCGAGATAATAGATCCAAATGGAAATAGAGGGATTTGGGAGAAATTCAAATACAAAATATGGGAAGAAAGGAAATGGAGGGATTTGGGACAATTCAAATAAGAAAAAGAGCAATGCTACACATCATAAAAATAATTTCAAGATATTATCATGAACCATGAACATGGTAAGGCTTGATATTAGTTAGTTTCCATTCTAATCCTTAAATCCAATTTTTTTTTTTTTTTTTTTTGAAAAGTCAGCTTTTGTATAAGGAAAAACGAGGGCAAGCCTCAAGAACAAGGAACAAAGTTCCAGTTACAGTCGTCGGGGAGACCCCAGGTCCACCAAGCAGACAGAAACCAAGAGCAACTGCCTAACTTGAACCAAGGAAAGAAAACCAAAAGAGTGAACATCACTCTCAAGAAGAAGAAAAAATTCCTAAACACATGTCAATTCATATATGGATCCACATTATTCATGTTTATATCATGAATTAAATTTCATGATGTTTAGCATTTCTCTAAGAAAAATGGGAAGAAAAATAAGAAAATATATAATGAGCTATACATACACATCATAAAAATACTTTCAAGATAATATCATGAATCGAAAAAATGGTAAGTCTTATATTAATTAGGTGTCATTATAATCCTCGTAAATTTCCATAAAGTCAAATACAAAATAACTTAATTTTCGTAATATCAATTTATCTTTGTTCCTTAATAGACAAATAATATAAAGTACTATATATCTTTCAAACAAAATATAAAGTACTATATATATAGATAGATAGATGAGTCCTAGAATATGTTTCATTCTTTTTTTCAGTCCAAATATATTTGTGATTTGAATGATGTATAGCACAATCTTTGAATTAATAAAACAAATAAAGATACTTCTTCAAAAAGAAAAAAAAAATTCTCTCCATTAAAAGATTATGTTTTAATCAACCTTGATGTAATACACCATTCAATCTGATACTAAGCATATATGCATGAGAGCGTGTAAACTACAAATCAGATATACATTCATTTATTGACCTATGGGGCATATATATATATATTTAGCTACTCCAAACAAAACTAACACAATCTATTTACAGTGCAGCGTAGGGGACCAGCTTCAGATGTTAGAACTGGAACCATGGATCCTTGAGCAACGACGAATGATTGCGTCCGAGAGTAGAGAGGAGCACAGCTTCCCCAGCCCGATTGAACAAAGTATGCCCCATTCGCAAATACATCCTTTGAAGACCTCCATTTCCAATCCTTATATCCACTTTTAACCTCTCTCTTTGTTACCTGCATGCATGCATGCTCCCAGTTATAACTTATATATATGTATATATACAACTATATATATGTATAATGTATATGTATATATTGATCACACATATAGTCACATATCATGTTAGTAAGTAAAAACTCTGTCACAACTCAAATGGAAACATAATAAACCAAAAAAGAATTATTATGCTCTCAGAAACAAATGCATGGAACGTGGATACATATATATATAAACATATACCTGTTTGGCATTAGGGTTATTAGGAGCCAGAAAGTAGTTCCCTTCACTAAAGATTGTGGGATTAGCACTACCACCAATGGCATACATATTCCATCCATCATACTTATTGTTGGCAACGTGGGCGTAACCTAGTCTCACCCTGCAATTAGATATTACATTATATTTGTAAGCAGTCTATGTAATGAATCACTATAATTATACATCATCAAATATATATATATATATATATATCAAAAACAACAATTAATATTATGTAATGAACCTCTTCTCACCTTGGAATCCTTTGAACTAGACCGCTGCCAAATCGGTTGAACACTACTGTGACTCTCATAACTTTATCTTGTGTGTAATGATCATCATGCCCAAACAGCATAACCTAAAAATTCAACATTTTTAGAAGCCTACATGCATGTAGTAGTAAATACCTGATTAAACCTAATTAAGTTCTCAATTATCTACCCCAAGTCCAAAACACCAATCATTAAAATCTTGTTAAATTTAATCAAAAGTCATTTATACATCATACACATCCAGAGTCTACATTTATGTCTATATCGTCACCATAGTTGTTGACGTCATAAAACAACCCATGAATTAATAATCTAACTATGGCATATCATTGTATGTTATCTAGAACAATGCTACGCGTCATGAAATTAATTTTAAGATTATATTATGAATCAAGAAATGATAAAGTTGTGATGTTAATTAGTTTTCATTCTAACTGTTGTTCAGTAATTGAATTATACTCTTAACATCATTTTAATTTTTCCTCATCGAAAAAACACTACTAATACTTCTATACATACATATATATATACATACATACATATATATATATATATATATTCTGTTATTATTTTGAACAAGTTTAGGATCATATATTCATCCACGTCTTTCATGATTATATTATAAAATTAGTTTCACGATATTTAGCATTTCTCAGTTATTTAATAAAGAATCAATGACAAAATAGTATGAGCCCCAAATAAAAGAGAAATATGGTAGGTGATGTGCTTACTTTGTCATGGTTGGAGAAGTAGTTGTTAGATATGGTAACCGCAGTGGAAGCATGGATGACATCAATAAGGCCATCGGTGCACCGTGACAGAATGCAATGATCGATCCAAACACCGGAAGAACCAAACACGGCGATGCCATCTCCATCGGAGCCACCGCGATGCCCAACATGCGTTGGCGCGCTCCGAACAAGGCCGGCCTTCCCGGGCTTGCAATCATGGATGCTAATGCCATGTATGATCACATGACTCACCCCTTGTATCGTAATGCATGGTCCATAT
Source organism: Cornus suecica (assembly GCA_963922005.1). NCBI lineage: Eukaryota > Viridiplantae > Streptophyta > Magnoliopsida > Cornales > Cornaceae > Cornus > Cornus suecica. Next base: position 81,039,631 of record OY998241.1, read on the forward strand.
GCAATCTCAACTTTCACACCTCTACCATCTATAGTCTTGTAACTATTTATAATGAGCTCATTCTTGAGTGTTATGACCATGTCCTTAGCAAAAATGATCCACAAAGGCTTTGTTTGGATCACACCGTAGCGAAGCGAGCCCGGTGTAGGGTTCACGGGGTCATCGGATGGGTTGGTGACAATATATGTTGCACCATACTTGCCTCCTATGGCATTTTTGCCGAAGCCAATGGCACAATCGGCCATGGCGCGCCGGTTTGTCGCCCAATTCGAGTTTTGGCGCCAGCATGAGTCTATTGTGTTCATGGTTTTCTTGGGGGGTAGTTTAGGACTAGTGTAGGGTACATGGTAAGGTGTAGGGTAAGCTTGCAAAGTTGAAGCATAGTAGGTTAGCAAAGTGAAAATCAATGGAAGAGTTGTGGTTAGGGAGGTCATGGTTTTTGGGTTGAGACACATTAAGATTGTGTGTCACTCTATTTGTGTAGATGTATATATATGGAGTTATATATATATATATGTGTGTGTGTGTATTGTAAAGATTGTGAAGGTGGTGCACACGATGGTGAGATTATTTCTTTTAATCAATTTTTGGATAGAATTTGGAGCTAAAATAAGACGTGGCTGAAGTAGGTGATCATGGTTCATTGACCTTTTTTTCCCCTTAAAATAAGTGTTGACTTTAGAATGCAGTATCATACTAAATATCTTGATGATAGTACTTCAACATATATTGTACGGATTGATCAGAAGAATGTAAAAATATTGATTGTGTGTGTTTTTAATTAACCTTAAACTCCATCAATTATCACTGCAATATCATAAGGGAGCTCATGTCCCTGCTTTTGCCATTTTATGGTAAGCAAATGTGTTATTAAAACAGAGAGGAAATTGCTTTTAAGTTAAACACACTACAACAAATTTGACTTTTAACAACGTGTTATTAAAGACGTTCGGGGTAAAACAAGTGGTCATTGAGTAAAAATATATTTTAAAGTGAAAATTGCATATTTTAAAGATTGGAGTGTGCTTTGAATTTTATTTTTAAAATTTTAATTGGTAATTGTCTAATGTATGTGAAACAATTAATGAGAATGGAGTACTCTAAAAACTCCTGCCAACTGACGCCGGACAGAATAGAGATTATTTTGCAGGCTAGTGCAATAGGTAATTTGCAAGGAAAAAAAAAACAGGAGAATTCGACCCAAAATTCAGAGAACACTCTGGAATTTAATAAAATTGTTTATAATCAAGAATGACAAAAAACAACCCACAAGCCGGGTTTAAATAGCTGAAAATCGACCCCTAATGGGATTTTTGCCAAAAATGGCAAAACCCTAAAAGTCTTACCAAAATGAAATACGGAAAGAAATCAAAAGATTACCAAAAATCTTTCCCAAATCGGGTTCAGAATCATTTCCTAATCGACAAAAAAAAGATTACCATAAATAACAAAAATTAACTAAAATTAGAGATTTGAAAAGGAAAACAGCGGATTTAGGGCTCGAAACGAGGTGCACCAGCGTAGCTCGGTGGCCACAACGTGCGCGCCGAAATTAGCTTTCCGAATTGGGGTCACGGGCGCGAATCGGACACTTGTAGCTACATTTATGGCCAAAAAATCGACACTTGCACGGAAACCGCCCCAATTTGGCTAGATCACGATTTCTTGCCATCCTTGCGCTGATCCTCTCTCTCCAGGTAATCCAGCGCCATCAATAAGCAATCTGACAGCTCGACATCGACTCGGATCCTCCTACATCACCAACAATTGTTGACAAAAATATATATACGTATATATATAGAAATAAAACATTTATCAATAGAATGGAGTATGGATGGATTGATTGTTGCATGTGCGCGGTAACAAAGTGATATATATGCGTGGATGAAAAAGAGATTTCTATTCTTCAACATAAGCATACACTGAATTACTGTTAATAAGTCATATATATTTAGATTACAATAACATAAATGAACAAAACTAATTATATAAATATAGGCAAAATCCTTGACAAAGTAGCAACTCTTTGCGTTAATTTATTGGTTATACAATCCACATCAACATATTCTTTTATATATCTACTACACAAACAATTCCATGAATGAGCATATATAAATTAATATAGCTGCACAAGTGCACTAATTAATGCTTCATATATATATATATATATACATATATATATCTCATCTACGCGTAGCTACACATTCCATACACGCACGAACCCTGTTTCTTGCACTTGTTGTTGCACCCCCCACAGTGCTTCTTGTCGTACATCGGATTCACACATTGGCCTTTGCAACAAATTTCCGAGTACTTGCACTTCTTCCCACACATGCCACAGTTGAGCCTATCCGTCTTCACGTTCACACATTTCTTCTTGCAGCAATCCGGCCCCGGACTGCCCTTAACGCGACACACCCTAGGGTACTTGTTGCATGTCATCGCGTCACGCCATGTTTGACGTAGAAATCGCCCTGTCCCTCGGAGTGAAGATGGATTATCGTAAGTTTCGGTTCGAATTACTCCATCAACATCATCATCGCGGACCAATTCTTCGTGCTCTAACGTTGCGGACATTGTAATGGCCATGGCCATAACTATAGCACAAATAAAGATGATTTTTGGGCACTTCATGGTGTTTTGTGTTGATAGAAATATAGAGAGAGATTGGAACAATGTGAAGGTATTGGGATGGAATGTGGACGTTAATTGATATGTAATAAGGGTATTTATAGAGGTATAGTATGTGATGAAGTTTGGTATAATAACGAAATTACGTGGACTTACATTACATGTGTATATATATACATAAGTAATAAGTTGGCAAGGAAGAGAAAGTGGGGTGGTCTTATTCAACGGCTTGATCATATAAATTAAAGTAAACGAAAGTTAGGCTCTCCAATAAATAATATACTCCCAGTGTTCTAAATTAGTTGAGCATGTCTCATTTTTAATATTTTTTTTGATTAATTATATATATTTTGTACTTTTAATTTTGTCATTTGATAATACAATATACTTGTAATTTTAGTGGGACTCGTTAATAATTTAGGAAAGGTATAAGATTATATTGTATTTTAGGATAAATAAAATTAAAAAAATAACAATTAATATGGGACGGAAAGAATAGTACCGAAATGACCGACTCTTCATATATTGTTTTCTTGCAGGGAAAAAATATTACACAGCAGCACACGTGGAGATAAGTAGGCAGGTACTAGTTACAAATCTTTGAAAATATTTCTTATTTAATGGATAAACATGTTGGATTAAGATTATTTACATGCCTTGTTTATTGGTTAAATTACACTCACCTTTGATTTGATAATAAAATACTTCAAATAGCTTTTCTCGATGTTTAGGAATTACAATTACTTTTCTTCATACACACCTCCATCAAAGCCAGCTACGCCAAAGATGTCAGGTAATAATGGTAGCTAGTACTATACTCGAAGTTACATATATATATATAAAGAGATCAATATGAATTTTTTGACAATTTTGGATTTTTAATATGAGCCATATAATCATCTCACGGCCTTTTCAAAATCAAAGACAGTCAAAACGGCCAAGTATATCTTGAAATATATCAAAAGAATATTCCTAAAATATCAACAACCTAAAATATGATAACCTCCAGCAATAATGTTCCAACAAAATGACTGGATTAGTTATGATACATCTTACAAACATCTGCATATAGAGACAATACTCCACAAGACAAATCATGGATTTCATTCAGCTATGGACATTCTCTTCCAAAATATTTCCCTAATACAAGGTAAAAAAACAAAAACAAAAAAAAATCTTCTGTTAGTCCTGAACCTTGAGCTGAGCTAAGAAGTAAAGATCGGTTAAGGTAAAAAAATTGTCATTACATATTTTACATTGTGTAGTATATAGTAAATTTCCCTTGTATAGTGTAATTTATCTGCAGACCTCCACTAGCTGAACAAGTCTGATGACACTGTGAGGTGGTTGCCAACGGTTAGGTTAGATCTTCTGTTAAGCCGATTACTAAAGCATTAAAAGAATCACGATGGTTTGTCGAATAACGCAGAGGCATCAAAGCGACTAACCACTTCTCCTCTCAAAAGCCGCATGGCAGCACCTTGAGAGAACTTCCTTGCAAATAAAAAACAGGGAACAAATGTAGAATTATTTTTGCACCACTCTATCCGGTACTCGGTTCCATAATAGACATGGTTGATATCCTGTTAATAAATCGATACAACAATTCCATCAGTAAAGTTGTGTATCAGGATAATCTGTCTAGTGATCCACCATTTCATGTAAGGTACAGTATATATTAACAATCACCTTTATTTTTTTGATATGTTCTGGGGCTGCAGTTGCATAGCTAAATGTAATAGGATGCCAACTATTCCCTTCCATTTTTGTGGCAGAATAATTCCATGAACTGTAGGTGACTGTTCTTCGTTCAAGTTCACCTTCAAGATCATTCATCTAAAAGAAGAGCAAGGAACAGAAACAAATGTGATTCTCCATTGGAATTTGTGATACTAGTGATAACAATCTACAGGAAATGCTTCTCCCCGAAAGAAAAGGAAAAGAGAGAGAGAGAGAGATTTAATAATAAAATATATGAAAAATAAACTCAAACTAAAAAGATAAACAAGAGACAAGATCAAATGATCTTGTTCAGAAGAACAACAATATCTAGAAACCAAAAGAGTGTTAATTAAGGACATACTGCGAGTAATGTCGGTACGTAGTGTTCATCCGAGATACAGTTGTGCTGCTTCTGAAGTTTCTGCGAGATTTGGGACATACGAACAAATTATTTTTTTTTAAGCAAGACAGGGATATTGGTAGAGAAACAAGAAAGGCGAATGAAAAAACATAGACCATAATAAATAAAGCATATTTCCCTAGGGTATAGCAGTTTGAGTAAAAGTTCTCTTTATCTTTAACACGTAGAAAAAGGAGATTGATATCTAAAATCAAGATGTTTCCCATAATAAAAATTAATAAGATGAATAGATGGTTGAGATTTTCTTCAGGGGGAGTCATACTTGATCCATATTCTAAATGTACACTGGAGGGACATAATGAGAGGAAACAAAGGGCTTCTAATATAGATAACTAGGGCTACTTCAATCTAAAAGTAGATAATCTTTAATATCTTTAAGGCGCGCCTACATCATACATTAAGTATAAGTATTATAACGAGCAGGGCATCGAGTGAATGAAGCTACAGAGGGGAGAAGGGGGATATAGAAATGTGGGATTAATGCCCTCCTATATTTCAAGAGGAACCTGTAAATCAAAATTTTCAACAATGAGGTTCCCAGAGGTATCTTGCATGAGCTGCCCCATAGGCATATATTATTTATTTCATGCATCCCCTGAGTTTCATATACATTGCGTAGCAGATTTTTTAAGCATCTGAGACATGCTACTACTGATAAAAAGATACAAGATTGTACACAGGACAGTAAAATGGCATAGACATTAGTCCTGCATTTGGCATAGATACTGTTATATAAAGATCAGGTCATTCAGACTGACCCAACTTGACTTTCCCACTACTGTTAAGGAAAACCCACTCCAACACAGTAATGTGGCAATGCTGCAAAATATAAGAAGTCAAGTCCGAAGTCACCTTTGGGTGTAAGCTACAAAATGAAGATAAAGAGATGAAAGGCAAGGATGAAGCTTTATAATAAGTGAAAAAAGAAAAAAAAAGACTGTAGTTCTCGTCATAACAAAAAGGATCTGTAGTTCGGTGAAAAAACATAGCAAATTGAAGAGCTTAACAAAATTCATTCACTACTGAAATTGATTGAATCACATCTAATAGCTGAACCCCCACCTATACCACCTATAAACATGTGGAGTAAAAGTCGAAGCAGCTCAACAAGCCTTTCTCCCACTATTTGGGGATACCAAATTAATCCTAGATTTTAATTAAGCTCTTTGACGGCCTTACTATCTTATAAGCTTATAAGCAATAATAACTGCCCTCACTACCTCAAGCATCTTGGTCCTCCCTTCTCTGGCCTGTCAACCTCAACCATGTCAGTCACAGTCTTGCAACTATTATGCCCAAAGTATACGCCAAAAAGAACCTAATCATTTTTCATCTTTTCGGGAATTTATGCCACCATAAAATATGAGGTTAAAGTTCACATTCCACATAGAACAGTAGCAAACTTCAAGACATCAAAGAATACCTTGAATGACATTAAAATAAAATCGATATATTTATATATATATGCCAAAAAGATCAAATCATTATAGATTGTTACTTTGTAAATAAACCTCTGAGAGCAAGTATTTGCCATGAATACAAATTACACACCAGGAAAAGGAAAAAAAAAAGGTAAATAAATCGCTGCAGCTTTAACTTGGAGAAGTAATTAACAACTCAAAAATAATTGATCGGTGAATAAAATTGAAGGAATATGTCTTCTCTAATTCCTATTTAAACCTGGAAATATCAATCACTTACCATATTCTGCTTTCCCTTGCTCGCATCTAGGGGTGGGCGTCTCTGCAAAGTCATAACACTTTGTATTAAGTTTATGACTAAGTATATACTTGAAGCACATAAGAAATCAATGTATAGTTGACAATCCCCCAAGATTAGCATTTTTTATGCAGGTGAATGTTGCTTTAATTCAGAAAGAAAAAAATGTTGCTTTAGTTGCCTAAACACACAAGCAGGATCATTGAACAAAGACGAACAGATTTATGCCCTGAATGCAACAGTCGTTTTTGCTAGTGGACTGAGCTCACATGGTGGCAGTTATTAACTGGTTAAGGATTTAATATCGCTCCTAAAGAATGTTATACAGGAATGCTACATCTAGAAGTTATATAAAATATATATATATATAGATATATATATATATTTTAGATGCACGTGTAGAACAGTGCAAAAGATAATAATGAGTAACTCGTGTTTTTTCTGGATAATAGACACGACATCAATTTCATCAAAACAGGCTTTACATTAACACTGATTATATATTACAGAAATAAAAGGGAGTGATGGTTGGGATATGAGACATGAAATGTTACAATACATACCTTGCACGATTTCTTAAAGACAGGAAAGATGACCTCATCACTAGCAATTACTTCTGCATGACTCCGAACTAAAGTGATCCACTGAAAATTTCAAACTCCAAGTAAGATCATACAAAGAGCATATCATATCCTCTATGTGATATTTTCTTTGAAAACAAAAAACATAATATCGATACAGCAAGAACAATCACATGTTTCATATCATAATATTAAGACTAATTTTGGAGGAGCCAGTTTTGACTAGTCAAACAGTTCCCAGGTAATCATAACATTGTAAAGATAAATAAACAGCCAGATATTATGGAAATGGTCAATTTCCCTGGGTGTACAGCCATTTCACGAAATTCTATAGCTTTCAACCATTTCAATTTTGTTCTCGAGTAGTAGAGCCAAGCCAACACAGAAATGGACCTACCCCTCCAAACAACTGTATAGAATCAATTATATGGTCTCATGAGATGATGCCACATCATCCATCAATCTATATTGCATAGTTTTAATCTTTTGCCATATTTGCTGATGATTCCTATTTTCTGTTAAGCCTATCGATATTACACTCCTTATAAGACAATGAAATAATTCAAATTTAATGCATATGGGACAATTAGAAGAGCACTAAATGCTCTTACAAAATTTTCCTTCATAACATCTTTTCTTTTTTCCTAAATTTCTTCGTACATCTTAAATGGCAAGGATAATGTGCTCAAGTAAAGACCCCGAGAAAATTTTGTTGGGTATATCTTTTTGTTGTGAGCTCAAATTGGTGATGAATTTAAGCCAAAATCTAAGATACATACCTGTGATCCTTTACGCCACTTGTTCATAGGTATAACAGGTGACATCTCTGGGTTGTAGCGCTCTTCCTTTTTATCCAGAAAGCTGTTATGAACCGCATGCCACACAGGGCCTAAGTTACATGTTTCAAAGAAATTCTACCATTGGCAAGGAATTATTTACAGAAAATAGGTGCTGGTCACATTAAACAGTTAATCAATCATATCTACCTGTCCACAAAACTCCTTGGAGAAGCCATGAGATAGCTGTATATATAGCTAAAGTTGTACAATGGAACACAGCTGCACACAGAAACAACAAACAATCAGAGTGAGAAAGAAGACATGATGGCCAGCAAATCAACTAAAAGATATGGCCTGAGTCAAAACCCCTATATCACATATTTCATTTCCAATCAATGCTTTAAGGCCATGACCATGCCAAGGTAAGGCTTCATCATCTACATTGTTCTCATAGCGCAGAAAACGCACAGTCGTACAAGGAGAATAGGATTAGGTATATATGTAGCTTTGAATTGAATATACAACATAAAGCTACTCCAATTACAGAAAAAATATACATATACATATACACAAACACACACATATATTTATATGTATATATTTATATATCTATTCCAAAGGGCAAAGACATGGGCATATCTTTTACTAGTTCAAAGCCCAACTATTGATTGAAAATAAGGTGTGGCATACATATTCCCGCCACGACAATTATGATGAATGAACAAATTCAGTTGTTCCAATGGTAAGGCCTATTGACACCAACCTGTCCGACAAGAGAACGAATCTCCTATTTGCTCGATCCTCAAGAGCTGCTCGCAGTAGCAATCTCTCAGCTTGAATCATACTTGACTCTCCCCATGCCACCTGCAAAATCAACCACCCAACCCAATTAAACCCCTTTAACCAACAACCACCCAACAGGTACCACACAAGAGAAATCAAAGTACTTAGTTAATCAAAACCCAATGTACAAAAAATGATGATATTCCAAAGAAAGTAAATTTTAAAAGCTTATCTTTATATATGCTAATTATACATGTGTATGTATGTAGGCTTCAAATCATCATTAATAATAAAATTAAAGCTTTCACTATAAATTTGTTTTCGTGTCCTAGATTTAGTCAGCAAATAAAAAATGCACAAATAAAAAATGCACAAATAAAATACAAAGAATAAAACCTATACATGTAAAAATTTCCATTCACGGAATTACAAATAAATTAAAAGAACTGATGAATCATCACCTTAATGCTATTCCTCAATTGTCGATTATAGAAGAAAGCCGACCTCGTGGTAGTTTCGTCCAACACAAACCCAGGCTCCGAGTGCACAGAGATGGAGAAATTAGCCACGTCACCGTTCTACAAAGTCCAATTAATTCAACATCACCACAAAAAATTAAATGAAAACGAAGCTCAAAATTTTCCTAGTATGCAAATTTTCTCGGGAAAATTGAGCGCCAAACCTGGAAGAAGGCTCCCCAGAGGAAATCGAGAGGTAGGTTTCGGCGCGCGAGGAACAAGAAGGCAATCTTCGGAGGTCCTTGGAATTCGTGGTCTGGAAATCGATATTTGAGAGAGTGCGAAGAAGAGGATAGTTGGGATTGCGAGTGCAAGAGTCGGAGAAAAGCGAAGAGACAGAGAGCGATGGTGAAAACGACGAGGAGCTTCCAACTGAGCCAGAACACTTGGCGTATCGACAACGACGACGAAACCTTCTTCGTCATGGAACTAAAGTTCTAACACCATAATCAGATCACACACAGTATATGTATATACATATAGATATATATACATACAGTGAGAAATGTGTGCGTTTATTTATGTGCTGGAAAGGGGGAGAAAACGCAAGAAAAGTATTTGGGCAACGCCGCAACGGCACGTCGGCCACTGTAGAATACGTCGTCGTTTTTTTTTTCATTCTTGTAATATTGTGGCAGGAAATGCTTGTTTTGTCGTTTAGTGGCAGCAAATGAGGCCGGTGTCTACATGGGCCGGAGGGCCCAAAGTTGGACCTGGACTGGTCCCTTGTATTTAAGAGTTGTCTTCATCTATGAGAGTATGACTATGACCACTTTCAAGTGTAAATCTTCTTAAATTGAATGGTGGATTGGAATATAATTTGAACTAATTTATGTGGGTTGGTGCCCTTATTAATACAAGATTTATTATTATTCATGATATTATACAAACATGAGTTTATTCATAAAGTTATTAAAATTTGTCAAAGTATTGGACACGCTATTATTATTCTTATAACTATGGGAGTTTTTGTATATAATTATTATACAAAATGATGGTGAAACCATACAACATATTGGAAGTAATAAAAGAAGATCGAATATAATCTAGGAAGGAGGACGAGTGTTGTTGAAGTTTGGGATAGAGTAGATTTCTTGGCATTCTAGGATTTCTTGTTGTTTCTACATCGTGACTCTACTTACTTGAGAATTGAGGCATCCATCTCCTTTACAAGCGTGTTGCTTTGAATGTCTGATCTGACATCGTCGTCGTGGGCCATAAATGCACCTGACCCTCTTGTCGTGTGTTAATAGGTTGGGGGCATTAAATGTTGCAATGAGATACAAGCCTCATCATTTCATAGATTCAACCCATACGAATGGACTAAATTCGTCATTTTACCATCATACCTTGATGACTTCTCATACCCACTAAAAATAACGTCCTCAAGGTCAGCCTACCAAGACCTCAAGATCACGATTGCGTGAGGAATATAATAGACAAGTTATAAAATATTATTTAATATTTTTTCAAGGTGATTAATTTGATACGATTATTAAATGTTCTAATGTGATCTCAAGTTCATGAGGCGAGGATACTATCCTCAACAATAAATATATAATCACACATTTATCAGGCTCATATTTGATAAGAAGAATTGAAAAATTATGAAAAGGGTAGGAGCTCTTTCCCTAATGTTTTCATATTTTTTTTAGTATTCCAAAAAAAATTCTCTTCGATTCCTTCAAGAAATTGAAATTTCTTAACTTCAATTTTCATCTACACTATGAGGTGTGAACAACATTTTGAAATATTTACCTCTCTATTTTCTCTTAGTTTGAATAAATAGGCTCCGTTTGGGAAGGTCTATTTTTGTTTTTGTTCTTATTTTTTAGCACTGTTCTTGAGAACTAGACATGTTTGAGAGGGTTTTTACTGTTTACTTTATTCTTACTTTGAAAACAATTCTGCTGAATAGGGCATAAAATATTTTCTTGTTCTAACTTTAGGATTTCCCTAAAAAAAAATATTTGCAAAATCAAAAACACATTCATTCTTCTCCTCCACCACCTTTCGCCACCACCACAACCACGAACACCCACCACGAACACCATTATCACCTTCAATACACACGTATACACACACACATATATATATATACACACATAAAAAAAACCCTCCGTTCTCCTCCTCCCCCACCACCATGCCACCAATCGGCACCACCCACCACCATCCCACCATTTGTTGCCACCACCCACAACCATCAACCACTACCACGAACACCCCTTAGAAACATTAACCCTCAATCAAACCCTAACCCCCAATTGAAACCAACCCTAACCCCCTAATCAAACCTTAACACCCTTCGAAAACTACCACCACGCCACTAACCGCCACCACCACCGTGAGAGAGAGAGATGCGACCGTGTGAGAGAGAGAGCATCGTGTGTGTGTGTATGTGTTGTGTATGTGTGAGAGAGAGAGGGAAAATATATATATTTTTTGACCCCAAATATATTTTTTCTTCTTGTTCTTTGATTCTCAAAACAAAAACAAAAATAATGGTTCTCAAACGGGGCCATAAGGACAAAAAACTTTTCCACTATAAGTGATTGATGTCACTTGCTGCTAAAGTTAAGACATTTCCTTCTTATCAAAAATTCAAAAGTTTAACATGAGAGTCTTTGCCCCACACGTAGAACTGACAAAATAAGACACGATATGGTGACACGACATTAATTAAAAGGGTTATGGTTAATCATAAAAGGGTTGAAGTTGTATAAGGGTTGATCCGAACACAACACGAGTAACCTGAACACGATACATTTGACACGATTATATATATATATATATATATATATATATTAATTTTTTTTCTCTTCTCTAATTGGTCATAGGTTGAAATATATCAATAAACTATTGGATAGTGTCAAATTAAATTTTATTTTGCTGATAATAGGTTAAATAGTTCGTTCTGTGTTGGATTGTGTCAAATTTAATTTAATATATTATAATAAATAGACTAAATGGATTACATGGATCGACGCGTGAGTCGACACAGATAACTTGTGGGTTGAGTTAGGGTTAAACATATTTGACACGTATATTAACCAGGTCTTTTTTGACACAACCCAACATGAACACGACCCACCGACACGAATTGTCAGCCCTACCCGCAGGCATAGAATCTTTACCCCACGGGCATAGCAAAGTTGATTGGTAGGATGAACCTCCGGTCCCTGGATGAACCGTATCCAGTATATCGAGTGTGGGTTCAAATCTTTGTCTCTTCCGAAGTATGCAATTTAATGTTATACGAGTTGTGAGACCGATCCGTGTAACACTCTCAAAGAACGATCTCTTTGGGGTCTAGGTCTCAGGGTGATCATCCTTGTGAGTTAGACTTTTTTATTTTTTATGACCTAAGAAAATTATTGAAAAAGTTATATAATTGCCGTGATTTCAAAGCTGGATGTTTTTTTGACATTTCTTGCTAAGGTTTTATTTCTTGTAAAGTCCTACTTAAAACTACTTTAAGTTAGTTTATTAGCAATTTAATTAGGAGTTAAAGATATTTCATACGCCCAAAACAACACCTTGTTGTAATCATAAGAAATCTTACTTATGATTAAAGTTAGATAATTTAGGTGTCACGTATAATGAGGGTTACACCGGCACTCCTGCAATTTCGCTAATTACACTTTCATTCCTTGATGTATGTGCAATGACATTTATATCCATATATTTTAATTCAATTTTAATTCTATAATAACTGACATGTTAAATTACCCATTTATCCCCTTCTTCTCCATTTATCTTATTTCCTTTTTGAATATGTTTATATATATATATATAAATATGTTAGAACTAAAAAAAAAAAGACTTATGAGAATCCTTCTGCCCTATTTTATTTATTTATTATTTTTTGAAAATCAAGCAAAATAATTTAACAAAACCCCCTTATACTATCCAATTTAATCAACTAACTCTCATTGTGTCCACTTTGCCCCATATATATTTCATCACTATGCCTCATCCACTCACATTTTGAGTCAAAATACATAAACTACCCTCAATTCATATAGGGAGGTTTAGTGAAATCAACCATTTAAAAAATTTATTTTTTGAAAATCAATTATATTTTTCGTAAAAACTATAAATTTCAAAAATATTCATATTTTGGAAAATAATATATAATTTTTGCAAAAACAAATTATTTTTCGGAAAAAAAATCATATTTTGGAACATAATATATATTTTTTGCAAAAAAATTATTTTCTGGAAAAAAATCATATTTTTTTAAAACAATTCGGAAAATATATATTATTGACTAATTATATATATATTCCGAAATATATATATTTCCCAAAATATATTTATTTTCCAAAATCTATATATTTTTTTCGAAATATATATTTTTTATATTTTGGAAAATAATATATATTTTTTGCAAACAAATTATTTTTTTAAAAAACAATCATATTTTGGAACATAATATATATTTTTCAGAAAAAAATCATATCTTGGATTTTGGAACATAATATATATTTTTCACAAAAAAATTATTTTTCAGAAAAAATTCATATTTTGGAACATAATATATATTTTTCACAAAAAAATATTTTCAAAAAAAATTCATATTTTTTGAAAACAATTCGAAAATATATATATTTTTGATGAATTAGATATATATTCCAAAATATATATCTGTTGGTCACATTAACATATTGACACCTAGAGGGGGGTGAATAGGGTCAATAACAAACTTTGAGACTTTTTCGATTTGACTTTATTTTATCAAAATTACACTTCATTAAGCTCTTGTCAAACAGTTAGTGATTTAGATAATCTCTTAAATGACATTCACATTTCATGCTTGCAATCATGAACAATGAATTACACTACCAAATACATGCATAACGGATTCAAGTAGAATGAGAACTAATTCAAGCATCCAAGTGTACAATTCAACTAAATATGTATAAGAATTTTTCTCGTATATATTTAGACATAATGCAAAGTGTTATTTATCATAAAGAAAACTTTAAAGGGTTTATGAAAAGTAATTAAACATTTAGTGCAAAGAAACTCTTAAAGATAATGATATGTTGAATATGCATTTTTGTCAAACACTTAGGATGTGTATAAACTTTCAATGCTTATAGTTTGTGGAAGATTCTTTTTATCATACACTTGGTGTGCACATTGATCATGGCTAAGTAAATGAAGTATAGAAAATATAATCTAAGCTATGTCTTATTAAGTTCATAATCTAATCAACCACAATTAAGCATTTTACTATCTTCTTCATGACATCACAAGCAATTATAACATTCATATGTGAAGCTTAATAATGTAGATAAAATTGCTTGTACAATAAAGAGGAATATGAATTTTGTCAAGCACGTGGAATTAATATAAACATTCAAGGCATTGGTTTGTTGAAGAAACATTTTATAAAACACATGTTGTGCAACAAGATTTATAGCAAGATAAAAGAGATGAAAGTCTAAACTATAATCCAATCATGCTCACAATCCAATCAATTACTTCAACCAACATTTTCTCATACTCCTCATGAATTTATAACCACAAGAAATTTCATAGTAGGACATCAATATGAAGTTCAAGAATGTAAATGACAATTGCTTGTAAAGTAAAGAGTTTAAGGGATGGAGAAAATGCAAACCAAGACACCAAGATTTTATATGGTTCAACAAAATCTTTGGTTTACGTCCATGCCTTGAGAAAACCTCCCAAGGATTCCACTATCGTGTTTCTCTTTCCGGGGATAAGCAAACCCTTACATGTTTCCTTCTTCCAGGTGAATAACAAACCTTTACATGTTCTTTCTTCCAGGTGAAGAGCCAACCTTGCTCACTCTTGTGGGTGGAGAGCCAACCAAATCATCTCCTTTTATGGTTGAGAGAAACCTTTACAAAGCTTCAACAAGCCATTCTCATGCTAAGACAACTTCTTGAACTTTCACTCTTAAATTAATAATAATTGAATTTGAGTGTATAACAATATCTCTCAATAGATAGGTATAGAAATTCAAAGCTCATTTTCTCACGTACTTAGTGCATGTTTGGTAGAGGGTGTGGAGTTGGTTTTTGGTTTTGGTTTGGTTGGAGTTGGGTTGGAGTTGGAGTGGTTGGAGTTGGTGTGGTTTTACTTTGGTTCCAAACCATGTTTGGTGCATATGGTTTTGGTGTGAGAAAAAGTGATGCTGAAAAACCAAACCATGTTTGGTAAAGTTGGTATGGGTTGAAATTCTGAATATTAATATATTAATAAATATTAATATTAATATATTAAAATATATTAATATATGAGTTTCACATTTTATTTATTAATAAATATTAATATTTATTAAATAAATATTAATATATATTAATATATGGGTTTCACATTTTATTTATTAATAAATATTAATATTAATATATTTATTTTTTCATAAATATTAATATTAATATATTAAAATATATTAATATATTAATATTAAAATATTAAAATATATTAATATTAATATTTTTTAATATATTAATATTATAATATATTAATATATTAAAATATTTAATTTTTTGAAATATTTAATTTTTCATAAATATTAATATTAATATATTAAAATATATTATAATATATTAATATTAATATTTATGAAAAATTAAATATTTCAAAAAATTAAATATATTAATATATTAAAAAATATTAATATTATAATATTAAAATATATTAATATTAATATTAATATTTTTTAATATATTAATATATTTAATTTTTCGAAATATTTAATTTTTCATAAATATTAATATTAATATATTAAAATATATTAATATTATAATATTAAAATATATTAATATTAATATTTTTTAATATATTAATATTATAATATATTAATATATTTAATTTTTCGAAATATTTATTTTTCATAAATATTTAATTTTTCAGAATATTTAATTTTTCGAAATTTATTAATATCAAAAATAAATTTGCTACAGTGTTGGTACCAAAACCAAAACCATGAACCTTCAAAAATTTGGTTCCAAATTTTGGCTCATTCCTTCACAAAAGTTGCACCATGGTTCAGCTACAGTGTCGGCTCCAAATTTTGACTCCATTTGCCAAACATGGGTTTGGTGCCAATTTTTTGAAACCAAACCCAAAACCATGGCTCCACTCCTTAGCCAAACATAGCCTTAGAGTTATAAATGAAATACTCAATTGAAAAGTTCAACTCAAGTATGAAGAATGAATCACAAGAAGAAAATATGAATGATGCTCATGTGGTGATTCATGTAGGAGTTTTCTACCCAAAAGATGATTTCAAAATTGAAGTACAAATTCATAATCCTATCTCACTATTCTCTAACCAATTTTTGGGCTCAAATATAGTGTAGGAATCAATATAGCCATTTGGGATGATTTTGGGGGGGGGGGGTGGGGTTGGAATATTTTGAGTTCAAAAGGAATATTTTGAGTTCAAAATTAGCCGTTAGAGTTCAAAATCCGAAGCCGGTAGTCGGCTTCCCATTTTGAGTAGTTGGCTGCCCAATATACACCCTCAACATAAAAACCTTCAACCTTAACCAGTCGGTTGTCGAAGAAAAAATAATTTTCAGTTTCTTGAAAAATATTTTCAGCTTCGACCCAGTTTCGATGCAGTTTACGTTTTTGGTTATAACTAGAGTTCCGTAACTCAGATGGAGGCGTTCTTTAGCTTTTTGGAAAGAGGAATTCAAACTCTTGATTTTAGGATTTTGAATCACTCCATTTAACCCATTTTTGAGTGCAATATGCTTGTTTGAATGTGATGCTTCATTTCGAACTTCTAACCCACTTGATGATTTTTCGTGAAATCTTTTGCGATTTTTCCGAAATGACTTAGACACATTCCTAGGATGTCTTAGAGACTTATTAAGATCCTTGACATGCCTAAAGTCAATATTGAGATCATAAAATATTTTTCCAATTTAAACAAATTCTCAATATTAAACAAAAGTTTTTCATGGTGTAACAATTTTGTTCAAAGCTTTAATATGCATCTAAAATCCATTTCAAGTGATATGAGTTAAGTTAATAGTTTTAGGACATCATCTTTGTTGAGTTCTTCCATAACTTATGAAAGCTTGAACTAATTTAACTTTAACAAAGACTATACATAGAAATGTGTCTTCAATAATGTGTGTAGTCTATTGCTAATGATGCAAGGACTCAAGAATGATATGCATGGTCCTATATGCTATACGGTCAAGAGTTGAGCTTTCAAATAAGTTATTTCAAAAATGATTTTACATTTAATTTAGCATTCACCTAAGATTATTTTACCTATTTCTTTGATCCTCTATTTCTTTAAGCTTTGGGTTGATGTCTCCATCCTCGTATTCAATATCTTTTGAGCTCTAAGCACATTTGCTTGATTTTCTCATGGATCCACTAGCTCTCTTGAGTTTATCTTGAGTCAATAACCTACTAAGCATAACTCAATTAGACATTAAATTCATCACATTCAATGGTTTGTTATCATCAAAATGTCATGTTTACCCATGATGGAAAATCCTGGGTCAACAATATCATTTTCCAATAAATATATATATATATATATATATATATATATTCCGGAATATATATTGTTTTCGAAAAATATTTTCTTTCTGTAATATATATATTTTTGAAATTTATAGTTATACGAAAAATATAATTGATTTTCGAAAAATAATTTTTTTAAAGGCTTTATTTCACTAAACTCCCATATACTATTGAGGGTAGTTTAGGTATTTTGACTCAAAATGTGAGAGGATGGGGCATAGTGATGAAATTGAATAGTATAGGGGGCAAAGTGAACACAATGGGGGTTAGTTGATTAAATTGAATAGTATAGGGGTGTTTTGAGAAATTAACCCTATATATATGTATGTATATGCATATGCATATATATATATATGCTAGAACTAAAAAAAAAAAGACTTATGAGAACCCTCCTGCCCTATTTTATTTTATAATTTTATTTATTTATTATTTTTTGAAAATAAAGCAAAAACTTTTCAATGAATATATATACATGTATAAAAGGAGGGTAGGTTGGGGGTTAATGAGTATGTGACATGATATGAATATATACATATACTCATATACATGTATATCAGTATATAAAATTTTAATGTATATATACACATAAAATTTCAACTTCAAGAATGCTTGTGGGTCTTTGATTTCGGTCCATTGGGTTTCCAAATTTGTATCAAATTGAGGGTTTTGATGGTTGGGGGTTAATAGGTATGTGACATGAAATGAATATATACATATACTGATATACATGTATATAAATATATATGTATATTTTAAGTTCTAATATATACATATACATAGATATGAATATATATACACATATAAAATGATGCTAGGTTGATCTTTTCACATCTTTATGGATGGACAAAGAGGTTCTCAAACATATTTAGAGTAATTTATTTATTTCACATCTCAAAATTTGGTTGAAGGTGTCAAAGTGAAACAAATAAAAAGTAAAAATATAATTAACGGAACCACATAAAATACGGATGTAATTTATATTAACAACATGAAATAAAAGTGTGATTTACCCTGTAGCTTGATAATGTTGTACAATCCACGCTATAGAGACGAGTTTAGATTTTTCTGAAACTATTGAAAAATCTTCTGATTTGGGTAACATTCTAAATGTAGCTACCTTTTTAATTTATTTCCACATGTAAATATCCTATCCTACCAGTCTTCATCCTTCCTTATTTAAACTGCAATACACAAAGAAAGCAAAACAGAACCACTAATTAATTTTATTTTGTTTTCATAAAATTGGTTAAAATTTGTAATTAATCAGTGATTTAAATTCTAACATCAGAATATCTTAATTTACTGTTAAAAAATAACTTAATTTTTGTATAACGAATCAACCACCATGATTTTTACATGTTGATGTGGAATGGACGGCTGTACGAAGTGGTTGCTAAGTTTTTTTTTTGAGACGTTTACCTTCACATTTGTCTCAGCATTTGTGAAAATATGGTCCAATTCTCTTCAATATCCATCAACTATTAGATCATGGTAAGTTATCATAAAACGTGAAACGTTTTGATTGCCCTTTTAAATTTGTGGTTTGTCTAATTTGACTCAATGCGTAATGCCATTTTTATTTATTTTTAATTTAGTTTTGGACATAGATCAATACTATATAGAAGAATATGTTGGAACACAAAGATACACTATCACACTAGAATTTATGAAGAACAAAATATAAATGAGGGAAAGAGAGAACTAAGGAAAGAATTCCTTGTAAGATTGCTTGATATGAAACTAATGGTTACATATGCCTTTTATAGGCTTACAAATCCTAAACACACAATAAACTAATACACACACATTACATGAGTTTCATTTTTTGTCAAAAATGGCAACTCACATACTAAAACTTGCCAAACCTTATTTGACTAGAAAGAAGCATCCATGACAACCACATGAATAACACATGGGTTGCTTGGGTTTTATTTGACCAATTTACCTAACTTTCAAAACCTAACTTTCAACAGCCTCCCTTAAATTGGTCTTTAATAACCCCCAACATATTCTTCAATTTTTCAAACACTTCAGATTTTAACGGTTTAGTCAAAATATCTGCCGCTTGATCTTCTGACCTGCAAAAATCTAGTTCGATTTCTCCATCTTTGACCAAATCTCGAATGTAATGATATTTGATCCCAATATGCTTGCTTCGACCATGAAACACTGGATTTTTAGCAAGTGCAATTGCTGACTTATTATCGCACATGATTTTGGTTGGACCTCCATGTTCGTAGTGTAACTCATCCAGCATGCGGCGTAACCATACAGCTTGACATGCTGCCGATGTAGCTGCCATGTATTCCGCTTCCGCTGTTGACAATGCAACAACTTGTTGCTTCTTCGAGGACCAAGAGAACACTCCTTCTCCCAGATAGAAAACATACCCGGAAGTGCTTTTCCGAGTCTCCACATCACCTGCCCAATCACTGTCTGTATAGCCTACTAGACTGAAATCGTCAGAATAGGTATAAAAAACTCCATGATCCCGAGTACCACTCACGTACCGTAAGATCCGCTTTGCTGCTTGTAGATATGATTGTCGAGGTGTTTCCATGAACCGACTGATAAGCCCCACACCATAAACAATATCTGGTCTAGTGGAAGTCAAATAACGTAGACTACCGACTATACTTTTGAAATATGTTGGGTTTACCAGTTCACCGCTTCCTTCTTTCCTCATCTCCAGACGTTCTGCCACTGGAGTCCGAATTGGCGTCCTTGAATCCATATGAAACTTTTTGAGAATATCATTTGCATATTTATTTTGTGAAATAAATATGCCATCTTCAGTTTGATGCACTTCGATGCATAAGAAATATGACATCAATCCCATATCCGTCATTTCGAACTGGCGAGTCATCGCCTCCCTGAATTCAGTAAACATCGTCTCGCAATTTCCTGTAAATATCAAATCATCAACATAAAGGCATACAATCATTATATCACCATTAGTCTTTGATTTGATATAAAAGGTGTGCTCATGAGGACATTTTTGGAATCCATCTTTCAGCATGTATGTGTCGATCTGTGTGTACCAGGCACGTGGTGCCTGCTTCAGTCCGTACAACGCCTTCTTCAACTTGTACACTAGTTTTTCATGACCTCTTTTAAGAAAACCAGGTGGTTGGTCAACATATACCTCCTCCTCAAGAACGCCATTGAGAAAGGCGGACTTGACATCCATCTGATGAATCTTCCACCTGTTTTGAGCTGCAAGTGCTATAGTCATTCTGATCGTATCCATCCTTGCCACTGGTGCAAATACTTCGTAGTAGTCAATTCCTGGCTTCTGCTTATAGCCTTTGACTACCAATCTCGCCTTTAATCGATCCACCTGACCATTTGGTTTATATTTTGTCTTGTACACCCACTTGACACCAATTGACTTCTTTCCGACAGGTAAAGAAGTTAGCTCCCAGGTATCATTTTTCTCAATTGCATGAATCTCCTCGTTCATTGCATGGATCCACCGCTCATCATTCTCTGCTTCTTTATATGAAACTGGATCACAATCAGCAAATAACCAAAAATTTACTAGAGTTTCATCAGTAAAATCATCATCATTATCATTTGTGACCACATAATCTTGGAGGCGTGCAGGCATCATATGCGTTCGCTTTGGACGACCTGCAGGTGCCGGTGAAGATGTTGGTGAATGTGATGAACTGTCCGGTGAAGAGAAATCACTTGTTTCTTCTGGTTCATTTTCAATGATGACACGTTGCTCCGCATGTGGTGTTTGATTACATGCCCAAGTATCATCCTCGATGAATTGGACATCTCGGCTTACAATAACATCTTTTGTGAGAGGATTATAAAGCTTATAACCTTTAGTTACCTCACTGTAGCCGATGAAGATACACTTTTGGCTTTTGTCATCAAGTTTCTTTCTCCGTTGTTCTGGTACATGAGTGTATGCGACGCACCCAAATACTCGTAGGAGTGAAACATCCGGTTTGCTACCGCTCCATGCTTCATGTGGAGTTTTTCCCAAAACACTCTTCGTTGGACACCTATTCAATAGATATATAGCACATGCAACATCTTCTGCCCAAAAAGACTTTGGCAAACTTTTGGCTTTCAACATGCTTCTAACCATTTCAAAAATGGTTCTGTTTTTTCTTTCAGCTATACCGTTCTGCTGAGGTGTATAACTGGCGGTTAATTGGCGTTTTATCCCTTGAGATTTGCAATAATTGTTGAATTCGTTAGAGGTGAATTCTCCTCCTCTATCCGATCTCAATGTCTTGAGATTAAAGCCACTTTGTTTTTCAACAAAAGCTTTAAACTCTTTAAATTTTGTAAACGCCTCTGATTTTTGTTCTAGAAAATACACCCAACTTTTTCTAGAAAAATCATCTACAAAAAGTAGAACATACCTCTTGTGCCCGAGAGATTCTACCTCAACTGGTCCACATATGTCAGTATGAACCAACTCCAACAATTGTTTGGCTCTTCGCGTTTTTCCAATTGGAAAAGATTCTCGGTGGTGTTTTCCGAGAAGGCATCCTTCGCATAGGTGATCAGGAGCATCGATTAGTGGTAACCCCGTTACCATGTTTTTCTGCACCAGGAGTCTCAAGCCTCGAAAGTTTAGATGACCGAACCGAAGGTGCCATAGCCAATTGATATCTTTCGACCTCGCCATCAGATTCACCTCGGTTTTTGTGTAAAGATCCAATGGGAACATTCTATTCTTTGTCATTTGCACCTTTGCCACTTGTTTCCCGTTTTTGCTATGAACGGTACACACACCATCCAAAATATGAATGTCATGCCCTTTTTCTGAAAGTTGTCCCATACTCAACAAATTCCAGAACATTGCCGGCACAAAAAAAACATCAGCAATAGTGACATCGGTGCCATCTTTCGATAGAATTTTTACGTCACCTTTGCCCATTACAGGAACTTTGGATCGATTTCCAAAATTCACTTCACCGCGAAACGATTCGTCCAAGTGTGAGAATAGTTCCTTCTTCCCACACATGTGGTTGCTACATCCGGTATCCAAATACCATATATTTGTGCATACGCCATCTGGCCCAACATCGTTGCAAGCTAGAGCTATGTTTTCTTCTATGTCAGCAAGATTTGCATACTCATTTTTTTCGTCCGGCATATGGGTTCGACATTCATTTTTGTAATGTCCGAACCGTTGACATCGATGACATTTGACGTTGGTTTTGTCACGTGTTTCGGTATTACCACTACGACCTCCAAAGTCATTTCTACCTCTGCCACGACTGCGTCCGCGACCTCGACCTCGCTGTCCTTGACTGCCCCCTCGATTTGTTGAAACAAATCTGCTCTGCAACGCCTGCTCCGTGCTAGAGTTGTTGGCCTTCTGGTTCATCCTTTGCTCGTGAGAGCCTAATGAACCCATCAACCGTTCGATGGACATGGTTGATATGTCTTGCCCTTCTTCGATCGCCGCCACTACATAATCAAATTTTGTGGTCAAAGATCTTAAAACCTTTTCCACGATCTTTTGATCATCAATCATTTCTCCATTAACCTTCAATTGATTAACGATGGATTGCACCCGATCGATGTACGCCGAGGTTGATTCCGAATCACCCATGGTTAGAGATTCGAAATCACCTCTCAACGTTTGTAGTCGCACTCGTTTGACCCGATCATCGCCTCTGTAGGATTTTTGCAAAATATCCCACGCCGTATGTGCCGTTTCTGCCGCCGCTATTTTTTCAAATACCAACTCGTCTACGGCTTGAAAAATGGCATATAATGCCTTTTGATCCTTTTTCCGGATCTCGATCAATGCATCTTTCTCCTCTTTCTTCAACGCCTCAAATACTTTTGAGTTCGCTACTTCGATGTAGCCGGTCTCCACCAAATTCCATAAATCTTGGGACCGAAAAAATACTTTTAATTGGACGGACCAACTATTGTAGTTTTTTCCGGTGAGCTTTGGAAGTTGTAAATGAATCGAATTGTTTGCAGACATGATTCAATTTGAAACTTCGGGATCGTTGGCTCTGATACCACTTGTTGGAACACAAAGATACACTATCACACTAGAATTTATGAAGAACAAAATATAAATGAGGGAAAGAGAGAACTAAGGAAAGAATTCCTTGTAAGATTGCTTGATATGAAACTAATGGTTACATATGCCTTTTATAGGCTTACAAATCCTAAACACACAATAAACTAATACACACACATTACATGAGTTTCATTTTTTGTCAAAAATGGCAACTCACATACTAAAACTTGCCAAACCTTATTTGACTAGAAAGAAGCATCCATGACAACCACATGAATAACACATGGGTTGCTTGGGTTTTATTTGACCAATTTACCTAACTTTCAAAACCTAACTTTCAACAGAATATTCACAAGAAAAAAAAAAATGAATGGTCAATGTGCAAGAACAGTTAATTAATTTAGCTCAACTAGATAACTCAACTGATGCAATTAGTCTAAATGCAGGCACAACAGAGAAAGACAGAGAGAATTGGAACAAGAAAAAAGCTAGACATCACTGGCTAATGCTACTTCTAACCACCTTCTTGAACCCTCCATAAGATCAGGACTCAACCTAAACATGAGCACACAAAACTCCATTTGGTTCAAACTGCCATCACCATCCGTATCACCTTCTTTCAACATGCACATCAGCTCATCATCACTCATGTCCTGCAACCCTAGTGCAGCCGAATTCTTCTTCAAGCTCTCGAACGTGATCGCCCCCTTGTCTCCGTCCATCAGCAAGCTCATTCAAGAACCCTTGTGCACCAAGTTTCTCCACCATTGAAGGAAAGAAATCCTCGAAAACAACTCCACTTTTCGACGCCATTGATAAATAATCCCCTAGTGACAAAAGATATATATCTCGATGACTTATGTCTCGGGTTGGTGTGACATATATAGAATATGTGTGTGTATATATATAGGGGTGGGATGAGATCACTACAACAAATATTGTCTTTAGCAGCATTTTTAACTGCTGCTGTAAGTCAAGAAATTGCTGCTATAACTTCTTAGCAGCATACAGCAACCAGTGTTGCTATTTTATAGCAGCAATTTTTAAGTGCTGCAATAAAAAGTAGCACTTATATGTAGCACTTAAAATTGTTGCAATAAAAAACAAAAAAAGGCAACAGTAACATTTAAAATTGCTGCAATAAAGGGCAACAATAATAGCAATTGTTAGCTCTAGTAAATCATTCACGAAGAAAAATAATTTTTTTTTTAATCACCATCAATTCAATTCATTCATAAATCAAATTCAATAACAAAATTAACTCTGTCACAACACACCAAAATAAGAAAATATGAATTACATTATTATAAGATCCAAGATAAAGTGTTATTATGTCTCAATAATGAGGAAAACAACAATGTCTAAAATCCTTGGAATGCATAGCAAAATCATTACAAATCCTTCGAGAAAAAAATAATTTTTATTACAACGGAAAATCTTCAACTCCATGTATCATTCTCAAAATCTCATGTACAATCCTCCAATCATCTCCAATTCTATCTGCAACCTGAAATAAAAATATAAATAACTATTAAGTCATGCTGATACAAACCTGTTAGTCACTAAATTACCCTAGAAAAGGGGAGGGGGGGAATAGGGTTTAAAAATAATTTTCTAACTCCTTTTAATTCTTACTAGAACATGCAACAAGATTCAATATTAATTTACAAGGTAAATATGCAATGAATAATTTAACTTAATTTCAACAAGCTATTTACCACAATATAAATTGAGCATGCATGAACATAAAATAAGGAGATAGAGATAGAGATATTGACACCGTGATTTTTACGAGGTTCGGTAACTCCTACTCCTCGGCTCAAAAAATCCCCTTCCTTGAAACTTTCCCAATCCTCACACTATGGCTCTTCCTTCAATAGGTGGAATAGCAAAACCTTTACAAAAGAGCTAACTAGCTCTTCACACAATCAAGAGAACAATCCTCCCTTGATACAATGGGCTTCACTCACCCAAGATCACAAATTTGTGTATGCAATCAATATATCACTCAAGAAACAAAAACACTCAAAACCCTAAGATTTTTATGAAAGATAGATCAATATATGCTCAAGTGTTTTTAGATGATATTTCAAGAACTCAAGATATATATATTCTCACAATATATTTTCAATAAGAGAATAAGCACAAAACTTGAGTTTAAATCTTCAAAATGATAGAAGTGAAAAACGAGATTTAGATCTTTCTTGCTATCAAAAGATTTTTCAGAAAGTGCTTGAGAGAAAATAAGAGATGAATAATGTTTTGAAAATTTATCACACAAGAACCTTAAGTTTTCAATCCATATCTCTTTCTTTATATAGTGTAACACTAGGGTTTGGAGAGTGTATCTCACCCTAGACAATATGGAGAGTAGGACCTGAAAATCAGCAAGCAAAATCATTTGTTTTTGGGCAAAAATATTGTTTAGAAATACTTTTACT
Source organism: Cornus suecica (assembly GCA_963922005.1). Classification (NCBI taxonomy): domain Eukaryota; kingdom Viridiplantae; phylum Streptophyta; class Magnoliopsida; order Cornales; family Cornaceae; genus Cornus; species Cornus suecica. The sequence continues at coordinate 81,065,768 of OY998241.1, forward strand.
TAAAATCCTGAAGCACCCAGTCGACTGCCTTCATGCTTAGATTTAAAATATTTTTCCCAACGGCTAGGGTTAGTCGACTGCCTTAAGAAGGCCAGTCGACTGCCTCATGAGTCAGTCGACTGCCTTGGATAGGCCAGTCGACTGCCTCAGGCAATCAAAAATGTTCATAACTCTCTGGTTCAGTCAGTCGGCTGGGTCCTTAACTGCCAGTCGACTGGGCACAGTCAGTCGACTGCCTTGAACAGGCCAGTCGACTGGGTTACAGTCAGTCGGCTGCCATTTCATGGCCAGTCGACTGGGTAACTCCAAGAAATATTTTCAAGGTCCGTTTTTTATCCGTTTGAGTTCGTTTGATTAATTACTTGAGCTTATAAGACCAATCAACGCATAAGATACATTGTTACAATATTCTCACCCCGACCTATCTACCCCAGGTCTTGAGTCCAGCTTTTGTTCTTTCTTTAATTTTTTTGTCCTTCTTCGAGTTTGCGCTTGAGTTTCCTTATCGCTTGTCGCTTTTTGGTATTTATGATCTTTCTGAATCATTTACCTGTACTTGCTGAAACACTTAGCTCAAAGTCATATTAGTACCAAACACGGTTTTGAATGTTTTGTTAATATCAAAATAAGATTTATTGTTTGAAATGGAATTTCAAAGCCAACAAAACCTAATTGGTTTGATTATATACACTTAAAATAATTGTGGGACCAATAAATTTAAGAAACTCAGACGACATTAGAATCAAGAAAGGGAGACTCATATCGGGTACTTCTAAGTCCTAGATTCCCAACAATGAAGGAAATTAGATCTACACACATACTCGTGGCCTTGGGACGTAGAGGAGCTGGACCAGTATATTCAATTGCATCAAGTTCATTGCCTCAAATTTCATTCCTCAACCCACTGACCCACATCAACTAAAGAAAACCATAGAGATGAGGAATGGAAGAACATCAAAGTATTAACAACTATAGTGGAGATCAATGTACACTGTATTATTAGACCAATACTGAAGAACTCGAGAAATTTTTTGTTCTAGTGTCCATACTAGAGACACTAGAATGAACTTGAAAATTCCATCAGTAGCATTTGGGGAAAAGAGAGGTTAACTTAAAGGTTTTTCAGTTCCTCTGCATCATTGAGAAGAACAATTAAGATTTCTTAGATGCATCGAGTATCGACTTGTATAATCTAGAGACAGATAAAAAATGAATGGACTGTCCAAGTACCAATTCAGACAAAAGGATAGAGTACACTGCAGACAATCTCCAGTTTCATTTTAGATTGGCAATAGAATGATGATGATCTTAAGAGTAGAATTATAATAGCAAAGCATGAAAATTAGAGATATCTGCAGGTGATAAACGAGGAAGATGCAAAGCAAAACTATGCTCTTTAACATAATGAAATATGAATATCTTGATACATGCAACATAAATGATCCATATGTTAAAAAAAGGAGACGAAGGGTGTCTTGTTAGTAAGCACAATAATCATTTTGATGTGCTGCACACCTATCCATATACAAACAAACAACACAAATTAGCAAGAAAACACATCAAACTTGATCCTCTTATCTCCATATACATACATATATACATAACACACCATATATACATATCAACTTTCATTACAAGCATGCAAAACATCACAAAGAAGGTAGAACCACAACCTGATAACAAGCAGCAAGCAATAAAAGCCTGAAATACTAAGGACAACAAAAATAAAATAAAATAAAAAATTGAAGAGCTTTGTATAGTATATGAAGTTTATGCATGGTGCAGCAGCTAACTAAGCTTTGTAACCATAACAATATCATGTAGGCATTTCATCAAACAGTTTCCATGCATTAATGAAAACAGTTAAAAAACAAAAAAAAATAATGTACAATCAAATATTACAAATCAAATATGACAAAACTCAAGAACATCCTGACCATTTTGTAGCTCAGATATACTGAATAGCAGTAGATCTACAAGTTAGGGTTTATAAACAAAGATTTCACTTCAATCATTGAAAAAAAATCTAAATAGCAGAAGATAAGTACAAACTTTCTAAGATTAGGTGATGAACATTAAACCTGACAACTTCGACCAACAGAATTTCCGGTGAGATTTGTGAGAAGTCAAGAGAAACTCCAATCCATTTGAACTCCGGTGAGATTCGTGAGTAGCCGAGAGAAACTCCGCTCCGTTAGGACTCCGGTGAGAGATATGTGTATGTATATGTGTATATGTGTGAGATATGAGGAGAGAGTAGATCTGTGGGTGTGAGAGATGAAGAGAGAGAGAGTAGATCTGTGATAGGTGGAGAGAGAAAATATAGATGACGAATAGTGTGAGGAAGAGAAAGAGAGAGAGTGTGAATAGATTGTCATGTGTTTTGTGCTTTTTGTCTTAGTAGCATTTTAAAATTAATTTAGTAGCAAAATGAAAAAATGCTGTTAGAAATAAGTGTATGACAACATTTATTTTCAATTGTCACTAAATAAATGTTGCTATATAGTAATTTTGTTGTAGTGGATGGGAAATGAGGAAGTTAACAAGAAGGAAGTGTTGGAGGAAATAGTGGGAAATGAGGTGATGACAACGAAGGTACAGATAAGAGGTCAGGGGGTCTGTTGTTGCAGCTAATAAATTTCTGGGGAGTTGCAGAGATCGTATATGGTGCAAAAGAAAAGGTTTGAGGATTGTGCTTCGTAGAAATTGCATGGGAAGGTACCATTACCAGTTGTTGTTTCTTCCTCTCAACTAATATATACTTTTTGGCTGGTTTCTATGGTAATTTACTCCAACTGCCACTCAAAATATTTTTTTATTCGATTATTAGTAGGTGCAAATAATTCGTTAGGGTGCGGATATAGTCTGAGTCTTGCCGAATTTGTGTGGAAATTATCTTATATGGAATTTTGTAAATTAGTCGAGGTGTGCGTAAGTTCGCCCAAACATCACCATTATATAAAAAATATATTTTTTTTCTTATACTAAAAATAAGACCAATGTAGGGTATGAAGGTATTGATTGACCCTACAAAAATATATGTATATATATAGAAAGTCATTTTTTTTGTCAATTAAGGAGATTTTAGGTATATCAACAATTATTTATTTATTTATTGTAGTGTGAATGGGACATATGTCGACTAGACTTTATAGTGATAAAATTTGAGTGATAGATTAAAATTACTTGTTACAAAAGTTGATTTTTCTAGCCAAACAATTACGATATAATAACGACTTTTTACTATCATTGTAGTTCAAAAAAAATTAAGTCGAGACTTTAGGTGATAATTTTAGAGTTACAAAATGACGGGTAAAAAAATTGTTAAAATATTATCGTTTAGAGTAAAAAAATAAAAGTACTTAAAAGAATTCATAATAGAGAGGACAATATGGCACTTCCGGAGAGTATTTGATCAAAATTTAAAATTAGGGAGATTTTATGTTAATATGCCTAAAAACTACTGTATATAAAAACTAGGTTGGTGGATTTATATATTACAAAAAGGCATTAAGTTGTGAGCATTTCAGATGTATATGAAAGGAGGCTAGGGTTCCATTGAAAACATAATACCTGAATGATACACATAAAATGACTTATATACCCAAAACATGAAAATACTATTTTACCCCTACAACTAAAGTATATTAAATAACATTCTATTATCTAATATCCTTCTGCAAACTCACGATGTAGTAGCAAGGAGCATCAAGAGTTTGTCAACAAAAAAACGAAATCGTTGAATAGTTTGAGACTTCGTAAAGTAATCTGCAACTTGCATGGAAGAGGAGACAAAAGGCAAAGTAATCGTTCCACACTGAAGGTGATGCCGAGTGGTATGACAATCAATCTCAATGTGCTTGGTCCGCTCATGGAAGACTGAATTGTGAGCAATCTGAATAGCACTCTTATTATCACAATAAAGAGGGGTAGGAGTAGAAAGAATAACACCCATATCTGCTAATAACCAACGCAACCACACAATCTCATTTGTAGTAGATGTCATCGCACGGTACTCAGACTCTGTAGAAGATCGAGATACAACTTTCTGCTTCTTACTTTTCCAAGAAATGAGCGAGTCACCCAAGAAGATGCAAAAACCTGTAGTAGACTTACGATCAGTCAGATCGCCAGCCCAATCAGCATCAGAGTAAGCACAAAGCTCCAAAGATGATTTGGAAGAAAATACAACTTTGGCAGAGAGTACCCCAGAGATAATGCAAAATACGAAGAACAACAGCCTAATGAACTGTAGAGGGGGAGGCAATGAACTGACTAACAATGTGGACAACATATGCAATGTCGGGGCGAGTAATTGTGAGATAGACTAAGCTACCAACAATAGTCTGATACAATGTGGGATCATGCAAATGAGTACCATCTGTAGGAGCATAACGTGCATTAAGCTCGATAGGAGTATCAGTAAGACGAGCTCGCTGAAGGATGTCCGCCGTATACTTGGATTGAGAAAGAAGATAACCCTTAGGAGAAGAGGCTACCTCAATTCCCAAGAAGTACCTTAAAGGACCCAAATCCTTCATGTCAAACTGACGAGCTAGTTCTGTCTTTAATGCTGCAATCCCATCAACATCATCACCCATAATAATCATGTCATCAACATAGAGTAAAAGTAGAATGCGACCAACAGAAGTAAACTTAACAAATAAAGCCGAATCATGAGCACTAAAGCAAAAACCAAGGGAAGTAACCACCATAGAGAACTTTTCAAACCATTCTCGAGGAGCCTGTTTCAAACCATATAAAGCTTTCTTGAGCTTGCAAACCTCTCCAGGATTATGAGAAACACCAGGAAGAGGTACCATGTAAACTTCCTCTTGAAGATCTCCATTCAAAAAGGCATTTTTAACATCCATTTGAAAAATACGCCACTGATGGACAGAGGCCACTGCAATGAGAGCATGGATGGTGGTCATCTTTGTAACTGGAGCGAAGGTTTCCTCATAATCTAAACCATATTGCTGGGCAAAACCCTTGACAACCAACCTAGCTTTATACCTCTTAACAGAGCCATCAGATTTAGTTTTAATTTTAAAAACCCAACGAGATCTAATTGTGCTCTTACCAGGCGGGAGCGACACTAAGTCCCAAGTGTCCATTCGATGTAGGGCAAAAAGTTCCTCAGCCATAGCCTGCTGCCAAAGGGGATCAAGAACTGCCTCTATATATGAGGTAGGCTCACAAAGAGTGTGAGTAGATGCTAAGAATGAAGTAAATGAACTAGAATAACAAGAATAAGTAAAATCTGGTAACTGAGTGGACTTACAAGTACGCTTGGGAAAACGAGAAATTGGAGGATCCACAATCATAGGAGAAACATCGGTGGTCGTAGGAGGGGATAGATCATCATTAACTGGAAAAAGCGGAGCATCAGAAAATGTCATGGGCCACACCATTAGTAGTTGCTCGAGTCCTACGAGAAAAATGTTAAGGAAAAGGCTGAACAGGGAGATGAATATGTGATGTATCTCCTACAGGCGGTAGAATTTCACTTTCATCAACAGAGAAAGGGTCAATGCGAATAAGGTCTGACTTGGTCATGTTATGAGGGCTAGCAGGAACCGAAAAGAAAGGAATATGCTCAAGGAACAAAACATGACGGGAGACATATAATTTATGAGCAACAGGATCAAAACAACGATAACCCTTTTGACCTGCACCATAACCAAGAAAAACACAAATGGCAGAACGTGATGATAACTTATTACGCTCAACACTAGGACGAAGAACAAAACATGTGCAACCAAAAACTCGTAATTGTGAGTAATCGGGGGCATGACCATACAACTTTTCATAAGGGGATAAACCTGAAGTGTGAGATGTAGGAATTTTATTGATCAAATGGACAACTGTGAGAACAACTTCTCCCCAAAATTCACTAGGGACACTAGCGAAAAAAGAAGAGAACGAGATGTCTCAACAATGTGTCTATGCTTCTTTTCGGCAACCCCATTTTGTTGAGGAGTGTCAGTAGAAGAGGATTGGTGAATAGAACCATCGGAGCAAAGCAACTCAAAAAAGGGTGTAGAAGTATACTCCCCACCCAAATCACAACGAAAACACTTAATGACTGCAGAATGTTGAGTTTTAATAAGTGACCGAAAAGCAGTATAAATGTTTATGAATTCAGAACGACGTTTCATTAGATAAACCCAACAATATCGAGTGTAATCATCAATGAAAGAAACATAATATCTTGATCCCTCTTTTGTTGCGATAGGAGAAGGACCTTACACATCAGAATGAATCAAATCAAATGGTGCAACAGGATAAGAAACACTTCGATTAAAGGGTAGGGCAGAGAATTTAGCAAGTTTACAACCACAACAATTAGAGATATCATGAGATTTCAATTTACCCAAAGATCCTCTAGAAATCAAATATTTTAAACGAGGGGCCGAAACATGCCCAAGTCTAGAATGCCACAAGTAAAAACTGGAGGAAGATGAAGTTAAATGAAAAGAAGACAAATCAACACTCGAAGCAGCTACATCTGGAACTCGCAACTCGTCTAAAACATACAAGCCCCCCTGCCTACGGCCTATCCCAACTAGCTTCCGGGATTGAAGATCCTGCACATGACAATAGGTGGGAGAAAATTGAACAGAATAACTAGAATCACATAATTGACTCACTGAAATGAGATTCATTGCAAGTTTGGGGATACAATAGACATTAGAAAGTGAAAAATCACTACAAGAAATTATGGTTTTTGGGACGGTCAAAACCGTCTCTAAAAGTCCAAAAACCGTCACTAAAAGTCATCATGGACCGTGCTTAAAAAAAGCGTCTTAGCTACTCTTTTAGGACGGTATTTTTGGAGCGTCGCTAATAAAGACGTTTTAGTGACGGTATAGACCGTCGCTATTAAATTTACTATTAGCGACGCTTTATACCGTCACTAATAACACCGTCCCTAATAAGTGACTTTTTGGGACGGTATTTTTGGAGCGTCGCTAATAAAGAAGTTTTAGTGACGGTATGGACTGTCGCTATTAAATTACTATTAGGGACGCTTTATACCGTCACTAATGACACCGTCCCTAATGAGTAGCTTTTTGGGACGGTATTTTTGGAGCGTCGCTAATAAAGAAGTTTTAGTGACGGTATGGACCGTCGCTATTAAATTACTATTAGGGACGCTTTATACCGTCACTAATGACACCGTCCCTAATGAGTAACTTTTTGGGACGGTAGGTAGTGTCACTATTACTATTAGGGACGTTTTATACCGTCACTAATGAATGACTTTTTGGGACGGTAGGTAGTGTCACTATTTAATTTACTATTAGAGACGGTATAAACCGTCTCTAATAAATGACTTTTTAGAACGGTAGGTAATGTCACTATTTGTTATATTATTCCGTCACAAATATTTATTTGCCACGATTTTGGAGTGTCTCAAATAATTATTTTAATTGTCATTAATAATTCATTTTTCCCATATTACCATTTCCAATATGAATCATAAAATCATAAATACCTGATTCGTAAAATAAATAACAAATATAAATTTGGCACAATATAATAAAATAATAAACTTTCATATAAATTCATTTAGATGTTTACATTAAAGCAACACCTATAAAGGAGCAACATATACAAAAGAAATAAAAAGTTCCATCTAACACCTACAAGAGAGCAAACTGTTCAAAAAAAAATTAACCAACAGCTTCCCAGCACTAAAAGAGTTTCATGACCAAAAACAGGAAGACAAATAGTCTAGACTATAATCATTTGGCAATCACGTGGTAGTGGCGGCGGTGGTGTCGATGGCAACTGTTGTTGTTGTTGTTGCTGCTGGTGGTGGTGGTGTCGTCTTCGACTGGTGGTGCTGAGAGTATTGGAACCATGGCGGTGCTGAAGATTGTTGATAAGAGAGATGAAGATCCTAGCCAATAAAGCTCATACTTCGAATCCACCACCTAAACATTCAGATGTATCCACATTCCATGAGAAGTTTATCTATCAAAAGGAAATTAGATCATTACACTTCGATATATATGGTCAATATTAACATAAGACATAATTAGATCATCAAATTTCAATACACCTCAATGTATATGGTCAAACCAGAAAAATAGATGGCAAGGAAAGTGTAGGAAAAAAATGTCCATGTAGATATATCTATATGCGCATACAGACTTGTGACTTGTGTCTATAGAAACCAAAACTGATCCATACAAAGGTTACAGAACCTTCTATAGCTAAAACAAAGAGAGTTGTCAACTTATATAGGAGGATCGAAACTCCAAACCACTAACAAACAAAATCAGCAAATGACTCAACATCCTAGCCATTTTAATGCAAATAACAGAGCTCCCATTAGCAAAGCTCCTAGCAATAGAAGAAAAACACCAGCCAATAACTAAGACTAAGATTGCAAAATCAACATAAGTCGTATCAGACTTATCATGGAAAAATTGTTGGAGGTCAATTTAAAATTCTTTGTTTAATGAGCATGACCTAGCTAGAAACAAACTCACATATCCGTATATATATCAATACACACACAATCTCCTGTAGAATTTCTAGAGCAAATGATTCGGAAAAGAAAAGGGGATTTCTAATTCAAAGAAAAGAAAACCATACCTCAGCACAAAAGTTTCAACAACTTAGAGGTGAAATTTGTGGTTTAAATTAGCAGGATCAACACATACAATTTTAATAACAATTCAAAACACACACACGTGTGTGTATATATATATATATATAACACAATTAATAACGATAATAATCACAAGGAGAGATTAAATTAACAATCATAAAGATAAAACAAATAAAAAGAAGAAGCAGCTCAGCAATTCATATTTCGTTTCCTAGATTTTTGTCAGAAATTGTTAATATTCACTAGACAAAATTGCTCCAAGTAGAAGATTGTGTGCGTGCCCAAATTCAAAATTACTAGAAACAAACACGACAAAAGAAAATAAGTTCATAAGCACTTTTATCAATAATGAACAAAACACTTGAAGATAGATATATTTATGTGTGTGTGTGTGTAGAGAGAGAGAGAGAGAGAGAGAGAGAGTACCATGAGTGAGAGGACGAAGAAACAGAGTATTGATCGATTGTTAGGCTCAGACAGGGCTGTAAGAATTGTTAGCCAAATGCTTTTAGTTTCATCTGTTTGGCTTCTGAAGCTTTGTTATGCTGACGCAGTTGCATTCTGTGATGAGAATTCATAACATTATCCTCATCATCATCCTTGCCTTTTATCCCTAAAGAATGGGGTCGGCCTCAATAGAATTTGTAACACGCAAAGCCAAATCCTTTTGGAATTTATGTCCAATTTATATCAACACAGGCCTTCTGGATTGAAAACACTCCGCTCTATTTCTGGCTTGACAGCAGTTCATCCTTCTCCATGTGAATGGTAAGAAGTGATAAACATTCATATATCATCTCTACTTCTGGACATTTAGCATACATGTCCAGCAGAGCCCCCATGACTATTTCATTGGGTGCCAACTTACTTTCAGTGATACACTTATGAATTTCCTTACCTTGTTCTAAGGCTGCTAGTTGTGAACAAGCTGCTAAGACACTAGTGAATGTAATGGCATCTGTTTCTACGCCCGCTTGTTTCATGTCAGCGAAGATGCCAAGAGCCTCAAAGTAACAACCTGCTGATACATACCCAGAAATCATTACAATCTGAATCAAATATCAAATAAGATGAGTCTAACCTGAAAACAAAAACAAAAAAGGAAAACAAATCAAAATCAACTTGAATTCAATCTGAATCAGAATGAAACGAACCCCTAATTAGCTATAACCTATATAATTGGTAACAAAACAGAATTGAAGAAATAAAAAATGGAGACATGACATTGGGTTACTATTAATGACATAGATAAACCTTTTTCTTAGAAAAAGGCGTAATTAACACCGAGAAAACGAGTAAACTTACTTGATTGATGCTCCATAAGTAGGTAACACTTTGGGTAAGTGAGCCTTAAAGAAACATGTAAAAAAATTGGAACGGAACACCTCTGCTTCACTAATACTTGATGTTAAATATGAACTTTGTATGACTATAAAGTAGAAGAATTTTGAACAGTCCAAAAGAGCTCCACCAGGATGGCAAAATATTTTTTCTTTTACATATAAAAAACAAATGAAAATACTAGGAAAATGATATTTTATGAAATATATTTGAAAACCTGCAAATGAAAACCAATAGACACTAGAAATTGGACTAAATGCCTATTTAATAAGCTTTTATAGCATTTCATACCCTGTTCTATAATGCGTGTAAGCATTCTCGAATATGCTTTATAACTTGCGATACTTATAGTACCCAACCAATTAAAACAACTGGATATGTAAGTACCAAAAATTGGGAAGCTTGTCAAATCCAAATATAAATCATTCTAAAGCACATTCCTTACGCTTATATAAATTTTGAACTTTCCTAGATTTCCAAAATCAACGACAATTGATTATTATGTTTTGACAACATCAAAATCTATAGCATCTTGAAACATAATAATACTCTTGTGGAAGAAGAAAAATATGTAAACTACTACAAGTTGAGAACCTGAACGAGGAGAAGGAGGGAGTTGTGGATGAGCAAGTGACCGCCTCTTGAGATATATGATCAGCTGGTGTAAGAAGATGGATGATCGGCTGGTGTTGAAAGATCGATGAAAGTTAGGCAACAAAAATCAACCACAATTGAAATTTGGGGTTTTAGGGTTTCAAGGCCTTACCCGATATGACTGTTGATCTGAGGCAGAGGTATTGGTGATTTGTGAGAGATCTGGTTTGGGATGAGAGAGCCTCTATCTGATGATGAGTAGAAAGCTTGTTGAAACCACAATAGCAGATTGGTGAACGAGAGAAACGGCTTGGGGCCTTGGAGATGACGATTTCAAAAGGTGAGGGTTTCCAAGTTTGTAGACATTAGGAATTTCAAGAGAGAGAGAGTGTGTGGGGGTTTATAACTTATAATATTAAGATGCGTTTGGCTGCAGGTTAAAAAGTTGCCTAAAATCTTTTATTACTTCATATTTTAGATAGCGGGAATATTCAAAATTTTGCAAAACTTTTAGCGGTTAAAAACCTTAGACATGTTTTTGGTCGTAAAGAGTTTATAAATAATTATTATTTTTGTTAAAAAGAAGTAAAATTATAATAGTAAAAAAAAAAACCGGAGTCTCTTTAATACAAAAAAATAGTTTAATTGAGTGAAATTGATAAAATCATCAATTCAATGTTCAGCCCGATATACCGGTGGGTAGGCCGATTCACATCCGAACCGGCTGATATATCGATGAACCGGCCGATAAATCCCCGAACCGGTTTTGGTTGAACCGGTTAATTTTAAAAAAAAAAATTACTGTTGCAAAGAGAGACCATGTGCGTGTCCACTGTCCAGTTTTCTTCTTTTCTTTTTTTTTTTTAAAAAAAAAAAGAAAAAAAAAAGAGGAATCCTTTGTATCATTCTTTTATTTCTTTTCTTTTATAAAATTATTTATTTACCCAAAATAAATAAATAATAAACTCTTGTACATATAATATATATATATACTTATATAGTAAAAGAGAATAGGATGTAAGAGAATATAATGCAACTGTATATCAACTTCAAGTCTTTAATACACATAGTTTATTTAGTATTAATTTAAAAGTAAAATATATTTTTTACTTGTTCGTATAAATCGATATATATATATGGATCGAGTTGGTGTCGTCCACACAGTGTTTTACGTCCCGTGCAATTTGAAATATTTACACACTTTTTCCTGAACCAAAACTATCTGCACCAAACATGGTTTTAGTTCATAATAAAACAACACCAAACACAACCCAACCAAAAACCAACACCGTACCCAATTCAAAGTACGTAGTTTGATTGAGTTTAATTGAAAAAATTCTCAATTCAAAATAGTGAAATTGACTTCAATTGAATGAAATTGAGTAAATTAATCTACAATTCAAAATAGTGAAATTGAATTCAATTGAGTAAACCCACAATTAAAGTAGTATAATTGAGTGAAATTAAGTTCAATCCCCAATTCAAAGTAGTGATATTGAGTAAATCTCACAATTTAAAGTAATTTAATTGAATGAAATTGATAAAATTCTCAATTCAAAGTATTTCAATTGAGTAAAATTGAAAAAATTCTCAATTTAAAGTAGTGTAATTGATTGAAATTGAGAAAATTCCCAATTCAAAGTAATAAAATTGCGTAAATTTTCAATTCAAAGTAGTGAAATTGAGTAAATCCTCAATTTAAATTAGTTTAATTGAGTAAAATTGAAACAATCAACAATTTAAAGTAGTGTAATTTAGTGAAATTAAGTTCAAATCATCAATTCAAAGTAGTGAAATTGAGAAAATCACTCTATTAAAAGTAGTTTAATTGAGTGAAATTAATAAAATCCTCAATTATTCAAAGTAGTGAAATTGAGTAAAACCCTAATTCGAAATAGTTTAATTGAGTAAAATTGAAAATTTCCCAATTTAAAGTAATGAAATTGAGTACAACCCCAATTGAAATTGTTTAATTGAGTAATATTGAAAAAATTCCTAATTTAAAGTAGTGTAATTGAGTGAAAAAATAAGAAAAAATAGAGTATTTTAACACAAATACCCCTTTAGTGACGGTTTGTCTGGACCGTCACTAATAGAGTCCCTTTAGTGACGGTTTGTTGCGACCGTCACTAATAGCCCACATTTAGTGACGGTTTTTCCGGACCGTCACTAAAAATGACCCCTTTAGTGACGGTTCGTTTGTACCGTCACTATTAGACCTTTAGTGACGGTTTCTTTGGATCGTCACTAATTCAGCCCTTTAGTGACGGTTTGTTGGGACTGTCACTAATAGAGATCCTTTAGTGACGGTTTGTTTGGACCGTCACTAAAAGTCCACATTTAGTGACGGTTTTCGGGACCGTCACTAAAAATGACCTTTAGTGACGGTTTTTTTGTACCGTTACTATTATCCTTTTAGTGACGGTTTATTTTGACCGTCACTAATAGACACCCTTTCGTGACGGTTTATTTGGACCGTCACTAATAGATACCCTTTCGTGACGGTTTATTTGGACCGTCGCTAATAAACAACCTTTAGTGACGGTTAGTTTTGCCCGTCACTAATAGCCCACTTTTAGTGACGGTTTTTAGCCCGTCACTAATAGACCGTCCCTAAAAGCCTTATTTCTTGTAGTGAATGGGGTGTGCGAACAGAGCCGACTCCTGCCAAGAGCATAGGGGTGCCATCAGCAGTCATGACAGACATAAGTGAAGTAGAGTGACATATAGAGATAAAGGATGATGAATTAGGTGACATGTGGTGAGAGATGTTTGAGTCTAAAACCCATAAAGGTGTAGACATACCTGAAGAGTTAGAGGATGACAAACCTATTGAGGATGAAGTGGTCACGGCATATGGCTGTGACTGTGTGGCAAGGAACTTCTGAAACTGTTCCTCAAAACCAACCATGTTGGAGCCGTTGCTATGGTTGCACCTGCTAGTGGTGGTGGTGGTGGTGGTGGTGCAGTTGTTCCAGCTGCTTGCATTTGCCTAACACACATAAGAAGATTTTTTACTCCAAATTTCTGCTCCAAACCCAAACCCAAACCAATCTCCAGATTACATTTAAAATTGACAACTCTCAAAATCAGCAAGAGGCAACAGCAATTTGAACAGTCTGCTACAGGAAGAGCTGCACGGGCACAAATGGCAGCTGCTGCAAAGCAATCCACAAACAATAATAAAGGCAACTCAAACTCAATGCACACAACATAGGCTCTAATTGATAGTGTTGCTGATTTCTTCACCACACACTTGATTGCAACCGAAACCCAAAACCGAAGATTTCTTTGTCGACTCAGCCACAATTGAACACAATTTAAGAAGCCCTAACTTTGCGAAGCCAAACCGCTCTTCAGATTGATGACGTACTTGTAACGGCGGTGTCGACATCCCTGCAAATTTGGAGTCCCTAATGAGCAGCCCATTTGGAAGCAGTTTAAGTCAAAATGACTCAATATCCCAACTTGCAAACTGTTTCTCTAAAGAGAATGACCTTGTGCGGCTGGAAATCGAAGACGAGCACAATATTCTCAGAAAAACAAAGGATGTTGTCATAACTTTACAAGGAGTTTTGGAAGGGAAGCATGACAAAGATATTGAAGAGACTCTTGATCAGTACCAGGTCTCGAGAGATGGATGGTGGTCAGCCCTTTACAGAATGGTTGAAGGTCTTGCAACGATGAGCAGGTTGGCCAGATACAGGCTTCATCTATCAGAATTCGGATTGGAAACCACAACGATTGACTGGGACCAGATTGAGTAGTGAAACAATATATTTTTTGGTCCACACATTTAGACAATGAAATGCAAATGACTCGGACAAATCTGGATACTTTGCCAGAAATTAGAACCGATCAATACCCAAATAAGTAAACCATCCATTTGAATTTATTGATCCGATACCATGTGAGCATTTCAGATGTATATGAAAGGAGGCTAGGGTTCCATTGAAAACATAATAACTGAATGATACACATAAAAGGGCTTATATACCCAAAACATGAAAATACTATTTTACCCCTACAACTAAAGTATATTAAATAACATTTTATTATCTAATAGACCAGACGGTATTAACAATCTCTATACGAATGTATTTGAATTTTATGTCTGGTGGAGGAAATATTTTAACTATCATCTTTCGAAATTCATCTTTTCATTTTTTATGTAAGGATCACTTTCTTAAGCTGTAATCCCATATATATTACATATAATTCAATAAATAAGTTAAAATGTAAAAATGGTCCCTTGATACACCACCTTTTCCAGAGCAAGCAAGGCAACACATTCCTTTGTTTTTGTACGAAATGGTATCCCAATTTATGTATGTGTCAGCTGCCATATTGATAAGAATGGATGTGAATTAATTCTTGTTATTTGGCTTTCTTTCTTATGTTACCCTTCTTGGAAATTTCCTACCAATTTCAAGTTCAAATTGTTCAAATCCTCTGCCTCGGGAAGTATCTTTTGCCTTTTAATAGTGGAGGAAAGAAAGTAACGTGTACCATAGCTTGATAGCAGTTCACAAAATAAATAAATAATAAAATAACACCGATGCTTGTTCGAGGGTCATTTTTAAAGACTAATATGATATTACCCCGTTATTGCAATAGCGACCGAAACCGCTATTCCAAATCATGTCTTGATATGTAAGATTGTAATGGTTGAAATATTTGGCCCAATTATAGATGGGCCACTGGGCTGATGGGCCGACGACGGATGGGCCAGAGACCGATGGGCCGGAAGGCGGATGGGCTGAAAACAAGCAGGCCGAAAATAACAATGGGCCCATGGAAAATTCTAGAAGCTAAAGAGTGGTCCACAAGGCAAGAAGTAATCCAATTATAGTAGGAAGAATCCAAATAAGGTTAGGGTTTATCAAATCTCTTGATTTAAGGGGTTGATAAACCTGGGTACATGGGCTGGACCCATTTATCACAACTTGTATAAATAGAGGACTTTGATTAATGAGAAAAGACCAATTTTTTTATCTCAATTTCTATTGTGTAACTTTTCTGCATTTACACAATTGGCGCCGTCTGTGGGAAATCCCTATTATTGAAATCCTTTTTCAATAAGTTTCTCACCCTCTGCAAAAAAGCTAAGATTCGTACCAACAATGGCGATCACACGTTCACAACATACTGATTTACCTCCAAACGGAGGCCAGCAACCAGAAGATCCGATCAGACGAGCCCTAGAGGAGAGGACTACCGAGTTAGAAAGGCAAAACGCTGAATTGACGGCAAAATTGGCTCAACTACAGAATCCACAGGAGGTCCATGACGACGAGCAGTCCGGCCAAGGTGAACGGTCTGTAGGCGGCCAGACAGACATGGATGACCTACCCGCTAGAGCCCACAACGATCGTGAGGAACATGCAGAGTCATCCCTACAGGTTCTTGGGGCGCGTAATCCTGAGGAGGTCCTGACCATGAAAAAACTAGAGGAAATCATGTCAAGATTCCAGCGAGACGTGCTCAGGGACCTGAAAGTACAGACCCCAATCGATCTGGCCTCCGAGGCATCCATAGACGCCGTTCAGACACCATTCACCGTCTCGATCACCAGCGTGCCCTACCCGGAAAGGTTCAGATTACCGAAGTTCACCCTATTCGATGGTACAAAAGATCCAACCGAACACATCTATCACGTCCATACCAAGATGAATGTTTACAACGAAAACGAGGCCTTACTCTGCAAAGTTTTCCCCACCAGCCTGACCGAAGCAGCCCTCCTGTGGTTCAGAAAGCAACCGACCCGATCGATCGGTAGTTGGCTCAGACTCTGCGAGTTATTTATCGCACAGTACTTTGGCAATAAAAGGCAGAAGAAGACTATCTCCAGTCTGTTCACCATGATCCAAGAAAAGGGCGAATCCCTGAAAAGTTTTGTCTCAAGGTTCAATGTGGAGATGTCTTCAATTGACAACTGCGATCAACATTCAGCCGTCGAAGCCTTCAGAATGGCCCTGATACCTGGAATGAAGTTCCATCAGTCCCTAGTCAAGAGGCCGCCAGCCGATATTGGAGAGCTCAACTCTAGGGCACAAGGGCACCTCCGAATAGAAGAGGAGTTGGCGATACGACAAAGAAGGACCGCCTTTGCAACAGTAGAGGCCAGAGCGTCCGAACCTTCCAGGGTAAAGGATCGGGCACCAGACCGGAAAAGACCGAGCGCACCTCCTGCTCCTTCCCCAGCCCCAATGAAACGACCAAGGTTTGAGGAGAAGGTCACCCCCTTAAAAGTGACCTTGGCAAAGCTGTACCAGGAAACAAAGGGCAAAGGAATCTACCGGTCACCACCTCCCATCAGACAGCCGATGGACCAAAGGGATATGTCAAGGCACTGCGCCTTCCATGGCGAGTACGGGCACTACGCTAATGAGTGCAGAAGCCTCAGAAGACAGGTGGAAGCCATGATTGCAAAAGGAGAATTGACCGAGTATGTTGCCAAGGAAGGAGCCCGATCAGATCAAGCAACGCATGCCCCTACCAAGGGAGTTATGGGACAACCCGTACGGGTCATTCACATGGTCCATGGAGGGCCCAGTCGGTCAGAAGCGGAAGAAGCTCGTAGATCACAGATGCGGCAAGCCCAGAAGTTATGAAGGGTTGGAGAAGTCTCCAAGTTTCAAAGCCCGAAAGAGGATGCCCGGATTACTTTCACCTCTGCAGATATGCAGAATATTCAGACACCTCATGACGACCCCCTGGTCATCTCCCTCATGGTCTCCAACTGCCTGATCAAGAGGGTAATGGTCGATCCAGGAAGCAGTGCCAACATTATCACCAAATGGGCCTTTGAGAAATTGGAGATCAACCCCCAGGAAATAGTCCCATCCAGAAGCCCGATAGCAGGATTCGATGGAAAGAGAGTGGAACCAGTGGGGGAAATCCAACTGCCAGTAACGGCACAGAGGCACACAGTCCGAGAGATTTTCGTGGTGGTGGATGTCAAACCTTCCTATAATCTCCTCATGGGAAGGGGATGGATCCATCGTATGAACGGAGTCCCTTCTACCATGCATCAGGTCATGCGGTGTATTGATCCGAACGGAGTTGACGTAATCGATATCAGGGGCGATCAGGTAGCGGCAAAGGAGTGTTATGCAGTCACTATGAGAAGTCTAAAAAGGAGAACGGAACCAGAACAAAAGTCGCAGTCCAAGACAGTACTTGACGCCAAATAGCAATTACAGGAGGGCGGTTCGGGATCACCGATAGCAGTTGAACCACTACTGGAAGTTCAAATTTGTCACGATCGCCCTGAAAGGATTACCTATGTCGGTTCAGGCCTTAATCCACAAGAAAAAGAGGAAATGGAATCCCTTCTCCGATCCAATACTGACATATTTGCGTGGAGCCATATGGACATGACCGGTATTGATCCATCAGTTGCCCTACATTCTCTCAATGTGGATCCCGACGCAAAGCCCGTTAGACAGAAACAAAGACGAATGGGTGCCCATCGAAACCAGATCATAGCCGAAGAGGTTGATCGACTTCTGCAAGCAGGATTCATAAAAGAGGTTCAGTATCCTTCCTGGTTGGCAAACGTGGTGGTGGTCCAGAAGAAAAACGGCAAGTGGAGGGTATGTGTTGACTTCACTGATCTGAATAAAGCATGCCCGAAAGACTGTTTCCCTTTACCAAAGATCGACCAGATGGTAGATGCCACCGCAGGATTCGAACGCCTGAGCTTTCTCGATGCATACTCTGGCTATAACCAGATCCGAATGGATTCGGAGGACCAGGAAAAAACCGCCTTCATCACTGAGTCAGGTACATTTTGTTATAAGGTTATGCCTTTTGGACTAAATAATGCAGGTGCTACCTATCAGAGGTTGGTCAGAAGGGTGTTCCAAGGGATGATGGGATCCACCATCGAAGCCTACATCGATGATACAGTGGTCAAAAGCAAGGAAAAAGGAGACCATCTCGCCGATCTGCAGCAGGTATTCAGCACCCTCCGGAAGTACAATATGAAGCTCAATCCAGCCAAATGTTCTTTCGGAGTAGCCTCAGGCCAGTTTTTGGGGCACATAGTTGATCGGACGGGAATACAAGCTAGCCCTGCACAAGTTAAAGCTCTCGTAGAGATAGCTGAGCCAAAGTCTAGGAAAGAAATCCAGGTGCTAACTGGGAGAATAGCGGCCCTCAGTCGTTTCATCTCTCGTTTAACCGATCGGTGCAGGCCGTTCTTTCAGGCAATAAGAGCGGCACAAGGAGAAGTCTGGGGGCCCGAACAAGCGGAGGCCCTGCACCAACTCAAAAGTTACATGACGAAGCCCCCGATCCTGGCAACCCCTGAAGCCGATGAGCCGCTGCACCTATATCTGGCCGTTTCAGTAACATCTACCAGCGCCGCTCTGGTCAAGGAGGGCAAAGGGTACCAGAAACCAGTCTTCTACACCAGCAAATCCCTTGCTGATACAGAAACCCGTTATTCAAAGCAGGAGAAGCTAGTACTATCGCTAGTCAATGCTAAACGACGTCTGCGGCATTATTTTGAAGCACACCCAATCATAGTACCTACCGTAACTCCGATCAGGTCCATAATGGCGAAACCTGAGTTATCTGGGAGAGTATCAAAATGGGCGATTGAATTGGGAATTTTTGACATAACCTATGTCCCCCGAACGGCCATCAAGGGACAGGCAGAAGCTGACTTCCTGCTGGAGACAGAGACTACTGACTGCACAGAAGAAGTTGAGCCCGGATTGTGGGTCGTGTTCGTGGATGGATCATCCAACATCAACGGAGCTGGAATTGGAGTAGTACTCGTAACACCGGATGGTACTAAAATCCAACAATCCGTTAGACTGGAATTTCCAGCTTCTAACAACGAAGCAGAGTATGAAGCCATCCTTGCAGGAATTCGGTTAGCCCGAAGCCTTCAAGTACAAAGAGCAGAGGTGCGAAGTGACTCCCAGCTAGTCGTGCGACAGTTAAATGGGGAGTACGAAACCCGAGAGACGAAGATGGAAGCCTATAAGAATCTGGTTCTAAGGGAGGCCGAAGAGTTCCAGCAAATAAACTTTGAACAGATTCCCAGAGGGGACAATTCTGCAGCAGATCATCTGGCCAACCAAGCCTCCTCCACAAAAGAAAGTATGACTCGTACTGTGCAGATGGACTTCATCGCCCAATCCAGCTTGAAACCCCCCGAAGAAGTAATGTGTCATCCCATGGGAATCAAGTTGGATGGATCCGATAGTAGATTATCTGAGATTTGGTACATTGCCTGAATCTAAATCAGAAGCCCGGAAGATAAGAATGAAGGCAGCCAGATATGCCCTATACAACGGCCAACTATACCGAAAGTCTTTTTCCGGACCATACTTGAGATGTCTCACCCCCTCCGAGGCATCGGCAGTTATGGAAGAGATTCATGCAGGAGCTTGTGGCAATCATTCCGGAGGAAGATCCCTAGCTCATAAAGTCCTCACCCAGGGGTATTTCTGGCCCTACCTGGCAAGGGACGCTGAAATTTATGTCAGACACTGCAAAAAATGTCAGTTTCACGGAGATGCCATTCACCCACCGCCGGAGTTCTTAAACCCAACTATTATTCCTCACCCTTTTGCCCGATGGGGCATGGACATTGTAGGTCCTCTCCCTCGGGCAATAAGATGTACCACACATGTTCTCCTGGCTACCGATTATTTTACCAAATGGGTGGAAGCAGAGGCATATCCCTCCATAACAGGCAGCCATGTTATAAAATTCATCTGGAGCCACATCATCTGTAGATTCGGCTTACCCCGAACCATAATGATGGATTCAAGCATTCTTAGCAAAGCACGGGATCAATCAAAACACTTCTTCCGTCGGCTACCCGCAGGGAAATGGGCAAGCCGAAAGGACGAATAGAACAATTTTTGACACACTGAGAAAAAAACTTGAAGACGCAAAAGGGGCTTGGTTGGAGAAATTGCCTGAGGTGTTGTGGTCCTATCGGACTACTTCGAGACAACCAACTGGAGAAACCCCTTTCGCCATGGCTTATGGGGCCGAAGCAGTTATCCCGACCGAGCTAAAAGTACCTACTTTAAGGAGTCAAGCCTGGGAGGAAGGTCCAAACAATCAGCACCTAGCCCATGATCTAGATCTCCTAGAAGAAAAACGGGAAGCCGCCGGGATAAGATTGGCTGCCTATCAGCAGCAGGTCAGAGCACGTTTCAATCAGAAAGTCAAAAGAAGAGAGTTCCAAGTGGGCGATATGGTGCTCAGAAGAAAGATTGGTATTGTAGGCAAATTACGAGAGACATGGGAAGGACCTTACACAGTGGTTGAGGTTATCGGACGTGGTGCTTATCGGGTTCGGAAGAACGAAATAGGCCGCCTCGAGTCCAACTCTCAGAATGCTTATCGGTTAAAAAGGTATTATCCTTAGATAGTTGTTTTTCTTGTTAAGAAAATAAAACTGTGTCTTTCTATGACACCCTTGTTACGAAGCATCTGTGCCCGATATTGGTACCTCTGCTTCATGATTTTCAAGTTCATCTCAATAAAGATAAATTCTATTTTTATGCAAGGCTCTTGGATTATAAAAATTTCCTAAGTGTTTGAGTTCAAACCTGATTTGAACAAACCAGAGGATGAAATCAAGCCTCAGGGGCCAAATGCCCGAAGGCTTCACAATTTGCAAAAATTTCCTAAGTGTTTGAGTTCAAACCTGATTTAAACAAACCAGAGGATGAAATCAAGCCTCAGGGGCCAAATGCCCGAAGGCTTCACAATTTGCAAAAATTTCCTAAGTGTTTGAGTTCAAACCTGATTTGAACAAACCAGAGGATGAAATCAAGCCTCAGTGGCCAAATGCCCGAAGGCTTCACAATTTGCTAAAATTTCCTAAGTGTTTGAGTTCAAACCTGATTTGAATAAACCAGAGGATGAAATCAAGCCTCAGGGGCCAAATGCCCGAAGGCTTCACGATTTGCTAAAATTTCCCAAGTATTTGAGTTCAAATCTGATTTGAACTAATCAGCGGATAAAATCGAGTCTCAGGGGCTCATTGCCCGAAGGCTTTGTGACTCACTGAAATTTCCTAAATGTGTGAAGTTAAAATAAATAATAAATAGCCTCAGGGGCCATATGTCCGAAGGTTCGATTGTTTCATAAAAGCCAAGTACGAAAAGATAAAAACCCACACAAAGGACGAATAATTACTGGAAAAAAAGGGATAAAAGTTATTGTTCATTAAAAATAAAGGAAGTTACAAGAAATTAGCCCATTGGGGGAAACAAAAACATATAAAGTCCTGACTACTGTTCGGGAGAATGGTGTTCTTTCCCCTTCAGGATGGCAGCAAAACGCTCCTCGTTCTCAGAGGCAGGAGGGTTTTCATAAGGAAAGGGTATTCCCATATGGGCATCGAATGCCTCTGCGGTCTTGAATTCCCGGGATTCCAGAGGGATATGCTCCATTTCATGCCTACATCTCCAGGCCCTGACCGCTCGGAGGTCACAGATGACACTTTATCTTTTGAACATGTCAAGCCCTCCCAGACGGCACACCTCTACCTTCTCCCGCTCAAGGGAAAGAAGCCTTTCTGATTCTGCCAAGAGTCTATCAGATTCAGCTTTTTCAGCTGCCATCTGCCTAGCAACCTCTTTCGCTTTTTCCAGCTCGGGAGCCAGAACCAGCTTTTCGGCAATCAGGGTTTGCTTTTCCGCCTCACCGGTTTCCAGAAGAGTCTTCTGTTCAGAAACGGTCTGGCGAAGACCATCCGCCTCCTTGACCAGAGAAACCCGGTGGATCTCATTCTGCTTTATTTGGGCCTTCATACCGGCCATCTCTCTGACATCAGTCTCAAGGAGGCTGTTGTAGGCCTGAACGCCGTAGAGAAACTGCACAACAAAGATTGGATTATTACACAAATAGCGGTCAACAAACGAAATAGAAAACACAAACTGATGATTGAAGTCTTTTACCTCCATAACCATTATCGAAGTCTTCTTAGCCAGATCAGTCCTGGTAATTTTTGACTGAGCCGCCCTATCAGCTGGTGTCCAGATCCCTTTGGCCATAGCCCGAAGAGCTTCCGGATGGTTAAAGGTGATTTGATCAGCACAAACTGGAGTTCCATCTGGCAGCAGAAACTTAGGCTCCCAAGGGATCAGAGCTTGGGATGATTCAGGGGCAGCAGGAGCCTTGCTTGAAGAAACATTCTCGGCTTGTGCCCTGGCCCTTTTAGTACCCACTCCACCAATTGTACTGGATCGGGTCCTCACAGTCGGAGCATTGACAGGAGGCGGAGGAGGAACCAATGGGTTCTGCGCTAGTGGCGCTGGCGGGCTCCGAACAGGAGGAGGCACCGAAGTCGAAGGCAGTGCTGTTGACAACGGCACAACGTCTACAAGCGTAATCCCCTCGGGAACTTGAGGGATTCTGGCGGACATAGGTTTGTCAGGCAATTCCATCCTGTCAACACCAGCGCCCAAGTTAGAGATCGATTTAAGATTGTCCAGGGTCAGCAGGTCAGTAGCCGATCGGGTCTTGCCCCAAACATGGGTTTTCAAGAGGCCTATCCGCTGTTTTATAAAGGTAAGGGGAAGATCCTTGTCCTCATAACCTAAAAATTTGAAGGCATAGTCCCCCCGGTGAAGGTCACAATGGTCACAGAGGCAAGAAGCCTTATGAAGGGGGCGATAGACAGGCAGGCGAATGGGACCGAACTTGTTGGGGATCGGGAAAATATGAGAAAAAGGGTACGACCACTTGCCACTCACTACTACCATTCGTTATTTCCATCCCTTGTCCGATTTTTCAGTATCGGTACAGATGCTGCGGCCGTGAAAGGGGAAAAGGTTGTATCTACCCTTGCTCGCTCTAGCATTTTGGAAAAAATAACAAAGGAGGAGGTCGGCCAGCCCTAAGTTTAGATCCATATCCCTATTGTACAACAGTAGCATGGATATGATCCTAATGTTGTTCGGGTTCAGTTGAAGAGGGTGCAACCCAAGCATGAAAAATACATAGTGAAAAAAGGGATGAAGAGGAAACCTTAGAACCCTAAGATGAGATGCCGATAGCAGAATGCTACTGGGGGCTAGGCCCTGGCTCTGGGTAAAGTCTAGGTAACCAGGATAGGGGGACACATCAACGTCCTGGGGAACATGGGTCTAAGCCCGAAGGTGTTTGACGTCCACTTCAGGTCGGGTCCTCTTAAGTGGGGCCACTACGAATGGTTCAGAAGGCTTGGATTTCGCAGGACCGGTCGTTGAGGAACCCGAAAGGGTAGTACTTTTGAGAGAGGTCTTTCTGGTTCCTTGAGAAACAGGTTGGGGAGTGTCACTGCTAGTAGAATCGGTACCTGAGGTAGAAGGTAAAACTACTTCCTCTACCGACCGGGTATCGTCACTATCGGACATAACGTTAAGAAATGTAGAAGAGACAGAAGGAGGTAAAGGTGATAAATTAAAGAAAGAAGAAAGGAAGAAAACCGATCGACTTATTTAGTTGGCGAAGGAAGAGTTACAGAAGCTCTGAGTAACAGCAGGTTTCTATGGTGTCTGAGATGAGCAACGGAATGAACGGCGGCAATGACAAAGAAACGAATCCCAGTAATGAAGAGCTAAAGAAGGCAGAGACAAGAGTAACAAAGTATGAAATGTGATGAGAAGTGAAGAGAAAGGGGGTCTTTATAGAAGGAGAGAAGGAAGCCAAAAAGGCTGCACGAAGTCCGAAAGGCACGCCAAAGCCGTCATGGTGCGAGATTTAAGGGAGTAATGGCCTCACGTTTTAGCATATCATTAAGTAGACATTGATGACATGACAACTCATCATCTTCATTTCCCATAAAAGCTATTAGTGTATAGATACCTAGGTATTTACATTTATTAGGTCATGGGCTTTAGAAAGAATGTCAAGCCCATAACCTCAGGGGCCTGTGTAATGGTTGAAATATTTGGCCCAATTATAGATGGGCCACTGGGCTGATGGGCCGACGAAGGATGGGCCAGAGACCGATGGGCCGGAAGGCGGATGGGCTGAAAACAAGTATGCCGAAAATAACAATGGGCCCATGGAAAATTCTAGAAGCTAAAGAGTGGTCCACAAGGCAAGAAGTAATCCAATTATAGTAGGAAGAATCCAAATAAGGTTAGGGTTTATCAAATCCCTTGATTTAAGGGGTTGATAAACCTGGGTACATGGGCTGGACCCATTTATCACAACTTGTATAAATAGAGGACTTTGATTAATGAGAAAAGACCAATTTTTTTATCTCAATTTCTATTGTGTAACTTTTCTGCATTTACAAAGATGTATCAGAGTTTTGATAAATCAGTTCAACTTTGTTGAGCCTGTAGTATATTTTCTTGCATCCAAATTCATTTTTCAACAGAAAAGAGTTTTCACATAGACATTGGGATAGAAAAGTAGTTGACTATATATTTTAAGTCTAGATTTATTGGATGATTTGAAAATAAGAAAAGTTGTACTCATGATCCAAAGACTAGTCCTTGAAAATTAGCTTCAAATTTAGCGGCTGCAAAAAATATCTTTTGGCCATAAGTCTTCTATTTGCCACCGCAGAACAGTGTGAAGAATGAAGAGATTGATTATTCTTACAAAAATCCGTATACAACAGCTCACAAAAACCACACCTCCCATTCTCACAAACAAGAACAACCAAACCAGTTCAACCATTTTTTGTTTATCTAGTTTGTAACTCTGAAAACAGTTCTCTGATATTTCGTGAGTAAATGTCTCTTATTCGATTTATTATTTTCTTGATTTATTATTTTTGTTTTGAGTTTTGCACTTGTACAAACACCATTTCATTCAATCAATCCATTCAATATCCTAATAGTATAGTCTCCAATGGCCAAACCTTCAAACTGGGATTTTTCAGCCCAGTTAACACCATGAATCGCTACGTAGGCATATGGTACAATGTTGTTCCTGTAAGGGCTGTGGTTTGGGTAGCTAATAGAGACAACCCTTTAAATGATTCTTCCGGGACTCTAAAGATCTTGGAAGATGGCAATCTTGTAGTCTTGGATGGACACGAAAGGATCGTCTGGTCATCCAATGTTTCAAGTCCGGTAGCAAATTCATATGCACAGCTTTTGGATAGTGGCAACCTTGTTTTGACAGATAATTCTAGTACAAGTACAATATGGGAAAGTTTTGAGCATCCTTCGGATTCGTTCTTGCAGAAGATGAGACTTGGGAACGATGCGAACAAAAGTGGCAAAATTCTTTTGACATCATGGAAAAGTCCTTCAGCTCCAAATGTAGGAAGATTCTCTGCTGTCTCGATCCTCTTAAGCACGTTCCCGAGATCTTTATATGGAACGAGAATCATCCACGTTGGCGTAGTGGGATGAGGAGACAGAGAATTGGAAGTCAAATTGGTTGGGTTATATTTCCGCATGTGATGTGTATGGCAAGTGCGGTCCATTTGGAAGCTGTGATTCAAAACAGTCCCCAATTTGCACTTGTTTGAGAGGGTTTGTGCCGAAGTATGCAAAGGAATGGAGTAGCGGAAATTGGACCAATGGGTGCGTGAGGAGGCTACCATTGCAGTGCAAGCAAAACGATAGTACTAGTAATGGAGGGGGAAAAAAGATGGGTTTTTGAGGTTGAAGAATACGAAGGTACCGGACTTTAGTATGTGGTCGTCTGCTGCTGATCAAGACGAATGTGAAAGTGAATGTTTGACGAATTGTTCCTGCATAGCTTATGCATATTATGCAGGAATCAGTTGTACGCACACAAACACACCAAACAATCGACACAAGAATATATACGTAGTTCAGCCAAATAAGTTTACGTTCACGAAGAGTACCGCTTCACTAAAAATCACTGAGAGGATTACAAGGGGTGATTCGCAGATCACACACGCACACACACTGTGTATACTCACGCCTGTATCACCGGAATAATATAAACGTATATTATTCCTAACTCTCTCTCTATTTATGTGTACACAATTCAATAGGAGAAACCCTATATTTATAGGTGAGGATATAGAGGCGGGTTTCACAATCTTCCGATGTGGGACAAGTTAATATAACAAAGTAGTCATATTATATATATATGCCAATATATATATATAACAATCTCTCACTTGACGACTTTGCATTCATCAATCAACTCCATCAATGATCAGTGCTCGGTGCCCTCATTTTTGTCTTTAAGCTTGAAGACCAACTGAAGTTGCGTACAACTTCAGTTTCTCTGTTGTCATCCTTTGGTCAACATGCCGGCCAAATTCTCGCTTCCTCGAATCTTCTTAAGTGTTAATACTTCATCCTCTAATAGAGATCTGATAAAGTGATAACGAAGATCTATATGCTTGGTTCTTAAATGAAATGCTGAATTTTTCGCCAGATGTATAGCACTCTGACTATCACTATGCAAAACACTCTTCCCTTGCTCGAATCCTAACTCTGCCAACAAACCCTGTGCCAAATCATCTCTTTTGCTAGCCTCTGTCATGGCTACATAATCAGCCTCTGTAGTAGATAACGTTACAATCCTCTGTATCTGCAAAATCCAACTGACTGTTGTAGTACCTACTGTAAAGACATAGCCAGTAGTGCTTCTTCTGTGATTTATCTCACCAGCAAAATCTGAATCTACATAGCCATGTAAATTCAGTTCACCTTTTCCAAAATAAAGGCATCTGTTTTTGGTACCTCGTAAATATCGCAATATTCACTTCACTGCTTCCTAATGAGTCTTTCCTGGATTGGACATGAACCTGATGACTGCTCCCACTGCATATGCAATATTAGGTCTTGTACAAACCATTGCATACATCAAGCTACCAATAGCTGAAGCGTATGGAATACTGGCCATGTTGTTCATTTCTGCTTCTGACTTGAGAGACTGCTTTTTGGATAATCGAAAATGACTATACAAAGGTGTGTTAACTGACTTAGCATCACTCATATTGAACCGTCTCAAAACCCGTTCAACGTAGTCAGCCTGAGACAACTGCAAAATTCCCTTATGCTTGTCTCTAATGATTCTCATACCAAGAATCTGCTTCGTTGTGCCTAAGTCCTTCATGTCGAACTCTTTTGCCAACTGTTTCTTCAACTTACTGATTTCCACAAAATCAGATCCAGCTACTAACATGTCATCAACATAAAGTAGGAGGATAATGTAACTCATGTCAAACCTCTTGAAGTAGCAACAATGGTCAGCGTTGCACTTGATATAACCATGTCTCTGCATAAATCCATCGAATTTCTTGTACCACTATCTTGGAGCTTGTTTCAAACCATACAAGCTCTTTTCCAACTTACACACAAGTTTCTATTTCCCTTTCTCTAAGAAACCTTCCGGTTGCTGCATATAAATCTCCTCCATTAGGTTACCATAGAGGAAAACAGTTTTGACATCTAACTGTTCTAGGTGCAAACTCTCTGATGCAACAATGCTAAGAACTGAACGAATGGTAGTCAGTTTCACAACCGGAGAAAATACGTCGGTGTAGTCGATTCCTGCTTTCTGCTGAAAGCCTTTTACTACAAGTCTCGCCTTGTACCTCTTAGAACCATCATGTTCTTCTTTGACTCTGTAGACCCATTTATTATGGAGAACTTTCTTTCCTACCGGCAGCTCGGTTAGCTTCCATGTCTTGTTGGAAATAAGGGACTTCATCTCATCTTCCATCGCAAGCTCCCAATGGCTCGCATCTGCTGCACTGCATGCTTCATCAAAATACTCTGGTTCACCTCCATCTGTGAGCAACAAATAATTCATGTATCTCCGATTCAGCACATGCTGCCGTGAAGACCTCCTAGGTACATGAATAGGAGTCAGAGACTGCGGTGTATCAACCTGTTGAGTATTTCCATCTGCAATATGTTCGTCTGACTGAGTACTCTCACTGTCTTGAACATCATCTAACTCAACACACACAGGATCACTCTGTGTTGTAGGCTCTGAGGTTGTTGTGTGTATGTCCTTGTACATAACATTTTCATTGAACACTACATCTCTGCTTCGGATCAGTTTTCGGTTCTGATCATCCCATATGCGGTAACCATACTCGTCACCGCCATAGACAATGAAAATACACTTTTGTGACTTGGGATCAAGCTTACCCCTCATAGTGTTACTAACATGTACATATGCAACACAACCAAAAACTTTTAAATGTAAAAGTGTTACGTCTCTACCGCTCCAGACCTCTTCTTGTATTCTGTGCTCCAATGGTACTGATGGACAAGATTGATTAAGTACGTTGTTGTACTAACTGCTTCTGCCGAGAACTATTTCGACAACCCTACCTGAATGCGCATGCTTCTGGCTCTCTCAGTCAATGTCCGGTTCATCCGTTCTGCTACGTTATTCTGTTGTGATGTACGTGGAAGAGTTTTCTCTAATCTGATACCATTCTCATAGCAAAATCTCTTAAATCCGGTGTCCTGATACTCTCCACCATTATCGGATCATAATCTCTTGATCTTCAAACCTGTCTCATTCTCTATCATAGCCTTCCAACTCTTGAGCACACCATACACTTCAGATTTATGTTTCAAGAAATAAACTCATACCTTTCTGGAATGGTCATCGATGAAGGTGACGAAATAGGACTTTTTGCCAATAGATGAGACATTTTCTGGCCCCCAGACATCAGTGTGAACTAGCTCAAGCTTCTCCTTTCTGAGTTCTCTGCCGCTTTTCTGAAAACTAACCCTCTTCTGCTTACCGAATACGCAATCCTCACAGAAGTTGATATCAATCAAATTTAGACCTGGTAGCTTTCCCTTTGCGAGCATAACCTTGAGTCCCTTTTCACTCATGTGACCTAGCCTCTGGTGCCACAAATTATGATCCTCCTTGCTTTCTGGAATTGCTATAAATGTGCTAGCCTTAGTGGTAGTGTACATCGTACATGTTTTATTTCCTCGTGCTATAGTCATAGCCCCCTTGGAAACTTTCCACTTATCTTCACTGAAAGTGGTCACATAACCTTCACTCGCCAACTGGCCTACTGAGATCAGGTTCTTCCTCAAGTCTGAAATGTGTCTGACATCCCTCAGCTTCCATATCGATCCGTTGAGTCTGATATGTACTTCACCATTTCCAACAACACTGTAGGGTTGATCATTACCTAGATAAACCTTGCCGAGGTTTCCAGATGCATAACTCTCAAAGAGCTATCGACTTGAGGTGGCATGGAATGATGCTCCAGAGTCTGAAACCCAAGACTCTGTTTTGCTCTCCAAAGAGCATATCAGTGCATCATCTGATTCTTCTAAGACAATATTTGCCTTTGTCTTGTCATTCGCTACCTTTTGCGAGGATCTACACTGGTTCCTTAAATGACCAGTCTTGCCGCAATTCCAACATTCGATTGCTTTGGAATTTCTGGGACCTCGAGACTGTGATCTTCCCTATCTCGACTTGGAACGGCCACGCCTTTGGTTTCCGCCTTTCTGTCTGTTCGAACCTCTGCCTCTGGTGTCGACATTCAATGTTGTGCCACTGCTTGAAGAGTCTAACGACTATCTTCTGATCTATTATGTGAGTACCATACTCATAACGGTATCATACTTCAGTGGGTCTAACCCTGAAGAATTACTGATTACAGCCATTGTGGCGTTCCAGCTCTGTAGCAATTGATTAAGGAGAAAAGCTGATTTCACCTTGTCTTGAAACACTACTTCAATTGATTCCAACTGCCCATAAATGTCATTAATCTTACTGAGATGTTCACCAACATTCCCATTCTCGGACATCTTCAGATTCGTCAATCTGCTGATAAGATGTAATGTATTTGCTCCAGACAGTTGTTCGTACATCTTCGAAAGAGCTTCCATGAGAGACTTTGCAGTCTTCTCTTTCCTGATATTGAAGGCAACATATTTTTCCAACGTCAATCTGATCGTGCCAAGAGCCTTTCGATCTAGGATATTCCACTCCTTTTTTTTCATCGAATCTGGCTTCGTCCCTTCTAACGGTAAATACAAATTTTTCTGGAATAACACATCCTCAATTTTCATCTTCCAATAGGTAAAGTTTGTACCATCAAACTTGTCGATCATTACTACATTTTCTTCTCCCATAGCTCCCACAGAGCCTATTAGAGATATTTGAAGTCTAATTATGCAAAACTGAGTATACGGTTGCGTCGGGGGTGGTTCAAAACCTTAAGAACGCCTCTGACCGCGTCCAAAACGGGTCAAAACGACTCCAAACGGGCCAAAACAAATTCGCACAAAAGATATAAATTTAATCACGAAGTCAGTACCTTCTCGGGGTGCGTGCGGGTGCGTCCCTGATCTTAATGGGCTGATTCTTGCGCCAAAACTTCGGGCTTCTAATTCTCTTTCCGTATACATATTATAAGCCTCGTTCAGATAAACGATGCTCCGGAAAATCACGCCGAACCGAAATTGCTGCTCGACGGAGCCAAAAAACTAGCCGGAACTTCAGGCGGCGCGTGCGGCACTTTTCGGCGACGTGCTTGACACTGCTGGCTTCGTCTCGTTGAGCCAAAGCTCTTGGTGTGGTCGGTTTATAATTTAGGGCACTCGAAAAAATCAGATCTGGACCAGATCGTCGGGCTTCGTGATTTGCTCAAACCTGGGGCTCTGATACCACTTATTAGGGTTCGTACACCCTATGTACGAAGTCGTGCATACCTGCAAATTATAAAATGCACACAAACACACCAAACAATCGACACAAGA
This sequence comes from Cornus suecica, assembly GCA_963922005.1. Taxonomy (NCBI): domain Eukaryota; kingdom Viridiplantae; phylum Streptophyta; class Magnoliopsida; order Cornales; family Cornaceae; genus Cornus; species Cornus suecica. The sequence goes on from OY998241.1 coordinate 81,097,001, forward strand.
ATATATACGTGGTTCAGCCAAATAAGCCTAAATCACCGAGAGGATTACAAGGGGTGATTCGCAGATCACACACACTGTGTATACTCACATCTGTATCACCGGAATAATATAAACGTATATTATTCATAACTTTCTCTCTCTATTTCTGTGTACACAATTCAATAGGAGAAACCCTATATTTATAGGTGATGATATAGAGGTGGGTTTCCCAATCTTCCGATGTGGGACAAGTTAATATAAGAAAGTAGTCATATTATATATATATGTCAATATATATATAACATGACATACAACGATTCTCTATCACTAGGCTCGATATTCACATTCACGTGGCGTATTCAGAGCTTGGTAATATGTTTTTTTCTCTTATATTTATATGATTTTCCAACTATTGTGTATTTACTTTAGTCTAGAATAATATAAGCCATTCACTATTCAAAAATGCTAAATGTAGGCATAGGTATTATTTTAGGTTACACTCGACTCGTAGAGGGGTCTCATTTAGGGTACTGGGCTACTGGGTAGAGCCTCAGACCCGCCCCACCGAAGTTGGTATACGGGTTGACCCAATGTGTCCGACGTTGTGGCGGATTACTCGTGGCAACTCAAAAGCCTTCTAAAGGTGGTCCTATTGTGGTAGCGCACCTGTGGAGCTGAAGAGCGTACACGGGAGTAGTACCTCCATGGTTTACGGGTCCTGATGACGTAGCAGTCTCTCAAGGGCGTCTACCACTATTTATGCACAGCTCTAGCGGTATATGCATGTACTGCGAAGGCTATTGGGGAGTGATCTGTTGCACGACTGATCCGGCTGTGGCCATAGATGCTGCGCAGCCGTGACACGTGGACAGCGCGACACCATCCTCACATTATGAAGAGATTGGAAAGAACATGTGGCATGTAGGCTTGGAGTGTAGTTTAGTCATGATAAAGGCACATAATGTGAATTCTACCCATTATTTATAATGTGGAAAGAATTCTCCTTATAGGTCCACATCATGGCCCTCATCACCTTATTAGAGAAAAGTGGAGCATTGGTAGGACTTGGGGACCACTACATTTAGGGCAACATTTTGAGCCTTGTTACCTATAAATAGAAGGTAATAGTGCATTGCCTAGGGATCCTCTCCTCCATCTTTTTGGCAGACTCCTTTCTTTTCACAACATTCCCTTTTCCCTTTTTCTTCTCTCTTTGCTTGGAGGCTACTCCTCCAGAGAGACGGCTACCATTTTCCTCACTTTTCTTGCTTCCTCTGTGCTTCGGCCATAGAGGGACTGATTTCGCCTTCTTCACGTCTGACCCTTCTCCTCTGTTTGCTTATCTCTTCTCCATCTCTTGGTCTTTAGCTACTTTGGGGGTATTTCATTGAGGGGGTTTTTGTGGTTTTGGACCTATCAATGCTCACTACCCATTCTCTTGTTGTGATGAGGCTATACTCTTTGCTCTTCTCCACCGATTCTTTCCTCTCCTTTTCTTCTTCTTGCTTGAGATTTTCGACCATGGATTGTGACCTATTTGTTCTGACTTACTAGTTGAGCCTTCTCTCCATTTCTCTCTTATTTCTCACCTTTTTCACCCACAACACATGAATTCATTTATGCAGATAAAAAGAGAAACATGATTGTAGTTATTGCAATTTCAATGATCGTAGGATCGCTCGTCTTAACCATTTTCACCTACTTTTCGTGGAGGTGTATGGCTAAACGAAGAGGTAATTTGACATGTATAATGAGAATTAGTTCATCAAAAAATAGGTGCATTACATTTATTATCAATCTATTACTTACTATATAATCAATCAGGAATGAAGAAACGATCCAAGTTATTATTGTTTAATAGAGAAGTATATCCAAATTCTTCAGAAGAAATCCTAGTTCCTGATGTTTTGAACCGATTTAAACTAGAAGAGCTACCGGTATTCAAATTTGATCAGATTGCAATTGCAACAGACAACTTTAGCTCGGGAACTAAGCTTGGGCAGGGTGGTTTTGGTCCAGTGTACAAGGTAGGGTTTATCCATCTAGAGATTTTAATTGAATTGTATCGAAAAAGTGGTAAATTTATTCTTGTTATTTTTTAGGGAACTTTACCATAAGGCGGTAAGATAGCAATGAAAAGGCTTTCAAAATCGTCCGGACAAGGGCTCAGAGAATTCATGAATGAGGTGTTGCTGATTTTGAAACTCCAACACCGCAATCTTATTAGACTCCTAGGCTGCTGCGTTGAAGGAAATGAAAAAATGTTGATATACGAGTACATGCCAAATAAAAGCTTAGATGTTTTGTTCTTCGGTTAGTTCACTATATTAGTTAGTGTCGTTTCCACTATCATATTCATCGCATCCTCTAAATTCCGTACTCATTTTTGTTTCTTAACATTCAGATCCTATGAAACAAAAGCTCTTAGATTGGAAGAAGTGTTTCAATATTATTGAAAGGATTGGTCGAGGACTTCTTTACCTTCACAGAGATTCTAGATTAAAGATTATTCATAGAGATCTAAAGGCAAGTAACATATTGTTGGATGAGGAACTAAACCCCAAAATTTCAGACTTTGGATTGGCAAGGATTTTTGGAGGGCAACAAGATCAGGACAACACATAAAGGGTTGTAGGAACATAGTAAGTAGATGTTATTTCGTCAAAATGTTTCGGAATTTCCATGCTACAACATGTTATTAATCATGGTTTAATGCAATTTAGCTAATTAATATTTACTATTATGACTTAATTTATATACTGCAGTGGATATATGGCTCTTGAATATGCGATGGAAGGGAGATTTTTCGAGAAATTTGATGTTTTCAGCTTTGGAGTATTGTTATTGGAGATTATAAGCGGGAGAAGGAACAATAGTTTTTATCACGACGAGCAATCTTTAAGCCTTCTACGATTTGTAAGTCCATCTAAACCATTTGTTCTTTTAGGCTTTATTTGACATAATTTATGCCCTTACACGAAAAAAGAGAAGCATAAGCCAATTTTCAAACCTGGTACCTCCTAACTTCTTCAAAACATTCTTCTAGACCCAGAGGTTCTTCTAAAAAGTTTGTTAAACACCATTCAAAACAACTTTTCACTTCAAAAGGTCAAAAATAGTTTTCGAAAGTTTCTATAATTCACACAGTTGAGTCCTTGTTTCAGGCATGGAGATTATGAAGATAATATCATCGCATTAATCGATCCAACAATATCTGATCCATTGTTCGAAATGAAGATCTTAGGATGCATACGCGTAGGACAATTATGTGTGCAAGAATCTGCAAACATAAGGCCAAACATGTCTTCTGCTCTTGCAATGCTTACCGGTGAAATTTCAAATCTTCCTATTCCGAAACAACTAGCATTTATCGAAAGACATGTTTCAACTGATGCAGATTATTGGCAACAGAACCAGGAGAGTTGTTCTATAAACACTGTCACTATAACAGATATCGGAGGCCGTTAGCCAATACATTTTTTGAGACCATTTTATTTATTTTACCCTTCTGATTTGTGCCTAACAGTTTGATACAAGATAAATAATTTTGTTCTCATCTCAAGTACATCTCTGATGAAAACACATTAAATTTAATTATTCTAGTTCCAGTCAAAATGCAACAACTAAAAAAGGTCTAACCCCCAAGGACGATCCCTCTGGGACCTAGACCCCAAAGAGACCGTTCTTTGAGGGTGTTACACGAACCGGCCCCAACAACTAATTAAGTCCAATAATCATCACCCTTTCCTGTGAGCAGTTGAGCATACTACCACAATAGTTTCCATCTATAAAAGGGCTTTGAATGTGTCGAGTTGTAGATTATAAGGTTTTCTAAGTGGCACATTAGAGCATGTTTGGTTTGTATTTCTGAAATCTGTTATTAGGAATTTTGAAAACTGTTTTATGAAAATAATAAAAATAAGTTTTATGAGAAGATGCATTTCTATAATTGAATTTTCTGAAAATAATTTTCAAAAAACCCAACTAAACATATTTTTTTGTACAATTTTTTGAAAAAAAAAAAACTGTTTTCAGAAACACAAGCTAAACATGCCCTAGATTTGTAGGCCACAATCAATCCTCGGTGCATAATGATGATATTTTGCACATTGAATATGCTTTTGGTGTGTGGGAAAGGCTTTGACAGTGTCAAGTGGTAGATTATGGGATGCTCTAAAAGGTCAGACAACAGTCCCGATACTTAATCACGACATTTTTCACATTTATGAGGGCCTGCTTGATATACATTTCTGAAAATTGTTCTTGAGAACTCGGAGAACCGAAAAGTGCTTTTAATTTTTGTACAATTTTTTTTATTATTATTTTCAGAAAATAGAAAAATATTCTAAAAAATAACCAAACATGCCCTTGATTTTTGTTTGGTGTGTGTATATTATCTCATCCAACTGATACTCACCTCTTGACACCAAAACTTTATAAGCTGTTAGATATATCTATCTATATATATATATATATATATGTAATACACACATCTATGTGGTTGCTTTAGAAAATGCTCATCCATGTAGTTTTAATGAAATCCACTATATCCTACTAAGTTTTCTTTGGCCTACGATATGTACGATCTGTTCTTAATAACGTCCCTCAGAAAGTGGAATGCATAACTCAGAAATACCAACTTCTGATCTCTCAAAATTAACACATGGTAGTTATTTTTCTTGAATGACAGTACTTGTTTAGGCCTGGTCTGTAACATCAAGAACTCTACAAACACAGCTGCTACATATTTATTGGACCAGCTTGCAAGGGCAGAGCCAGGAATAATAGTTAGAGGGGGCCAGATGCAATTTTTTGTTAGTTTATTTTATAAATATATATAATTTTGTGGCTTATTAAAGAAAATTTTAAAAATCTTGGGAGCCCGTATGCAATTTTTACGAAGTTATACATAAAATATATAAGTTTTTGGGATAGTAAAAGAATTTTTGAAAAATTTAGGAGAAGTCATATGCAATTTTTATGAATTTATTTATATAAAATACAATTTTTTATGGTAGTAAAAACAAATTTTGAAACTTGTGGTATGGCCCCCCTTGTAATGTAACGCAATAGCAAATTATTACTTCAAAGATTTTTTTTCTTATTATTACTCTCACTATATTAAATAAATAAATAAATCAATTCTTCATTTTTTCTTTTAATACGTTTTCCTCCTGCAAAAACAAAATAAATAAAAATCATAATACGAGAATTCAACGGTTGATATTCTCGCAGGTACAAAAGATATTTTATGTAAGTTGGGCTCAGCAGTTGGTAGTCCCCAAATCAGAGTTACAGATTCCCTCTCCTCCTTATCCATGGAATCCTCTAAAATTCTGCCACTGTCTCACCTCTCATTTTTCCCTCCAAGACCCAGCACTACCACTACCACAATTTACCCTTTTAGGCATAAATCATCTCAACACTACTCTCCTCGCTGCCAAAAGATGTATGTCCCTGGTCAGTACTGTCTCCTCTTCGTGTGTATATATATATATATGTATGTGTATATGTGTGTGATTTATTTTGATGTCTGTTGCAGGATTTGGGGAAGCATCCCCAGAAGCCAAGGCAGCCAAAAACCTCCACAATTTCTTCACTTACGTTGCTGTTAGGATCGTTACTGCCCAGCTTGAGGTTTTTCTTCCTCTTTTTCTTTCTTCCTATATATATATATATTATTGTGTGAATGAACAATACCATATATACATGATACATCCATATACATGCCTCCCTCAAATTGGTCCCAATTTTGAAGCTAAAGACCTCTTCTTTTTAAGGCAAATTAGAGATTATAGGAAGCCTTATGTATTTTGTCATGGTTTTGGTGATTCATATTTTGGTAGGCAAAGAAATCTGTGAATTTTGTTGTTATTATTATTTTTTTTTTGTTTGTGCTATTCGTTGTCGGTACCCATTTTTTATAGTGAAATTTTAGTGCACTACATGAATGTAGCCAAAAATTGCCCGACTACATAAATAGTTTGTTTGGGTTTTCTATGTGTGATTTTTTTCCCCCTCTTAATTATGTAAATAGCATGCATTACTAGAACAAATTTAACGCAAAATTGGTGTATATATGATCATGTATATTGGGATAATATGATGAACATAAAATTGGTGTAACATTATCATGCATATTTGGGTAATGTCATCAAATTAACAGTCTTTTGACAGAGCAGAGCTATAACACAGAGGCATACGAGGACTTGATGGACTTTTTAAGTAAACATTCATTAAATGATGGAGACAAGTTCTGCGCTGAGTTGATGAGAGAATCTCCCAGGCATAAAAGTTTAGGTATGTTTATATATGTCTTGATTTTATATTTCTACTGAGGAAATTTAATCGGAATCCGTTTTCATATATAGTCCTCTAGTCATTTTATATGATTGAAAGTTCTTCGTCTTCCCTTATGGGTATGTATCAATGTTTAAAATGCAACTATACAAACAAATCAGCATTGTGGATGGAGTTCTTGTACATTTCTAAAATCACAAAGACATGTCAGTCTTGATCTACTATGAAATGTTTTAGCATTTCCGTAATTATCGAAGGGGTTCTTTCTTAGATTCAGTAATGTAGAAAGACACTTATACACAAGTACGAAGGATATGGGATGAAGTTCTTGAGAAGAGGAAGGTTGGACAAGTAAACATATGAATTCTGTGTGTGTGATCAACCCTTGCATGGTCTTGGATGGGTCCTATTTATAGTAACTTCCCAAAGATACTTTTGAGTCATCTAGATGAGATGACAACACCTCAGAGCGCATGGCTTGAGGTTATGAACAATGACGGGTTGGGTTTTGGCATTTAATGCGGGAAACCATGGCATATAATGTGTCTGACATCCTTGACTCATCATAGCTTCTTTGGGAATTTCCCGTTGCCATAGGTAGTACTCGATCAGAGCAACATTCACTTTGTTTCTCGATCAACCACATGGCTCGAGCTAGCCTCCAGCCTCCAATCCAGAATTCTTCTCTTATCCCTCACGACGAGAGGCAGTTCCTATGTCCTGCCTCAAGCTAGCCTCGATGGCTTATTTGCAAACACTTCCATTGTCACCTTGGCTAACAAACATACTAGTATCTACTAGAGCTCATTCTGTTTTGAAGCTGCGTGCACCCTAGTGAAAGCAAATTACTTTCTATTATTTTCTCATCATTACTTTCTCTATTTGGGAAAGTTGTTAAATGTTGTAGAATATACTACTTGTGAAAGCACCTTCCACATACGTTTATTTATTTTTCCAGTACCCAATATGCTTGAATTTCAGTATCTTTTTTTAATATAGTACCTTCATTATGTGATTAGTACCTGTTTCAAATTGAATGCTTCTCACAACTGCATTTATGTGTAATGAGTTAGTCTTTTTTTATTTATTTTTTCACTTAGAGAATAACAATTCTGACTTTTGAGATTTACATGTCTTGTGATTGGATCTCTGGGGATTATGGTGTGGCTCCTGAATTGCAGCTTTGCGCATATTAGAGGTTAGTATATCATATCTTTCAAACAAAACATGTCTGCCTCGATTCTTTCGACTTTAATTTCTTTAAATTCATGTTCATCCAGGTGCGATCTGCATATTGTAAGAATGACTTCGAGTGGGACAACTTGAAGCGGTTAGCATTTAAGGTCAGAATTTTCTTTTTTCTTTTCTTCTTCCTTTTGGTGGTTGTGTCCTTTTTGTTGATTTTCTCTTGTTAATCTGTCGTTGTTCCTCTCAATTTTGTTTTTTTATTTTATTTTGGGGTTTTTTTTATTTATTATTCTGACTTTGCAGATGGTGGATGAGTCTAACACAAAACTAATGAGGGAGTATGTGTTGGAAACTAGCCATGAAAATGAGTAGTGAGCTCTCTCTTGCTCTGTGATGCAAATACTTGCACAATGTGATGAAAGTATAATGTTTTGGTTTTCTCCTTTTTCATGCAATATAATATTGAAATTGCAGATTTTAGCTATCTACACTACTGGTGAATTGAAGAAGTAAGGAAACAATGTGTTGGAGTATTTTAACACCAACTCAAAAAAATGAATCACAACATTGTGTATTAGTGCTCTTATTAATATATATATTAATCATAAGTCAAAGGTGGTCTTACTGTTACATGAGAGAGGGAGTTTTCATATTTTCCATAATTCATGGGAATGATGGTATGTGAATCATTGTTGTATTTTCAAGCATGCTGGATAATTAATATAGACCAGTGATGTAATTGATAGTTAATCCAGTGAGATTTCATGCATGGTCCTACAAATTTCCCCACCAAATTAAATTGAATGATAGCTTCTCATTTTTAAGTTCTTTCAAGTGAAAACCAAATAGCATTTCTTCACAACCAACTTATTTCCTTTACTTGCTATTGCTTTTGCCACTTTTATATTCTTTACAACAAGTATTATATCTATACATTTATAGGTTCTCATCCCCTCCACTTCCCAAACCTGCAGCTATATGGCTGTGGAGCATGCTAGTGTAACACTCTCAAATGAGGACTCTAGGGGTTTAGTCCGAGGGAGTCATTCCGCGAGGATTGGAACTTTTTTATTTAATATTTTTTTTATCATATATATAAATATACACATCTGTTTATTACATGTAATTTTATGCTATATATGTATATAGGTATTATATATATAAAGATTGATACTCAAAACATGACACATTGTCCGGTTGAGTGTTGACTGACCCATGTGAGCCAGTCTGTGTAATCTCTCTCGGCAAGAGTCTCCAGCCAGATCATATATATTTGTCTTGAATGAAATGGTCTTCATGTGCTCATGATCTGTTTAACTATTTTTTTTATTACTCAGGCTGGAATTTTTGACGAGTAATTGTCTAATACTAGCTAGGATTATTTGCTTCATCTTCAATTTTTCCAGATGGGTCCATCTTTTAACATAGGCAAATGCATAAATCACAACATTATTAAGTTTTGTTTTTAATTAATTTGTGAAATGGGATGCTAAAGATTTTGGTGGGAAATGCTAGTTGGAAGCAAGATGGGTAGTTTGGCAAATTTAATTTTACTGGAAACTTTTTTCTTTTTTCTTTTTGTAGCAGGCTACTCCTTCTCTAATGTTGCATAGTCAAAATAAATTAGATATGCCTGATTGGCATGTATATCTTAAAACAATTATTTTTATAACTGAATTTTAATAAAACACAACCAAGAAGATTTTTTTTACAATTTTTTAATATTTAATTTTCAAAAAATAAAAAATTATTTTCAGAAATACAAATCGAACATACCTATATGTTTTCTTACTTTTAAATGTGAATTAGAACCTGTCTTATAATCACAACAATTTTTTTTTAATTATTGCGTTTAGAAAGTACAACTTATATACTCTCATAATGCTATAAATATCATGACACTTTTTTTTTTCAATTTTCAATTTTCAATTTTTAATTTTTTTGTGTGATTCTAAAAGGATCACAAGTCTCTTTTATAAGAAGTTACCGATCACTATCACTCCTAGTATTAGGTACTGTATTTATTATGCTTTGAATTTTGAAAGTTAGACATTGTTGATTTGACTTTTAACATTTCTAAAGGTTGGTTTGGTATAATTTTTGCTTTCGACGCTTTTCGAAATTCTGAAGGTTTTTTAAAATTTTTGTGAAACACTTTTCAAGACAATTTTTTCCTTTAAAAAGTCAAAAGTGATTTTTGAAAAATCAATCCAAACAGGACATAGTGTTCTGGTACATCTTTTACCAACAAACTTGTTACTTTCATCACTTTTCGAATTCCTAACTTGCTACTTTCATCACTTTTCAAATTCCTCAATCAGATTTGATAAGTTTCCATATTTGTTCATCTATTCACTACATAATCAATTTGGTATTATTTGAGGTAAATACTAAATAAGATACCAAAAATGTTTGAAACCACCTTAGGAAAACCTCTTGCAAGTTTAATTTTTATTTCAACTTTTTCTATTGAATCAATTATTCAACTCAGTTGTCTATTATTACTTTGTATTCTTGATCTTAACTAAAACAATTACACTCTTAGTTGAGCACTGAGTAATTTAATTAAGGAAAAAAAAAATTGAGCACGTATGGTTGAACAACTACATGTTTCCAATATATGATCACATATTACGGAGGGGTGATATATATATATATATATATACCATGGTTTGTTGTTGTATTTTTAGTATTAATGTAATGAATTCTGATAATATTTTTGTAACAGTTTCGAAGTATACGACAAAATGAGAAAAAAAAAACCACATATGGTTCATGGGGGCAGGTAAGCAATAATTGATGCATAATTGATAAATACGATTGGACGTAAGGTAAGACATGCAACGTAGAAAAATATTTAAAGGCCCCACTGTTTCCACATTAATACTATTCTATTTTGCAAATGGCTTCTCACTCTCCAGCCTCTACCCACTGTACTCGCAACCAATTTTGTTCCTCTGTTATCCCAGTGCCCAATACGTTGAATCTTAGCGTGCTGCGTGTATACATATATTAAATGATTAGTATATATATATATATTTGCATATATACTCACCTATTATATATGTATATGTGTATATACATATTTATGGTGTGAGGTGTATATACAACTCACCGATTTGAGTTGTAATGAATTAGTTGGAATCTGTTACATCATGTTAGTAGCCGAATCTAAGACAACTCACAGGCTGTTAATTGCCTACTATTTATGGGAGGGTATAATCGGGAATTCACCTCTAATCTCCTATCCAAAATTTAATTGTGGAACCCCCAAATAAGTGTATTTTATGGCAAAAAGTCATTTATACAAGGTTTCACGAAATTGAATCAAGTTGTTCTATTTTTATGAGCATTTAAGGTGAAAATATACCATAATTCAATAGTATAAAACATGCATAAATGTTTATTAGACTTCAAGCTTAGCTTCAATTAATAGGATTAATGATTGTGAACTTCGGATTCTATTTAATTAAAACTTTTATCTTTGCCCAATGATATTTATGTTTCGTCTTGTTTTCTCAACAATAATTTTAATTATTATTTTTTAAAAATTATAAATTTAACTTTGGAAAAAGTTGGTAACATAAAAGTGAAGTAAAAAATTAATTTTTTTATTATATTCATATAAACTTTTTATTTCATTAACTTATTATTCTAACGCGTAATTTTTAAAGAAAACTAAAATAACCATATCTAAATAACTTTTTACAAATCTTATTTTCTTTTTACAATTTCAATTTGAATAGACTGATTCGATAGTATCTCATTACACCCACATAGGAATAAAAAGAAAATGTCACCCTCCAATACTATGTACCCCCACCACAAAAAAAGTTCTTCAAATACATCCAAGTCAAAAAGAGAGACAAGTCCTTGCCACTTCACATCAGGACATTTTAGTCATTTTCCAAATTTCCCCAAACACCAGTTCAAATCTGCCCACCCACTTTCCGATACCAAATTTCCAAGTCAGTCCATCGCCGTCGGTAGTCATCAATGGCATAATCCAATAACCTCTCCTCATCAAAGGGCAATAAAGTAAAATCACATCCTCACATTTATTTACTCCTGCGTTTTTTCGTTTACAGAGAGTCTCAGTATTTGATTGCTCACTTCACACCAACTATTCCTCTGTTTATTTTTCCTTCTATATATCATAAACTATTCTTTTTCCTTTTTCGCCGACACACACAGACACATACATATTTATATATATATATATATATATATATATATATATTTGTATATATATATATTTGTATATATATATATTTGTATATATATATATTTGTATATATATTCATATACTCTCTCTCTCTTGGCACTCTAAGCTTCGAATCTCAGCTCTGCTTTACAGTCCATTTATTCACTTGTCTGCAACAATGGCGATTATTGCTGGTGCTTCACTGCAATGGCTCTCTTGCATGCGAGCTAGGTCACTCTGATTCATCTAACTTTAGCACTGTAAATATTTGAATAAAATGAAGAAGAACAGAGTGACTCTACTGATCTGGCGATTTCTTATTGAGTTTGTGCTTATCGTAATGACCACGATCTTTGCTCTTACCGTTGTTGAAGCCACCACTGATCCATCTGATGGTACTTCTTTTTCATTATCTTGTTTTGTTGATTTTGTGATTGATTGATATGGCATTGTGATATTTGCGAGTTTGAATCTTCTTTTTTGGTTAAGAATTGAGTATTGAGTCAATAAATGAGGGGATTTTAGGTTTGATATATATATGTGTGTGTGTGTGTGTGTGTGTGTGTATAGACATACTTGGATGTATTGTGCTTCATTTGTTTTGGGGATTTTGAGTGGTGGTTTTTGTTGGATTTGCAGTTCAGGCTCTTCAGATAATGTACACTTCACTGAACAGTTCTTCACAGCTAATGGGTTGGAAAGCCACTGGTGGTGACCCTTGTGGAGAGTCATGGAAAGGAGTGAGCTGCCAAGGTTCTGCTGTTGTTTCCATGTGAGTGTGTGTTTTTGTGTGTGTGATGTAAGATTTTAACATATTAGATAATGTTTATTTATAAGATTGTATTTTGTGGTTTGAATGATTGATTTGGTTGATGAGGCATGTTATTGTTGATTTTTCACAGTCAAATTCCTGGGTTGGGACTCACTGGAACAATGGGATACTTACTTTCGAACCTTATGTCGTTGATAACATTGTGAGGGACCTCATGATTTGATTCATTGTCTAATTTTGTTTTCAGCTATTTGTGTTGTTTATTTGCTTTTATTTATATTTATTGCAGAGATATAAGTGACAACAACATTCATGATACAATCCCATACCAGGTGCCACCGAACCTTACGAGCCTGTAATGTTCGATCATTATCTGATTTTTTATTTTGTTTAGAAGCTGTTTAATTTAACAGCTCATGTACAAATTGTTCATCTGTTGTGTTATGCAGAAATTTTGCAAAGAACAATTTCAGTGGGAGTCTTCCTTATTCAATTCTCAACATGGTTAATCTTAGTTACATGTACGTGGCGTGTATTAGAAGCTTTCAATGTGTTTGTATTTGTTTAGCTTCAATTAAATTTCGAAACTCTTCTTAATGCCTAACTTCAAAGGTCTTGCCTTTAGGAACCTTAGCCAAAATTCACTCTCACAGGCGATTGGAGATGTTTTTGCTAATCTTTCTGCCCTTGGGACATTGTAAGTTAGCTGACGTGTATAAACATTTTGATATGGATTTCTTTGTTCCTTTTGTATATGACATTCGCTGATTATAAAGTTCATTAACGATTTTATTGTCATGGTTTCTTTGTTGTTAGTTGGCTAGGACTCATTGCTTTCTGTAGAACTTTCTTAAGTTGAATGGATCACTTTGAAATTGGTCTTGTTTGTGAAAATTTACATGAATAAACTCATGTTACATCCTTATTTTCTTGCTGGAGAAAGTGCTGTTATTTCAATGGTTCCTTAGAGTGCCATTTTTTCATAATTTTATTTTTAGATAGATTTGGTACTATCCACGTGGGGATATTCTCTGAATGTTTTCCCCCCTTCTCCACAAAAGGATTAGTAATTCCTGGGCTAAAATAATTTGGTATGCAATTCTTGGTCAAGTTAATTTGATTTATTATCTGTAATTGTAAGCATCATTAAGAAATGTTCATTATAATTCGTTTATATCCTTGTCATCTGATATTAATTTCAATCTTACTGTATGATCAGTATGTTTACAGTTCTAATGTTTTAGCTTGAGAGCCCTCGCCATAATTTGAATATTTGACATTATGTTTTCTATTACACCGGCAGCTACTATGATGCACAAAAATGTGTGCACCTTATGAGGATTAAGATTTTACCAAGTTGATGAGGTATGAGATAAATTAAAAAAACAAAAGGAAAAAAAAAAAGTGATTTCTTAGATGAATGGTGAGGAATGCAACTATAGTGCTATCACAGTCCAGACACAAGTCATCTGTATGTTTACAAATAGTGAGACGTGACACCATTCTGTTTGAGAATTTAGGAGGGGGTTCATAAGTAAGTATGATTTATAATCTTACTGCCGTTAGGAAATATATGTATTAAGCAATTAGCTATGAATTATGCTAGAATCGCTTGCTCTCCTTTAGATGTCAGCAAACTAGACTGGCCATGTTTTTCTCGATTAAAGAAAGACTTGTTTGCTTGTAAGGTCCTATGAATAATCATTTCATGTATATATTTTATATTTGTTTAAATTAGCACGAGTTTCTCTCATGAAGGTCAAATCAATCTGTATGAAACCTTGATGACGGCTTTATATATGGATTTTGTGTAAAATCACTCATAAAATATTAAAGTTACATTGATATCTGAAGTTACATTAATACTTTTCAAGAGTTTACATGATTGCAAATGCAGGGATCTCTCTTTCAACAACTTTACTGGAGATCTTCCCAGTACCTTAAGTTCATTGTCAAATCTTTCTACCCTGTAAGTGGAGTGGAGTGGTACTTCTTATTGATTTTTTTTTTCCCTCCAGTTTGTTGGAACATCTCATGATATCTGAATTTGTGGCAGCCATGTGCAGAACAATCAATTAACTGGCCTTCTCAATGTTCTCACTGGTTTGCCTTTGACTGATCTGTAAGTTCATTTTCTTAAGTTCGGGCTTGGGGTTGTAAATGGACCATCTGCCATTCCTTATCCCTTAAATTTCCCACAGAAATGTTGCAAACAACCAATTCAGTGGATGGATTCCAAAGGAGCTTATTTCTATCCCTAATTTTAGGTATGCTATTACTGTTTTAAATGTCATATATGTTTAAATTTCACAATATTTCTAATTCAGCACTTAATAGAACAGATATGATGGAAATTCATTTGATAATGGACCTGCTCCTCTTTCGCCTCCATATACGTCACCCCCTTCCAGTAGATCACATAACAACCGCAGCCAGTCTCCTCCAGGCGCACATACTCCCCAGGGTTCTAATGGCCAATCATCCAATAAAAAGAAGGGATTTACAACTGTACAGATTATAGGGATAATTCTGGGTTCTTTACTGCTGGTTCTATTTGCACTGATTGTTCTGATAGTTTGCCTCCGAAGGGGCAAGAAGAAACAAAACACTGCAAGAAATTCTACAGGAAGTCTTGTTGTTGGTGCAGGTCAAGGTAGCTCTTCCTCTTTTTCTCTTCATCTTTTTCAGAAAATAAAGACAATAATTGTTCTTTGTTTTCCCCTTTTCTGTACCTTTTACTTTGGTTTACCTGAGTTTCCCTTATTTTCTAATACCTGACACATTAAGCACTTATCATGTATCTTTAATTTATTTCCCAAGGAAGAGATATTTAAAATGATTCAGTGTTGGAAATCTTCTCTGCAGTTCTAGTTTTTTATGCTTCCGTAGAATTTTTTTCCTGGCCTTTTGTGAACATGTTATCGAGCCAGTAAGATTGATGTTGATATGCTCTTATATGCTGTTGTGCCTCAAAACTCGGTCAATTCTAAGATGAAGCTGGAAGATTTTATGCTGCTGTCCTGAACTTTTCCATAATGAATTCTTCTTCATCGTGTACTGAGTGCAGAAATGCAAGAGCAAAGGGTAAAATCCAAGGCTATTGTGGCAGATCTGAAGCCCCCACCTGTAGAAAAAGTGACGGTTGATATGATACAAGGGAAAAATGGATCCATACACAGGGTGAAGTCCCCTATAACAGCTACTTCATATACAGTTGCTTCTCTCCAGGTAGCAACAAACAGCTTTAGCCAAGAAAATCTCATTGGTGAAGGCTCACTTGGTCGTGTTTATAGAGCAGACTTTCCCAATGGAAAGGTAATCTTCCATGTTGTGGTTGTATCCATATTTTGGTGGTCTTATATTCATTAACAAACAAGGTGAGGCACTTCCATTGTTTTCTCGATGGACTAATCACACGGTTTTGGAAATCTTCTCACTTTGATGTCAGATGCTGGATGAATTGGTTCACATGTTATGTATTTTCCACCTTTCTAATTGACAAACCCATGGTTATGAGACTGCCATGTTGATACAATAATTACCTTTTCTGCTTTTATACATTTATGTAAATGAGCTAACTGTGAAAGATGTTTCTTGTTTCTAGATAATGGCAATTAAGAAGATCGATAATGCAGCACTATCGCTACAGGAGGAGGATAACTTTGTTGAAGCTGTTTCAAATATGTCTCGCCTGAGGCACCAGAATATCATTACACTTGTGGGATATTGTGCAGAGCATGGACAACGTCTTCTGGTTTATGATTATGTAGGAAATGGGAGCTTGCATGATATGCTGCACTTTGCCGATGATAGGAGCAAGACATTGACATGGAATGCACGTGTTAGAGTTGCACTCGGCACTGCTCGAGCTCTAGAGTATGTGTTGTAGTACTAAACTCTCTCTCTCTCTCTCTCTCTCTCTCTCTCTCTCTCTCTCCCATTATCCTATATAAATGAAAGCTGTTTCTTTCAGGTATTTGCATGAAGTTTGCTTGCCTTCTGTTGTACATAGAAACTTCAAGTCGGCAAACATTTTACTTGACGAAGAGCTCAATCCTCATCTGTCAGATTGTGGCCTCGCTGCTCTAACACCTAACACAGAGCGACAGGTATATTGCTAGGACAGGAAATTCTTTTCTATATTAGTTATAACTGATTCCAGTAGGAGTTCATTCATCTTTTCCAAAAAAAAAAGGTTCATATTAGAGGGGGTAGAGTAGCCTTTATGGTGCAAGTAGGGTCTGTGCGTGGCCGAGAAGTAGGTCTATAGGTTTTAGAGTTTTATGGGCATCGCTTGCAAGCTTTTATTTCCTTCACGCATTGTAATCATGTTTGACTTACTATCTAAATACCCTCTATTTTTTTCTTTTTCTTTTTTCTTTCTTTTATTATTTCCATTTGGTTTAATTCGATTTTACAATCTTTGACAGGTATCATCAACTCGGATGGTTGGTGCATTTGGTTACAGTGCTCCTGAATTTGCCTTGTCTGGAATATACACTGTAAAAAGTGATGTATATAGCTTTGGGGTGGTAATGCTTGAGCTCTTGACCGGTCGGAAGCCACTTGATAGGTAAAATCTATCCCACGTTACTGAATCTTTGCATTTACATCTTCTATATTTTTGACTGCTTAATCATTATTTAAAAAAAATAAAAAATTATCTGTCTGTCCTTTCCTCCTTTGGTTTCACTGTATAGTTCACGGACACGATCAGAACAGTCGCTTGTAAGATGGGCTACTCCCCAACTCCACGATATAGATGCCCTTTCAAAAATGGTTGATCCTGCACTGAATGGCATGTATCCCGCAAAGTCTCTGTCACGCTTTGCTGACGTCATTGCCCTCTGTGTTCAGGTAAAGTTTATAAACTGATCACAAGCGCAGTAGAAGCTGTTTTGAGTTTAGCTTTTTAAAAATTAGATAAATTTTGAGTATGAACTTATCTTTTATTGTTTAATTTCTGCAATTCTATGAGGAACCATGTGGTGTGAAAATTTCTAATTTGGTGGATTGAGTTGCCAACTCCTCTAAAGTCACAAGTTCCTAAGCCACTTTTCAAATGCAATACTGAATTTCCTACCTGTATTTTCGTGTACCTCCTATGCATGCTGTCTCATTCAAGTTTAGTGTGGGCCCTTCTGTTGGGAGGTTAGGGGTATTTTTTTACCTTTCAGCTTCAAGATCCAATGTTATGTCGGTGGGATTTTTCCTTGTCCTTCCTTGTATATCTTTTTTACCTTAATTTCTTTGCTCCTAATTGCTTAAACAAAAAGGCATTGTGTGTTATGGTGGGAAAAGCTACGGTTCGACATTATTATAATGCAAGTCTGAGTTTGATGGCATGATCTGCAGGCAACAACACTGTGTAATGGACTTGATAAAAACAAAGAAGATTGCAACTTATTTTCCTTCTCTAATTCTTCACAAACTATAGAAGTGATGATGCAGCAAACAGATAATCGTGATCAATTTTTATGCATGCAGTTTCTCTGCATGGTTTAACTTAATTGTTTACACGTTCTATACAGCCTGAACCAGAGTTTCGGCCTCCCATGTCTGAAGTTGTGCAAGCACTGGTCCGGTTAATGCAAAGGGCGAGTGTGGCTAAAAGGCGCTCCAGTGATGAATCAGGTTTTGCGTATAGAACTCCGGATCATGAAGCCATTGACATGTCATTTTAGACGTCCAGCTGAATGGAGTATTGGCAAGCTTTGCAATTTTGAATATGATTGTGGAAGATCAAGGGGAACTAAAAAGCACGAAGAAATTACAGTGTGAAAAATGTCAAAGGATGATCGAATTTCAGATCAGAAGGATCCTTAATTATGTCTCATACAAATTACATTTGCAAACCGCTTATTTACACTGCTAATTGAGGTATATATTTTACTGAAGATGTACTGTAATTATCTAGTATCTAGAACTATCATTGGATATATTTGATGTATTCCCAAGATATTTGCAGTAGAATAATATATTGATTTGAGTTCAATGAAGTCCTATAACTTCTTCAAATATATCTTGTAATGGCAACTTTCAACTATATTTAATGACATTTCCAGCTTGATATAGATCAGACAAGTGTAGCCTATATGTATATGTATATGTATGTATGCCTGCAGAACCTATGCTAGGAATCATTCCAGCAAATGGAAAACAACAAGAATCATCTTATTTCTGTCTCATGGCGTATCTCTCTGCAAATCCTGGTTTATTCCCTTTGTTCTTTTGAGAAGAGTTCACCTGAACAAATCTCCATACTCATCCAAATGGTGAAACAAATCCATAGCTCCTTAGACTTAAGATATGGAGACTGGCATAACTGATAAGGTCATTCTCACAATGTGATTCAAACTTCCTGTTAAAACAATCTCACCGAAACTGTATTCATGAAGTGCTCGATTCACACTCAAATTTATTTCCAGAACTTGACTTCCTTGCGGAGCTACTCTAAACCAAGTTGGGTTCAGCTCAACCAATACCCCCATTGGTGGTAGCACCGAGCACAGATATGTCTCAGGCTTGCTTGCAACATTCATCACAGTCCTTTGTATTGATCTGGATCCTACCAGTGCTGATATTGTGATCGAAGGGATGTTCAGATCAGACGGCGTGCTAAAGGACTGTTTACATGACCCTCCAGTTGCAGTTTTGATTGTTGCTGGATCAGTGTTGGGCAGAGAGCACAAGAAGCCAACGTAATCCTCGAATCCTGCTTCAGAACCACTGTAAGATTCAAGCTTATACATACATATGTATAGTTAGATCAATGCATATATGTCTGTATAACTAAACATGCCTGATGGGAAGACAAGGCCTGGATTGCTGGCCTGAGTTGCATTGACTAAACCAACGCCAAAATCGAAAGGAGTGGAGGGATAAAAGCTACTGATAGCAGATCCTTCAGCCATTATGGGCTCTCCAACATTGTCATACTTAGTGGCAGTGGTTGACATGGACGAAGCAACCATAGCCGGTGTCCATGAAGGATTGCTTTGCTTGATCAGTGCAGCCACGCCTGCAATGTGAGGCGTCGCCATGCTTGTGCCAGACAAGAGTGCAAAGTTGCATCCTACAACCCATTTGACCTAAACCATTTTAGAATCACAAATTAACCTGCATTAGTATAAATTGGTTGGTCCTACTACTAAAACTGACCTGATAGGACGGGATTTAGAACACTCATGGGGCTCCAAGCTGCCCAAATTTGGTGGCCTGGAGCCAAAATATCAGGCTTCAACACATCAGCAGGATTCCTGCTATGGTCGATGAAATCAGGTCCCCTTGAAGAGAATCTGCTAACAACAGGGGCTCGCCCGGTGAATGAAGCAGCTCTTCCCTCACCTATAGCGGCTCTTCCGCTATAACTTATCGCACATCCTTTCTCGTCTCTGTGTGTTTGCTGTTCGTAGTACTGTAATATTATCTACAATACACAAGAAGAAAATCATATAGCTTTCACGGAAATAGTGCAATGTTCGTCCAAGAGATGCATTTTAGTAGTTTCTGTTGTGGCATACATACCTGGGCATCACTTGTTTTTGGGATCATTATGCCAGGAACAGAGAAAGGAACGGGTTCTGCAACAAAGTCACCATAGATTGGGTTCGCCACCAACACAAAGCCCATGAATCCTAGAACCTTTGCTGTCTCGATAATGGCTGTGAGGGTCGAAGTCCCATTGTAAAAGCCAGCTGAGAATGTGCAGATGACAATACCGCCTCGAACAACAATGGGGTCTAGTGCTTCTGGATGCTGGCATTCCTCTATGTACTCTGGGGTTCTCGGGTACGTCCCACCTACCTTAACTGCGTCTTTAGCTAACACTAACTTATATTGCAATAACCCATCACCAAAGGTTGGTCCTGAGGATGATAAGTACTACCATAATCAATTCAAATAGTTGTAGCAAGGAAAATATGAATGTTAAGCATGAAATAGCTAGCTTTTGACCTCTGTAATTCTAAAATGAAGTTACCTGACAATCCCACACCGTCAATCCTTTTACCGTTGCCAAGAACAAGTGTACCAGAGTACCGTCTGTCCGTGTTACAAGCAGCCACACCGATAGCCCAAGGACTATAAGATACCACTGTGAAAGGACTTGGCCCCTGATTACCTGCAGCTTGCACCACAAAAACTCCAGCCTTTTGCGCGAATAACATGAAAATATCGAACACGCCTAAGAAAGTTGGTGTATTTTCTGGTGGTTCATCTGGTCCAATGGAGAGTGTTAGGATGTCCACTCTATCCAGTATTGCCTGCAATATAGTGACATCAAACTTAATTTTCTTAACTTTTCTAGTTCTCTTTTCCTTGTTTAATGTTTTTTTATATTTTCGAATGCTAGACAGATTCATAAATGGCCATTTCGTCGAACTGTCTTTTCTTTCAGTGCAAAAAGCTCATGAACAGAGTGTATAATACATAGTACTAAAACCATCAGAAAAGTGATATATATAGAACTCTAGTTCGTGCTTACTTGATCAATTGCTGCAACAACATCTGTTAATGTTCCCAAAGTTGGATATATAGCCTTATACACAGCAATCCTGCTCAATAAAATGATCAATAGAGACATATCATGAATTCTTCACAAAAGCTTTAGTAAATAAGAAAATTATCCTAAGCACTTTTAGTTTGCTGTATGTATACACGCCTAGCTTGTGTACTCTTGAAAGTGTCATAGGGAGAAGAACATACCGTGCACGTGGCGCCATTCCACTGGCTCGCCCATAGTAAAAGCCATTCACCACCACTGGAACTCCAAAATTACCAGCAGCTGTTGCAGCTACATGGCTGAACAACAAAGTACATTATTTCTTGTCCATTAAGGTGAAAATTTACAAATAATCACTTGTATCGGTGTATGCATGATTTGCACAACACAGAATGCGCGAGTCACAAATCATCTATGCCATATATACCACTAGCTCAATGCACGAGGCTCCTGACATTACGAGGTTTAGGGAGGGTGAAGTCACTGCTATTAGGGCATCAATAACTACCATGCAAAGTGACATATTTTAACAGACCAAACTTATATATAATACAACTATATAACAAAAAGCAAGTAATTGTACCTGCCATGTCCAACTGCATCAAAGGGTGAGAGTAAGTCTACTGAGGCATTGAGAGAAACAGCAGCTTGAGCCCCAGCTGCAAAAAACCTTGCAGAAACTATCTTACCATTGCACGAATTCGCGGGGAATAGAGGACCTTCCTCGCAAGCACCGGAAAATCGAGAAAGATTTGAGGTGAAAGGATTTGTAGGATCATTAGCAAAACTCGGGTGTAGTGGATTGATGCCGGTATCGATGATTCCAATCACAATCCCTTCACCTGCATTTCTATCTCCTCCTTCTTGTGCCCAAACTCCTCCTGGTAGTCCTAGAAATTGAGGGGTGTAAGTTGTCATCAATTTTGCTTTCCTGTCTTTCTCTACCAACTTCACCCCTGGAACATTTTTCATTTTCTTAGCCTGAAATGGTGACAATTTAATTAGCTAAATATCACCCCTATTTTAATTATCCATTGAAAAGTTATCTAACTAAACAGGATGGACCTTTTATAACTTTTTAAAGAAAATTCAAAATTTTACATCTGACTGTCTGTTGGGTGTCTGACATAAATAGTAGTATTGCATTTCTATAGAAAGAAATTCAAAACTTTGTGACACCTGACTGTCTGGTGTCTCGCATAGATAGTGGGGTCCACCTGCGGGGGCACTCATTGTTGTGTGAGACACCGGATTAGTAAGGTGTCACATTTCTATCATTACTCGTTTTTTAAAAGGGTAAGAGGTGACCTGAGATGGAGTTGTATGGACAGCAAAGCCATTGACAATGTGTTTGAAGCTGTAAAGCTTGTTGTAACTCCCTGTTTCAAGAGTGCTCTGTAGCAGTTGGTCATGAGAATCCACCAAGTGCTTTGCATAAGCCTTAGAAACTTCACTAGCAAATTATCACCCCATAAAATCATTAAAATGTTGCCGGAAAAAAAAAACAAGGCTATACATAATAAGCATGTTTCATACTTTTCCATCAGTAATTTGATAATTCAAGTGATATAAACATATGGGTATTTTTTTGTGTTTTCAAATAACCTGTTGTGATCAACTTTTGTTCCTTCTTCATGAGACAGTGAACCGCGATGAAATGCAACCGGATCGCCTTCCATCAACACTATATATATTTCTCTGTCTTCTGCATAACAAGCAATTGCAATCACGAAAGAAAAGAGTAGTCGACATTGCGTCGAAGCCAATCTATTTACCTCTTTTACCATTATCAGAGCAACAAAAAATAGAAAATAATGAAAGAGAAGTACTAGAGATGTTTGATTTGGATATTAGAGGAGAAGCATTTATAAGAGATGCAAAAGCAGGTACTTAAACTCATGATCAACGTGAATAAAGCTGATTAAGAGAGCTGTTAAAGGAATAAGTCAGCTATATATCCTTAAGTAACGCTCATCTTTTGGCAGTTTTCATTTGATTTGCAGAAGTGGCGGGAATAATAAGACTTTCTAAAACGTGCAATGCATGCACCTTCTGTCTAGTTTTTTTTGCCATCCGACGTCGAACAAATTTGAATTTGTTGTTTAAGTTTTGAGGAAAATAATAAGCTTGTTGATCTTTTTCTGTTGTCGAGAGCAGCCGGTATTGTTCATCCTATGTTTTAGTCGTCATGTTGTACGTTATTAAAAATTTTGAAAATAAAATTAACGATTCTCTATTATATATGACCGTCTATGAGTTTCTTATATTATATATTTTGTTTTTGGGTTTTACAAATTTAATGTGATTCGTAATTCATTTTCTTTGCAACCGCAATCTGATTTGTAATTCACTTCTCTTGCAACGCAATGTGATTCATGATTTATCTCCTTCGCATAATATATCCATTAAAATTACTTTCACTTCACCATATTCGTTGTTTGTCAATGGTTGTAAGTATGAAAAATTATTTATCTACGTATATATGTTGTGTTGTTATGTGTGTATATAATTATATTTTTACTTATGTATATATATATTTATATATACGATTTTGGCCAAGAACATAAATTCACTTAGATTATTTATAATTGAAAATTGATTTTCTTGTATGTTTATTATTTAGTTAAACAAAATAAACTATCTCATTTAATATATTTAATCTCTAAGTCAACACTATAAATCTAATTCTTAACATATTTTATCTTTATGTCAACACCTTTAAACTTTGTAAATAATATTTTTTTCATTTAATTCCCTTTCAACATGTTTAATCTTTAAGTCAATACCATAAATTTAATTCTCAACATATTTAATCTTTACCTTAACACCTTTTAATCATTGTAATCGAAATATTTATTATAATTGAATGCCATAAAATATTTCTTTCAATATATTTAATCATAAGTCAATGTTATAAATCCTAGTCTCAACACATTTAATCTTTAACTCAACATTCTTTAATCATTATTATCAACAAATTTTTTATTTATGGTATATACTCCAATAAATTTCTCTTTTAACATATTTAAGCTTTAAGTCAACGTTATAAATCTAATTCTCAATACATTAAATCTTTGTTTCAACACCCTTTGAACCTTGTAATAAAATTTTATTTTTTACTTTAATATCGTAAAATATCTCTTTCAATATATTTAATTTATAATCCAATGCTATAAAATAATTTTTAAACATATTTTCCCTCAACAACCTTTAATCTTTGCTATGAATAAGATTATTATTTAATTGAACGTCATAAAATCCCTCTTTCAACATATTTAATCTATAAGTCAACATTATAAATCTAATTCTCAACACATTAAATCTTTGTTTCAACGCCCTTTGATCTTTGTAATCAATAAATTTATTATTTAACTCAATGTTATAAAATCTCTCTATCAATATATTTAATATTCATTTCAATGACATAAATTTAATTTTTAACATATTTTATCCCAACATCCTTTATTATTTAATTGAACAACATAAAATCCCTCTTTCAACATATATAATCCCTAAATCAATGATATAAATTTTTAAGTATCAACATATTTAGTTTTGAACTCAACACTTCTTTAATCTTTGTTATCAACAAATTTATTATTTAAGCTAACATCATAAATCTAATTTTCAATATAATTAATCTTTACACCATCACCATTTAATGTTTATAATTTATTACTTAGTTAATCTGCATAAAGTTTCTCTTTCAACATATTTAATCTTTAAGTCAACGTTATAAATCTAATTCTCAACACATTAAATATTTGCTTCAACACCTTTTGAACACTGTAAAAAAATATATCTATTTCTTAATTTAATATCACAAAATATCTCTTTCAACATATTTAATATTTAATCCAATGCCATAAATTAAATTTTTAACATATTTTACATTTAATCTTTGCTATGAATAAGATTACTATTTAATTGAACTTCATAAAATCTCTCTTTCAATATATTTAATCTATAAGTCAACGTTACACATTAAATATTTACTTCAACGCCCTTTAATCTTTGTAATCAACAAATTTATTGTTTAATTCAATATTATAAAATCTCTCTATCAACATATTTAATATACATTTCAATGACATAAATTTAATTTTTAACATATTTTATCTCAATATCCTTTATTATTTAATTGAACAACATAAAATCCATCTTTCAACATATTTAATCCCCAAGTCAATGACATAAATCTAAGTCTCGACATATTTAATTTTTAACTCAACACTTTTTTAATCTTTGTTATTAACAAATTTATTATTTAAGTTCACACCATAAATCTAATTTTCAATGTAATTAATCTTTACACAACCACATTTAATGTTTGTAATTTATCTTGACCGACCAAATCTTTATTTCAGTATGAATATTATTGATAATTAGGGTTTATGGGTGTTGAAGCAAAGTTTGAGTTGTATTGAAATTAGATTTAAGATATATAACAAATTTTATCGCTTTTAAAATTCAATTACTACGTAGTTTTATATTGTTGAGAATATATAGTTTATTACTCTTGAAGATTAATTTTATTTTGTTGAAAATATAGAATTAATCGTGGGTTAACAACGTTAGTTGTATTATAAATTAAACAATGTCTTTTCTTGTACAACATGGATACAGCATAACCCGACTACAACAGAGTGTCCCTGCACGTCATCAACATGTATGGTGTGAGATTGGTCGCAAGTGAGTCCCACATCTTAGCTGGCTATAAGTGATAATGGACCCACTTTCTTCTCTATATACATATGTATAAGGGCCCGTTTGGGAACTTGGTTTTGGTGGTCTTGGATGGTTTTAGGTAAATCTAAAACCTATATATAGGCCTTGTTTGGTAGGTGGTTCGGTTCCAGTAGTTCTGGTCTGCTCTTGTATTTTATGGGACCAGACCATGTTTGGTAGCATTGGTCCTAAATTTTTGGTTAGACCAAGTAATACTAAATCAGACCAAAATGGCCTCATTTCAGACAAAAAAAAAAGGTGGTTCCTGGTGGTCCAGTCTGGTCTTATTAATAAAATATATTTATAAATAATTAAAAATGAATAATTAATAATAATAATAATAAATTTATTAAAACATATTTTAAAAATAAAATATAAATAATAAATAATAAACAAAATGAAATAAATAATACCTAATAATAATAAAAAATGAATATAATAATAATAAATAAATGAATAAATAATAAAATATATTTATAAATAATTAAAAATGAATAATTAATAATATAAATAATAAATTAAATAAAACATAATAATAAAAAGAAATTAATACAATAATAATAAATAAATATAATAATAAATTACATAAAATATATTTAAAAATATAATAATAAATAATAAATAATAAACAAAATGAAATAAATAATAATAAATAAATATAATAAAAAATAATAAATAGATATAATAATAATAATAAATAATAAGTAAATATAATAATGAATAAATACTTCATAATAAAAAAAAATGAGTATAATAATAAAACATTAATATTAACTTAATAAAATATATTTTTAAATAATTAAAAATGAATAAATAAATTATAAATTAAATGAATTAAATAATGAAATAATAATAAATAAATATAATATATTTATAAATTAATAAATAATAATATAAATAATAATTTAATAATATAAATAATAAAATATATTATAAAGTGAAGAAATAATAAAGAAAGAAAAAATAATACATAAATAAATATTATAATAAATAGTAAGACCATACCGCTTACCAAACAGACTTTTTCAGATCAGATTAGACCAGACGGAACCGGACCAGACCAGACCAGAAAGACCGCCTACCAAACAAGGCCATAATGTTTGGTAAGGAGTTGGTCTTGGTCTTGGTATAATTATATATATATATACTAATATGTATTAAAAATATATAAATATGAAAAATATATATATAAAATTGGAAAAAAATATTTAAATGAAAATATATATATAATTAAAAAATATTTAAAATTCCCAAAAATATTTGACATTTTTATTTTTTTTATTCCAAAAAATATATATATAATCGAAAAAAATATTTTAAAATGTGAAAATTATATATAAAATTCAAATAATATATCTTAAATTCGAAAAAATATATATAATTCAAAAAAAATATAAAATTCTGAATAATTTTATTATATACTGAAAAATTTTAAAAATTTAGAAAAAAAGGATATAAAATGGGAAAAAATAATTTTTTTCCGAAATTTTTTTTTTTTCCAAATATTATATATTATTTTTTTCAAAATAATTCATATTTTCGGCCATATATATAGAGAGAGAGAAAAAAAAGTTAAAATTGGTAGGCCAAAACCATGGTTTTAGTGATTGGTTTTAAAAAGCCCAAAACCAAGTCCAAAACCCACCAACCAAACATGGTTTGGTCTTGAAATCAAAGACCAAAACTAAAACCAGACTCAAAACCACCTATCCAAACAGGCCCTAAGTATATATATATATATATATATTCATTTATACATACATGTATAGCATACCGGCTACCTAATAGACTAGCAGAAAAATGAGTTAACGTGACAGGCTTAGAGGAGATGCATAGTCAAGCAAAACAAAGGTCATGTTTGGTTCGCGGTCCGGTCTCATAATGGCTTTTTTGGGATCGGACATTGTTTGGCAACACGGTCTCAAACAAACGGTTCCAAAAAAACAAGGACCACTTGGGACCAAAAGAGGTAATTTGAGACAACAAAAAATAATGGTCTCAAGTGGTCTTATATACAATTGTCTTAACACATGTGACCATAAAATTTGAAATATATATATATAATTAAAAAATATATATAATTTGAAAATAATATATAAAATTAAAAAATAATATAAAATTTGAAATATATATATAAAATTCAAAATTAATATATAAAATGCAAAAAATATATTTAAAATTTGGGAAAATAAAAAAATTCCAAAATAATATAAAAATTAAAAATAATGTATAAAATTCCAAAATAATATATAAAATTTGAAAAATAATATAATTTTTTTAAAATAATGTATTAAATTCGAAAAAATATATATATAAATCAAAATTAATATATAAAATTTAAAATATATATATAATTTAAAAAATAATATATAAGTTTTGAAAAATAATATAAAAAATTTGAAATAATGTATAAAAGTTGAAAGAAATATAAAATTCAAAAATAACATACAAAATTAGATATATATATATATATATATATATATATATATTTGATCAAATATAAAAAAAAATTGAAAATAATATAAAAAATTCAAAATAATATATAAAATACAAAAAATAATATAAAAAATTGAAATAATTTATAAATTTTGAAATATATATTATTTTTGAATTTCTTATATTATTTTAATTTTTTTTATATTTTTTCAATTTTTATATATTTTTCATACTTAATATATTTTTTGAATTTTATATATTTTTATTTTTATTTTTTGTAGTATTTTCCAAACATAAGATCAAACAGTTTAAATAAAACCATAAGACCAGACAGTTTTACCAAACAGACTTACATAACAACACCCAGATAAGACCAGACTACACCGGACCAGATAAGACCAGACCGGACCACCTACCAAACGGCCCAAACAGATCGTACCACCAGCTCTAATGTCACATTTTCACATTCTAAACAGATCGTACCACCAGCTCTAATGTCACATTTTCACATTCTAAAAAGAGAGATGTCGTATTCTTAAAGAATGCTATCAAAAGTCATTATTGGACATATATTAATTATTATATTTAAGTCTCTTGGACATTAATTATTGAATATAAGTCCAAGATAATACAAGTCATTATATGTAGCATATCTATATTAGAGCAATGGCTCAGTGCTCCAACATGTCAAGGGCATTGTTCAACACAAGCTTAGTTTAATTTCATCTAAAACAAAATAGGAGCTCGAATCTTTTCCCTTTTCGAGACGGGAAAATATATCTCAAAATATAAGTAGGCCTGCAGAGTTTCTGAAATCTTTTAATGGGCCCAAACTCCTCTCACTTTCGGGATGCTAACTATCTGGGCCAAACCTAGGCCCATAGGCTCAAATGGTTGGGATTCGGATAGGTTTGATACAGTTCACGATAAATATTAGAGTTAATTTCAAGAAACTCTTATATTATTCAGTTTAATCAATTAATCATCATTGTGTCTATTTTGTCCCCTATATTATTCAATTTCATCATTATGCCCCATCACCTTACATTTTGAGTCAAAATGCATAAACTACCATCAATAGTATAAGGATGTTTCAATTATATTTTTCACAAAAATTATAAATTCAAAAAAATATATATATATATTTTTAGCAAAAAAATAATTTATATTTTTCGCAAAAAAATATTTTTCAGAAAAAATCATATTTTGGAACATAATAGTATATATTTTTCGCAAAAAAAATATTTTTCGGAAAAGATCATATTTTAGAACATAATATATATTTTTCACAAAAAAATCATATTTTGGAACATAATAAATACTTTTTCGCAAAAAAAAATATTTTTTAAAAAAAATTATATTTTGGAACATAATATATATTTTTTGAAAAAAATTAATTTTTCTAAAAAATTCATATTTTGGAACATAAAATATACTTTTTCGCAAAAAAAATATTTTTCGGAAAAAATTCATATTTTGGAACATAATATATACTTTTTCGTAAAAAAATATTTTTCGAAAAAAATTCATATTTGGAACATAATATATACTTTTTCGCAAAAAAAAATCATATTTTAAAACATAATATATATTTTTCACAAAAAAAAAAAAATCATATTTTGGAACATAATATATATATTTTGCAAAAAAAATATTTTTCAGAAAAAATCATATTTTCCAAAATATATATATATATATATTTTTTGAAATTTATAATTTTTATGAAAAATATAATTTATTTTCGAAAATTAATTTTTTGAAGGATTGATTTCACTAAACCTCCTTATACTATTAAAGGAGAGTAGTTTAGACATTTTGACTCAAAATGTGAAGAGGAGGGGGCACAGTGATGAAATTGGATAATATAGGGGGCAAAGTGGACACAGTGGGGGTTAGTTGATTAAATTGAATAGCATAGGGGGTTTCTTAAAATTAACCCTAAATATTATTACAGTTGGTTATATATAGAGTGAATTACAGTTTGAACCCTCTAGTTTGTAAGTAGTAACAAAAATCACCCTTTAACAAATTTTGGGTCAGATCAATGCTTACATTAGGAGTTGACTAGGGTAAATTGACTGTAATACCCTCACTTATTTGTAAAGATTTCTTTTAAATAAAAAAATAAATATGAATATATAAATAATTTAACTAATTTCCCAAACAACAGGCGGTGAAATTGTAATATAATGAGTCAAACTATAATTTATCCTAGGCACAAACCCCCCCAATCTATCCCTAGAATTCAAAAAACTAGTTTTACTAATTACACTTTTACCCTCTTCTATTTTACTAATTACATTTCGACCTCTTATTACAATATATATATATATATAGGGTTAACTTCATTTACACCCCCTGAAGTTTGTCATATCATCACTTACACCCCCTCAGGTTTGCATATCTTCATTTACACCAACTCATGGTGTGAAATGTCTAAAATACCTTTATACCAAACACCCCTTAAATCAATTTAAACCCTAAACCAAACACCCCCTTAAAATCAATCTAACCCTCAAACCAAACACCCCAACCCCAACATTTATTCAATTTAAATTTATTTAATTCTCTCTCTGTCTCTTTCTTCTCTCTTTCCCTCTCTCTCAGACGCGCGTGCACACACATATATATATATATATATACACATACATATATATATATATATATATATATATATATATATATCTATATATACACACGCATATTTTTGACCCATCGGTCGAAAATAGGGGGTGGGAGGGAGGCGGCGCCGACGGGGAGGCGGTGAGAGAGGGGCAGCACCGACGGGGAGATATATATATATATGTGTGTGTATATATATATGTATAGATCTCTATATATATATGTGTGTGTATATATATACATATATGTATAGATCTATATACATATGTGTGTGTGTATATTTGTGTGCGTGTGTGTGTGTGTGTGTGCGCATCTCTTTGTGTCCGTGTGTGCGTCTGAGAGAGAGAGAGAGAATTAAAAGATGTTTTTTTAATTTTATATTTATTTTCGAATTTAGTTTTTTTTTTAAATTTATATTTATTTTCAAATTTTAATAATTTTTTATATTTTTTTCTAATTTTATAATTCATTTCGAAATTTAATATATATTATTAGAATTTTATATGGTTTTTTTTAATTTTATATATTTGTCTTGAATTTAATATGTTTTTTTAAAAAAATTCAAAATATATCTATTTTTTATTTTATATTTATTTTCAATTTTATAATTGTTTTCTAAATTTAATATATATTTTTGAATTTATATGTTTTATTTAAATTTTATATCTTTTTTTCAAATTTTTTATGTTTTTTGCGATTTTTATATTTATTTTCGAAATTTAATATATTTTTTTGAAAAAAAATAATTTCAAAATATATATATTTTTTAATTTTATATTTATTTTCGAATTTATAATATTTTTCAAATTTTAATATATATATTTTCAAATTTTATATATATTTTGAAATTTTAATACAAATTAAATTATTAAATGATGGGAGAGGGTCTAATTGATAAAAGCATTATCCTTGTTTCCAAACAGAATAAGGATAAGACATTGAGGGTAGTTTAGGGATTTTAAAAAAAAATCAGGCTGATATCATCGTTCAGAGGGTCTAAGTGATGAGAATATTGAACAATAGAGGGTGTAAATGAAGATATGCAAACCTGAGGGGTTAAAGTGAAAATATGACAAACCTCGGGGGTGTAAATGAAATTAACCTTACGAAAATTACAATTTGAATTTTTTATATAAAATTCTAAATAAACATATAAAATTCGAAACAAACATATAAAATTCGAAAAAATATATAAAATTCGAAAAAAATATATAAAATTTAAAAAAACATATAAAATTCAAAAATATATATATAAAATTTGAAACAATATATAAAATTCGAAAAAACATATAAAATTCTAAAAATATATATATAATTCAAATATATATATAAAAAGTGTGACTAAAGTTTAAGTGGACAAGTTTCAGACTCATTAGTCATGGTAACGGATCCTCTCACAATTTTTTATTCAACACTTATTTCTTTGTCTCTACCACTTTCCTCTCTCCATCACTATCACTTTTCATCTCTACAAATAAATATAAAATATATAAAAAATATTTTAATCAAAATTATATAAAATAAAAATCGAAATTAAATATATTAATATTTTAATCAAAATTATATAAAATAAAATTCAAAATAAAAAAATTAATCGAATAACTATACTGATTAAAGGTCCCTTACCCAAACTAGGGGTGCACATGGTCCGGTTCGCTTTCAATTCCGACCGAAACCGGAATCGAACAGATACTTTCGGCTCCTTAAAAATGAGAACCAGAACCGAACCGTTAATTTTGATTTAAATATTAATATATTCACAATACGGTTCACTTTTGATTCCAACCGAAATCGAAATCAAACCGATGCTTTCGGTTCTTTAAAAATGAGAACCGGGACCGAACCGTTAATTTTGATCTAAATATTAATATATTTAATTTTAATTAAAATATTTTAATAAAATAACTATTCGATTCCGATTTCGGTCACCATTGTGGGGCATGTGTTGTCATCGTGACCCTTGAAATAACTCTGCATAGAGTTGGGGATGATTTGTTATCTTGGCTAATGACTCTGAGGCTTATTCACTTAAACTTCAGTCACACTTTATATATATATATATATATATTTGAATTTTATATGTTTTTTGAATTTTATATATTGTTTACGATTTTATATATTGATTTAGAATTTTATATGTTTTTTTCGAATTTTATATATTTTTTACGAATTATATATATATTTTTGTTTTGAATTTTATATATAAAAAATTAAATTGTAATTTTTGTAATAAAGGGTGAAAGTGTAATGAATAAAATAAGAAGGAATAGAAATGTATTTTTATATTACAGCTATATGGTAAAGTGCATGCATTAAATAGTTTGGGAAGGTAATTTTTAGAAGGGTTAATTTCAAGAAAACCCCATATACTATCCAGTTTAATCAACTAACTCCCACTGTGTTCACTTTGGCCCATATACTATTCAATTTCATCATTATTCCCCCTCACCTCATATTTTGAGTCAAAATGCCTAAACTACCCTTAATAGTATAAGGGAGTTTAGTGAAATCAACCATTTTAAAAAAATATTTTTTGAAAATCAATTATATTTTTCGCAAAAATGATAAATTCAAAAAAATATATATATATTTTTCGCAAAAAAAATTATTTTTTGGAGGGAGTACATTATTTTCCAAAATATGAATTATTTCGGAAAAAATAATATATATTTTTTGAAAAAAAATCATATATTGGAATATAATAATATATATTTTTCTCAAAAAAATTATTTTTCGGAAAAGATCATATTTTGGAACATAATATATATTTTTCGCAAAAAAATATTTTTTGGAAAAAAATTCATATTTTGGAACATAATAAATACTTTTTTACAAAAAAAATCATATTTTGGAACATAATATATATTTTTCGCAAAAAAAATATTTTTTGGAAAAAATTCATATTTTGGAACATAATATATACTTTTTCGCAAAAAAAATATTTTTCGGAAAAAAAATCATATTTTGGAACATAATATATATTTTTCGCAAAAAAAATATTTTTCGGAAAAAAAATCATATTTTGAAACATAATATATATTTTTCACAAAAAAAGTATTTTTTGTAAAAAAATCATATTTTGAAACATAATATATATTTTTCGTAAAAAATCATATTTTCCGAAATATATATATATATTGAAATTTATAGTTTTTACGAAAAATATAATTTATTTTCGAAAAATAATTTTTTTAAGGGTTGATTTCACTAAACCCCCTTATACTATTAAGGGAGGGTAGTTTAGACATTTTGACTCTAAATGTGAGGAGGAGGGGGCATAGTGATGAAATTGGATAGTATAGAGAGCAAAGTGAACACAATAGGGGTTAATTAATTAAATTAAATAGTACAGGGGTTTTATGAAATTAACCCTTTTTAGAATAGAGGATTTTTTTACAAAAAGCGCAATAGTTTGGAGGGTTCTTAGCCTTTACCCTTTATCCTGTATATAATTAATCTACGTGTGTATCTATATTCTGGAGAGTGAAGAATCAGATCATGGGACTTTGACAAGCATATATTTTCCTCGCTATTGTAAAAATTCTCATCATACTTTACTTTATGTTGTCCTACCAAATGTTTAGGTTCATCATTCATGCTCTGTTGGGCCTCGTGCCTAAAGTTTGATTCTTAGCTTGTCTGCTTCGTTGGAAGACAACAAACACCTAGTGACAGACTGTCAACTATTAATATATATATATATATATAGATAATGCCAAAGCGATATATATTTCAGGGGAAAGGAAAAACTAGATGTAAATAATTTGGCAAAAAGAAACACAAAAAAATTGCATTTTTCCCATTTAATAAAATTTGGTACTCAAAATTACCTTTAAAATGCTAAATATTTTGACTTCTTATTTTTATTTTCCTCACATTTTCGAGTACTATCATGATCAAATTCAATTAAGGTTACGTTTGGTATGTATGAATGAAATGAAATAAAATAACCATTCTCATCATATTGTTTGATTGTAAATATAAAACACATTAGGAATTAAACAAAAATTCAATTAAATTTTTTTCCAAAAATACTCTCTTAGTAATAAATATATAATTAAACAAAATAATACTATTTTTTAATTATTTTACAAAAAAAAATGGCTAAACGTAATGGAAATAATAATGGCAGACAAATGAAGGTGGTGGTGAGAATGATTTGTCTTTCTGAAATGTAAGAGGGTTGTTATTACTAAAAGAATGGAATGGTCATTCCATATCTTTAGTAATGAAATGGTCATTTCATATATTTAGTAATGGAATGAATTTTCATTCTTGAGAATGGTTATTCTCATTTATTAGATTGTACCTTTCATATATTTAGTAATGGAATGAATTTTCATTCTTGAGAATGGTTATTCTCATTTATTAGATTATACCAAACAAATGAATGAAATAAACAAACATTCCATTCCAGCATACCAAACATGTCATGGATGATTGGAAGTTAAACATATATGTGACTTCATGAAAGGTAGAAGAGTTTTAATAGTCACCCAAATTCATGATTTTGCCACACAAAAGACTTCATAATTTTATAAATATTTGTAACCAATCAACCAGAGAGAAACATTTCTTTGTGAAAGGAACAATAAGACCTTGTATTCATTCAGCCCTTTCATTACAGCAATAGGGTGCTGCAAAAATGTGGCAACATCTATATCTATACGACTAAAAGTGGCTATGATCCATGGAATCAGCAAATTGGTGAATACATTTTGCCTAAATCTTACAAATTTCATATAATTAATCTTTCACATAAGCACCCTATTTAACAGTCTTAATTAGGTTACCATGACAATACGATATGCATACCAATAGTACACACGAACATGTTACAAGGCTCTACAGCGCAATTTAGTTGAATTGAGCAAAATATGAGACCACCATCATTGGCGGAACGCGGATGAGATATCCATAGGGAAGGGATTGGCGAGGACATTGTCCATGTAATACGAGGGATGGTACTGCATGTCTTCGGAAGGCTTCCAGTGGCGCTTCCTTTGATTTATGAACCAGTTGTTGATCTGCTTCTGATCCAAACCAGTTGATTGCGCTAGCGCCAGCTTCTGCGACTCCTGTGGACTTGAATTATTATTTTCAAGTGATTTTGCTTATAATGGAAAACCAGGCACAAAATGTAAAATGTGACCACCTAATGTTTTCAATGTCATTCTAGTGACCAGAATGCCTTGAAAGTTCAACTGGGATTGGACCAAAAAAAATAAAAATTTGGAGACTAAAATTTTATTGCAGGGTAATGTGCATGCTGCAAAATTATGTAATTTTTTTAGGAACTGATCATGAAATGGGTTAATGATGTTTATAGATGAAGCATAATATTGAAATACTAAAAATATGGATTTTACCGATGGATATGGCCATTTGTAGTGTCTGCTCCACCAGTCCATGAGCTGTTGTCTGGCTTCTTTAGGCAGCTTACCTTTCTTTCGCTTCTTCAAGAACTCCTGCTTAAGACTGCCTAAATAACCGCTGTATTTGCGCAAGAGCTGACCTTTTAGTTCCATGTCTTCTGATTGTGGATCTATGACATTGTTATTCATATCGAACTCTTCTTCAGATGATCTATTTCTTTCCGAAGTATCACCACGAGCTGATAACATTGGAAAAGATTAAGTAAACATCTCACAATGAACACAAATTTCCACAATAAGCCAAAATTAGTACTACATAATTGAATATAAGCTATCGTACATTACATTAGGATATCGTTAAAAATGGTTTCACAAGAAGTACCAAAATTGTGAAAAACAAAACACCCAAAAGCTAGCTAAATCAAACTCTACTGTACTTGAGCTCACTTAAAATAGTGTAATCTAGCACATCAGGATCAGGTGTTCAAATCTTGTTAAAGCCCGACTCAAGAAGCCAGAAAAAATTCTCAAATGGAAGAGTGTATATAATAACTCGCCTTTGATTTATAAGAACATTGCGCGATAAGAATTTCTACACTAGGCAAAGGAAGGGCATAAAAAGGAGACTCTATGCTAGAAAATCTGTAGATATTGCTCGATGAAAGGCTACTTCAATACAAGTTCCAAAACAGTGCAACAAGGAGCAGGTTTCCGAATAATGGCAGGAAAATCATTTCACTTAAAATTACCGGGAAAAAAAATTATATTTTCACTATCCAAAACAATAAGAAAACCAAAGATCCAAGCTTCACATGATAGATTGAATTTCAGGAAGTAGCTATAGTAATGGAATGACATAACCTATATATAATATAACACGATGCACAATTTTCAATCCAAGCACATTTCATTTCTTGAGACTCAATATGTAGCCAATGTCAATTTAGTACTTCAAAGTATACATCACACTTATTTTTCTAAGATATAATACCCACTACTGTCTGTTAAGTGCAAAACAGAAAAACAATCAAACTTGATCCTGTTATGTTAAACTTCAAAAAGAGAAACAATACCACATCTCTAGAGAATGAATCTAACAAAAAATTTCCAGCATATATAACAGCATTTCCACCTTCGCTTTCAGTTTTTAATCCCAGTTAATGCCCTTCAGCAAAATTGTACACAAGAAGGGTTAAATTTGGTCCTCTAATTTCCTTTCAAGGCATCATCGCATCGTACAAGTGAATAACATTGTGCACGACTTCTACCAGTCCAATATTATCCATTACCATTAGTCCTAGCAGTGGAATATAAAACACAAGATTGGCCATTAATCCCATAAATGTCATTGCTGCCAAATATCAAAAGTTTTGTTATTAAGGCTTAAGTATGTCTTGGATATGTTAATCTTCACTGAATCGGGTGTACAATATTCAGAGTTCCTACTCTTTTTGAAAGATCTGATGTCCTGGAGCCCTAGTTCACATGGCAGATAGAGACTCATTTTACAGTTGCATATGCCCTTTCTCCAAGGCCAACTTTTGGTGAGGAAGCTATATATATATATATATAGGGAAACATTGAGAGTCCATAGGGACCTTCCTAAGGTAATTAGAGGCTTCTTTATTGGCATATCAAGCTTTCATTAATTTGTTCACCAGCCATCCAACATGTTCTTGCAGTGGAATATGTCAGTCCTTCAAACAATAATCACTTGAAAGAGCAATAGGTGATCAAACTGCTCCACATGAGGAAAATGACATGCATTCATGCATGCCAGAAGAACAGAAGTTCTAGATGCTAGAAGATTACAGTATTAGAATAATATATATATATATATATGACAGATACAGAAAGAGAGAGTATAACATATGTATTGATCATTGTATTCTCTGTATGTGTGGTACAATAGAACATATAACATGTATATATAAAGAGAGAAATAGTGGAGATCAAGCAAGTCAAGATAACATCGGTAATTAGGGTGTGACGGTGTAATGCTAAAACCCCTAATTCTAAAATGGCCCCGACATGTTTATAGCTTTCCGACCTTAAAACCTAATTGCCCTGACATTTTATAGCTTTCAGACCTTACCGTTTCCTTCGGATTTGGTCACTAGCTCCAAATAGCTTAACTTTGTTTAAAGAGCAAAACCTGACATCAAGAATAGCATTGAAAAGTAGTTACAGTACTTCCCTCTAATTAGGCTCCACCATATGGGTCTGCTTTAGATTAAGCTTGGAAAATTAATAGTGTTTATATTAATGAGTTCTGTAACAGGGAGTCAAAAGTAATTAAATAAAACTCCACTAGAATACACAAACACCAAGAAGCTAGAGAATCAAAGCAAGGGGACACCACCTATACATACATACATATAATAAGATCACATATACCCTAGTCTAAAAAACAGTTGCGTTCCTATATTATAGCCAATTAAAACAACTAAAACATAGATTTTATGTGTGCTATTTGGAAACACAAACATGCATGACTTGTTAGGTAGTCCTGAAATGAAACAAAGCAATGGCAATTGAAATCTGAGAAGAGAAGTGTCACCAGAGTGTGAAGAAGCAACGAGTGTGAGGGCTTTGAACTGTGACTCAATCCTTGAGAGAAAGACCATGGCCTCCTTGAAGGGTTTGGAGAGTTCTTGCTCATACTTGCTCAGCATCTCACAGTAGGCCTCCATAAATTGATCAAGCGCCGGATCATCGCCTACGCGGGACATACCGGTACCGGCGGCATGGTCCATCGCCACCGAACATGCAGCCGCCTCCTCTAGCCTTGCCACCACTTCCGGAGGTGCTCCTATCTGTAAATTACATACATGTTTGTATACATGTATCATTAGTATTGCCATATACAGAGATGCATACAATTAATTAATTAATTAACATGAGGTAACCATAAATTACTATTTTCTAAAAGAGTAGTACTGAAAAACAACAGATGATATTTGTCATACACACGAAAGGATATATATATATATATTTGTAGTCCTTTGTATCTGCATCTTTTCAATTACCAGTACAAAAATTTTGCAATGAACAAAGAGTAAAATAATAGTAGTACTACAAAATAAACAACACTTGGCAAAGGAACAGCTTTATATATCTTCAACATTTGTTATCTTTAGCTAGGAAGAGGCAGAGATAGGGGTCTTTCAGTGCCTTAAAAGATGTATACACAAGCACATACACACTATATATATTATTTATGTAGACAGAGAGAGAGAGACTACAACAGAAAGGCTATCTGATTTGAAGTAGTAAATATATATATATATATACATATATATACCTTTTGGCAGTTGATGTAGGCAGCCAAGAGACGGTGATAGTGAGGATGGGTCATAATCTTAGCCCTGAGTGAAGAAGAGCTATCATCGTTGTTGTTGTTATAGTTGTCCATGAAAGAAGAGCTATCTGTGTTTATGTTGTTGTTGTTGTTGTTGTGATGATTATGAAGATAGTGATTTTGGGGTAGAGGTAGAAAAAGGTTACTATTAGAAGGAATAGGAGGAGGAGGAGGCATCATCATTATACTAGTACTGTTCTCCACCCCATAACTACAACCACCCCTCTCCATTATTCCCTCCCTCTTTTCCCCCTTAATTTGTTCCCTTTTTTCCTATGTGATTGAAACCCTAATATATATATATACATATATATATATAGAGAGAGAGAGAGAGAGCACAAAAAACTTTTCTCTTGTAAAGTGGTCTCCCGGGGATTATGCTTATAGTGGGTTTCAGTCTTTTTTAGCAGAAAATCCTAAATAGTGAGAGTTGGGTAATTCTATGAAGAATGAGCTAGGTTTTGGTCATGCTCTTGGTTGTGGACTGAGAAAGTTTGGTTCTGATTGTTTGCTTTGGAAAATGGGTACTCGTGTTTGTGCTCATATATTATTAATCTTGAATCTTGATGATGGGTACTATAGGTGGAAGAAATGGAGTAGTTATTAGATGATGAATTGTTTTGTTTTAAACCTAGAACTGAGAGAAGTGGAGTGGCCATGGATTGAGGATAGGGACCTGCAAAAGATTTAGCTTCCCCATGAAAACTCTCTCCACCTCTTTCCTTGCACTACTACCACTGCCACTGATGCTCTCTGCAATTACTGCCAATACTACTATATATATATGAGATATGAGTGTAGTAGTAGTATTACTGGTGGTGGATGATTGAATCCAAGGCTTAATTTTGGGGTACGGTAGGTCTTGGTATTACAACTGTGATGTATGTATGCGTGCAGTGCTGAACCACTAGATACACCATCTATTTATTATATATATATATTTATTTTATTTTTTTGGGAGAGATAAAAGTGTATATTAGTATATGATAATTATATAGGAACAAACGCCCAAATCACCCTAGGCAAAGTTTGATACTCTCTCTGTAATTGTCAAATTTAAATTTTTTTCATATTTTATTAATTTGGGTTGACTAGTTTGCAATTTTTAATTTTATTCTTAATGATATAGTATTATGGTGAATCCGATATTTATTTAAAATTAGTGGAAGAATGGTAGTTAAGAAAAGTGAAAGGATAAATTACATTGAAATTTGAACTTAGCAAGTATTTTGGGACAAATAAAATTGCAAGAGTAAACAATTAATATGGGACAGAGATAGTACTTAAAATAGC
This sequence comes from Cornus suecica, assembly GCA_963922005.1. Taxonomy (NCBI): domain Eukaryota; kingdom Viridiplantae; phylum Streptophyta; class Magnoliopsida; order Cornales; family Cornaceae; genus Cornus; species Cornus suecica. The sequence continues at coordinate 81,137,762 of OY998241.1, forward strand.
ATAATGTCACGGACTAATTCTTGACTCATCGTGACAAAGTCTTAAGTATTGAAGATAAACACGTTGGTTGGTTGTCATACAAGTTATAAAGATTGGGAGATGGTTTTATTAAAAGGGCATACAGAACACAAGATGTACCTCTTTAAAGTTCAGGCAAATTGACTCAGTTCAGTGTGAGATATTTGGTACTAGTCGCGTGTTTGACTGCAAAAAAGGAAGTTAGCAATCCGTGCATTAACTAGTCGGGAGCTAAAACAAGGTCATGGCAAGCCAAAATAAGTCAGTATGCAAGCCATTAAGAGACAAGTCATGCAAGACTGACTATGTCCTACCGGAACGATAAACAAAACATGGTGCTGCATGAGCGATGCAACTGCACCGAAAAACTCTAGGTCCATGACAATAAGCCAACAAATTTAAAACGCAAACGTTAAAAAAAAACAGTCATTTGAATCATACATAACGTTAATGTAATGGTTGAATTGATTCTGGTAAATATCACAACGAGATTTAGACATTAACTCGTGGAGTCAAGTGATTTTGCTTGTGGTTTGACAAAAACAGCTAATAACTCCAATTCTTCACAGATTATTCTAACTTCATTAATTTTTCAAAATGATAATTCGTCCTTTATAAATTCCTTGATCCCTGATACAATGGCTGACCGGGACGAAGTCTTTACTTTGAAAGCTCGCTGATTCCTCTCCATCTAAATGCGGTCGACAGTTGTGGAAAGGATAAGCTTGTTGATGGCATTTCACAAGGATTTTCTTCTCCAATGATGATATGCCCAAACCACTAGTTCATCCCACAAATTCAGCATAATATGAAAATTGCATGTACTCTAAATAAAACTCAAAATTTGATTTGAGAAGGGGCAGGAAAAGAATAAATGTGAGATGATTTCATTTGAAAAAGGACAAATGTAAGAAGTGTCGAGTATATGTTCTATGGGTCACACCCAAGCACGGATTCAGTGTAGTGGGGCATTGGTACTCAAACTTTTTTTTCTTTGCAAATTTTATCCATGAAATTCTATATTTATAAAAAGTCCCAACTAAAATTGTATTACCCTCCCACTTAAATTACAAAAAAATATCATTATGTTCTCACTCATGCTAATTTTTGGATCCGTCACTAATTACACTGTGTGATCAAGAGCTGTGAATTAATTTAAAGTTGGAAATCCTAGTGTGAATCGGCATCGATGTATAAAGAGTAGGCTCAAAACCAAACTTGACCAAATGACTTCTGATGAGTCCATTTACACCAATTTTGTTCACTTCATTCCATTTCAAACATTAAAATACTAGGGCTGCTTTAATTGTATTTTTGAAAATAATTTTTTATTTTTTTAAAATTGAAAATTAGAAATTGTATAAAAATTCGTTTAGTTTATAAAAATCCAATTATAAAAATATCAGTTTTCAGATAATTTTTTTAATTATTCTAAGAAAATAATTTTCAACTTTTAAAAATAATTTTCAGATATATACAAACAAACCCTTTTTACCCATTTCAAATTAAATTTTAGATTTGAGCATATAATACTATACAGGGATCAGAATTAAATGAACTTCCCATTAAATCAAATTAATATGAAGTAGTACGAGATAGGTAGGCTACAAAATGCATGGTTGGATGATGTTTAATTTTCAATCAGAATCGTACACAGGATTTTACTCCATTAGAGACCATAAATTGACCATCCAACGTCACAATCTACACAGAGTAGGACCAGTGGTGGTGTGGTGTAATAACAATGTAGGATTGATTTAAGAGTAAACTTGGACTTAGGGTTAGGGTTAGATTTAGGTTTAGGGTTTGTCACAACAGGGTTGGTAAGAGAAAAAGATAGTACTACTAGCGCATTGGAAAAGTTGAAAGACGACGTCACTGCCATGGAGGGTCTATATACATATTGATTTATATAGGCTATAGATATATAATACTAGCATAATATAATATGGAGGAAAGGGAAGCTTTCTGTAGTTGCTTTACGTCAAGTCCATGACTAGTGGCCATGATGGGAGTGAAAGCAAAAGCCGGAGAAAAAACACAGCTAGCTTCTGTCTCACGTGGAGGACTTCTTTCCTTTCAAATCTATAATTAATCAATTCGAAACCCTAATCCAATAATAATCATTCATTATTCCCCACGTGTCAATCAATGATTTACCTTTTTCAGTTTAATCCTTAGATATTAGACTTATTTTATCACTAAAGTAACATTATTTTTGGTAGTACAACTTAATTTGGCACCACTTTTTTTCCCCGCACATGACATGAGATTTGACGAGAAAGACTAGCTTCTTATTTATTTATCGTTCTATATCCTTGCATTGTTGCAATACAGAATCTAGAGACATCAATTGCGTGATATATATATATATTGCATAGCACTTTTGAGTTTTGACACCTCTCTGTCTCAACCCCTCTTTGTTGTCATGGTATCGGTTTCAATTACTTACTAATATAATAAATTTGAATAATATCAATAACAAAAATAAGAATTGATGGATATTGGTGGTGTTTACTAACATGAAATATTTTTTGTTTTCTGTTTTTACTTCCTGAAATGAAGAAATAAAAGTAAAATCTTGTTTACCAATATATTTTTACTTTTGTCCTTAAGGAAACGTTTCCTCTAATTGTAAAGAAAAGAGGAAACAAGAAAAATGGTACTTCCTCTTTTTGTTTTCTCTCGCCTTCAAAATGACCAAATTTCAAAGTTGTAAAATTGGGACTTTCATGTCTTTTGTACTAATAAATTTAAATATTATATATAAATAATAAATAATAATAAATAAATTAAATATTTTTATAAATTAAAAAAATATAATAAATAAAAAATATTTAAAAATAAAATAATAATAAATTAATAAATAATAATAATAAATAATAAATAATTATGATAAATAAAAAATAAAAATAATAATAAATACAAAAATAAATAAATTAAATATTTTTATAAATTAAATAAAAATATAATAAATAATAAATTAAACAAAATATATTTATAAATTAAATAAAAATAATGAATTAATAATAATAAATAATTAAATAATAAATAATAAATTAAATAATATACAAAATTAATAATAAATAAATAAAATTTATGATAAATAATAAATATAAATAAAAAATAATAAGAAATACAAATAATAAATAAATTAAATATTTTTATAAATTAAATAAAAATATAATAAATAATAAATTAAATATATTTATAAATTAAATAAAAATAATTAAATAATAAATAATAAATTAAATAATATACAAAATTAATAATAAATAAATAAAACTTATGATAAATAATAAATATAAATAAAAAATAATAAGAAATATATATAATAAATAAATAAAAAGTAAGAACAAAAAATTTTTAGTAAACATAATTTCTGTTTTTTATTTTTGTTTCTGAAAAAAATCAAAATTTAGTAAACAAGATTTTACTTTCTGTTTTTTTAAGGAATCAAAAATATAATTCTACTTCTTCAGGAAACGGAAACAGAAAATATTTCCTGTTAGTAAACAGGCCCATAATGTAATGATGTTTACAGCTTATAAAAATATTACGAACCTTCCACAATAGGGTGAACTATGCTCTCAACGATGATTAGACTTCTCTCTCCCTGTTTCGTTAATTTCTTGCCCTCGCTAGATATGTGAACCAAATCCAAACAAGAGAGAGTAGATCATTTTCCATTTGTTTCAAATTATAATTTTTTTTTGGGAAATTCAATTTTTTAAGATGATGATTGTTAGTGGTGTGATAGTGAATGAAAAATCAATTTTATCATTGGTCTCATCAAATGATGTGATATTTACAATTTAAATATTTTATAACTTTAATGCTTGAAGGATAAATTAGTAAATTCATCAAATAAAATGCATTAACTTTACTATTGGAACACTTATTTTAAAATAAATTGAATAATAAATATGGACACTTAAAATGAAATGGATCTACACTATATATAAAAGGCAGCGTTGAGTTGGTGGATAGATTGACTGATAGTTTAAGTTCTTATTCCCAAACATTGTTACGTACAAACTAATTAGTATATGTTATATATATATAAACCAACCAGGATCTCTGTTGTTAGAGCACATACTATAACTAATACCACCATATATATATATATATACAGTCCAACTTCGTACTTGTGAATTTGGGATGTCAAATCTATGAGGCTACGAGTCTAACTTTGTATTAAATTAAAAAAATTAATTGTAGTTAGACCATAAGATGCTCCTGATCTTAGGGTTCAAAATTTGGAAGAAATATGATAATTAAGCTTAATTAAGTATGTTGACCACAAAACCATGGAGTCAATTTCACTTTGATATCATGCGGTGTGTGGGTCATGTATGTACTCATGCTCCAGTACTTGTGCATCGCATTAGAGAAGACCCCACATTTTATCATTCACTATCAAAACCCTGTAAAACAAATAATTGAAGTTTCACAAATTTGCAATTTGTTTTTCCTTTTTCTTCTTCATTCTTTCTAGGACAAGTAAATATTATACGGATAATTTGCGGAGACTCTTGAGTCTTGACACCCCATTTTGGCAGATTAAATGGCAAGGAAGTGTGATATAATTGGGTTGAATTAATGTACAAGCTTCAGACTTGTATTTTGGGTCGAAGCAAAGAAATAGAATTTTTGTCTAAATTGGGCCAATGTTTATTAGAGAGGTGAAGGCCCATTGGATATAATGATAGACATTTGAAAATGTGAGCGACATCACATAAGGAGTTATACTTTGAACATGAAGCTAAGTGATAAAGCGTGTCAATTGGATAGCATGGAGAATTCAAATGAAATGGATTAAGTCAACAAATTTAGATAGGTTGCTATTTCTTTACAATTTTTTTAGGCAGTTTGTTATTTAGTAAAATTATAAATAAAGACCTATTTGCAATTGTGCAGTAGGTCTCACACCAATCAATCAAACACTATAATTACTTCAATTGTCATTTTATTTTCAAATTTTCGTTATTATTTTTCTTGTCAAGCCTTGTTATTTACATTTCAGTCAATTAATTCATTTTTCAATCATTGCTTTCTTGCAAAAATTGTTATTTTAAGCCATTTCAATTCCAAAACTCTTCTCAATTCAAGCACCATTTATTTTCTTCAAGTCTTTATTTTAAATTCGGCATTGCAATTTCAATTATTCAAGTTATTTCGATACAAGCTCAAAAGCTTTTTCTTTAAATTAAAGTTCTTCATCCAAGCCATTATTTTTGTTCACTTTACATTCATCATTCTTCATCCAAACATGCTGATTGTTTGTGTGAGATTTGTGATTTCCAATGTTACATTCCCAACCGATTTAAGTTCTCTTAATTGAGGCACAGAAAATTACTAAAAGTAGGAGTTTCACGTTCTCTCTCCTACGCATCGCTTGAGAAGTCAAACTCAAGGAGACTATCTTTGCTTTCCGATCAACCTTTGGAGCCGAGGTCAAGGTTCCTAGCACGCCCGTACAAATCGACATAATCGGCTGACCTAGCCGATTTAAGAGGAAACAAAGACCTTCTGAACTTTAGGTCAATTACATGTAAAAATTAGTTGAACTTTTAGTTTTCTTACAGTGATAGCCCCTGGAGGATATTTGGGACTTGAAATTACTCTTATACCCTTTATTTATTATAAAATGTTATTGGTTAAATTGGAGGACCAAACTGCCCTCTTCTTACCCAAATGATTTTAATTAATTATCTAAACTAAACTAAAGACTTAATTGGAGTAGAAAACTTAAAATTTATACTAATATTAAAGTGCTACAACTTTTATATAATTATTCTTCATTTTTAAATTCTATTTTAATTTCAAAGATAATTATACTTAAATTCTGCCTCCTAATTGCAGTTGACCTAAATGGTTCAAAATATTTTATACAACTAAACTCCTATGTCAATTAAACTATTCTATATTATTTTATCAATGTAGCTTGAGTTAAAGATAAAATAAAGCCACAGTAAGGTGTATAAAATTCTCATGATTTCCTAATCATTTAGACTTCTAATCAATTCTAATACCACATATATTAAATTGAAGACGATGGATCTAAAAAAAAATTATTGCGACTCGGAGTATATTTATTTAACTTTCAATGATTGTTTTATATGATTTTAATAAATTATTATTTGAATAAATTTTACATACATTTTTGTCTATAAAATAATTTATTTAATACATGTATTCTGAGTTTATCCTCTCCTTTTGGTATGTATGTTATGGTTAAATTTTATTTTTGTATATATTTTAGTATATTTTTGTTTTTAATTTTTATATTCCAATATAGAGTGTTTTAATATTTAGATTTTAATTTGTTAATAAATTTTTATATAGTACTTAAATATGTAATTTATTTAATAAGATGTTTGAATTAGAGGTGTTTAGTCTACTTTTTTTTATTATTTTGTTTTTATAATATATTTAATTTCACTACTCCTCTATGAATCCTATATTAAAAATATATCCTCTAAGTTGATAAGATTTATATATTAACAATGAAAAGTAATTTACTACTTTATATTCTTTTCGTTTATTCTTATTAATTTAACTCATTATTTAGCATTTAAAAATAAAATATTTCGTTTTTCTTACCAAAAATATAAATTATTAAACTATTTTTAATTAAAAATGTCAATCAAAATTATACCTTAAATTTTTATCATGTGCATCGCACGTACATTTTATTAGTATATATATAAAATAAAGTTTTCATCTTGGGACATAGAGGTAATTTCAATACCTAAATATTTGTTTCATGTAATAAGTGAAATAAATCAAGGGTTTTTTGGACTTTTCACCCCTTTAAGGGGGGTGTCACTGCAACAAATTAAAAGTTCATAAATTATTGAACCAAAATTGTATTGACCAATTTCTATATGCAATTAACTTAAAATTCAAGGGTCGGGTCTCACTGCAATATGCCCATATTATATTTTAAAAACAAAAAAAGAAGAGAGAGAGAGACAATAGATTGGATTCATTGGAACACGACCTTGTCATTATTTTATAATGTTGTTTTCATATAAAAGGAGATACTGCTCATATGTCCTTGATAACACAGTACTGACTCTAAGGCATGTTTGGTTGGGGTGTTTTTGTGTTTGTTTATGTGTTTTGTGTTTATAAACTTGTTTGGTTAGTGTTTTTGAGATATGTGTGTTTAAAAACACTTTTTCACTTTAGACAAATTTTAGGCATATGAGAATAAACATAAATTTGGTGTTTATTGGGGTGTTTATCACTTACACTTTCTTCACTTTATAATATATTTTATTATTTATATTATTAATTTATTATATATTAATTTATAAATATATTCTATTTATTTATTTATTATTATTTAATTATTTAATTCATTTTATTTATAAATTATTTATTCATTTTTAATTATTTAAAAATATTTTTTATTAATTTATTATTATTATACTCTTTTTTTTATTATTATTATGAAGTATTTTTTTGTTATTATATTTACTTATTATTTATCATTATATTTATTTATTATTTTTTATTATATTTATTTATTATTATTATTTATTTCATTTTGTTTATTATTTATTATTTTTATTATATGTTTAAATATGTTTTATGTAATTTATTATTTATTTTATTATTTTATTATTATTATATTTATTTATTATTATTGTATTCATTTATTATTATTATTATATTATATTATATTATATTTATTATTTATATTATTAAATTAGTATTTATTAATTTATAAATATATTTTATTTATTTATTATTATTTCATTATTTAATTCTTTTTATTTATAAATTATTTATTCATTTTTAATTATTTTAAAATATATTTTATTAATTTAATATTAATTTATTATTATTATACTCATTTTTTATTATTATTATGAAGTATTTATTTGTTATTATATTTACTTATTATTTATTATTATATTTATTTATTATTTATTTCATTTTGTTTATTATTTGTTATTTTTATTATATTTTTAAATATGTTTTATGTAATTTATTATTTATTTTATTAATTTTTTATTATTATTTATTATTTAGTCCATTTTTTATTATTATATTTATTTATTATTATTGTATTCATTTTTTATTATTATATTATATTATATTTATTATTTATATTATTAATTTTTAATTATTGATTTTTAATTTTTCAATTTCAACCCAAAAAACATCCCTACCAAACATACTTCTGTTTTTGGATGAATAAACAAAAAAACAAAAAATGTGTTTTTTGTTTATTTCAACACAAACACAAACACAAACACAGCTCTACCAAACAGACCCTAATAGGTTGTTTGGGAGATGATTTTGGTGCCAAAATTTTGGTTTTGGACTGAAAAGGGTAACCTAACCCATGTTTGGTTGGCTTGGTTCTAGAGCTACAATGTCAAACCATGTGGCACCAAATGAAGCAATTCACGAACCATCTCAATACATGAAAAAATCTCAATACATGATTTCTCTTGATTTGATTACTATTTACAACTCATAATCATCAAATTAAAATTAACCCACAACCCAAATCCATCATTGGTGTATCATTCAATTTTCAACAAAAGTCAACACTGTCATGTTTGTCATTTTATTAAATAAATAAAATAGAATTAATTAAAATCAAATAATTAATAATTAATATTTTTTTAGTAATTAATAATAAATAAATAAAAATTGATTAAAATATTAAATAAAATAAAAAAGAAATAATTAACAATTAATAATTAATAATAAATAAATAAATATTGAGTAATAAATATTTAAAATAATAAATAAATAAAATATAATTAATAATACATAAATAAAAAATTGAGTAATAAATATTTTAAAATAAATAGATAAAGTAAAACCAAATAAATAATGAACAAAAATAAAATGAATAAATAACTAATAATTAATAATAAATAGTTAAATATTAAATAAATTTGTACAAAAAACTAAATAGTTAAATATACATATATATTTATTTAATTAAAAAATTAATTTAATTAATAGAATAGAATTAATAATTAATAATAAATAAATAAAAATTGATTAACAAATATTTTAAAATAATAAATAAAGTAAATCCAAATAAATAATAAACAAAAATATTATGAATAAATAATTAATAATAAATTAATAAATATTTAAAAATACTAAATTGGTAAAAAATATATTAAAATTTCAAATGAAAAAAGATTATAATTTTTCAATACGAACCAATTGAATAATTCTTGCAATATGATGAAATATTATTATCCAATATTATTATTTTTTGTAAAAAAAAAAATCATCTTTAATGTATTTTTATTTTTAAAAATATATATATTTAGAAAATGTTATTATAAATAAATAAAATGTTAAACTATTCCAAGTTACCAAACATGGTTTGGTTTCAGAATTTCAACCCATACCAACTCTACCAAACATGGTTTGATTTTTCAACTTAACTTTTTCTCACACCAAAACTATATGCACCAAACATGGTTTCAGTTTAGAATAAAACCACACCCAACCCAACCCAACCTAAACCAAAAACCAACACCGCACCGGTTGCCAATCAGGTACTAGGGGCCTGTTTTGTAAACAGGTTTGGTGCCAAAAATATGGTTTTGGTGCCAAAAAATGGTACCGTTACTGTAGCAAACCATGGTGCCAAATTTGTGAAGGATTTTGGAACCATCCTTTTGATGGTTTTGGATGGTGCGGGTAGTGTAGCAAACCACTGTAACACTCCACTGTAGCACCGAATATAATATTTATATTTTAATATTATAAATTTTAATATTAATATATATATATATTAATATTAAAATATTAATATATATATATATTAATATTAAAATATTAATATAATAAAAATATATTAATATATTTTAATATAATAAAAATATATTAATATATTTTAATATTATTATATTAATATTAAAATATAAATTTTAATATTAATATTAATATAAATTTTAATATTAATATATTATTATATTAATATTAATATTATTAATATTAATATTAAAATTAAAATATATTAATATAATAAAAATATATTAATATATTTCAATATAATAAAAATATATTAATATATTTTAATATAATAAAAATATAATATATTTTAATATAATAAAATATATTAATATATTTTAATATTATAAATTTTAATATTAATATATTAGTATATTAATATATTTTAATTTTAATATTAATATATTTTAACCCATACCAACTCTACCAAACATGGTTTGGTTTTTCTTCATCACTTTTTCTCACACCAAAACCATCTGCACTAAACATAGTTTGGAACCAAAATAAAACCACACCAAACCAAATCCAACCCAACCCAAACCAAAACCAAAAACTAACACCGCACCAAACCGTTACCAAACGCAACCTAACTTTCTAATTTGTGATATGTTTAGGGCGTGTTTGGGAGGCTACTTTACTTCTCAAATTTTAGTTATACTTTGGTACCATTCACAATCAGAGGTTAGAAAGCGTGTTTGGTGCGCTTACTTTGCTTCCCTCACAACCAAAGCATGCTACCAAATCAAGCCCTGATTCCGAATAGAGCTGAGAGATAATTTTCCTTGTTTCGCACACTGTTCAAAGCACATATAGTCCAACCAAGACATCCTATGTTGCTTCTCTTGCTCTGATCATTTGCTTTCTCACGACCTAGGGCAAAACGCGTCCAACCCTTTTCATCCTAACCTTGTAATCGCGCCACCAAAGCTTGTGCTGGAAAACGCGATTCGTGAACCCAGCTTCAGAAAACGGTGGTGCTGGAAACCCTAGCTTCAGAAACGGCTTCCTAATAAAAATTTGGATAAGTTACACTAACCTCCCCTACGGTTTGAATAAATTTTACACAGGTGAAGCGTTTGAGAGTTTTTACAATGATCTTCTCTAATATATAGTAAATGTTAAAGTTTAATGTGAAAAGTTTACACACTAACCTTAAAATATTTTTATGCATATTTTAATCATTTTAATAAGTTAACATATATAAGGTTCATATTATCTTTTCACAGGGGAATCTCGTTTTGTCAATTTTTAATTTTTGATCCGGGGAATGTTGAGCTCATGGATAAAAATAAATAAATAAAATGTTTCACAATCTTTAAGAATAGGTAAGGGTTTTGTTTTTCCATGCAGATAAACTAAATTTTTTGGTCTTTATTTAACCAAACTGATTTTTTGTACAGTTTTATGATTTTCAATTTCAAAAAATAAAAAATTATTTTCAGAAATGCAAATCAAACCGACCCTAATATTTTTATGCATATTTTAATCATCTTAATAAGTTAATATATATAAGGTTCTTATTATTTTTTTCACAAGGGAATGTCGTTTTGTAAATTTTTAATTTTTGATGAGCTCATGAGTCATGGATGAAAAAAAAAAAGTTTCATAATCTCTTAGAACAGATGAGGTTTTTTTTTTCTATGCAAAGAGACTAATTTTTTTTGGTTTTTATTGATTTATATACTCATCATCATCCCCAAAAAAAAGGAAGGGGCAACCAAAAGAATTGGCAGAGGGGTTAATTCTCAACTGGAGTTATATCTGCCTAGTAGTGGTCCAAGTTCCCCAGAAAGTCAAGGGAATAAAATGACGAGTAATGAGGAATATTTATGAAGATAAAAGGTCAAGTACACCTCAAGAGCACTAATAAAGTAGGGAAGAATACAAAGCTCCGTTTGGATACCCTGTTTTCTGTTTTTGTTTTTTTACTGTTCATCAGATCCAAAAAAAAAAACACGTTTGGCAAACGCGTTTACTGTTCCAATTTTTTTCCCCAAGAAAACTGTTTTCTGTGAATAGTGTGTAAAAGTGGTGAAAACACCAAATACAACTTTTAGTTGTTTTTTAAGTTTTTTCACTGTTTAGGTGGTAAAAACAGTGAAAACACCAAATTCATAAAATACAATTTTCACCAAATAAAAGTGGTGAAAACACCTTCATCCAAACGTTTTTTTGTTTTTAGTTTTTTGCTGAAAAAAATAAAGACAAATACAAAAACAGTTTTTATATTTGAAGACAAAAAAAAATACAAAAAATAGGCTTTCCAAACGCACCTAAAGGGCCTGTTTGAGAATGGGTTTTAGGCCTTGGTTTTGGTTTTGGTTTCAAATTTGAAAATCAAAATCATGTTTGGTCCAAGTTGATTTTTAATTTAAGAGAAAAATCATTCAAAAACCATAAAAAACCAACCATTATTGTTGACTTTTTTTCTCCCCCCTCTCTCTCTCACGGCCTACCAAAGTTGACTCTCTCTCTCTCTATATATATATATGTGTTATTTCTCATTTTATTTATTTGTTCAAATTATATATATTATTTTGATTTTAATTATTTTTTTCATATTGATATATCCGAAATTTATATTAATTTTTAAAATTTATTTCTGCATTTTTTAAATTTATTTCTTTATTTTTTATAATATATATTTTTTGAATTTAATAAAAATTCATAGAAATTTAAATATTATTTTCTCGAATTTTATATATATATTTTCAAATTTTATATATTTTTCTTATTTTAAATATTACTTTCAAATTTTATATATTATTTTGGAATTTTATAATTTTATATGATTTTTGAATTATATATATTTTTTCGAATTTAATATATATTATTTGAATTTTATATATTATTTTCACATTTTAAAATATTTTTTTCAATTATATATATTTTTATGAATTAAAAAAATATATATTTAAATATTGTTTTCGGGAATTTTAGATATTATATTTTTTTTAATTATATATATATATATTCATTTTAATATTTTTTTTCCAATTATATATATATATTTTTCAAATTTATATATTTTTAATACATATTAGTATATATATATAATAATATTTGGACCAAGACCAATTCCTTACCAAGATCAGACAAGATCACCAAGACCAAACGTGACTTAAATTTACCTAAAACCACCCAAGACTAGACAAGATCACCAAAACCAAAATCACAAGACCAATACCAAAACCAAGTTCTCAAACGGGCCCAAAGGACAATAGGTCCTCTCCCTATGAAGAATGAAGTTGGTCCTCCCCATTTATTTGGTCTAATTAATTTAAAATATGTGACTAATATTAATTATGTTATATAGATGAGTATAACCCACTATTTTATAGGTTCTAATCAGATTTGATTTTTTTTTCACACTCTAATCTCTTTATCTTCCTTATTCAATTTAAACTATGTTCATAAATTTCAGATTTCTCACTTTCCCCCTTTTGTTCATCATTAGGACTTTATTTCAATCCTTTCTCTTTGGATTAAAAAAGAAGTTTATGACATTTTTCATGCCCTGATTTCACCCAAGCTTCTCAACCTCACCCACCGAACAACACCTTTTTCATTTTCTTCTATCTTCTGTTTTTTTACACACATATATATATATATATGTATGTATGTATTTAGATATACACATATTTGTGAATACAATCTCACTTCTTATTTATATTAGCTTAGAAAACTTATTTCCTTCGGTTTGAGTTTTGGGCTTCAATTTATTGTTAATGATGTATGAACATATATATATATATATATATATACTTGGGGCTTTGAAATTGATGCGCTATTTTCGTGAATAAAAAATATGGAGTTAATGATGATAACGGTGAAATTGATGCGTTATTCCCAAACCCGATTATTAAACGGGGCAAGGCGAGGCGGGGTAAGGTTAGGTGGGGAGCGGGGCGGGGTAATTTTTCACACTTAAAAAAAAATTATACAAATTAAGGTAATGTGTAATTTATACTTTAGATAGATTTTTATTATACAAGAAACAAAGTAAACCATGTAATTTTTAATATAATTGATATGAAATTAAGACTAAAAATATAAAAGGATAAGATGACTAATATTGAGTGAAATATAAAAAAATAAAGGAATTATTTTATATAAAGAATATATATTAATAATATTAAAAATATATCAATAAAAGAAATAGCGTAATTGAGACGGGTGAGGGGGAGCGAGACGACCCCTCCCCGTATCCGTTCCAATTACCCGAAAATTTTCTTTCACTTCATTTATTTAATCGGGTCACCAAACTCACTTAAATTGGAACGGTAAGTTTTTTTTTCCATCCCTATATGGGAATGAATAGGCGAATAGGCGAACCCGTTTCTTAGTTTACTCTTTGCCATCCCTATTCATGCGTTCAAATTTAAAGAAAAACATTCTGATTTTAATTTGGATGCGGTGCATAATCTTAGAAAACAAATTATTCAACACTTCGCTCCATTTCCTTCAAAATGGATGACGCCCCTGGTCGATCGGAACCGAATCGTGGCGCACTCAACGACGAGAAGCGTCTTAAATACGCCTTCGACGGCGGCTTCTTATCCGGCGCCGCTCCTCCCGACACTCCCACCACCGACGACGGAGACTCCGTAACCCTAAACACTTCCGATTCCGACTCGGATCAGTTGGCCGGTATGGCGGCGAGTCTCCGAGCCTTCTCCGAGTCCATGCTGAGAATCGAACTCGCCGAGATGGAGATGACCAAGGCCAGAGAGGCATTGCATCGCGATTTAGAGAAGCGGCGACACGAATCGGAAGCCGAGTTGAATCGGATGTTGTTGCAGACTCAGTTGCAGATCGCGTCGTTTCTTACTCGGCCTCGTAAGAGAAAGCGCTCTGACGAGGACGAAGAATCCTCTGCCTCACAAAGGTAATGTTCTCACATAAACTCGTGACTCGGCCGAGTTAGATTCTTTGAGTTGATCACTTTATATATATATATGTGTGTGTGTGTATATATGTGGATTGAGTAGTTCAATTTACTCATTGCAGGAAAGGAGCTATGTTGCTGAGTTTACTACAGTGCAACATGATCCAATAACTCCTATCGAGCATGTGAGTACTCTTTCTGAAGTTGTTGTTCTCTTTTTCATTTTCAAAAGAAAAAATCTGAAACTTAAATAATTTCGTGTTATGTACTTATGTTAATATATATATATATATATATATATATATATATATCTACATAAGAATCATATATACAATCTCTGGAATATGAAACTGCATACATGTGATAGATTTCTTCTTTGCCACTTGAGCTCTTGTGAAATTGAGTTGTCAAATTTAGTCACAAGGGACACTATGATTGAGAAGTGGAGCTTATAACACTAGGTAAATTATATATAATAGGTTCAGTGAAAGGCCTAGTGTGGAACTAGTCAAAAATGATTTTCCATTGCAAAACTTCTGACCTGAACGTGATTGAATTTTGATCCAAATTCGATTGATTAATGGATATGGATTATGATCCAATCTGAAAATTTGTTACCTTAGCAATTTGAATGTGAATTTTAGGTGATTCGATTCGATTAAAATTATGTGTATGTACGTTACGACAAGCACGACAAATCAGTAAGAACTCATGAGACACTACCAAAAAAGAAACACCCCATACAAATAATAAAAGATTTACGACGTTCATCTTTTTACGTCCTCGGTGGATCTAGCAAGTGTTTCAGGATGTGAAAAATAGAAGATTCCAATTTTCAACCCTCAAACCCTACTTCTATCTTTCTTGCAATTTTCAGTCTATATATATATATATTGATTTACGAGAGAGCACTAAATAGTCCCACAATTCAAACAAAACTGGTTAATATATATTCTCTTGCAGCCCAATATACATACGGACATCTAGGGTTTGGAGTGGATGAGAGATTGAGACACTGAATTTGGAGAGAGAGAGAGAGAGCTCGCACTTAGGTTTGAGGGCTGAAACTTGTAATCTCCTGGTTTTTGCATTGAATGTTTTGTAGGATCTCCACCGAGGACTTAGACACGACTTGTGTCGAATAATGTAAAGTTTTGTGTTCTTTGTGTGTGGCGTGCCTATTTTTGTCGTGATATGTGATTTCTTGTTGTTTCGGTTTAATTGTCGGAACAAAACTTCTATTAGGATCACTACAATTGAATCTTTAATGCCACGTTTGATGTAGGTTAATGGAGTGGAATGCAAATGAGAATGTAATGGAATGACAATTCTCATTGTATTGTTTGACTTGATATGTCTATAGTGATAGAATGGAATGATAGAAGGGGTCTTGGAAATTTAAGATTTGTGAATAAACTTATTCGAGAATGGAATGTGCATGGCATACGAGTAGTTATCGAACAGGTTTTCATTACAATGGAGACCGTTCCAACAATAGAACTTATACAAAACAAAGAAATAAATAGTATTGACATTTCATTTCATTTCATTCATGCGTACCAAATGCAATCTAAAAGGCTATCGAGTTCTATAATTAGATATTAATAGATCGCTCGGCAATAATTTTGAACTTGCATCTTTTTCCCTTTCTCCTTGTACTTGCTTGTAACAACTACCTGGGGTGCTTGAAGCTATTTATAGAGTGTGATATGATGAAGTAATCAATAGTGATATTGGAATGTTAAGATCCATTTATTGTCAAATGCGACTCATTTTTTATTTTTATTTTTTTTTACGTTTGGTTGATAGAAGTTTTGGGCACATGCTTTGGTGAGGACCAAGCTAACAGTTTCTTGGTGGTTTCAATATGCCCATGATTCACATGCAGGCACATTCTCATTGTTGATAATATGCAGTTCCTATAGTATTTCTTAATTATGAGATAGATATGACGAGATGTCTGGCAGAAGGCCTAGAGGCATTGTATGTCAAAACTGAAGTGCACATAAAGCCTTTGGCAATTTTTATGTGTCATGTATTACAATTGCAGGGGCTTTTTGGTCGAAATGTCCATTTCCATCTGAGTATTGCTACACTGCCAAGTTGGATTTCTGTGTGACGGTAGTTTCCAACAGGACTATTAGTCACTATGAGATAAGGATAATATCTCTCTTCTCTTAAGTGTTTATGTGAATGAGTGTCACATCAGTCGGTAACAACAACCGAACACTTCTGTCATTTTTCTTCCACTAATTGGAAGGAAAGATGATAATTTGATAAATGTGTTGATTGGTTTTTGTTACCAACTGATGTGACACTCATTCAGATAACACTGAAGAGGAAAATGAAGAACAAAGCCACGTAGTACCAATATTGCTGCAAACTGTTAGTTTTTCAGCTTATGAAGAGCAAAAGATGTTGATTTATGTTATCCCCTGAAAGACTTAACCACGACTAAGGAGTCACTGTCCACTAAAGATTAGTGATTTGGTGTTTGGGAGTAAGTTAGAGGATCCGATAAAGTGGCAAGGCGCTAGACATCGATTGTGGTAATTCGGAGAGCTAAACCAAGGATGATTTTGCCTCCAGAGTTGTGATCCCCTATCTTGCCATTTCTTGTATTTCGTTGTGACACCTAGCAACATTGAGTTTTGTCGGACAGTGAAAGTGATTGAGATGGAAATATGAAACAACTAATATTGGATTTGGTAAAGTCAGCAATTTGTCTGTATAAAGTGAACACTCGTTATCTGAAAATCACATTATTAAACTTTTCCACATAACTAACGGAGAAGAAGAAATGGGATTAAGGTCATGCATTGTCCAATAACTAGGAACGAGTAATTCTTGTGCAAACCTCTAAATGGGGGTTTATGGTGTCATTATGTTGCTGAGAAAGAGTGGAGAGTCCAGGATACTATCAGCAGTTAAAACCGCATGCATACAGAGGAAATGTTAAAATCAGGGTGGGGTTGTCAAAGTGGAGGGAGTTCAGGAGGAAGATGCTAAGAGAGTTAAACCATTTGCAAGTAGATTCAAGGAAGGATTCCCCTCTGAGTCACTCTAACCGAAGAGGATGGTTGACTGCTATGTGTAGAAAATACAGAGGCAAAAAAGAACAATGGAAGGTAAAATAGAGTTTTAAGTCAGTCCAGGATTTTGCTTGTCAGTCAATAAGGACATACATGCACAGGTTGCTGTCCTCATTATGATTGTGATGGTGTGTGTATTGTGTACATTCATGCATTGTCCAAGTGTTATTTGTGGAAATGAGTTGTGTGCTTGTATGTGGGACTAGTGTGAATTTTGTGTGCTTCGCATTCGGGTCTGTCATTCGTTTTGTGCAATATAGTATGTTTGAAAGTGTGGTGAATTAATTAGATAACAATGCTGTATATAAATGTTATTTCTGAAACATACACTCCTCCCAGTTTTGTCCTCGAGCTTCTCATGCCTCTCTTCTTCCGGGGGGGACTTGGTAATTGTGTGCATAGTTTTAAACCCAAGCATTGCATGCTTCCTTAAAAGAGTAAAGAGACTTTAGGCCACATGAGACAAGTATAATCCAAGGCTCAAAGCGTGTGAGAGGTCCTCAGTAGTCTAGGGCGTAATAAAAAAATTAAATTACTATAGAATCTTATTTATATTAAACGGTAAGGGTTGTCAAAGCCGTGCCTGAGTACGCCACAGATGCAAGTGTTGCACCTGTATGCGCCTAGCGACTGAGCTGGTGTCTATGATAACACTGTGAGAGCCCAGTGGTTCACCTGACATAGTAAACCAGTGGTGAGGGCAGGATTTCTAATCACTTGCACTTGATTTCGATACCTGCTTCCTTGTAATCTGTACCCAGGGTGGTTCTAGGTTAGTAGAATCTATAAGTTTATCCTCCTTTTTTCACATAGTACCTTGCTAGATGCTATCTCCATATCACTATTTTTCTTCTTCAGCTGATTTTTTTTTCCTTTCTTTTTGATTTTCTGAAAGTTCCAAACAACATTTCAATGCACAAGTGATTAGAACACTGCCATTTTCTCGTGAAAATATTTGATTTGATAATTAGGCGTTGCCGGAGTGACATTTAGGAATTGCAGCTGTGCGAGGACCACTAATTTTCTTTTGTGTATGTGTGAAGAACAGCATTCTTTTATATTTTCTGAAGTCTTGCTATAAATAACTAACAGTAACAGATGAAGAACACATTAATGTTTGTATCCCAACTAGAAATTTTATCATCTTTAATGCTCGATTAGAGCAATAAAGAGGTTTTACTTGCTCAACAACCTCCCACTTTCATCAAGAAGATCGATTTGACTATTGAGACACCAATTGAAATACATACTACATATGGTATTTCGTTAGATCCTAACAAATTGAAATGCTTGATCCATTTGGTAGTTCCTTAAATCTATTTGACCAAAAAATTAAATTTACTATTGTAATATACTCATGTATAAATTGTTAGTTCAACAAAAAAAAAAAAATTTAAAAATTCCAACACTTTAACTAGTCAATCTCCTTCTTTTTAGGACTGTAGTCACTGTACAATATAATTGTAAGGGTTTGTTTGTAATTTTGAAAACTGTTCTCTAGAATTTCGAAAATAGAAAACAGTTTCTAAGAGCAATAAAAATAAGTTATATGAAAACAGATATCAGAAAACTGAACTAAACAGACTTTTTGTATAGTTTTATGATTTTCAGTTTTCAAAAAATATAAAATATTTTTCATAAATATAAACCAAGCAGACTTAAGTTGGCACGAACTAAACCAGATTGGGTTCAGTTTTGTTTAGTTTATGGTTTCGGGTTGTTGGTTTATCATGATTTCACTACTCTTTCATGATTTGGTTTCGGTTAGGTTTAGATTTTAATTTTAAAACCTATTGAATCTGTTTGCTACTCTTTACTTTTCTATGCATCAAAACCCAAAAACCACCAAAATCACCACCTCCTCCATTACTTGCATCCAATTTATCTTGCTACAAGTAGGGGTGCACACGGTTCGGTTTCGAAGTCGAAATCGAACCGTTATTTTTTATTTTTTAAAAATGAAAACCGTAATCAAACCAAACCATTTTTTTCAGTTCGGTTTCGGTTTTTATCAAAAAAATTATATCAATAACATTTTCTATATATATTCAAGAAAATAATTTTTTCTGTTAAAATTTATAAATGACATTTTCAATAACATTTTCTAAATATTTTAAAATTTATGAATGAAAATTTTATTATTGTTATTATTTTTTTATAAAATCAAAAGATTTGATAAGAATGAACTAACAAATTTATTTTCATCTCTATTTATTTATTTATTTGTAATAATTATTCTTGTAGTTGTATCTGTCTAATTCATAAATGGTGGGTCAAACCATGCACAATCTTTACTTCTGAAAGGTCTCTGTATATGTTGGAAATTTACTCTTTTTCCCCTTTACACTTGATTTCGGTTTTAATTCTTGCTACATCAATTTATTTTATGGAGTTGTAAAATTTGGAAAAAGGTAATTTAATTTATCAGTATTAGGTTTATTTTTCATACCTTCTCAAAGTCTCACAAGTTATCTGATATAATCATATTGATAATACATATATAATATAATATATTATAAAACCGGTTCGGTTCAGTAATTGGAAAGTAAAAACCGAAACCAAACTAAAAATTTCAGTTTTTGAATTTTAAAAATCGTAACTGAATCGAATTATCAGTATCGTTCGGTTTTGTTTACAACACTAGCTACAAGGAAGCTTCGTTTTACCACCTTTTCTGAATGGCTTAATATGGTCCATACCCACCACATGATCATAGTTTTGTCTTCATTATTATCTCTTGAACAAACTTCACCAACGCCACATAAAAGAATCTAACCCTTTATCATCAATAATCCAACCCATTTTGCTCCCTACTACTACCAAGTGCCAACCCAGTCCGCTTTCTTTTCTACACCATACTACCACTTCCATCAACCTACCTCACTGGTTCTACACACATTTTGGATGACTTGGGTCTCTGTCAATTAAAAGGGCTCTCTAGGAAAGTATAAGGACTCTCTAGGATTGTTATCTAAAAAATAAATTCCCGCCATTCAGGAAAATGAAAAAAAAAAATTTGTTTTCAGATTATGGAAGTTGTTTAAAAATGTTTATTGTTCATAGGAATTTTTACTAACACTTCTCAAAACTTGGCAAACAATGCCCGTTTGGTTTGTGTTTTTGTTGTGGAGTGCTGTGAGTTTAAATTGAAAGCACGTTTGGTATTCATGTTCTTTGTTTCGGTCACTTATTTTTTCTGCTACAGTGTTATTATTGTGAATAGTGAAAAAATAATAATATCATTTTGGTACTTCCTAAAAATGACACTGTTTGCTTTATGTTTTTCTACTTTACAAAACAAAATATTGGTGCCAAACACGTTTTTGTTGTGAAAAATGAGAAAAAAAAGGGTAAATTACACTTTCACCCCCTGTTGATTGGACAAATGCCAACTTCCTCCCTCTAGTTTGGACAATTACACTTTCACCCCCTCTAAGTCTTTTTCGGCAACTGAAAACATGAAATTACCTAAATACCCGTTATATTATATATCAATATTTATTAAAAAAATTATGATTTTTACAATTACAGTTTTGACCTTTACTAACCCTAACTTAACCCACTCCAAACTCTAGTCAACCTAACCTAATATGAGTGTTGAACACCCACTTCATCACTTACAACACCACACAACATAGAGAGAGAGGGAGAGAGAGAGACTCATGTTCGTATGAGTCTTGAACCCAACCCAATCTCTATTTCCTCTCAATTTCACGGCCAAATCTTCACCATCATCCTGAAGCCTCACCTGCAACAATGGAGGACGTCGAAACTTGGAAATGGAGGAGGACGGCTATGGAGGAGGAAGAAATTGGTTTGCATATATGGGTATGGGTATGGGTATATATTAATACAAGGGCAATTTTGTCCACAAAATTAAGGGCTAAAATAGTATTTTCAGTAGCTAGAGCAATCAAGCCTAACCCAGCATTGTATCTCCAACCCATCATCCACTACACGAAACTGAAACAATCTTATGAAATATTTCTATAAAATCTTCATCTGCTTCCCAAACACAAACGATTTAATACTTGTTTGCCTCTATGAACAACCGAGCAAAATGATTCTAACGCTTGGCAATCTTTGAATTTTTCATTTGGACTTATGTATATACATATATATATATATATATATATATATACACACATGCATATATGGGTGTGAGTATAGGTATATATTAATACAAGGGCAATTTTGTCCACAAAATTAAGGGCTAAAATAGTATTTTCAGTAGCTAAAGGGTAGTGTAGTCATTTCACCCATCAAATTAGCTTTGACCGGTGTTGACTATGCCTGAAGGCCGGTGGAGGGGGGAAAGTGTTACGAAAAACTAAACTGGAGGGGGTGAAAGTGTAATTGTCCAAACTAGAGGGAGGAAGTTGGCATTTGTCCAATCAACAGGGGGTGAAAGTGTAATTTATCCAAAAAAAAAACAACAAAAAATAAAAATGTGAACCAAACATGCCCTAAAGATTCTTAATTAGGTTTTCTGATTTTCATCTATAATAAAGCATAAATCGGATTGTCTTTCATTTCTTCAAAATAAAGGATAATAATTTACATGTCATGTACATTATACGTTGCAAATTGCCGTTGTTCTGCTCACATCTAAAAGGGTTAAGAACAGAAAACACCCCTGTAGTATAAATACGGTGCGAATAATACCCTATACTTTCAAAATGTGTGTATTGACACCAGTACTTTTGGAAAACGTGCGAATATCCCCCTGCAAGTTTCAAAAACGTGGGAATACCCCCTTCTTTGACTTTTATACTTTCTTAAATACCCATTTTATCCTTTCTCTTAAAATTCAAATTCGAAATATATATATATAAATTTCGAAAATATATATAAAATTCGGGAAAAATATTAAATTCGAAAAAAATATATTAAATTTCGAAAATAAAATATAGAATTCGAAAATATATATAAAATTCGGGAAAAATATTAAATTCGAAAATTTTTTATTAAATTTCGAAAATAAAATATAGAATTCGAAAACATATATAAATTTCGTAAAAATATATATAAAATTCGGGGAAAATATTAAATTCGAAAAAAATATATTAAATTTCGAAAATAAAATATAGAATTCGAAAACATATATAAATTTCAAGAAAAAAATATAAAATTCGAAAAAAAAATATAAAATTTTGAAAATAAAATATAGAATTCGAAAACATATATAAAATTCGGGAAAAAAATATAAAATTCAAAATATATATATATATAATTCGTAAAAAAATAATTAAATTTCAAAAAATATATATAAATATTGATAAATAAATATTAAATTTCAAAAAATATATATATATAATTTAAAAATATATATAAAATTTGAAACAAATATAAAATTCAAATAGTTGTGCAAATAGAAGTATAAAAAACACAAGTGACCAAAGTACAATACACCAAAACAAAATTTAAAGTCAAAGAAAATAGAAAATAGAAGTATATTTTCCCCGAATTTTATATATTTATTTCTGAAATTTTTATATGTTTTCGAATTCTATATTTTATTTTCGAAATTTAATATATTTTTTTCGAATTTAATATTTTCCCCGAATTTTATATTTTATTTTCGAAATTTAATATATATTTTTTCGAATTTAATATTTTTCCTGAATTTTATATTATTTTTTTCCGAAATTTATATATGTTTTTGAATTCTATATTTTATTTTCGAAATTTAATATATTTTTTTCTAATTTAATATTTTTCCCGAATTTTATATATGTTTTTCAAAATTTATAAATATTTTTTGAATTTTTATATGTTTTTTCCAATTTTATATAATTTTTTGAATTTTATATATTTCGTTTCAAAATTTATATTTTTGAATTATATATATATTGTTTCAAATTTTATATTTTTTTCGTATTTTATATATATATTTTTATAATTTTATATATATGTTTTTGAATTTTATATATGTTTTTGAATTTTATATATATATTTTAAATTTTATATGTTTTTTTTGAAATTTATATACTATTAGCATATATGTCATTTTACACAAAATAAGGTCAATTCGCACATATTTAAAAGATTTGAGATAAATTCGAACCATAGAGAATTATACACACTATATTATATTAAAAGGTATTAAAGGATCGCGACCTCATCTAAAATGCAAACAGACAAACTATATAAGAGCATGTGTTACTTGGTGTTTATCCTTAGGTTATCAAACTAACCAACTTTTCCAACAGAAAAAAGAAGAAAAAAATTCAGAAACACTGAGGCCTGGTTTATATTTTTGAGAATAATTTTTTATTTTTTGAAAACTGAAAATCAGAAAATTATAAAAAAATCTGTTTGGTTCAATTTTCTAAAAATTCAATTACAAAAATGATTATTTTCAGAGAACTCAATTTTATTATTTTCAAAAAATTATTATTTGTTATCAGAATTCTCAAAAATACTTTTACAAACCAAGCTGGCCTGTATTTTTTCAAGGATGATATTAATTGGACCTAAAACTCTAGCCAACAAGCCTAACAACAATGCTATTTGGACCTAAAAAGCTTCTAATTAAGAAGCCTAACTGTCCACTGAAAAATTAGGGGAACAGAATTCTATTTCTGGATGTACTGGAGGGTACCCAGAGGTCTATGAATCATATTCATTTTCCATAGGTTATTAACCTAACAATAAAAAATGGAATTGTTTCTAGATGAGACAAATAACAAAAATAAAAAAAAGTACAATTTTCAAATAGTTAGAAAGCTACTTTCCTATTTAATAATTTAGTAATTTACATGATGTAAGCAAAAGAACTACCAGAATACTCTGTTTTGCGGAAAGAAATTGAAAAAAAAAAACAGTTAAAAATTACAAATAATTAACTCCTTAATGAACAGACTAATTATATGGTAGTCGTTGCTAATACACCTTCTTAGTAAAGAGGCTGCGGAGACTAAACAAATTGCCACCACGTCCAACGTCGCCGGAGCCACCACCTCCGCCGATATGTCCTCCAGTTCCGCCGCCACCGGAAGCCGCAACCCCAACGGCACTGTTCCCATGACTTCTACAACTCAAATGGTGCCGATACCCTATACAAGTTGGAACATTCAAATTCAGAACTCTAGCTTTCGGCCCACCATCACCGCCGGCGTCGCCGCTCACGGCGGCGGCGGTAACTTTGTTCCGGCGAGTTTCGGTTAGTTCTTTTCTGACACCCTTTTCGGCAT
Organism: Cornus suecica; assembly: GCA_963922005.1. NCBI lineage: Eukaryota > Viridiplantae > Streptophyta > Magnoliopsida > Cornales > Cornaceae > Cornus > Cornus suecica. The sequence continues at coordinate 81,162,742 of OY998241.1, forward strand.
TTCGGATCACGGGCTCGGAGCTCCGCCCACCCGAGACTGATCCTCCTCGCCGGACCTGCCAAACTGGGCTACTCCGGCCCAAGTGGACCCCACCTCGACTCGGGCTACTCGGCCACTTCCTCGACTTCGACTCGCCCGCCGAGTTACTCCGGGAACACGGCGCACTACTCACCTTCCGAGTCGCCGCCGATCCGGCCGCCATTCTCGGTCGATTCGCGCCGTTACCGGCGGATCTACTCCGCGAGAAAGGCCATATATTGATATTCAGCTCCGCCGAGCTCGTTCCCTTCCCGCCACCGCCACTCTTCCTCTCTTTCTTCTTCTCTTTACTCTTATCTTCATTCTCATCTTTCCTATCGCTCTTCCTGAATATGTCCCTCCACCGCCTCGAAGCAGTGGCTGACGACTCCGGCGGCGCAGCTGACAGCTCCGGACCCGACCCGATTCCAATTTGGATTGGTGGGTTTGAGGAATTGGGGGTTGTTGTTGGTTGATTGTTGGGTGGTGGGTCAGGTGGGTCGTCAGGGTTGTGGCAGTGGAGGAGGTGGAGGGGGAGGAGGACGCCGTCGACGAAGAGCTCGTCGGCGGAGAGGAGATCGGGTTGAGGGAAAGAAGGGTTTCGGAGCATCCAGAACTCAAATTCGGGCGAATTGGAATCGCTGCTTATTCTACCACTGCTAGAGGGTGTGAGTGTTTGGGGGCTTTTGGGGTCTGGTTGTTCCAATTTTGCAGTCTCCATTGGAGAGAGAGAGAGAGAGAGAGAGAGAGAGATGAAAATTGTGAGAGGTTTCAGTTGGTTTGGTTGCAAGGAGTTTGCTGAGCAAAGAGCAGGTGACTCTGACCCTACACATGTAATAAACAAATGAGAGAATTTGAGCAGTTAAAATATACAGAGATAATGAGGTGGGTTGGGTTTGGGATTGGGTTGGGTGCATGATGGTGAGATATAGATAGAGATGGGGAAATGAGATAAGTAACACAACACAAATATCTTTGGGTTGATCATAATCACTTTGTTTAGAATAAAAAAGTTTCGTATTAGATTATGTTAAATTTAATTAAATATATTAAAATAAATAGGTTAAACGAATTACATGAATCGATATGGTAATTTATTTAGTAAATGAGCTAGGTTAGAGTTGAATATATTTAATTTGTATATTAATTAAGTATTTTTTGACACGAACATGACCCAATGGGATCCCTAAATATAAAGATACGGAGATAAAAACTAGCAACATTGTATTTTATCTTGTGATTCTTATCATTTTTACCATGGTTAAATTAAAAGAGTGCTGTGACTTTTTGCAGCCTCTCAATTTAAGTGTTCTTTGGGGGGGGGGAAAAGATTAACATGATGAGTATGCCATGTTTGGTCGCACGGCTTTTACGTTTGAATTAGAGCTAAGATAAAATTGTAATTTAATGATATTTGAATTTCAGCATTTCTATTCCAAATGGTTGAGAATTCCATATCTAATTTGTAATAAGAGGTGAGGAGAAATATTCTCTCTCTCTCAACAAGTTTCAGTGAACAATTTGATGATATCTATCCAATTATTTGATCGATTCTTGTTCTATAGTTCAGTGGTACGATCGATCTAATGGGATAGATTTGGACCGCCTGATTGTTCAGAGAAACTTGTCTACTGAGAAAATTAATGGAGCGTTGATTGCATACTTTTTCTCTATACTCTCTCTAAAAAAAATCCTTCTCTTCATAGTAAATTTGCATATGTATGTGTTGTATGTATGAGTTCTTGATGGATAGAGATGTGTTTTTCCTTGCATAGTTAAAGTGAGTGAGGTTTAAATTTTGAAAAGTTTAATATTAACACAACTTTATTAAATTTAAATGATTTAATTTGTTGATTTGGAATGATAGGGACTTAAATAAAATTCAAATTTAAATTATTTTGTAACATCTAAATAGTGAATTTGCAATCGAGGTTTTCAATTTGAATTCCAAAATCCCAATACAATTCATTGTATTAAGAGATAATAAACTATAAAATTTATATAATTAATAAGCATTAATCATATATATAGGAGTCCAAATCGTATGGTTTTTGCTATAGAACACATCAGAAATATATTTATATATAGGAGATAATCAGTCGTAGTCGTGATGGCGCATTCGAACTACATCAGTGGTAGATGTGAGTATTGAAGAAGGTGCTATATATATAACAATATTACAATTTTTAAAAAAAACATTACACATCTTCTGTGAGACATCGGTCAAGTTTTCGATGAACATCTCAATGAAAAAAATTTAATGGATGTATTGCATTGTGAGGACACTATTATAGTGTGGTAAAAGGTCAATCTTTATGAGAGAAATGTCATGTGTGAGTGATGTCTTATCATGTGGGGTTTGAAACTTCATGGTGCTCACATTCATGGCGCCTCTCCATTAGATAAAATTACGTGGGCGTTGACATCCATGGATGTCATCCACTACTCTCTCTCTTTCTATATGTATAATTATATATATATATATATATATATATATATATATATATATATATGATCCACCAATCTTTTGATGTTTGATAAACAACTTATTTTTGGATCCATTATTAAAATCACTTCAATTTTATTGGTGGAAAAGTATTATATTATATTATGTTCATAAAAGTCCGATTATGCTACTGCAACTGGATGGAGGGACCAAATAAACATGAAGAAAAAAAGTAAGCTAATTTTAAATGCTTGGAATTATTCATCTTCTACAAGTTAAAATTTCACTCACATCAAAAACATATATTTATTCAGGCTCAAGTGATCATATTTATACATTTTTGTGCTCTTGGATCATGCCCTAAGTTCATGGGGTCATGATCCACTCTCTTAATAACTACCCACTCCCCTAATAACTATCCACTCCCTTTAGGTAGTGGGTTGTTGCTCACTTTTTAAGGGAATGGCCTGATGTTGATGGTCTCACTTATACTTGGTGGGCTCAATATATGGGTTATTCAATATTTACATTTTACATGGGCTCGACATTTCTTGGGCCTAATGCATGGGTCTGGGCCTATAATTTTCACACTTTACACTAGCCCCATTCGGGTCTGGTATACGGTTCGTGGGCCTGGCCCGAATTCAATTGAATTGATTGATGACAGCCGTTTTTGATGACGTCAGCGTCATTATGGTGGAAAGACGTGTCATTTCAAATTTGATGATGGCAGCCGTCGATTCGTTGTATTCGAGGCATATAGGGAATCGACGTACCTCTTCAGCCTTAATGATGTCGGTTGGCATGCTGTGTGTATATAAACCCTTGTGTGGTTTCATTTTCACTCCTATCATTTTCAAGTCTTGTAAGCAATCTTTAGTAGTGTCCAAACTTTGATCGCCGATTGTGCCTTGGTTGTCGGAGGTTCTTCTTTCTTCTCGTCGGTTCTCTGTGTAAGTTGTCATCTTCATCATGTCTGATAGTAGTGCCACAAAATCTACCGAGGAGGCAACTTATCAAGAATATGGGGGATCTGTGGTTCCCAACCCCCCTTCTGCAAATCCATCTTCTTCATCCTCCCTTCCTCCTCTATCCTTACCTCATTGTCCGGACCTGCCTGGCTTGGGAGCAACTGCTTCGGAGATAGATAACCAGGCAGATGTTGCTGATACTGTTCGGATTGGGACTCCTGTCATATCCAACACGATTGGGGCCGATGTCCCTGGGGGTGCTCCCGCTGGATCCTCTATTGAATCAGCCCCTTTCGCGGCAGAGCCACTTGAAGCGCATAAAAGAAAATCTGTGAACCTTAAAAGTCTGAGGAGGGACTGTATGATCCCAAAAGAGGTAATCTTGAAGGAGTATGATCCTTCTCTTGACTTCAGATTGGGCGATGGAGTGGGTCCGGACGAGGTGTTGTTGTCAGCCCTCCAGATAAAGATGCTTCGATTTCCTCTTCATCCTCTTTTTCATTTTATCTTCTTCACCCTAGGAATAGCCCCTTTGCAAGTCAACCCAAACTTCTTCAGGATAATTTCCATGTTAATCCTGATTAACAGAGAGAAAAAGCTATCTTTGGGTCTGGCAGATCTTCTGCTTAGCTATAAGATTGTGGGCCTGAAAGATTGTGAGGGGAGGTACAACTTCTATCCATTCAAGGGTCGGGCTATCTGCCAAGGGACTGAGAAAATAGAGAAGTATTGGAAGGAGAAGATGGTTTTGGTAAAGGGGGCTTGGTTCTACCCCTATTCTAGGAGATGGCCTATCCCCTGTGTTTTCAAGCATCTAACCCTTCTTCCTTTTTCATTTATTCATAAGGAATCTTGCCTGTGTTCCGGATGCGACCAGCTCAGGGCGGATTTTGTTTACAAGTCTTTAGGTTATAGGGATACAGATATAGTGGCTCAGGATGTAGAAGCCCGTATTTCTTTATTAAAGTCCAAGGTCTGGTCGGCCCGTATGTCATGCGCTGACCTGCTTACTCCTGCTAATTTGCAGGGTATATCCAGGTTAGGAGCCAAGTACAAGATCATGATGGATCCGATCAGGCCAGTGATTGAAGACGACGATGACGATATGGAGGAACTGGCTGTACCCTCATCTGGTCAAGGACAGATGCCTCTGGATCCTGATCCTCAGGCTGTGACCGTCGCCTTGATGGGTGATGCTTCTGGGTCTGCACTTGTGCAGACCACTATTCCTGAAATGCTCCATACTTCCTCTGTCCGACCCAGATCGGAGGGTGAAGAGAGATCCAGTAAAAAGAGGAAGCGTAAGGGTAAGGAGAAGAGTTCTACTTCTTCTGACCAGTCTACCTCCAGCCTTACTTCCATGGACGCCAGAGGAGCTCGAGGCACATAGGGATGCTGACCCTGACCGCATTGTGCGTAAAACTCCAGGGTTGTTACTGGGGGTACGTTTTTCTTTGTTTTATCTCATGTCATATTCCTACTTTTGTATATACTACTGACCCATTTTGCCTTGCATTTTCTTAGGCTATTTTCAGCGTCAATGCGTTATGCCTTGCCCACGAGGAGGGTGTGAAGGAGCTTGAACGTCTGAAAGCCGACCTAGCTGAGAAGGATGATCAGGAGAGAGAGCTGAGAGCTCAGCTAGGAGACCTCCCGTCCAGGGTTGTTCAGTTGGAGGAAGAGCTGGCTCAAGTAAAAGAGCAAAATGCCAAGCTATCCGGTGAGAATGAGAAGCTGGCATCTGACCATGAGACTCTTCAACACAAATTCGGCATCTCTCAGTCAGCCCTGGAGATGTGTAAGAAATGAGGGCTTGACATGCACCAGCACTACTCCTAGATGAATAGGATTGTAGCTGGTGAATTCTGGAGGAAGGGCTTTATCGTTGGGGAGAAGGATCCAGCAAGGAGAAAAATCAAAGATCCTGATGCTATGGATAAGGTGTTAGGAGTACAGAGGCCATATTCCAGCCCCGAGCCTAGCCATGCTCAGAATCTTTTCACAGAATTCCTCAAGGGATATCTTCCTGCTGACCCTCTAGATCCCTCTATAGAATTCTTCCCTCCGACCACTCATGTAGATTCCTTAGGAAAGGATTTTAGTGGTTCAGGCCCTGCTTAGGCTATTCCATATTCCTTTTGTAGTGCTGCATTTTGTAACATGCCTCTTGGGCAATTTTTGTAATACAAAGCAGTAATTTTTGTTTATTAATGGAATATGTACTTTTCTGTCATCATTACTTCCCTTATTTTTAAGCTTATTCCTCTGAAAGAGTGAGTCAGGCCATGAGCCTCTGTCATCTCATTACTTGGGAATTATTTTTAAACTTATTCCTCTGAAAGAGTGAGTCGGGCTTATGAGCGTATGCCATCTCACTACTTAGGAATTACTTTTAAACTTATTCCTCTGAAAGAGTGAGTCAGGCTTATGAGCCTCTGCCATCTCACTACTTAGGAATTATTTTTTAGGCTTATTCCTCTGAAAGAGTGAGTCAGGCTTATGAGCCTCTGCCATCTCACTACTTAGGAATTATTTTTAAACTTCTGGCTGTTTGTTTGTAAGAAGGATGACCATCTTTTATTATAACCGTGAAATTACAAAGATAACAACGTCTAACTGAGTCAGGATAACAAACATGGAAATTTTAAAGATATCTATAAAGCTAGGCTCAGATGCCTCTGTTTAATTATTCTGAGAACGAAACAAATATCAAGGATAGTACCTCTTTAGTCGTGAGGCATTCTGTGAATTGGGTTCCATATTGCCGTCATTATTCCTGAGGCGGTAAGCCCCTCGTCCGATGACCTCCGTGACTGTGTATGGTCCTTCCCAATTTTCCCGGAGCTTTCCGATTAACCCGATCTTCTTTCGTAATACCATATCGCCCACCTGGAATTCTCGTCTTTTGACCTTTTTGTTGAAGGTGTTCCTAACCCTTTGATGGTAGGCTGCTAGCCTGATGGCAGCTTGTTCTCGTTTTTCTTCGAGCAGATCGAGTCCATCAACCAGCTGTTGGTCGTTCAGTTCTTCCAGATACAACTCTGTTCTGGCTGTCGGCACTACTTGCTCTGTTGGAATGACTGCTTCTGTCCCATACGCCATTGAAAATGGTGTTTCTCCTGTAGGGACTCTTGATGTTGTTCTGTAAGACCATAGTACCTCCGGAAGCTTGTCAGGCCACACTCCCTTATGCTCTTCTAGCTTTTTCTTCAGGGTATTCAATATGGTTCTGTTGGATCTTTCGGCCTGGCCGTTTCCTTGAGGGTATGCGACCGATGATGTTCTCAACTGGATCCCATGTTCGTTACAGAATTGTCTGGTCCACTGATTATCCAGATTTAATTCGTTGTCTATCACTATCGCCCTCGGCACTCCGAATCTGCAGATGATATTGGTCCATATGAATTTGATCACGTGCCTGTGCGTGATGCTGGAATAGGCTTCTGCTTCGACCCACTTTGTGAAATAATCAGTTGCTATCAGTGCTTGATTTACTGATCTGAGAGCCATGGGAAGTGGTCCAACTGCATCAATCCCCCATTGCGCAAATGGGTGCGGGTTGAATATGGGGTTAAGCAGTTCTGGTGGCGGATGGATGAAATCTCCGTGGAATTGACACTTTCTGCACCTTCTGACAAAGGCTTCGGTGTCATGAGAAAGATAAGGCCAAAAATATCCTTGGCTCAGTACTTTATGGGCCAAAGCTCGTCCCCCTGAGTGATTTCCGCATGACCCTTCATGAATTTCCTTCATTATGGCTGATGCCTCTCAAGGTGTGAGGCATCGAAGGTAGGGTCCCCCAAAAGATCTTCTATATAGCTGGCCGTGCAGCAAGGCATATCTGGCCGATTTCATGCGAATTTTCCGAGCCTCTGCTTTATCCTCTGGGAGTGTACCATTCCTGAGATACTCTGCTATGGGGTCCATCCAGCTCGGCTCCCAAGGTATTGCGCATACCATATCTGACTGATGGATGCTTGGAACATCAAGATAGTCGATCCGGGCGATTCTGGTCAGGTCTTGATCATTGATTGAAGCCATGTTGGCCAATCGATCTGCATTTTCATTTTCCTCCCTGGGGACCTAGCTGAGGGAATACTGCTCCAGTCTGTTTAGCTCCATCTGAGCCAACTTCTTATAGGGCTGCAGCTTTTCTCCTGCGTTGTACTTGTTTTGAACTTGTTTTACCACCAGCTGTGAGTCACTGAAAATACGAAGTTTTTTAATACAGAGGCTCTGAGCTAGTCGTAGCCCAGCTAGGAGCGCCTCGTACTCAGCTTCGTTATTGCTGGCGGGAAACTCCAGGCGCACTGATTGCTGGATTCGAGTTCCATCTGGTGTTATAATTTCGAGCCCGATTCCCGAACCAGCTGAACCAACTGATCCGTCTACGTAGAGCGTCCACTCGGGTTCATCTAGATCTTGGAGGAATGCCTCTGGCTCTACCTCTAGGAGAAAATCAGCTAAGGCCTGACCTTTGATAGCTGTGCGGGGCACATACGTGATGTCGAATGTCCCGAGTTCCAACGCCCATCTGGTTATTCTTCCCGTCAGATCGGGTTTGGACATGATGGCTCTTATCGGAATGGTGGTTGGTACCACGATTGGATGAGTCTCAAAATAGTGCCTCAGTCGCCTCTTTGCGTTGATTAAAGAGAGAACAGCTCGCTCCGCTATGGTGTATCTGGTCTCCGCATTGGATAGGGACTTGCTGCTGAAGAAGACTGGTTTCTGGCACTTTTTATCATCTTTTACAAGTGCTGCGCTGGTCGAGGTTGCTGATATGGCAAGGTACAAATGCAAGGGTTCTCCTGGATTTGGTGAGACGAGGATCGGTGGATTTTGGAGATACTGCTTTAATTTCGGGAGGGCCTCTGCCTGTTCCGGCCCCCATATGTTTCCTTTTCCGCCTTTAATTGCAGTGAAAAATGGTCTGCATCGGTCTGTCAGTCGGGACACGAACCTACTCAGTGCGGCTACCCTCCCTGTCAGGATCTGGACCTCCTTTTGCGTCTTCGGCTCTTCGCTGCTTATCAGAGCTTTGACTTGCGATGGGCTGGCTTCGATTCCTGTTCGGTTGACTATATGTCCGAGGAACTGTCCGGATGAGACTCCGAAAGAGCACTTGGCTGGATTGAGCTTCATCCTGTACCTGCGGAGTGCCTCGAACACCTCTTCCAAGTGCTTTAGGTGGTCGCCTTTTCTTCTGCTTTTCACCACCGTGTCATCTATGTAGGCTTCAACCGTTTTGCCCATCTGATTTTTGAATATCTTTCTGACAAGCTTTTGATAGGTGGCACCTGCATTTTTAAGTCCGAAAGGCATAACTCGGTAGCAGTACGTACCTTCTTCGGTAATAAAGGTTGTTTTCTCCTCATCCGTCTGACTTATTGGGATCTGATTGTAGCCGGAGTACGCATCAAGAAAAGAGAGTCTGTCATACCCCGAAGTGGCATCTACCATCTGATCAATCTTTGGTAGGGGAAAGCAATCCTTCGGGCAAGCTTTGTTTAAGTTGGTGAAGTCCACGCAGACTCTCCATTTCCCGTTTTTCTTCCTGACTACCACCACATTTGACAACCATGATGGGTACTTCACTTCCCTTATGAATCCGGCTTCTAGCAGCTTTTCCACCTCTTCAGATATGATCTGGTTTCTTTCTATCCCGAACCTCCTCTTCTTCTGCCTTACCGGTCTGACATTTGGATCAACATTCAGGTTATGCTGAGCAACCAAAGGATCAATGCCCGGCATGTCGAGATGAGACCAGGCGAACACGTCTGAATTTAGCTGGAGAAAATGAATCAGCCTGTCCTTTTCCTCTTTCTGGAGATGTGAGCCGATGAATGTGACTCTGGTGTGATCCGTCAAACTAACTTTCACTTCTTCTAGGGGTTCCGTCGTTGCCTGATCCTCCTGACCCTCTGAGGAAGGGTCTGACTGTAATTGCTATTTTTCGTTGTACAGGGACTCTTCTCGCGCCACCAACACTTGTTTATTTTTCTGGTTCAGGTCCTTCATGGATATCGAGTAGCATTCCTTCGCTGCTACTTGGTCTCCAGGAATATCTGTCACGTCCACCCATTTGGGTCCAGACACCGCATGACCTGATGGAGTGTCGAAGGAACCCCTTGCATCCGATGGATCAACCCTCGTCCCATCAGCAGATTGTAAGACGGTTTGACGTCTACCACAACGAAAACTTCTTTCAAGGTTCGGCGTGCCGCTGATACTGGCAAGTTGACTATGCCTATCGGCTCGACGCGTCGTCCGTCAAAGCCGGCCAGAGGAATCCGAGCCGGGTGAAGCTGTGACACGTCAATTCCGATTTTGTCGAAGGCCCATTTTGTCATGATATTGGTATTGCTTCCTGGGTCAACCATTACGCGTTTGATCAGACAATTAGCTACCAGAAGAGTGATTACCAGAGGATCTTCGTGTGGCGTCTGAATATTCTGCATATCGGCCTTTGAGAACACTATTGTTGACTCTCCTCGAGGAAGGGTTGTTTGGCAAACTTGGCCGACTCGCCTGAGTTTGTGTACTTTTCTAAGCTTGGACCTTCTGCTTCCTTCGTCCTCCAACGCCTCTTCACCTCCTTGGATCATGTGGATAACTCTCACCGGTTGTCCTAATGTAGTGTTGTTTGGCTGTGTCCTGTGTGGTTTTTCTGGTCTCGCCTGATCCTTCATTACATAATCTGCAAGCTCCCCTTTGGCGATCATTGTTTCTACCTGTCTTCAGAGATTTCTGCAGTCGTTTGTATGATGACCATACTCACTGTGGAAGGCACAGTGCTTGGTCATGTCCCTCAGCTCCATCGGTTGTCTGATCGGTGGAGGTGGTCTGAAAATTCCTTTGTGTTTTATTTTCTTGGAAGAGATTTCCAAGGCTGGTTTTGAGCGGAGTGGTTCTTTCTTCCGTCCGTTGACGCTTGTCTAAATTCCTGGATGATGAGGTTTGCCGAGTGGGATCGGGTCGTGGAGGCCGCTGATCCTTCATCCTTTCTTTGGATTTTGCCTCCACCGTTACCAGGGAGGCTCTTCTGTGTCTGACTGACTTCTCCTCTTCTATTCTGAGATACCCTTGTGCTCTGGAGTTGAGCTCACCGATGTTGACAGGGGGTCGTTTCACCAGTGAAGAGTGGAATTTCGTGCCTGGGATGACCGCCATACGAAATGCTTCTACCGCTGACAACTGATCGCAGTCGTCGATAGAAGACATTTCGACGTTGAATCTGGTTAAGAAGCTCTTGAGGCTCTCACCTTTTTCCTGGGTCATGGTGAAAAGGCTTGATATCGTTTTCCTCTGCCTCCGGTTGCTGAAGTATTGACCGATAAAGCGTCTGCAGAGGTCATTCCAACTGCTGATGGATCCAGGAGTCTGCTTCCTGAACCACAAAAGTGGTGCTTCCGTCAGACTGGTTGAAAAGACTTTTGCACAAAAGTGCCTGGTTTCTTCCATAGACAGTCATTTTGGTCTGCACTTGGTAGATGTGATCAAGCGGGTCTTTTGTACCATCATATAGCGTAAAAGTTGGCAGTACAAACTTCTTCGGGAATTCTGCTGCTTCAATTTCTTCTGTGAATGGAGACTGAGTCATATCCGTTGTCGCGTGGATTGCCAGATCGTCTGGGGTCTGCAACTTCAAATCTTTCATTACTTCTCTCTGGATTTTTGCAGCCATTTCGTGCAGGTCGTTCTGGGTCGGGGCCTGCATCCTTGGCGTTCCCCCTGTTATGGGGTGAGATGATTCTTCTTCTTCCCTTGGAACTTTATCTCCTCGGGCAGCGGATACATCCTGCTCGTGATGAGAGTTGAAGGGCTCTGGCTCTGGCTCATTTGTGCGCTCTGCTGGATCGGAATTTTGGAGAGGAAAGGAGCCCTGAATCACCCGATGGAGCAATTCGGCATTCTGTTGCTCGAGGGCCGCATTTCTTTCTTCCACAGCCTCCAACCTCCTCATGACTTCTTCGAATCTGACTTCATTGTTTGTTGACCGTGTGGACACCATTTTTTGTCAAAAAAAAACTCGTGAGTGGAAAAATATTATTTATTCTTCCCACAGACGGCGTCAAATGTAAGTGTCAAATTTCACTCACATCAAAAACATATCTTTATTCAGGCTCAAGTGGCCATATTTATACATTTTTGTGCTCTTGGATCATGCCCTAAGTTCATGGGGTCATGATCCACTCTCTTAATAACTACCCACTCCCCTAATAACTATCCACTCCCTTTAGGTAGTGGGTTGTTGCTCACTTTTTAAGGGAATGGCCTGATGTTGATGGTCCCACTTATACTTGGTGGGCTCAATATATGGGTTATTCAATATTTACATTTTACATGGGCTCGACATTTCTTGGGCCTAATGCATGGGCCTGGGCCTATAATTTTCACACTTTACAAATATATATTTTTGGTGAATTAATTATTTTTTTGTTATTTTATTTGACATTACATCAACTAAATACTAATACACTGAGCGAAAAGAAGCTTGTGAATAATCCTCCCCCGGCAACAAAAATAGAGATAGTTGAGAAAAAGTTCGCATGTACAAATTGTACTACTAAAATGAAAATGACACCTAATGAATAATCATCAATTGATGGACATGAGGAGTCCCTTGATATACAGTAGAATCATATGGTTGGAAACTTGTGAAGATGAGTGGTGTTATGATTGATGAATCTTTTTATTAGTAAGTAAGAAAATTTGGTTATTGAATTTTATCTTAATATTAGGAATTGTTTTTCAGGAATGACTTGTTCATCCATGCGGTTTAACTTGTTTATCACTATGCTTCTATTATATATATTGGAGTGTTGTGATTAGTGTTTTGTAATTCCGTAATACAAAGGAGTAAAAGTGTGAGAAAAGAGAGTGAGAGAGAAATTAAAATTGGTAAATTTATAAGTGATATTTTTGTTTTTATTGCTTAATAAAAAGAATTATTAATTTTTTGTGTGTGATCTTGACTGTGATTAATTAGTAAGCAGTGAAAAAAATTAATTCATAATGTATAAATTAATATATATGTATGTCTGTCTATATATATATATATAGAATGTACCAAGTGACAGTGTTTCAGTGGAACCCACTGATAGAGATGTTGATGGTGAGAAGGGAATTAATAATCAGGAATAGAACGGATTTTGGTTAATGGCGTTTGTTTTCTGGGAAAATGAAAAGTTAAATAGCGTTAAAAATCATTAATGAATTTGGGTCCCCTCTCCAAACAGACCTTTCTATGATAGCAATTGCCCACGCGCCATAATTGGCCATTACTGCCCATGTGAATGCTTGCTTTGTTAGATCAGTGTAGTTCGTTCACAGTTAGATATTTGTTAGTGTATTGAAATCAGATAATATCATGTGAATTTTGTTATTTCGTAATAGTATTTATACTTTTTAAAATTATTACGAACCATATAATATAGGATAATTTGCATTGACACCCCCTGAGGTTAGGGTAAATGGCAATCAGATTACGGTCAATGTTTTTTTGGCACTCACACCCCCTGAGGTTTCAACTTCGTTGCAATGACACCCCCTGGCCTGGTGAAATGACTAGAATGCCCATTTAATTGTTTTACTTATTACATTATGGTAATATATAAAGTGTGAAATTACTCATATGCCCAAACACTTCACCCCTCTGAAGTTACTAATTACACTTCCACCCCTTATTACAAAAAATATATATATATATATATATATTACGAAAATTATAATTTAATTTTTTTTCTTTATAATATAATTTGTATATATAATTAAGAAAAAATATATATATAATTTGTAAAAAATATATAAAATTTGAAAAAACATATAAAATTAAAAAAAAACATATAAAATTCGAAACAAATATATAAAATTTGTAAACAATATATAAAATTCGAAAAACATATAAAATTCTAAAAATATATATATAATTCAAATATATATATATAAAGTGTGACTGAAGTTTAAGTGGACAAGCCTCAGAGTCATTAGCCAATGTAACGGATCCTTTCTAACTCTCTGCAGAGCTATTTCAATGGCCACGATGGCAACACATGCCCCACGATGGTGACCGAAATCGGAATCGAACCGATATTTTATTAAAATATTTTAATCAAAATTAAATATATTAATATTTGGATCAAAATTAATAATTCGGTTCCGATTCTCATTTTTAAAGAACCGAAAGTAAATTTTTATTTGGATCAAAATTAACGATTCCGTTCCGATATTTTTGGTTCTTTAAAAATGAGAATTGGAACCGAACCGTTAATTTTGATTCAAATATTAATATATTCACGATGCGATTCGCTTTTGATTCCGACCGAAACCGGAATCAAACTGATACTTTCAATTCTTTAAAAATGAGAACCGGAACCGAACCGTTAATTTTGATCCAAATATTAATATATTTAATTTTGATCAAAATATTTTAATAAAGTATCAGTTCGATTCCGATTTCGGTCACCATCGTGGGGCATGTGTCGCCATCGTGGCCATTGAAATAGCTCTGCAGAGAGTTGGAGAGGATCCGTTATCTTTGCTAATGACTCTGAAGCTTGTCCACTTAAACTTCAGTCACACTTTATATATATATATTTTTTTTGAATTTTATATATTTTTTAGAATTTTATATATTGTTTAAGAATTTTATATATTTGTTTCGAATTTTATATATATATTTTTAATTTTATATATTGTTTCAAATTTTATATATTTTTTCGAATTTTATATGTTTTTTCAAATTTTATATATTTTTTACAAATTATATATATATATTTTCATAATTTTAATTTTCGTAATTATATATACAAATTATATTATAAAGAAAAAAAATTAAATTGTAATTTTCGTAATACATATATATATATATATATATTGTAATAAGAGGTGAAGTGTTTGGATATATGAGTAATTTCACACTTTATATATTACCCTAATATAATAAGTGAAACAATTAAAGGGGCATTCTAGTCATTTCACCAGCCTAGAGGGTGTCATTGCAACGAAGTTGAAACCTCAAGGGGTGTGAGTGCCAAAAAAACGTTGACTGTAATCTAATTGCCATTGACCCTAACCTCAGGGAGTGTCAATACAAATTACCCTACAATATATAACTTTTGAAAGATACGAGAACCATGCGTGCAAAAAGAGTATATGATCGTTTGATGAAAAATAAATTCTCCTGTTACATATCTCTTTTTAATGGGCATTTTTTTAATCCTGTTGGACAGGTTTATTGAAGTCATTTTGGTTTATTTAATTTATCCGTTATAATCTTAACAAAAAAATTAATGTCCTTGCTAAGAGATTGGATAAAAGATTCATCTACGACCAGTGATAGATCTAGAAGTTGATGTCAGTGGGGGCACAGTTGTAATATCAAAAATTCAATGGGAGCTTTAGGGTATTTTTCAAAAAAATAAATCAACGGGGACATAATGACAAATATTTAAAATTTGAATGCAAAATAAGAAAAAAAATATTCCAATGGGATCGCTGCCCCACTGGTCTTATATGGGATCCGTGCATGTCTACGATTAAAAGGTTGAATTATTTATTTGATCCCAGACTAATCATAGGTCGACCTTAAAGCAAATGTGGTAAATTTATTCATTTAAATACTTACTTATACGATGAATTGTTATTAATTTTTGAAAATAAATATCACAAAATATTTAGAGGTTGTTTGGTAGATAATTTTGGTATCAAAATTTTGGTTTTGAGTTGAAAAAGGTAATCCAACCCATGTTTGGTTGACTTGGTTCTGGAGCTATAATGTCAAACCATATGGTACCAAAATGAAGCAATTCACATATTATCTCAATACATGGTTTCTCCTGGTTTGGTTACTATTTACAACCCATAATTATTAAATTAAAATCAATCCAAAACCCCAAATCCATTGTACCATTTCATTATCAACAAAAGTCAACATTGTCATGTTTGTCATTTTATTAAATAAATAAAATCAAATTAAGTAAAATCAAATAAATAATAAACAAAAATAATAATTAATATTTTTTTAGTAATTAATAATAAATAAATAAATATTGACTAATAAATATTTTAAAATAATAAATAAAGTAAAACCAAATAAATAATAAACAAAAATAAAATGAGTAAATGATAAGTCCATTTTATATACATATTTTATCCACAAATGTATATTTGTTAGTAGGTAAAATTATTTATTTTAATTAATTTAGAAGTGTAATAATGATAAGTGCACAAAACTTAATTTATATAATAAAATTGTTGAATAAATCATTTTCAATGTCATTAAATTACATCTACATTTATGTCTTTCATTTATAGGTGTAAAGTGAGAAATGAATCAAATGCACATGGATGAAAGTTGATTCATTTATATAATAAAATTGTTGAATAAATCATTTTCAATGTCATTAAATTACATCTACATTTATGTCTTTCATTTATAGGTGTAAAGTGATAAATGAATCAAATGCACATGAATAAAAGTTGGAAGATTCAAATGCACATGGAAAAAGAACAAAAAAAATATATTTCATTTCTCTTTACAAGTTGTAATTTGATTCCAATATTTCTCTATAAATATGGATACATCTTGAAGAAGAGAAAAGAGAAAAAGAAGAGGAAGAAGAAAGAGGAAAGCAAGAAGGACACCAAAGATGAGGAGAATTTATCTTCAATTCTAGGTTTTATTGTTCTTACTTTATTGTTTTTTTTAAGCATGTGTAACTAAATCTTCAACTAAGGTTGAGGATGAAACCACCATTTATGAAATAAATTCCTTTTAGTCTTTTTATCAATTTCCATGTGTATGGTTTAAATGCTTATGATTTTCGCTTCATAATATTAATTATTTAAAATTCCTTTCACTATAAATATCATGTATTTATAATAGTTAAGAATTCTTATCGCAATTAATCAAGCTTGGATTTGATGAGTTTATAAGTAAAAATCTTTGATCTTATGTGATCCATTAAATTGCATACAGAGGATGTTTAGAATTTTACACTTTAAAGCGAAGGAAAATATATTTCTTGAAAATAAATTTCATTAGTGCGTTATTGTTAAATCTTGATAAAGTAATAAGATTGATTTCTAAATTAGTACTCTAAAATTGGAATTGATAAATGAATAATTAGAAGTTTATGGATTAGTGGTGGTGGATTTCGATACCTTAGTATTTTTTCCCTATTATTCTCGCTTTAATTATTTGTATTTCGATATTGCATGTTTAGTATAAAAATCACTTCAACAAACAAACTTTGAGAAACTAGGTTAGTTTTAGATTCATTTGAGTTTAATTAAGTTCTCTTTAAAGCATTCATTTGGGTTCGACCTCATTCTTGCATAACCTAAACTATAATTGATTCGTGCACTTGCGAGTAATATTTTAAAACACAACAAGTTTTTGGCGTCGTTGCCGGGGAATAACAACAAGAAATTAATTAAATTTAAGTTAATTTAATTCTTCTACTAGTTATTTAAAAATAATAATAAAAAATTATTTTGCATAAGATATTGCACAAGTGAAGCTACTGTTTTGTTTACAAAAAAAAAAAAAAAATTCAAAACTACTGTAGCATTTCGGCTACTGTAGCAACAACAAAAACAAAAACAAAAATTTATTTCAAACTACTGTAGCATTTCGGCTATTGTAACAAAAAAAACAAATTTTTTTAAAAAAAAAAAAAATTATTTTCTTTATTCTTAGCTTAAATATAGAATTACTGTTTGTTTACTTAAGTTTAGAATTTTTATTTTTATTGTTTATTGTTTATTGTACTGTTTGTTTTTAAATAATTAATACTTCTTGAATTTTGTAGGTAATATTTTTCTTGAGATTGCATTGGATAACCAAAGATTTGGATTTATTTGTGACATCTTCACTAGCATTACTGCGGAATCCAGGTAAGTATCCCTATCTTTAGTAAATAGTATTATTATTTCCCTTTTTAGATTAGGTGAACATAGTTTTTATATAGGTGAAATTTTGCATGCTACCTTTAGGATAGAATAACACTATAAATAACCTTTAGGTACACACTTTATTCAAATTTATTTTATTTTATTTCGTTTATTTCTTTCTTTATTTATTTATAAAAAAAAAAAAAAAAAAGTTCACACACTCACTACCTTTACTTTTATTTTTGTTGACTTGCTTGTGTGTGCATTTTTAATTTAGCATTTTGCATAAATCTTTTAGTAAGGGCATGAACCCTCTAACAAGATAAGGATTGGATTTCATCATCAATTATTTGCCCATTAGGTTAAAAATCTCCTTGCATTTGTATACCCTTTGCTAAATTTAGTTTAATTTAAAATCAAGTAGACGTTGGCCAATATGTTTTCATATAGCTCATAGGATCTTCTTGGACATTGTTAAACTTTTGGTAACTCCAGTGAGTCACTATCAAATTGATAAACGGTAGGACAGTTATGTCTAGAAGTGTGGCTGACGCGGCATTAAGCAGGCCTAGTGCCTCGCCACACTTTTCTGGGAACTACTTCATTGTTAGTTTGATGGTCCTTAACTAGTCATCCACTAGTTTTCTCTTAAAGGGAGTAGGAGTTGTTTAACTAGGTGGAGATTATTTTGGAATTAGTCCTAATAATCTCTCATATAGGAAATTAAAAAAAATATAGAAATCACTACCCTTGAATTAAATTTCAGATAAAGAAAATACTTGTTTTGGTAGTGTCTTTATTGAGTCATGGAGTCTTCCTAGTGCATGTTAGGTCGGCGATCTCTGAAATCAAAGTTGGGACCTTTAGATCTAGAAATTGAGAGAACTTTTAGAGAAGGTGTAAGGAATTCTAGTGTTGGAAAGATCATTGAAGTCAAGATGGAGGGAGAACATAATGAAGTGAAAGCCCTTAAGGATTATTATACTCCCGCACATATCACAAATCCTTCTTGTATTGTCTTGTCTGCTACACAACATGCCCATTTGGAGATACGGACAGCAGTAATCAATTTACTACCGACTTTTAGAGATTCGAACTTTGAAGACCCATACTTTCATGTTAAGGAATTTTTAGAGATTTGTTCCACTTTGAATTTTCAGAATATTTCCGAAGAGTCAATTAAGATGAGGTTATTCCCGTTCTCTTTGAAAGAGAAAGCCAAGTCTTGGTTATATTCATTGGAACCAAAATCAATCAAATCTTGGGATGAACTATGTAAAAAATTCCTCACCAAATTCTTCCCTAGACATAGAACTAATTCCATTCGCCGAAATATCATGGAATTTGCTCAAAAAGAAGGTGAACAGTTTTACATGTGTTGGGAAATATTCAATGATTTGCTACTTAAGTGTCCCCACCATGGTTTTGAAAAGTGGCGCTTAGTTGAATTCTTTTATGATGGATTATCAGCTCAAAATCGTCAACTAATTGAGTCACGAGGTGGGGTAGATTTCATGTCTAAGAATGAGAATGAGGCTTGGAAATTTTTAGATGCGTTAGCCGAGAGTTCCCAACATTGGGAATACTCAAGGAGGGTTGAGAGAAGAAGTTTACCAATGTCTATGGATACCAAAAAGGGAAGAGTCTATAAGGTTAGTGAGGGAACTGATTTGAGTGCAATGATAGCTAGTCTCACTAGAAAAGTGGAGGCTACAGAGATGAAAAATGGAAAAAGTTCTTCAGTCCATGTTATTAGTGAGACATGTCAGCTTTGTGAGAGTCCATCTCATACTGCTCAGACGTGTCCCTCTATAGCATCATTCCATGAGTGTATAACTGAACAAGCTAATGCACTAAACGGCTATAAGAAACCATTTGGCAGTCCCTATTCTGACACATACAACCCCAATTGGAGAAATCATCCTAATTTCTCATGGAGTCAAAATCAGTCTCAGAACAACTCAGGTATGCAACATATGCAATCCCAAGGGCAACCACTAGCATCATATCCTTCCATGTCCCAAAATTACCATCCATATGTCCCCCAACAACCAAGGAAACCAACACTAGAAGATACGTTACAACAGTTCATGCAGCAAACTAGTCAATCGATTTCTAAATTAGAAACACAGATTGGTCAATTAGCTACTGTTGTAGGAGAGAGGGAAATAGGAAAATTTCCTAGACAGCCCATTCCCAACCCAAAGGG
This sequence comes from Cornus suecica, assembly GCA_963922005.1. Lineage (NCBI taxonomy): Eukaryota > Viridiplantae > Streptophyta > Magnoliopsida > Cornales > Cornaceae > Cornus > Cornus suecica. The sequence goes on from OY998241.1 coordinate 81,182,285, forward strand.
TCAATATCATGTGAGTGAACAGTCGACATATGGTCCAACTGATCAAGTCCAGTTAATCATAACCCTAAGGTCAGGCAAACAAGTTGATAATCAAGTCAAAATTCCAAGAAAGGAAACTGTGAAAGGTAACCATAAACCATAAAAGGAAAACAAAATGGAATCTCAAGTTGACCCAAAAGTCCAAATTCCCCGATCTTGTCCCCAATTCTCTAGTAGAACCTTCAGTTAGGAACTTTGTTCCTACTGCACCATTTCCTCAAAGACTCCAAAAGCCTAAAAAGGGGCATCATTACAAAGAGATTATGGAAATATTCAAACAAGTCAAAATCAATATTCCATTTCTCGATGCAATTCAACAGGTCCCCTCATATGCTAAGTTTTTGAAAGATTTGTGTACGGTTAAACGTGGATTGAATGTGTATAAAAAAGCCTTCCTTACAGAGCAAGTAAGCTCAATTATCCAGCACCGCACACCACCTAAATTCAAGGATCCCGATTGTCCTACAATCTCATGTACAATAGGTAACCAGATAATTGAGCAAGCTTTGCTTGATTTGGGTGCGAGTGTAAATCTGTTGCCATACTCTGTGTATGAGCAACTTGGTCTTGGTGATTTGAAACCCACAAAGGTTGTGCTACAGTTGACAGATCGTTCAGTCAAGGTACCTCGTGGTATCATTGAGGATGTGTTAATTCAGGTTGACAAATTATTCTTTCCAGTAGACTTCATAGTCTTAGACACTCAACCTGTGGCTAATCCCAATAGCCAAATTCCTGTTATCCTTGGTTGACCATTCCTAGCCATTTCAAATGCTTTAATCAATTATAGGAATGGTGTTCTAAAACTTTCATTTGGAAACATGTCTGTTGAGCTTAATGTTTTTAATGTGAGCCGACAACCATCAGAATCTGAGGATATGAGTGATGTGAATCTAATAGAGAGTCTAGTACAAGAGACTTTTGAACAGTCAAGTTTTGATGATCCTTTAGAGGCATGTCTAAATCACTTTGGGTGTGATTTTGATCTGGATAGTGCATGTGAAGAAGTGAATACCTTGTTAGATTTTGTCCCTTTTATGGACATTGAGAATTGGAAAGCCATGGTAGAGCCCCTTTCACCAATTGAATCTAAACATGTCTCATCTGTTGAGTCACCTCCAAAATTGGATATGAAAGTTTTACCTTCTGAACTGAAGTATGCCTACTTAGGTCCAGATGAGAGTCTTCCTGTCATCATTGCTTCTGAGTTAAATAAAGAACATGAGGAAAAACTCTTAAATGTCCTTAGGGAGCATAAATCGGTTATTGGGTGGACTATAACAGACATTAAGGGTATATCTCTATCTGTGTGCATGCATCGTATCCATCTTGAGGAAAATGCTAAAACTTCACGAGAAATGAAAAGACGACTTAACCCCAACATGAAAGAGGTCGTTAGGGCAGAAGTCTTGAAATTGTTAGATGTGGGGATCATATATCCTATTTCCGATAGTTCTTAGGTAAGTCCTGTTCAGGTCGTGCCTAAGAAATCAGGTATCACGGTAGTCACAAATGATGACAATGAGTTAGTACCGACCCGAATGACCACTGGATGGCGAGTGTGCATTGATTATAGGAAGTTGAACTTTGTCACTAGGAAAGATCATTTTTCACTTCCTTTGATCGATCAGATGCTTGAGAGATTAGCCGGTCATGAGTACTACTGTTTCCTAGATGGTTATTCTGGATATAACCAAATTCCTATTGCACCTAAGGATCAGGAGAAAACCGCATTCACTTGTCCTTTTGGAACATTTTCCTATAGACGTATGCCATTTGGATTATGCAATGCACCTGCTACTTTTCAGCGGTGAATGCTCAGCATATTTTCTGATATGGTAGAACGTTTTCTTGAGGTGTTTATGGATGAATTCTCCATGTTTGGCTCATCCTTTGATGAATGTCTCATTCATTTGAAACTCGTGCTTACACGTTGTGAGGAGAAAAATCTGGTCTTAAATTGGGAGAAATGCCATTTTATGGTGAAAAAGGGAATTGTCTTGGGGCATGTTATTTCAAAGAATGGTAGGTTGAAAAAGCTAAGGTTGATCTGATTTCTAATCTTCCACCACCACGTACGGTCAAAGAGATTAGGTCATTCTTAGGTCATGCGGGATTTATCGTCGATTCATTAAAAACTTTAGCAACATTTCTAGACCACTTTGCAATTTACTTGCTAAAAATGTTGCTTTTGTCTTTGATGACGAATGCCTGAAAGCCTTTGAAAAACTCAAAACATTGTTGACCACAACACCTATCATGAAGCCACCAAGTTGGGATGCGCCTTTTGAGATTATGTGCGATGCATCTGATTATGCAGTTGGAGCTGTGTTAGGGCAACATGTGAATAGGCTACCCCATGTGATCTATTATGCAAATAAGACATTAAATGAGGCACAACTGAATTACTCTACCACTGAAAAATAATTGTTAGCAGTTGTGTTTGCATTAGACAAGTTTAGGTTATATCTGTTAGGGTCTAAAGTCCTCATTTTCTCAGATCATGTTGCACTTAGGTATCTCTTTTCTAAAAAAGATTTTACGCCGCGTTTAATTCGATGGATCCTATTGCTACAAGAGTTTGATCTAGAAATTCGAGATAAGAAGGGGTCTGAAAATGTAGTAGCTGATCATTTGTCTAGGCTCATTCTTGAGACATCCTCAGACTCCATGTCTATTCTTGAGTCTTTCCCTGATGAACAACTCTTTGTTGTATCTGAGTCACATTGGTTTGCCGACATTGTGAACTATCTTGTCACATGTCAAATGTCTTCACATTGGACTAAGCAAGATAAATCAAAATTCTTATATGAGGTCCGTCACTTATTTTAGGATGATCCGTACTTATTCAAGTATTGTCCTGATCAGAATATTCGAAGATGTGTCCCCAATTGTGACCAAACTAGTGTAATCTCCTTTTGTCATGATCATGCATGTGGAGGTCATTTTAGTTCAAAGAGAACCGCTGCAAAGATATTGCAATCTGGATTTTACTGGCCCTCAATCTTTAAAGATTGTCATTCTTATTGCTTAGCATGTGAGCGATGTCAAAAGTTAGGGAGTATTTCACGTCGAAATATGATGTCTTTAAACCCAATTCTGATTATTGAAGTTTTCGATGTTTGGAGCATTGATTTCATGGGACCATTTCCTAATTCATTTGGAAATTTGTACATCCTTGTCGCAGTTGATTATGTGTCTAAATGGATTGAGGCAATTGCATGTAAAACTAATGATCACAAGGTGGAAGTCAAGTTTTTGAAAGATAATATATTTTCACGTTTTGGTACACCCCGTGTTATTATTAGTGATGGGGGAAACATTTTTGCAATAGGGTTTTCGAAGCATTAATGAGAAAATATTGTGTAACCCATAAAATTGCACTCGCTTATCATCCCCAGACTAGCGGTCAAGTTTAGTTATCCAATAGAGAGATTAAACACATTTTGGAGAAAACGGTTAACCCAAATAGGAAAGACTGGTCCTTGAGACTTAGTGATGCACTGTGGGCATACCGTACTGCATTTAAGAACCCCATTGGAATGTCTCCTTACTGATTGGTGTATGGTAAAGCTTGTCATCTCCCAGTTGAGTTAGAGCATAAAGCCTTTTGGGCTATTGAACAACTCAACTTTAACCTTGACAAAACAAGAGTCCATAGGAAGATTAAGTTGAATGAGTTGGAGGAAATTAGAAATGATGCTTACCAGAGTACAAAAATCTATAAAGAGCAAATGAAAATAAGGCATGACAAAAATATTCTTAGGAAAACTTTCACACCTGGTCAAAAAGTCTTGCTTTATAATTCTCGGTTGCATTTGTTTCCAGGAAAGTTGAGATCTCGATTGTCTGGTTCGTTCATTGTTCGAATTGTTCATCCATATGGAGCCATTGAGATTGAAAATCCAAAAAATGGTGATGTGTTCAAAGTTAACGGTCAGCGTTTGAAACCATTTTTAGAGTTACTTTCTCAAGAAAATGAGGAGATCTTTCTGAGTGATCCTATTTATCAGGATTGACCTATTTGGTCTTGTTGTACATATCTATTTTAGGATTTTTTTACTTTATTTTTAATTTTTGTTTTGAATTCTAACAACTCATTGTTGTTTGATAACAAGTTTGACCAGATTAACCTACCATGAGTCAGATGATACCTTTTCACTCTTGTCTTTTTGTTTACAAAGTGTGAGTTTGTCCAACATTAGGGACAATGTTGAGTTTAGGTTTGGGGGTATGGTGTCTAATTTGTTGTTTTGTAATTCATTAATTTTGAAAAAAAAAATTGAAATTTTTCAGAAAAAAAAAAAAAATTTGTTTTCACGCATGAATGTTTTGCATTACAAGTTGATTGAGTTTGTGTTTATGATGTGTGAGTAGTATGTGATGCGATATTCCCGTTCATGAGAATAATGATTAGATTGAATTAAGTGAAGTGATATGGTTTTACATGTGTGAATAGATTAGTAAAATTGAAACCGAAAAGGACAACTTTGACCTATAAGCACAATCACACATTCACTATGGGAAAAACAATTGATCTTTGACTATGTAGTTGAAAAATTAATTTTGCCACAATAAATGGGAGATGGGGAGTTAATATAGTTGAAATGGAGAAAAATTTGAAAATTTATTTTGAAAAATAAAATGCAAAAAGTAGTTCTTCGATCTGAGTAACCGGGCCTTGGTATCACCAATATCATTGTTCGCGTAAAAAAGGGAGAAAACTAATGAGCATAAATCCCAATAAAGAAGTTAGGACCCAGTTGGTTGGGATTAAAAATTCTCGCTGGAAATTCCGAAGCTTAGAAAGATAAAAAGGGATGAAAAGTGGAATAATGGAAGGAATAATGTTTTGGCAAAATTTTATCAATGAAATAGAAAAAAAAAAGATTGAAATACCATAGTAGAATGTTCACAAAAACACGGAGGGTTGTCTGGGTTGGGAGTAGAAAGTAACGAAATCTTTTACTTTAGTGAGAACCATTCATGACACGAATCTCGAGATTAGTTATTGTTCGGTAGTGAATGGGAGTATTTGCATCCATAATATCTTATGCATTGTATCATGACTTGATTGATGAGTATGTAAATGCATGAATGCGTGATTATAAAAAATGGAGAAGTTGTGGGTAGTATATCCAACCCTCACTAGAATCGATGTTTGTGGGTATCATCACTGAAAACCCTCACGAGACTATAACTCGTCCACTAGGGGAAACCTAGGAGTTCAAATGCTTATTGCATATGCTAAATGTAATCGAGACAACCAGCGAAAATGGTGTAGTTAAAATTTTATTTCTTTTTGTTTTGCTCCAGGACTAGCAAAATATAGGTTTGGGGGTATTTGATAAGTTCATTTTACATACATATTTTATCCCAAAATGTATATTTGTTAGTAGGTAAAACTATTTATTTTAATTAATTTAGAAGTGTAATAATGATAAGTGCGCAAAACTTAATTTATATAATAAAATTGTTGAATAAATCATTTTCAATGTCATTAAATTACATATACATTTATGTCTGTCATTTATAGGTATAAAGTGAGAAATGAATCAAATGCACATGGATGAAAGTTGGATGAATCAAATGCACATGGATAAAAGTTGGAAGATTCAAATGCACACAAAATGTGATGGAAAATTATGAAAAAAAAAATATATATTTCATTTCTCTTTACAATTTGTAATTTGATTCCAATATTTCTCTATAAATATGGATACATCTTGAAAAAGAGAAAAAGAAGAGGAAGAAGAAGGAGGAGAGCAAGAAGGACACCAAAGAGGAGGAGAATTTATCTTAAATTCCGAGTTTTATTGTTCTTACTTTATTATTATTTTTAAGCATGTGTAACTAAATCCTCAACTATGGTTCAGGATGAAACCACCATTTATGAAATAAATTCCTTTTAGTCTTTTATCAATTTCCACGTGTATGGTTTACATGCTTATGATTTTCGCTTCATAATATTAATTATTTAAAATTCCTTTCACTATAAATATCATGTATTTATAATAGTTAAGAATTCTTATCGCAATTAATCAAGCTTGGATTTGATGAGTTTATAAGTAAAAATCTTTGATCTTATGTGATCCATTAAATTGCATACATAGGATGCTTAGAATTTTACACTTTAAAGCGAAGGAAAATATATTTCTTGAAAATAAATTTCATTAGTGCGTTATTGTTAAATCTTGAGAAAGTAATAAGATTGATTTCTAAATTAGTATTCTAAAATTGGAATTGATAAATGAATAATTAGAAGTTTATGGATTAGTGGTGGTGGATCTTGATACCTTAGTATTTTTTCCCTATTATTCTCGCTTTAATTATTTGTATTTCGATATTGCATGTTTAGTATAAAAATCACTTCAACAAACAAACTTTGAGAAACTAGGTTAGTTTTAGATTCTTTTGAGTTTAATTAAGTTCTCTTTAAAGCATTCCCTTAGGTTCGACCTCGTTCTTGCATAACCTAAATTACAATTGATTCGTGCACTTGCGAGTAATATTTTAAAACACAACAGTAAATAATTAATAATAAATAATAAATAGTTAAATATACATATATTTTTTTAATTAAAAATTTAATTTAATTAATAGAATAGAATTAAAAATTAATAATAAATAAATAAATTTTGAGTAATAAATATTTAAAAATAATAAATAAAGTAAAATCAAATAAATAATAAAAAAAATATTATGAATAAATCATTAATAATTAATAATAAATAATTAAATAAATAGTTAAATATTAAATAAATTTGTACAAAAAATAAGGGTAATTTGCACTAACACCCACTGAGGTTTGCATCTATTCCACCTAGGTGCTGATTTTCGAAATTTTGACACAAACACCCCCTGAGGTTTGGTTTTGCTTGCCATGACACCCCAAATGACCAAAACACCCTTCAAAAAATTCAAAAATATTAAGGGTAATGTGAAATGACTTTTATGCCACAACCCCAAATATATAAAATTTTGAAAAACATATATATAAATTCGAAAAAATATATAAAATTCGAAAATATATATAAAATTTGAAAAAATGTATAAAATTCAAAAATAAATATTTAAATTTTGAAAAAAAAATATAAAATTAGAATAAAATATATAAATTTCAAAAAATATATATATAATCAAAAACAAATATAAAATTCGAAAATATACATATATATTTTGAAAAATATTTAAATTCGAATATATATATTTCAAAAAATATATATAAAATTCAAAATATATATTTTTTCAAAAACAAAATTCAAAAAATTATATAATTTCGATAAACATATATAAATTTCAAAAAATATATATAAATTTCAAAAAAATATATAAAATTTGAAATATATATATAATTCGAAAATATATATATATATAATTTGAAAAACATATAAACTCGATATATATATATATATATATATATATATAATTCAAAATATATATATCTTCAAAAACAAAATTCAAAAAATTATATAATTTCGAAAAACATATATAAATTTCAAAAAATATGTATATATTTTTTTATATATATATATTTTCAAATTATATATATATATATTTTCGAATTATATATATTTCAAATTTTATATATTTTTTGAAATTTATATATGTTTTTCGAAATTATATAATTTTTTGAATTTTGGTTTTGAAAATCTATATATTTTGAATTTTTTATTTTTTTTGAAATATATATATATTCGAATTTATATATTTTTCAAATTATATATATATTTTCGAATTATATATATATGTCAAATTTTATATATGTTTTTGAATTTTTTATATTTATTTTGAAATTTATATATGTTTTTCGAAATTATATAATTTTTTGAATTTTGTTTTTGAATATATATATTTTTTGAATTTTTTATTTTTTTTGAAATATATATATATATATTCGAGTTTATATATTTTTCAAATTATATATATATATTTTCGAATTATATATATATTTCAAATTTTATATATTTTTTTGAATTTTATATATATTTTTTGAAATTCATATATGTTTATCGAAATTATATAATTTTTTGAATTTCTTTTTTGAAAATATATATATTTTTGAATTTTATATATATTTTTTGAAATATATATATTCGAATTTAAATATTTTTCAAAATATATATATTTTTAGAATTTTATATATATTTTTATTTTATATATATTTTTTGAAATTTATATATATATTTCGAAATTTATATATATTTTTCGAAATTTATATATTTTATTCTAATTTGATATTTTTTTTTTCAAAATTTAAATATTTGTTTTCAAATTTTATACATTGTTTTGAATTTATATATATGTTTTTCGAAATTTTATATATTTGGGTTAGGGCATAAAGGTCATTTCACATTATCCTTAATATTTTCGAATTTTGTGAAGTGTATTTTGGTCATTTGGGGTGTCATGGCATGCAAAACGAAACCTTAGGGGGTGTTTGTGTCAAAATTTCGAATATCAGCACCTAGGTGGAATATATGCAAACCTCAAGGGGTGTTAGTGCAAATTACCCAAAAAATAAATAGTTAAATATACATATATATATTTATTTAATTAAAAAATAATTTAATTAATAGAATATAATTAATAATTAATAATAAAGAAATAAATATTGAGTAATAAATATTTAAAAATAATAAGTAAAGTAAAACCAAATAATTAATAAACAAAAATATTACCAACAAAATAAATTTGTTATTATAAATAAATAAAATGTCAAACCATTTCAAGTTACCAAACATGGTTTGGTTTCAGAATTTCAGCCCATATCAATTCTACCAAACATGATTTGGTTTTTCAGTTTCACTTTTTCTCACACCAAAATCATTTGTACCAAATATGATTTCAGTTCAGAATAAAATTACATCAAACCCAACCCAACCCAAACGAAAACCAAAACCAAAAATCAATATCGCACCGATTGCCAAACAGGCACTTAACATTTATTAATCAAGAAATTCCCAAATTTCATAGTGAAGGAAATATTCCACATATATATGCTGAATTTGAAGGCATAATTGAACAACTCGCAGCCTACACAGGCTGTACTGAAGAACACCACAGCTGTGACCTCATTTGACATTTTAGGTTTTGTGGGTTAGACTCCTATGTTTAGGTGCAATAATAAATTAATGTCATGGTGGTGGTTAAGGTTATCAAAGATCATATACATATATATATATATATATATACATATATATATATGAAATTAAATATTGGTGAATGATGCAAAATACACTATAATTTAAAAAATGTGCATAAAATTCTCTTATTGGTTTTTAAACACCCCTACACTTTGCAAAAAGTGCAAATAGCTCCCTTTAAACCCTTTTTTTGGTGATGGAAAGGGGTGTTTTTTGCACATTTCTGAAATTATAGGGGTATTTTGAGTCAATCACGTGACTGAATTCTGGCAAAAAAAATGAACGGAACAATGTTATAGGAGTCTAAGTGCACACTTTTAAAGTAGTAGCGGGAGTTATCTATGCAAAATGAACTAGAGGATGATTTTCTGCATATTTATAAAATCATAGGAATATTTTGCGTCATTCACTCAATTAAATATAAGTATTAAAATAAAATAGTACTTTATCAGCTACCATGACTTCAGCAGAGCAGGCAGTTTTCTGCAAGCAACAGAGTATTGCAACCCCCGTACCAATGGCTTTTAATGAAAAAAATTACAGTAGCGACTCAAGAAAGTTGCTTCATTCTTCAACCATATTGCAGTTAAAAAAACAATAATATCTCTTATTTAGCAAATATTCATTTGTATTTTTACTTCTATTTTTATTTCTGTATCATGGGATTAGGAAGGTATATAGTAAGATAGAACTATAAATTTGACTAAAATGTCATAATACCAAGTCCAGCAGGGAGCAACTTCAGTTGTTTTTACGTGAGTAGCGTTGACGTTGAACTGATATAATCATGATATTCATTTTTGTATACATTCAGAAATTAATTCAAATATTGATGTTTCTGTAAAATGAAACATGATATTTATACAAGAACAATAATGGACAAATTTGCGAAACATAAAATCCATAGTCTTATAATTCTATTATGCTCACATATACATTAAACCATAAATAAATTTATAAATACTTTATAGCCATGATAATAACAAACCTCTCTCTGATTCATAAATCTTCTTCAATCCATCAATCTTCATCCATCATCATAGCTAACCATTAGATGATCCTGAAATACACAAATACGAAAATTCCTAAAGGAAACTGGTTTCTCTCTCCTAACCTTTCTGCACACGTTAAACTATTATCGTGTTGTTTCTGTAAATATACATAACCGATGGAATATATGCACTTTAATAGGTAGAGAGATGACCGGTTTCCTATTACAACAATAAGTTCACTCTCCATCAGAGTTGGACACAAAGTAGGAGATTTTTCCCCTTATCAGATTATTTATTAACCAACAATTATCTTAACCTAATTTCTATCTCACTGTGCCACAACATAAATAAAATATAGAGTCCAAAATCATGTGGGACATAATTTTATCTTACATTCTCCCACTTAGATCATATGATTTTAAGTGGTTAGTACAATAGTCATAAGTGCGCTTTAAATTAAATTGAGTCCATAAATTGGTCACCATAAACATCATGACAAATAGACTACTAATGCGAGTCATGGCAGTTGTATGTCACTTAAATTGACAGAGTCCCGTCCATGAACCACAACATTAACAACCTTACTTAACATGATCTATAATTGGGAAATTATAATATAGGTCCAACAATAATGTCTTTTCCAAGACTATTCCTATTATCATTTATTCATAATTATGCATGTACACTAATTAACAGGAATATCAGAAACACAATAATCGAGCTCAAAATGTCAAAATGTTTAAACACATAAGCATCCATAAGAAAATAATATCAATCATCGACTACATTCAAGACCCATTATTTCAACTTGCTCCTTAAGTGCATGTTTGGCAACATGGAGTGGAGCCAAAATTTTGGGTTTGGTTTGAAAATTTTGCTCCACTCCATGTTTGGCAAATGGAGTGGACATTTGGAGTAGACACTGTAACAACTCCATGGAGTGGCTTTTGTGAAGGAATGAGCCAAAATTTGGAACCAAATTTTTGATGGTTCATGGTTTTGGTTTTGGTACCAACACTGTAGCAAATTCATTTTTGATATTAATAAATTTCGAAAAATTAAATATTCTGAAAAATTAAATATTTATGAAAAATAAATATTTCGAAAAATTAAATATATTAATATATTAAAAAATATTAATATTAATATATTATAATATTAATATATTAATATATTTTAATATATTAATATTAATATTTATGAAAAATTAAATATTTCGAAAAATTAAATATATTAATATATTATATTAAAATATATTAATATATTTAATTTTTCGAAATATTTATTTTTCATAAATATTAATATTAATATATTATAATATTAATATATTAAAAAATATTAATATTAATATATTTTAATATTTTAATATTAATATATCAATGTATTTTAATATATTAATATTAATATTTATGAAAAATTAAATATTTCGAAAAATTAAATATATTAATATATTATAATATTAATATATTAAAAAATATTAATATTAATATATTTTAATATTATAATATTAATATATTTAATATTATAATATTAATATATTAATATTAATATTTATTAATAAATAAAATGTGAAACCCATATATTAATATATATTAATATTTATTAATAAATAAAACTAATATATATTAATATTTATTAATAAATAAAATGTGAAACTCATATATTAATATATTTTAATATATTAATATTAATATTTATTAATATTTATTAATATATTAATATTCAGAATTTCAACCCATACCAATTTTACCAAACATGGTTTGGTTTTTCAGCATCACTTTTTCTCACACCAAAACCATCTGCACCAAACATGGTTTGGAACCAAAATAAAACCACACCAACTCCAACCACTCCAACTCCAACCCAACTCCAACCAAACCAAAACCAAAAACCAACTCCACACCCTCTACCAAACAAGCACTAAATGTCTTGGATGATAGTCCTTTCATTAACGAATTCGCAATCTTAAGTTATTTGTTTATGTGTTCAATAGACACTCTTGTTTCTGAATTTCTTCTTTAATGGTAAGGTAATTCAACTTAATGTTATTAACAACCTTAATATACCTACCATTTTCATACAAGAAGATAATTACGGCATAATCACAATAAATTTTCAGCGGCTTGAATATCGGAATTCCAAGTCCTGAAATAAAGTTCCACAATAGTAAATCAAAATTTGTAGCCTCAAAGCATACTACACAATCATATTTCATAATAGACAAAACAATAATTATTGTTTTGTATTATCCATGATATTACTCCTTTAGCCAAAAGGAACAATAAAATTAAAATGAGGTTTTGGTCCACATTCACCAAAATCTTCATTTAAATAACCAATCACTTATAAATAATCAGTCTTCATAAATGTGAGCATATATATAATCTTTCATCCCTTATAAAACATACAATAAAGAATATTTACATGTCATTATGTTCCAAATCATTATTAGGGAATAACATAATTAGGCTAAATATATCCCTTATTGGAACAATATTAATTTCAAACATATTAATTTCAAAGAATATCGTCAATATATAAAATCATAATATAAAAATACTCACACTGACCTTCAGGTATATACACTAATTGATAGTGTTTTCCTTAAAACTCGAAAGAAGTAATAATATCATCAACCTTAAGATACCATTGTGAGAAGTTTGTTTAAATTTATATATTGACTTCTTAGTTTACAAATCATGTATTATTTACCTTTCATGTGAAGCCTAAATGTAATCCATGTCACTAAACTCCCCCTCAGAAATAGTACTTTTAGTTGATGCAACTTTAAATAATCATCATGAGTTATTAATGCGCCATAATAGTTCTTAGATAAACCTTACTAAAATACATGCGAGAAGGTTATCATTATAATTAATGTCTCATTTATGAGTGAATTTTTTTTATTTACAAGTCTGACTTTATACCATTCAATATTGCCATTAGAGTCGCGTTTGGTCTTAAAATTCCATTTACACCCGACTCGTTCATGTCATTAAGGCAATTTAAAGAATTTTTAAACTTAATTTAATTTCAACTCTCCCTTCATAGCATTAATCCTTAATAAGAATCATTATCGTTAATGATTTGTGAATATGAAACCGAATCCTTACATATCCATTCTTTAATTAGTAACAACTTCATTATAGAGTTCTTGATCATTCAATTATTCTTCGTTATTAAGCGGTTCAACAACTTGAGGAAGAATTTTCTATAAAGTTTTGGGTAAAGGGATTCGTACCCTAACTACTTGAATGATCACATTTCAACCATTCTCATTAATGTCACCATTTTTATTGAGTCTAACTTTACCGATTTTCACAATCTTCGTATAATGTTAAGGATAATAAAATCTATACCCTTTGAATTTTTGGGTAAGCAATAATGTATCCACTAACAGTTCTAAAATCCAATTTCTTTTATGGATTACGAACTTTAGCTTCCGTTGCACAATTTTATACTATTAAGGGAATTTAACAATAAACTAAAACATGTTTCACTTCTTCGTAAATCTTATAATATTCATCACTTTATCATACATTACGAATTTTCACCGTCTACTTGTTTTCTTTTCAACTCTAGTTATAAAAATCTCAAGAACATTAATTAGCAGAGACTTTCATGGAACAAGTAGATATAATCATAATGTAAAAGTCAACTATAATGGTGATAAATATTTTCCTCCATCAAAGATAAAACATCAAAAAAATAAACAAATGTCTGTATCTATGATTTCAAAAAGCTCTAACATTCATGTGACAACTATCTTAGTGCTTTTGTTTGTATACTCTTAATGCAATCCACAAACACACTATAATCCTTAAAAGGGAACATAAGTACAAAAGTTTCACCATATATGTGATCGCCCGTCTTTTATGTCACAAGTAAAATAAATAGCATTTATTGATAATATGATGCAAGACTGAAATTTTGCCAATAAATAACTATAAGGTAAGTTTTTCCGAAAACCATTAACAGTAATATCAACCAACCAATAAGAATTTCTCAAACATATAATAACATTTATCAAGCAGGAAATTCCTTAAACATCTGTTTTGAACAAAAAACATATTAAGAAAAACTTAAGTAACACAAAAGGTCCAAAACAGATATATATTTATTTTTTCACAAGAAATTCTCATTTCAATTTGTGGTTTAGGTAGTAAAAGATTCTTGCATCACATTAAAAATAAAAAATTTATACTTTAGTCAATCTATACAGTAATAGAAGGAACTTCATTATATTTATTTAAAACATATATAACTAAACACAAAATGCTTTAACTATTTTTCAAAACTATTATTTTGTTCCTTCAATCATTCCGATAGTGTCCAACATATAAATGACACTTATCATACTTCTTTTAATTAGATTGAGCAAAGTCCTTTATTTTTGGGTGATGTTTCATCAATGCATTTTTATAGGTTTCTTCCCCAAAATCTTTCTACCTTCTTGAGTAATGAGATAAATTATTATCTTGTCACTTAAATCTTACCTCTAATACTTAAATCAAACATACTAGTCAATCAATTCACATGACCCATTATGAGTAGGTTTTAAATTGAGAATACATTAAATCATAAATGACTTATTCATAGTCATACATAATTATCTCAAAAAATAAATAAATCATAATCATGCAAGATAAAATACCATCATGCATAGTAGTGATGAAGTGATTATTTTATTTATAAAATAAATTTCTTTGCATACTTTCAAATATTCCTTAGCACAAATATTTTCAAAATTATTTGCATAAACATAACATTTAATCTGTTCTAAACTTCAAGTATTAGATTAAACCTAATACACTATAATTGAACTAAATTTACTCAATTACAATAAGTTAGTTCTATTATAATCGAAACATATTTAACATGCAAATTAAGGGATACAATAAAACACTCATAACAGAAAATGTTCACAACATTAATGCTTTGAGTTAACAACACGTATATTCACATAAGTACATAAACACAATGTATAACTATGGTCCTACTTTGGTAGTAACCATAAAATACAAATAATGATACTTATGTGTATTTATATACATACTTTAGTGGATGATGTAATAATTAATTAAACTAAGCAAGTATTCTTTGGATATCCTATACCTAGCAAATTAAAATCATACACAACCCTTTCATGCTCATTTAATCACTTAAAATTAATCTTTTTGGAGAATTCTTTCTCGCGATTAAATCAACTCAATACTCATGAATTTCAAACTAAATTAGAAACATCATAATTCATGAGGTATTGCAATTATGTGTCATACTAAATTAAATATTCATTCTTTCGGTTAGGCCACTTTTGCGGCACAAACCATATAATATGAATATCAATTTAGGTACCGATTAATTAATCCATAAATGAAATTATGCATCCAACTAAATTTAATATTCATTGATTCTGGTTAGGCCACTTTGGCGGCTAAATAACCATTTAATATGAATATTAAATTAGATAAGAATTAATTAAATAATAATTAATTGATTTAACTTTATGTCCTGCTATATTTTATATTCATTCATTCGGTTAGGCCACATTGGCGGCTAACTAACCCTGCAATATGATTATTAATTTACGTAGGGACTAGTTAATTAATTATTAACATATTAATCATTATGCACAATTACTTAAAATAAATTTTCGTAATTGAACCAGTAAAATTGATTCTCCATCATGTATGCAGGCACGGGCATAACGATAATACTTATTGTACATATCAAATAAGGTTAAATTTCTAGACGTACACATAATTCTAGAAATTCGCATTTTAACCCCAATTTGCATTAAAACCTTCTCAAATTCATATCTCACAAACCGTTCATCAAAAAAATTCAAATAATATATGCACAGAAAACTTATGGAATGATGATTTCAGTAATATATTTTTCATACAATAAAACCCAGTCATGAGAGAGAAAATTTCAAAATACGAATCTGGTCCAGAAATCATATTTTATTTTTTAAAAATAAAATACTTGGAATTTTTGTATGAAAATTTTCAGAATCGACTATTTGCATCTTTTAAATAATATATAAAATTTTTACTTCAACGGAGATCAACTTTAAGAGAGATAAAAAAATTTGAACATAATAAACACACTTTTCATATAATAAATACCAATGTATTTAAAGTGTGCGTCTCATTGATAGGATTAACTTACAAAAATATAAACCGTAATATAAATATGCAAATATTAACATTTACAGGGATCTAAAGTGTAAATCTATAGTGTTTACAACTTTAATATCTGTACAGATGCACATTGAATTAATTGTCATAATGACGTCAGCACAAGGAGCCCCATTATCTAGAAATATATGTACACATTTATGGAACAATATTTCCAAGACTATATATATTTACATAAAACTCAACAGAGACAAAGGCATATACATGTAATTGCCTTCTTTTGAGTCTGTATTCTATTGGCCTCTATATGTATAATATATATACACTCCAACTGATCACAAATTATAATAACTCAATGCACATGGTCAGTTTGACATGACTCAAGGTGATTACTATAATTACGTACACAAGGAAACTAATACCTTTTAGTTTTTCATTCATAATGTATCTATTGAGAATACGTTATATCATATGTATCATCTATCATATAAAGTGACCATCTAATTTTAATATGCACAGAAGCCACGAACTAAGAGGTGTGCATGAAACCATATATTGCACCGAGATCACTTATCGATATACATCTATACAATTACATACACAGTCCATTATTCCATTAACGCAAAAAAAATCATAATTTCTTAATTATTTTTTTAAATCATATTAATGGAGTATGATGAATTCATAACAAGCGATCTGATACCACATGTAAAATGAAACATGATATTTATACAAGAACAATAATGGACAAATTTGCGGAACATAAAACCCATAATCTTAGAATTCTATCATGCTCACATATACATTAAACCGTAAATAAAGTTATAAATACCTTATAGCCATGATAATAACAAACCTCTCTTTGATTCATAAATCTTCTTCAATCCATCAATCTCCATCCATCATCATAGCTAACCATTAGATGATCCTGAAATACACAAATACGAAAACCCCCTTTCTGCACACGTTAAACTATTATCGTGTTGTTTCTGTAAGTATACATAACCGATGGAATATATGCACTTTAATAGGTAGAGAGAT
The DNA here is from genome assembly GCA_963922005.1 of Cornus suecica. Classification (NCBI taxonomy): domain Eukaryota; kingdom Viridiplantae; phylum Streptophyta; class Magnoliopsida; order Cornales; family Cornaceae; genus Cornus; species Cornus suecica. The sequence goes on from OY998241.1 coordinate 81,199,646, forward strand.
GACCGGTTTCCTATTACAACAATAAGTCCACTCTCCATCAGAGTAGGACACAAAATAGGAGATTTTTCCCCTTATCAGATTATTTATTAATCAACAATTATCTTAACCTAATTTCTATTTCACTGTGCCACAACATAAATAAAATATAGAGTCCAAAATCATGTAGGACATAATTTTATCTTACAGGAAATGTGAGTAGGAAGCTAAGAATTACAGAAATTAATTACTCAAATAAAAAATTTATTGATTTTGATGGCCCATAATTTGTACGGTAGTTAGATTTTTGTTTTCAGTTTTGATCTTCCATCTAATAAAGAAAAGAAAAAACTTAATTTTGTTACAGTTTGTAATCCATTGTACATATTATTTTATAAATTAATTATGTCATATTGGTAAGTTACTTGGTGTGTATTTCTGAGAACAGTTTTCTGTTTTCTGAAAACTGAAAATTAGAATACGGTAAAAATGTCTGTTTGGTTCAATTTTTTGAAAATTTAATTATAAAAATAATTGTTTTAAGGTAATTTATTTTCATAATTATTAAAAAATTATTTTATATTCTCAAAATTTTTAAAAATAATTTTCAAAAATACAAACCAAATAACGTACTCATGATTTTTCTATTGATAAAGTAGTTTATTTGCATGACATATAAAGTAATAATATTGCCGCATGGACTTTAAAAAGAAAGAAACAGAGCAGTCTTGATGTTGAAGACTATATGTACAAGACTAGAACGTATAGTGACAAAACACACATGCATGACAAATGATGATGACTAGTTATGTCCATTCCTTTAATTCTTTGCTTTTCATAGCCATCAAATTAGGTGGACTCAAAAAGATAATTGCTATCCATATAAATTGGGGATGTTGTAAAATTATTATTTTCTTGGATTATGTTGTTGTTTGTTCAAATAATTAGATACTGATTTTTCATATAGATATATATATACACACACGTAATATATTGTCTGATTTTTCTGGGAAGATTTTGTAGATTGGTCATTTGAGAGTTTTGTATCATATCAAGATAATGTATTACAATGATAATGAATTAAGGTGGCATATTATATAGTTACAGTATCTTGATATGATTTAGGGATGATAACATATAAATAGTACCTGCTTGATTTAAGAATTATATGCAGACTTTCTTCAGTTTCTTGTAAGGTTACAAAACCCACTCCAATACTAGGTACATTCACTTTAATTGTTACATATAGAAATTGCAGTATTCAAATTGATGAATTTGGTAATTCCTAAATCAAAATGCCCATTTAATTATATATATATATTGATTTATAACTTGACAGAAAAAAAATGTGCCTATTTTTTTTATTATTTGGTGAAATTTGAGAAAGATACAAAAGTTGAAGTTCTCTTCCACCAATACATGGATATACAAAAAAAAAAGTTTTATGTTCCAAATAAAAACAATCTATATAAAAGAAAAAGAAAAAGAAGTCAAACAACAAAGAATTATTTCCAAAAAGTTATGGGTCCGTTTGGCTCTCTTATTTTTATTTGTTTACTGTTCACCCATTTTAAAAACAAAAACACGTTTGACAAACGCGTTTACTGTTATTTTTTTTTTTCAAGAAAACTGTTTTATGTGAATAGTGGATAAAAGTGATGAAAACACCAAATACAACTTTTAGTTGTTTTTTGAATTTTTTCACTGTTTAGGGTACCACCTCCGCCGCCGCCACCAAACACCACCACCCCCTGCCACCGATCGTCGCCGCCGGCCCCCACCACTTCCGGTCGCCGCCGTCGCCGGTTACCGCCGCCCACCAATACTATTTTATTTTTCAATACAAATTTTGATACAAACGTTTTTTTATTTTTAGTTTTTTGCTGAAAAGAACAAAAATAAATACAAATATAATTTTTATATTTGAAGACAAAATAAATATAAAAAACAAGCTTTCCAAACGCACCCTATACAAATAAAGCATATTTTTAAGTAAGTTGTGCATATTTTCTGGAAATTATAATAAGAAAACTCAATCAAACAATACCCTTAAATGTTACATTTAGAGTAGTTATTGCTATGAAGACTCGATAAGAAAAGAAGTAGATGGTCCCCTATACATTAACCGCACAGAAATTGGTCCATCTACATGGTACATAATTCACTAAAAGTCAATATATATATATATATATATATATATAATACTAATACAAATACAATGTCCTCCCTCCGGCCTAATTATAAATTTATTTTAGGAAATTTAATTTTTTAAAATGATAATTTTTGTTCTAATATTAGTGAATGAAATATCAACTTTACACATGGTTACATCATAGTAATGTGATGATTTATAATATATACAGGGACGGAGCCATAATTTTTTTTAATTGGGGGTAATTCATGACATTAGGGGCAATAAACTTAATTTTTTCAAAATTAAATAAGGGCAAATCTCATTTTTTGTCCATATTTTTTTCAAAATACTTAAATTATCATTAAAAAAAACTAAAAAAAGAAATTGATTGGGGATAATTGCCCCCATTGGAGCTATGTGGCTCCGTACCTTAGTGTATATGTCTTATAACTTTAATGATTGAATGATAAATTGATCCAATAAAATATTTTAATTTTTTAAAAGTGAATACTTATTTTAGAATAAAATAAAAAAATAAAAAATGGACGCTTATGTTTTTGGACGGAGGGAGCAGGAAATAAAAGTCTTCAAAAAGTCTCATTTTTTAATGCACGCAAAGTCATTAGTCGGTGGAACACTGCACACCCTATCATTAAAAATTAATAAGTGACTTTTTTTAATGGTATTAATAAGTGACTTTTATCACATGAATATAGGTGAAAAATACACACAATATAAGAGAGAAAAAAACCATTGTTAAACTGTGCAGAGGGATTTTAATCCTTAACTCCAGTGTAGAAATCCATTTACTAATAACATATTGAAAAATAGATATTAAAAAAATTACTAATAGCACGAATACAAATTAGGATAATATGAAGAAGGGTGGTAAATTGTTTGATTACTCAAGCAAAAGGAAATGCTACGCACTGGTCATATATATATAATATATATATACATATACATGATACTGTATAAAAGTAATGCTGACATATATAGACACCTAAGAGACCTCGTGAAACTAACTCTGCCTTTTCAATAAAAAGCTTTGCAAGGTTGGGACACAACACCATGGGTTGCGGTCCATATGGCTCGTAGCACAAGATGGTCTAAGCTTTGGGATAAAGCTTCTATTCCTTGATCCTTGAGCTCTTGACTTTGATGCTTCTCTTCTTTTCGTCTTATTTACCAAAATTTATTTAATATTATATATATATATGTATATATATATATGTATATACATTATTGGTGTGTTTCGCAAGTTCGTTTTTTGGGTTGTAAGATGTGATGCTTACCTACTCCTTTTGATGCTTACCTACATAATGCTTACAGTCTTCTTATGCTACTATCATCACATGCAATAAGACTATTGCACCATCGAATATACTCTTTCTCTCAATTATTGTTTGGAACCCAAGAAAAAAATAGGTCCTCCTCTAAGTAACACACCGTGATCACTTAATTTAAAGTTGATAAAATATCACATTATTGGATGACATTTTAATATTAAGTGTTTGGCATGAATCCCTCTTGTTGGAATGTATAGATTTTTAAAAAACCAGAAAGCAATTGATCTTAGCGTTGAATTTTTTTTATTAATATAAAAATAAAGACAAAATACAATACACTTTTTATAAGTATCCATGATCACTTTTTAATTTTAGACTAAATTTTTTCATAAATATGCGAAATAGTATTCATATTTCATATTATTCGATTCGTAACACTTTTAACATGTGTTAATACCGTTTACGGAAATCGTTACTAGGGCAAATCATAATCTTATACAATAGCTTTATCCTCCCAAATAAAAAGAAAAAAAAAATGATGTATGACACGATTTTCTAGGAAAGTGAACTTCTCCTATTCCCAATGGGCGAGTCTGAGAATTTGGGATATGTAAAGTTACTGATTCACTTTGAAAAAGTTATTTGTAACTTGTGTGGTGGGAAAAAGTGAGTTATGAGTTTTCCGGGTGAAATCAGATAGTGTAATGGTTGTGCCAAAAAATAAAACAAAAATCAATTGTCAAGGTACAAAGCTAGTGTGTCTCTTAATGTACAGTAGAAGTTAGGTTATGATAATGCATCAATCTCATGACACATTGTACTAATGGGTATTACACTCTTTATGAGTTTATCGCTGAACATGCCATGTGCCTTAATGCATAAAGTTGTACCTAAACCGTTCGTCTAGGAGTGGGGGATGTGACTGTAGACATCCGCATATCCATGGTGGCTGTGATATATTATATATGTGTGTTTATATATATATATATATTTATTTGTTGGAAACACAAAAAGTTGAAAAAGGGAACTTGCTCTTCTTCTATGGTTAAGTATAGAAAACAACCCTCTAATATAAATACGGTGTGAATAACATCCTGTATTTTGAAAATATATATATTGACACTAGTATTTTTGGAAAATGTGTGAACACCTCCTGCAACGTGCTAATATTCCCCTGCAAGTTTCGAAAACGTGCGAATACCCCATTCTTTGACTTTTATACTCTCTTAAATACTCATTTTACCCTTTCTCTTAAAATTCAAATTCAAAATTTATATATATAAAATTCGAAACCAATATATATATATATATATATAAAATATTTTTTTTGAAATTTATATATATAAAATTCGAAATATATATATAATTCGTAAATATATATATATATATATAATTTGAAAATTAAATATAAAATTTGAAAATATATATAAAATTCGAAACAAATATATAAAATTCAAAAAAAATATATATAAATTCAAATAGTTGTGCAAATAGAAATATAAAAAACACAAGTGACCAAAGTACAATACACCAAAATAAAATTTAAAGTCAAAGAAAGTAGAAAATAGAAGTATATTTTTCCCGAATTTTATATTTTTTTCCCGAAATTTATATATGTTTTCGAATTCTATATTTTAGTTTCAAAATTTAATATATTGTTTTCGAATTTAATATTTTCCCCGAATTTTATATTTTTTTTCCGAAATTTATATATGTTTTCGAATTCTATATTTTATTTTCGAAATTTAATATATATTTTTTCGAATTTAATATTTTCCCCTAATTTTATATATTTTTATCAAAATTTATATATGTTTTCGAATTTATATATTTTTTGAATTTATATATGGTTTTTCCAATTTTATATAATTTTTTGAATTTTATATTTTTCTTTTCAAAATTTATATTTTTTCGAATTTTATATTTTTTTGAATTCGTTGTTCAGCATCTTGAACTAGCCATACCTTAGAAGGTATTGTTAAAAGATCATCAATTCCTAATGAAATGGATGTAGCGGTGGCTTGTTGAAAACCCAGAGTCTTTACTTGATCTAGGATGTGTGATGTATATGCCATTCCAAAGTGATCTATTAATCTACTAATAAGTCGTTTCATGGCAGTTCCGTCTATCACTTTATTGTGATAGACCAGATTGGCCCGTTCTGCCATAAGTACCTCCATATTCCGATGAATAGGATTCGACAATGAGTCAGTGATTGGGAAACTTCCTTTTCTCGATCGTGATTCGCATAGAAATTCCAGAACTATGATCCTAGTTGAACCAGAGAGACCTGATTCCCACTGGTATCATAGAATTACTTAGCTTAGGTACCGTATGAACAAGCTCGGCAAAACCCCTGTATGGCTTCTTCAATTTCTCGATAAAAAGAAATATGACCAACAGTGGTTCGAATATTATCAAAAAATATATATTTTTTTGAATTATATATATATTGTTTCAAATTTTACATATATTTTTTGTATTATATATATATATTTTTATAATTTTATATATATTTTTGAAATTTATATATGTTTTCGAATTTTATATATTTTTTCGAATTTTATATATATTTTTGAATTTTATATATTTTTTTCGAATTTTATATATTTGTTTCGAATTTTATATATATTTTCCATATTTTTGAAATTTATATATTAAGGGCATATATGTTATTTTACATGAAATTGGATCAATTCGCACATATTTGAAAAGTTTGGGGTCAATTCGAACTATATGTGGTTATATGCACTATATTTATACTATAGAGGGTTTAACGCTCCCGACCCCTTCTTCTATCATAATTAAGTGTTTGTTTGGTAGAGGGAGTGGTGCCCTTTTTTTGGATTTGAGTTGAAAATTGTGCACCACTCCATGTTTGGCAAATTTGGTGTTGGAGCAATAATGTTTGAATAATGTTGCACCATTGGTACCAAATCCATCATTTTTCACACAATCTCAATAGATGGTTTGGTTGGAGTTGGGTTGGTTTTCTCACACCAAAACTATTCTTTCATCCAAACCAATTCATTTATAATATTATATATATATATAAATTCGAAAAATAAAATATTTCATAAAAAATAAAATATTTCGGGAAAACAAATATTTTTTTTAAAAAATAAAATATAATAAAAATATATTTATTATTTTTTTTAAAAATACAAATTATATGTATTTTTACTGAAATCTTTTATTTTTTCAAAATCTTTTACCTATAAATATTTCAAAAAAATTAAATATTTATGAAAAATTAAATATTTCGAAAAAATTAAATATTTATATATTTTATTTTTTAAAACATATATATTTACAAAATGTTATTTTAAATAAATAAAATGTCAAACTATTCCAAAGTTACCAAATATGATTCGTTTCAGAATTTCAGCTCATACCAACTCTACCAAATACGGTTTGGTTTTCAGTTTCACTTTTTCTCACACCAAAATCATATGCATCAAACATGGTTTCAGTTCAGAATAAAACCACACCAACTCCAACCAAACCAAAACCAAAAACCAACACAACACAACACCACACCACACCACACATTTTGCCAAACAATAAGTGTATATATTATTGAAAGATGATGCGTATATAAATCTGGTTTCTAAACACAACCAAAACAATTCAACCGTACATGTACATAAAGGTATGGGTAAAATACATCAACCTCCCTGATATTCGGTTCAATTACTCATGGAGGTTGGGTTTGACGCATGATCTCAACCCCCTCCTATTATCTGTACACTCGAATATTCCCCAGTTATATGACAAAAATAATATAACATACTGATAAAAGTACCTTTTTATTAAATCTTCACCAAGGAGCTAACAAAGAAGCAGAGAAGAGTTGAGACCAGAACAATCTCAATTTGACCCTTCAGTTTTGGCAGGGTAGAATTCACCCACAGTATTTTGGAGTTTTTAAGTAACTAAAAAAAAAAGATGATGCAAAGAAAATTGAACTTGGACAGAAAGCGACCAAATGAGAATACAAACGCCTACGAAATTTGCGTTTCAACAACATGCGAGAAAGATCAAGATCAAGGGTTCGCTAAATGTAGCTTAACAACCCACTAAGATCAAGGGTTCACTAAATGTAGCTTAACAACCCGCTATAGTAACTCGGAGTAGTCCAACAAAAAGGTCAAAACATAAAATGTCATCACTCTAACCAGAAGCATAGATAACAAAAGAAACAAGTAAACAGCCATAGATGGACAAAGACCTCAAATAGGATGCACAACTTGCGTGATTTTGCATCTTCTTCAAAGACACGAAATCGCTATAAAGCACTTAAGCTTGATCCCCAAGTTCCAACAGTAGTGTTCGACTAAGAGAATCAGATACCGGGCCAACAAATTGAATCGGACCTGTAATGAAATGATAAATGAAATGGTTATTGATAAAATTCAGCATCAACATGTCCTAGCTGCAAAGTCGAGCTAAAATATATTAGCTTAGCGTGTTCACTTTTTTTGGGTTGAATCTTTGTTGAGTTGTTTTAAGAACAAGAGGAATTCTAAACATAAAGTAATTTGTACGTATGAGAGGTGCTGAAGCAAAAGTCGTACCAGGACTGATATATCGATTCTTAAGAGACCACTCTTCCCGCATGGATGCAAATTTCTTGAAGGGTGCACCTGAAACATTCATTAAGTTCATTATCTTTTTGGTTCATTTTTGTGAAATTAGAATACAAATAACTGCAATTTTTAATAATTGCATTAGGGGTTTCAAGCATAGATTTTATTGCACCCACCAGAATGGTAGAACAACTATTCAGTCCCGCTTAAAGATAAAAGAACTAACATGAGAATAATGGGATTGCATCATGTTACAAAAAATGTGAGACAATAGATGACAGTGTGCATATAGAGAATTGTTTTACCTTCAAGCTCTACCATTGCCTTCTTTATCACAGGCTTAAATTTACCTGAAAAACAAATTTAATTTAAGAAAGGAATCCGATAATATTGACTGCCAAGACTAACATGAAAGAATCTACTAACAGGCATAGTCCAACCAATGTTGAACTCAGTCAAATTAAAATCCAAATATTCAAATTTCAGGAAGCCATTTAAAGCTTATAATTCCTTTCTTTAAAATCTTGAAACAATAATATTAAACTATATGACATGAGAATTAGGCTACTTATTTGTATAATTATTTGTCACCTCATCAATAAAAACGTATTGATATTATTATTATGTGACAGCACTTTTCAGAAAAGGGGGCATCGCTTGGTGCAAAATATTATGGTAGACAAACATGCAAATGCTAGTAGGTATGAGAGCCAAATTTAAGTCTAGTCCCTCACACCTAGCATTCCAAATTAACAGACTGCTGCAAGGTATTGGTTTGCTATCGTAAATTACAAAAGACAGGGACAGATAAGCCCCCCCACCCAAACAACACACACACACACAAATAGGAAAATGGGAAGAAAGTAGAATAGTCCCAAAAAAGATAGGCATCTCTATAGTCATTGAGACCACAGTGTTTTGGAGATCAATATTACCATGTCTTCTCTCCACATCCATTAGTGAAGTCAATGCAGTTCCACCTACAGTCCATTCTTCGACTGGAGCAGCCAAATTTCCGACCTGGAAAAATAATCAAAACCAAGTGAATCTTCTGTCTCATAGAATGAACTCTAGATTCTAAAAGCATAAAAAATAACCAACAAAAAGCTAAAATGACTCGTTGGTAATAGAAACAAATTGAAGAAGATGCATGAAGGATAGAAGCAGAGACCGAAGAAATCAGCCCAGTTTTTCCACTATGCAGGAGAGCTCCAGCAGCATAACCCAATGCATAACAGTATGTAGAATCAAAGTTAGATGGCAAACCACACCTCCCTTCATACCTGCAAAGTTAAAGTATTAAATAGCCAAACCAGAACATCTGTACAAGGAAATTTTTAATACTAATAATATCAATAATAAAAAAAGGGGGTGGGGGTGTAAAGAGGGAAGAAGAAAGCAAAATGATCGAGTAATCATGTAATCCTAATCAGTTAATCATAAAGGAGATAACTGCTACAGGAACAATAACACGTACCCGAAAAAATGGGACTGCCCTTTGAAATGGCCTTTATATGAATTCTTCTGCTTCCTCAGCTCTAACTCAGTTTCAACCATTTGAATAAGCATTTTCTCTGTTTCTATTTTTGCAACCTGGAGGTAGAAATCAGGTCACATAACCAAGTTGTTTGAGAAAAAAGATAAGTACATTCAAATACCAAAACAGCATAACATAAACACCTGCACATTTCCATGGGGATCTCTCTCAAGCATCAACTGTTCCTGAATAGCTGGAGGTAAAAGTTCAAAAAGCTGCAAAGATTGGTTTTTAAGTTTCCTTTTCCAAAGACCACCTTCATCTACATTTTCATGGGCCAAAATTTCATTTAGTTCTGCAATAAGAAGCTGCACCTGCAAACGACAGAGTAAAAGCACAAAAACATATGCTGATCATCGTAGTACTAATACATGAACACCATAGGAGCACCTAAAGATGTGGGCAAGGACACAGATAAAGAAACTAATTTCATGATCCAAAACTTTACCTCGGGAATGAAATCAATAAGGCCTTCAGGTATGAGTATCACACCATAGTTATAACCATGTTCTGCCCGTTTACAGATCACGTCAGCTATGTAGTCCGTAACAGTTTTCAAAGTCTGCTTCTTGGCAGCAACCTACAGCAATTATAAGTTTACACATATTTAAAGAGAACTCATGCTAGCCAAACTTGGTGGGTTTTTGTAGGCGTGAAAATTAGCAAAAGTCACTCCAAAGCTGACTTAGTATAAACTTGTTTTCATTGTTTTCATGACACACCATCAAACTCTAAGGGAACCTGTTAGCTCATTATGTATTTTACAACTAAGGAGTTTTTTTCTTTGAGTAGGTTTGCCAACAAACCAACTCAAGAAAAGAAAAAAAAAAAAGAGGCCATAATTCACTCTGTATATGGTGAAAGGAATGTAACACAAATTGCTAGTAGCAGTATTTAAGAATTGTAAATCACTAGAAAATTCTTAATTTCTTTAGCACCGTACTGGTGCAGCTATGCCAATAAAGTGAAGCAATAAATGATGCACCTACCTCTTCTCCAATAAGAGTAATGTTGGGATGAGTTTGCAAAGCACACTCTAAAGTAATGTGTGAAGCAGCTCGTCCCATAAGCCGTACAACTGCAAACAGTTACGAATTAAAATATCAGGTGTGCTTAGATGTATGTGCACAAAGCAAGATGAAAGGAGCAAAAAATAAAGTTGAAAGGAAAGTGAACAACTGGTAAAGGAAAATAAAAGTTCGTTGATACCATGCAAATTATGCGTAGCTTAGCAAAACTATTAGTATGTTAAAGGGAATTGCATTGATTTACAATACAAGATATAATGAATCAAAAATTAATATATGTTCAATGAGCTGTGCTGGACTGAATATGTTAAGATATATGACTAGCCACACAAGAGATGAAATTCTTAATATCTTTGCATGCCTGAGACGGAATGGATAGCACCAGTACAAATCACTGGATTACACGGCTGAGATGGTGTTTCACGACAAAGATCAATGAGTATAGACATTATGTTCTTGTCCAGGTTCCTTGTACTTACAATGATAATATTTTCCAGTTGAGCGAGCATCTATCATGACATTTCCTATCATTTCTGCGTAAATCTGCGTTATCGTAATAAATAGATATTGATTAGTTTGACTTGCAAGTATCAACGGAAAGAAACAGCCTGATTCTATTGAAAACCAGAAAAAGAAAAAGTACAATATTTTAATCCTATTATTTACCGACCAAAATCCACAAACCCTTCTAATACAACAATCAGATGATCTATATATTACATATAATATTAGAAGTGCAATTGTTGAATGGTATGGTCAGAATACCTTGCATGCAGTATCAAATCCAAAACTAGTGGGAACTTCTTTGCATTTCAAGTCCCCATCTATGGTCTTAGGGCATCCTATCACCTGAGCTTTCAACTTTTTACTCCTGATACAATGCACCAAGTAGCGTCAGAGCAATAGGAGTGCATAACAATTAAGGAATCACTAGAATTCAATTTCCCCTATTTACCAATTTTCAGATAACAAAATACTAAACCTCAAAAAGAAGACCAATACAACCAACTAGAGTTATGATATAGAAAATGAAGAACTGACCTAAAGTTCTCAGCAAGGAGGCAAGCATTTGTATTCGAGTCGTCCCCGCCAATTACAACAAGTCCATCCAGATCAAGTTTCACAGCCGTTTCTTCAGCTTGCTTAAACTGAAAGCATGTACATGTGAATGCGGTCAATATCAATTTTGAAAGGCCAATTTGGAAGAATCCTTATAGCAAAATATAAATAATTTTGTCATAAATTTAAACAATCACTAGACACAATTTCTTGTGCCATCAAATAAAGTATCACCTGTTCTGGGGTTTCAATTTTGTCTCTCCCACTCCGGATCATATCAAAGCCACCCTGATAGAAAGAAATACAATTAGATCAGATATTACACTAGTTTCCATGAGATGGGTCTATGTCCCTGCCAACTAATTACTCACTATAAATGGTTGTACTTTGTCTTGTTTTCCATTTAATTTCAAACAAATGTAATTAATTACTAAGGGATAGAGAATTCTACTGCTCGTAAATGGATTTTTGTTTTCAAATCTATTGCTTCACATGAACATATATGTGCATAAGTAAATAAAAGGTCAAATTTATGCAAACTTAATCATAGATTAGTTTCCCCCCTCGAATTCCAATGTATAATGTGGGTATGACATGGGCCTATTATGAAATGGATGTCTGCCCATCATGTCAGCAGATTTACACAAATAGAGAATATGGATACACTAATAATTCGAATAAATCCAATTTCCAATTTACTCAAAAACCACAAATCATACTAATAAATTCTTAACCTGATTTCTGTATGGGTAAATAAGCTGAGAGTTCAGCACCACATATTTGCACTTCATGATCCCAGCTGGTCCACCTCTGAATCCATAGAGTGTGCTTCCTTTGCAACGATCTTGCAAGTAATCTACCATACACCAAAAGAACTTAAATTCTCTAATACTCGTCAAAATCAAATTATATCCAAATGGATAACAGGTACAGCGCATTAAGATCCTTACCGAAGATCCCAGAGATCACATTGTGCCCTCCAGGAGCTTGGCCTCCGGACAAAACAACTCCAATCTTCAAGCTTTTAGCAGACAAGCACTCTCCTGAGTCCCCCGGTACCAACATTGCCGATGGCTGCCCGAAAAGACACGGAAACAGCTTCTTGATCTCATCTACAATCCCACATTACAATTAAAATCAAAACATATACCCTTAAACCTTCGTTTGGTTGCTGAGAAAACGAAGCAAAGAATAAGTTCTTTTTTTTTTTTTTCCTTTCAAATCCAAGAACAGAAACGCAATTAAAGTACAAAACCAGATTAACAACTGAAATTAAGCTCAGATCAGTATAATCATGAAAGTCAACACTTAAAAATCTCTGTTTCAATTACAGAGATCGCTTTCATTAATCAATATACATATACATGCATTTATATATATATAGATATGAATGCTGAGATATATACATAGGCATTAATCCTCAACCTTCGTTTGGTTGCTGAGAAATCGATGTACAGAAAACAATCTCATTCTCTTTCAAATCTAAATACCAAAACGCAATTTAAATACTAAATCAGATTGAAACTTATTCAAATCTACATCACCAAAAATAATAGGAATCGAACAATGCTTTCATTAATCAATCTATATCTACAATTTTATTTATCTACACATATACATATATATATATATATATATATATGAATGTTGACATGTATCAAGAGATGTGTAGACCTGGATTGCCGGCAGCGGAGCTAGGAGGGCCATTAACGACCTTGAAGGGGCGTTTGAGGACAGAAGGGAGGGGCAGAGAGTGATCCAGACGACTGTTCTGTACTTCGCTGTACACCGACGCCATGCGGCCAGGGGCGGCGGAGTTCGCGGCGGCGATGTCGCCGTTAGCCACAGACGGAGGCGCCATGAATTTTTGAGAGAGAGAGAGAGAGAAACCAAACCTTAGATCTTCCGGCTTCTTTTTGTCTCACACACAAACACACTCTCTCGGCACGTACTCTTTTAAAACGGAGAGTTGAAGGTAAGGGCCAAAACGTCTTTGGAGACTCCGCCTAGCCAAGTCGATTGGTAGTTGGGAAGGGTAATTTGGGAATTAAAAATTAAACACACATGAAATAATATACAAACTATACATGCATAATATACAAACTATATATTAATATGTCTTTGAGACTTTGATTGATCTAATTTTCTTTTTTTGGAAAAAGAAAAGGAAATTATTTCACGGTGTTAGATTATATGGTTAAGAATTTTGCACCCATCACTTTGTACATGTAAATAAATATGTCAATTTTATGATAATATTTATTATATTGAACTAACATTTAATTATATATTGAACCATGATTTAAAAACCATGTAATTCGAAATTATATAAAAAAAATGAGATGGAAAAGGTAATACGATGGTAGCGGAAGTATCAAAATCACAAATATTTTTTGTGTTTACCTAACTTGACCCTTTTTCTAGGTAACAAAGAAAAAAAGGAAAAAATATTTGACCCTGTCCCTATTGGATGGTTGGTAGGTGCGTGTTTGGAATGTGATTGTGTGAAAAGGTATATTCTGATTTGATTATCTGGTAGGAGGTTTGGTGATACTACTTATCAATCTATTAAGTGCATGTTTGGCAACATGGAGTGGAGCCAAAATTTTGGGTTTGGTTTGAAAATTTTGCTCAACTCCATGTTTGGCAAATGGAGTGGACATTTGGAGTAGACACTGTAACAACTCCATGGAGTGGCTTTTGTGAAGGAATGAGCCAAAATTTGGAACCAAATTTTTGATGGTTCATGGTTTTGGTTTTGGTACCAACACTGTAGCAAATTCATTTTTGATATTAATAAATTTCGAAAAATTAAATATTCTGAAAAATTAAATATTTATGAAAAATAAATATTTCGAAAAATTAAATATATTAATATATTAAAAAATATTAATATTAATATATTATAATATTAATATATTAATATATTTTAATATATTAATATTAATATTTATGAAAAATTAAATATTTCGAAAAATTAAATATATTAATATATTATAATATATAATATATTAATATATTTAATTTTTCGAAATATTTAATTTTTCATAAATATTAATATTAATATATTATAATATTAATATATTAAAAAATATTAATATTAATATATTTTAATATTATAATATTAATATATTAATATTAATATTTATGAAAAATTAAATATTTCGAAAAATTAAATATATTAATATATTAAAAAATATTAATATATTTTAATATTAATATATCAAATATATATTAATATATTAATATTAATATTTATGAAAAATTAAATATTTCGAAAAATTAAATATATTAATATATTATAATATTAATATATTAAAAAATATTAATATTAATATATTTTAATATTATAATATTAATATATTAATATATTTAATATTAATATATTAATATTAATATTAATATTATTAATATAATATTAGTAAATAAAACTAATAATAATATTATATTAATATTATTATTATTATAATATTAGTTTTATTTTATTAATATTTATTAATAAATAAAACTAATATATATTAATATTTATTAATAAATAAAATGTGAAACTCATATATTAATATATTTTAATATATTAATATTAATATTTATTAATATATTAATATTCAGAATTTCAACCCATACCAACTTTACCAAACATGGTTTGGTTTTTCAGCATCACTTTTTCTCACACCAAAACCATCTGCACCAAACATGGTTTGGAACCAAAATAAAACCACACCAACTCCAACCACTCCAACTCCAACCTAACTCCAACCAAACCAAAACCAAAAACCAACTCCACACCCTCTACCAAACATGCAAGTGGGCCTGCTCTTACCTTTATTCATGGGCTAAGTGGGCCTGCTCTTACAAGTGATATACATTCATATATATCGAGTTAGACTCATTCTCTAATACGGTTTTTCTGTTTCTTGGGTAGCAATACAAGAGGATGATATTCATTTGCATACAAATATGTAAATGAGAGTGAGTGAGTGAGCGAGCGAGCATATGAGTGTATGACCATCAGAATAATATATTAAGAAAATTGTGGTCAACCATCCATTGATTAGGACTCTAATCCAGTCCGGTCACCATCTCACTGGAATCATTCAGTGCCAAATAAGAGGGGACAACATAACACTTACTTTTACGCTAAACAAAAAGTGATTAACAATGCATATACTTAATACATTACCTTCTGGACTGAATTATTTTCCGAGATTGAAATCAATGAGGATACAGTGAAATATAAAGGGGATATAAAAAGAGTAACAATGTTATCAATGGCACCTGCAGGCACAATACCATCAACATCTGTAAACCCGATTCCATGCACACGTCGATATGGTGAGCTTATCTCACCAGCATAGCACCATAATGAAGGATCCGTTACTCACATTTTAGAAAAGAGATGTATTAGCTAACAAGTCTATACAACCAGCCACGGTATCTGATATTAATATACGAGTGCTTACAACAACCTGAACTCATAAAAGCCGGATACATACTTTATGGTAGAAATACAGTCAATACTTACATAACTACAACAACTTATCCACAGTATTATTACATGGACTTGGAGAAAGCACATTACTGAAATATCTTTACGGAGTTTGTTTAAGGTGTCAAGAGGGAGCTGCCTTCCTTGATGAGCACAAATACACTGCCTCCATCTCCCCTTGAGATACGGAGTTCTTCATCCAGGTATGTGGTTAGCAACCACGATTCTGCTTCGCGGTTGGAGAGAGAGATCTTCAATGGTGGTTGGCTGGAGATGGTCTTTGCGACAGATGAAGCTGTATCTTGGATGGAAGTGATTAAGCCTTTGAAGGGTGAGAGGTCAATCTTTTGTCCGAGAAATTCCACATTTTCTGGTAACACAATGGAGTCGATCAACTGGGGAGTCCCAATTATGCCTTCTTCAAACTTTATCTGAATCAACCAAAAATGAGAAATATATAACAGTGAACTTATCTAAAGAACATATACAATAGGGAGTGGACAATCAAACAGAAAAATATCATACAGGAGTCTTGGGGAACCAAATGAAATGGTGTCATAATTGTAATTTTTTTTATTTTTTTTCCTTGGTTCAGATTTTCTCCAGAATTTTAATATGGGATTTCACTAAAGCAACAGAATGGAAAAATAGACAGGTTTCAAATGTTAATTTACGTATGCAGTAATATTCAAGAATTGTGCCTATAATGTTACTATTTAATTATTCTTGAGGGGAGGTAAATATAATTTATATTACGATGCAGGTTTCAAATGTAAATTGTGCCTTTTATCTCTCACAGACAGACAGGCGCACAACTCTTCAACCCCAATTGGATAAAGTTTAACAAGTAACTAAGAGTGTTTCATGTTTTTGTGCATGTATTCAAGAATTGAATCACTAGTTAGATTCAAGCGAAAAACAGGGTTAAAACAAACCTGCACACGCTTGGGACTTCGGACTTCAAACTTGGCATTGGTACTAATTGACGTGGTAGAATATGGCCCAGCAAACAGTACAGAATTCTGGACTGTGAAATTCTCCGAGTCAATGATCTGTGAAATCTTCTCCACCTTTACCAAAGGCAGTGTCCCCCTTGAAAACAAAGGAAACAATTCTACAAATGAAGTGTACCTGCAATGTCTCACATACATGTTAGGTCAAGAACAAAGAACAGTTGGCATTGTTCTTATAGACAAGGCTCGGGTTTCTGGAACAACATAAAACCTTTTTAAAAGGCCAATACATGGAAAAGTAGAAAGTTGATAAATATTTCTAATCATATTCTAATTAGTGCAGGAAAGAAAGAAAAAAGTTAAGATAAGGAAAAGAAATAAAAAAAACATCCAATATCATAGTAAATCCATAATTAAAAACTGAAGTAATCCCAAAAGTTCTAACACCACAAAACATAAAAGAAAAAAGAACAGGACCAAAATGGAACTCACAGGAGAAACAAATTCAAAGCAACAGACACATTACTGTGGATACCAAATTATTACCAACTTATCCCTGATGCTAGTCATAGGAATAGGCTGCGTAAATGATTCCATTAATAGTGTCTATGATCTCACCAATTACCTTTTCTGGATAGTAAGTATTTTAATTATTTATCGTTTACATTCCACAGCATTTTCAACCGTGGACGAAGAAGGCTCAGGCTTTGCAGTGTGCTATAGAACACCCAAGTGCTTTTTACTCAAAATGCAGACATTCTTTTCCCTACTGGTAACTGTGATCCAAATTTAGGACAATGCCACTTCATAGAACTTAAGCACACCTAATTCAAATTATAATTCTGAGAAATTAGCACTAGCAATTCTGTCAAAGACGCCATGGGATACTGTTTGGTTGATCATTCAATTTTCCACGATGTAGAAAGAGGTACACCTAACCAATACCAAAGAATATTACGCCCTTGTCATCTACCAAGTATCACCAAATGCGTTGCTTTTTGTTCAATTTCTCATGGAGTCCAAATTTAAAGTATTTTTCTTTCATGCAATTCCCGATCAAGGGCGTAATACTATTTGTTGCAATAGACAGAGGACTGCATCGGCAGCTCTTGGCATGAGCCATTCCACAATAAGTTCCATCACAGAACACTATTAAAGTTTTTGCCCCTTTCAACCATAAATGGATAGGGGACACTGATACTTCCCTCATATAGGCCAAGAGAATTCAGGGCCATACACATATTACAAGCTGAATCAAGCTTAGTAGGTCACCCAAACTGTCCTAAAAATTAAACTCCATAATGAACTTCACAGGTGATCTTTTGATTGATTTAGATCTAAATATGAAGTAGAATAACTTTTTTTAGTGCTAAAATGTTCATTAGCTTATTCGAGTTAAGCTCAGAAGGCTAAGAGCTTCATGACATCATCAAGCTTGCATCATATATGTTTCTTCTGACTACTTTGAAATT
The DNA here is from genome assembly GCA_963922005.1 of Cornus suecica. Classification (NCBI taxonomy): domain Eukaryota; kingdom Viridiplantae; phylum Streptophyta; class Magnoliopsida; order Cornales; family Cornaceae; genus Cornus; species Cornus suecica. Next base: position 81,218,169 of record OY998241.1, read on the forward strand.
ACAAAATCACTCTCAGAATTGGCAACAGACACAACAGACACTAATATATATTCACACACACACACACACACACACACACATATATATATGTGCGTGTGTGTGTGTGTGTATAATCAAATCCAGATTAACGATTAATCATAAGCAAAGCATCAAATACTTGTAATCAAACAACTTGATTCTACAATTAGAACTTACGCGAGAATCCATTTTCCGTTGAGGAGAGTCAACGCCTCGGTTGGCGCCGGAGTCGGATTCTTAGCCTCCAGCTTCGTGATCAACTCGATGATCTCCGCCCTGGTCTCGCTCGTCGCTTTCAGACCACGCTCCGTTCCGTAAAACGAATCCACCAACTGTTTCTTCAGCTTATCGATCTCCGTCGGCGGTGGCGCCTCCTCCTCCGCCACCGCCACCGATGACCCCTCCTCCGGTTCCCACTCGGCTCCGCTCACTGCGCGGACTCCCAGCACCGGTCTTGCCCTAACGAGCTCGGAGAACGAAACCCTAGAACTCTCTCCCGCCTTTTTTCCTGAGGTGAATCCGATCGAATTTGGGGGAAAGAGAGAGGGTTTTGTGCTGAATTGAGGCTGCTGTGAATTGACTGAAATGGCCTTGCAGAGGAAGTGATTGAACTGAGAAACTCCGGCCATTTTGTGATACAAAGAAGAACAGAGTAGTTTTGTTGTATAACTGAACGGACAATGAAAAACAGGGGAAACAAATGAGTCAAAACTCATTTATATATATATATATATATATATATAATGTACATGTTTATACACAGCAGGGGAAACAAATGAGTCAAAACTCATTTATATATATATATATATATATATATAATGTACATGTTTATACACAGGTGTGTGTGAGAGGGATTAAGTTGAACACGTGGTTCAAGAAGAGAGGAATAGGCGATTGAGGCAAGGAGTGATTTGTCTAGTTTTGTGAGTCTGTGACGAGTGAAAAAGACATGATGAAACAGAAGTCTAGAACCTTCTAAATATCTTTGGCAGGTGGGTGGTGTTTGACCATGGTTAGAATTATCTCAACATATATTTCATGAAACGTTTTTAGGATAGATACGTAATTAATATGCTCAAATAAATGTCTAAGAATTTTTATTGAGTGTGGTTTTCGAATTTCCAAGTGAGAAGTTTGTGATAATGTTATGCCGGTTGTGGAACTAGTTGGTGCAACACCTCAATCGAAGATTTTTTTGGAATTTAGACATTTTGTAATTATTTTGGAGGATGTCTTTATTGCTTTGGATGAGATTAGACTTTGTATAATATCCATGAATTTTGGAATTTGGATAGTTGGATAATTAATATTGTTTAAATTTTTTTTATTATTTTAATCCTCTTCAATGATAATAAATTTGAATTTTAAAAACGCATTTTTTATCTCATTTTTTCTCTTCAATATATTTCTTTTATATATAATAATTATTAAGTATTTATTATATTACTTATTTGGTGGACCGGCTTCATAACTTGTGTAAATTAAGTTACAAATTTGTAAATGAGTGAGGATTAAAACTCATACTTTGTACATTGAATATCATTGGTCTAGTTAATGCATATTCATCCTTCCAACCATCTCCATTTCGCCTCGCGCAAATTGCTTTAGGCCCAAAATATATACGGAAGTAGATTATAGATTAAGTGCATGTTTGGTAGAGGGTGTGAAGTTGGTTTTTGGTTTTGGTTTGGTTGGAATTGGGTTGGAGTTGGAGTGGTTGGAGTTGGTGTGGTTTTATTTTGGTTCCAAACCATGTTTGGTGCATATGGTTTTGGTGTGAGAAAAAGTGATGCTGAAAAACCAAACCATGTTTGGTAGAGTTGGTATGGGTTGAAATTCTGAATATTAATATATTAATAAATATTAATATTAATATATTAAAATATATTAATATATGAGTTTCACATTTTATTTATTAATAAATATTAATATTTATTAAATAAATATTAATATATATTAATATATGGGTTTCACATTTTATTTATTAATAAATATTAATATTAATATATTTATTTTTTCATAAATATTAATATTAATATATTAAAATATATTAATATATTAATATTAAAATATTAAAATATATTAATATTAATATTTTTTAATATATTAATATTATAATATATTAATATATTAAAATATTTAATTTTTTGAAATATTTAATTTTTCATAAATATTAATATTAATATATTAAAATATATTAAAATATATTAATATTAATATTTATGAAAAATTAAATATATTAATATATTAAAAAATATTAATATTATAATATTAAAATATATTAATATTAATATTAATATTTTTTAATATATTAATATATTTAATTTTTCGAAATATTTAATTTTTCATAAATATTAATATTAATATATTAAAATATATTAATATTATAATATTAAAATATATTAATATTAATATTTTTTAATATATTAATATTATAATATATTAATATATTTAATTTTTCGAAATATTTATTTTTCATAAATATTTAATTTTTCAGAATATTTAATTTTTCGAAATTTATTAATATCAAAAATAAATTTGCTACAGTGTTGGTACCAAAACCAAAACCATGAACCTTCAAAAATTTGGTTCCAAATTTTGGCTCATTCCTTCACAAAAGTTGCACCATGGTTCAGCTACAGTGTCGGCTCCAAATTTTGACTCCATTTGCCAAACATGGGTTTGGTGCCAATTTTTTGAAACCAAACCCAAAACCATGGCTCCACTCCTTAGCCAAACATAGCCTAAGAGAACCAATCAAGGTTGGGCTTATTCTGAACGGACCTTGGCCCAATATATGTACAATCTGTACCTCTAGAGAACTTTAGACTTAAGAGTGAAGAATCGAAGGTAGGGCCTAGTCCGGAGTGACCTTGGCCCAATTGTTATATGTTCCTTAAGACTCAAGAGTAAACTGTCTAAGGTTGGGCCTAGTGTGGATTCACACTGGGCCTAATTGGGCCTAGTCTGACACTTTGATCTTGCCCCAATATCAAATAATTTATGAACTTCTATGTAACAAGTTGTTAAAATCAGGAGTCTATAAGTAGAGTTGTTGGGGTCCATAAAATCAGAATTGTTAATTATTAATAAATAATTTTATTTAATTTCTTAAAGAACGATATATTTATAATAAAATAAAACATAAAATATGAACAAAAATATTAAGATTTTGGGACCTTTATTGTTTTCTCATAAGTTTTGGCCATATATTGGGATATTTGACTAAATTATTAAGATTTTGGACTTTTCATATGGAGGATCTAACCCTTAAATCATTATTTTAATTCAAAAAATGTGAAACACATTTGAATAGAATCGTGGTAAAATCGTGTTCTGACAATGGTGCTATATGGCTTAAGGAGAACCTAATAAAGATTTGATTTTATATTGCAGTTTTCATTCTTGTCAGCTGGAATATTCAACTAAAATGAGAACCATGTGAACAAACATGGCTTTCTGAGCATTGATAAAGTGGAATAGTTGTTGAAGACTGAAAATGATATTTATAACCACTTTAAAGCATATGATTCTGAGCAATAAAATTGAAATAGACATTTTTCTTTATGTGCATGGTACGTTTTTCTGAAGGAAAAAACTTTTTTAGTTGGCTAGATCCAATTGGAATGTGTTTCTTATATATGTGACGATTGAGAAGTAAGAATTGAATTTAATGTACATAAGGTTCTAAGTGGTACTAAATGAATTTTTCTCTCTTTTAATTTTCAGTCTTAAACCTTTGATTATAAGTGATGTGCATTGTCACTAGTTTTTTATTTATTTATTTTTATTTTAAGTGACACTTAATATATTTAATATTATTCAAATTGTTTAACAAACCAACCTCATCAGATAAGTAGTGAATTTTGATTAGATTTGATGTTGAATAGAATTATGGAACAACACCTTATTCGATTAAATGAGTTTATTGATACAGTATTTATTAGTTAAATATTTCAGCACTTCAAATTTAATTCTTAGAATTTCAAAATTTAATTTTATCAAACACTACTCAGATTATATGCATATTCCTCTACTTGACTACCACCATTCATGACTATAATGACGGTCCTTAATTTGCGCCTTCTGCGGATGACCATTTGATTTGAGCGGCAACAAAATTTACACCACCTTTCATGTTTCAACCCACCTACATATAAATCAGTCCATCATATTTCAAGTGGACCTCACAAAATACAAAAATTACATTAGCCTCCCCAGTATTAATTCTGGTCAATTAACTGACTGAAAAAACACTGGTCAATGAGTCAATTACTCTTTAAACATAGAGCTAAATAATGATTAGAAGATCTTATTAAACTGTCTTGTGACTCACGAATTTTTTTTTTCTTCTTCTTCGTGTCTTTTTGTAATGGGTCGGAACTTACTCTTTGAACATAGAGCTAAATAATTATTAGAAGATCTTATTAAAGTGTCTTGTGACTCACGAAATTTTTTTTTTCTTCTTCTTCGTAGTGTCTTTTTGTAATGGGTTGGATGTTTTGTCGTTTGATCTAAAAATTTAAATTGATTGGTAACTCTAATATTCACTCATTTATGTACAACATTTTCCCCTTTCGACCAATAATTTATTTTTTTAGACTTTTTTAGTCTTATTTTTGTCAAATTGCTAGTTTTGAGTTGTTCGATTGGAACTAGACAACATCTAAAATGAGAAATGAGTACTGAAGATGATTTTTTTTCTCCTCCACAGAGAAGTGCTTGGTATCCATCTCTTAAAACATAAATTTGTTTTATGATAACAAGAAAAGAGAGTTATCTAAAAATATATATATTTTTATAACTGAGTTTTCTGAAAATAATTTTTAAAAAAAAAACTCAACCACATATAATTTTTGGACAAATTTTAAAAATTTTCAATTCTCAAAAAACAGTAAACTGTTTTCAGAAATTCATACCAAACATGTCCTAATAACTCATTCTTCTTGAAATATTATCATATAAGTTATATATGACACATATACATTATAATTTGGGAAATAAATAGATGTATCAATTTTATTTAATTTCTTCAAATTTACTACCCCTTTAAGAGCTATGGGCACTGTATGAAGACAAAATAAATGCACGTGAAGAGCACGAATTTGAATGGTTATCTAGAATCCATGGACACCATTCATTCGAAACTTGCCTTTTTCCTTTAATAGAAAGGGACTGCCATTATTGTTCTGCTATGTGGTCACAGATGTTGCTTATAACCCCAAATATTTAAGTGAAATATCTTTGTTTTTGCCCAGATTTTTGCAATTTCGATGAAGCAATTCCCTCTCCGAAAAGCCACTGTATTAGACTAAACAATTTAAAAAATTAATGTAGTACCAAATTAAAGTTCCATTCATGCTTTTGACTTTGATTTCATCTTATTTACTAATGATTTTTATTTATTTTATTTTATTTTTGAGTTTGGTTGGTTAATAACTTTAGGTAGTTTTCCATTTTTAAAGAACAAATTTATTTTTATTAAAAAAAACACAAATTTATTTTATGTGAGGCTCACAATAGTACTATACATGCAGCATCTGCAAAGGAATATTCCACAATTTCAAACTTGAGTTGCTAGACAAAAGTTTTTAAGGTGGAGAGAAAGGAGAGAAATGAAAATAGAAGATAATTTGAGTAGCTAGCTTAAATAGATCTTTGGGTTAAGTGCATTAAACCTTAAACCTCGCTTCTTTCTTCTCTCTCAACTTAACCCCTGAACTAAACATTATTCCCCTAAATTATTTAAGTGTTGCATTTAACTCTCTCATGTCATAACATCGTTAGTTACAATTAGAGTAATTTGCACTCAGATTTTCTGAAGTTTCAGTTAATTGCACTCGTTCCCTAAAACTTTAGGGGGCGAGTACAATTGATTGAAATTTCAAGGAATCTGAGTACAAATTACTCTAATTGTAACTAACAGTATTATGACAGGAAAGAGTGAATTGTAAAAATCATGATAGTTTGAAAGGTTTATAATCAATAAAATAATTTAAAAAATTAGTTGAGAGAGAAAAGAAGAAAAAGGGAAAAGGACTTCGTTGGATGACAGATACTTTTCATTCATTTTGATGACGAAACACTATATGAACCTAGATCTTTTTAAGGTGTAATATATATAATTGAATTTTTAATTTGTTGTATCTTTTGTTCTGAAGATTATACACAGGAGATGACTGTTGACTTTTTCTTCTTTTGAAAGGAGATGACTGTTGACATGGTGATTATACCATTAAATTATCCGTCATGTATTATTCCATTCATTTCAAAATAAATATTTTTTTTATTTTTTTTTTGGTTTCAAAATAAGTATTCATTTTTAAAAAATTAAAAATATTTTATTTGATCAATTTATCAATTTATCATTTAACTATTAAAGTTATAAAACATATACACTATAAATCATCATATCACTATGGTAAAACTATGAGTAAAGTTGGTATTTCATTTATTAACATTACAACAAAAGTCATTCTAAAAAAATTAAATTCCTCCAAAATGAACCTATAATTTGAGACGGAGGTACTATTAATTTATTTGTTCTCCTGACAAAAATAAAGGAAACCGTTAATTCATTGGATGGAAATTTTTTTAAAAAGTCTATTCAATCTATGGTCGTGGTTTGACCTGAACATCGTCATATATAATGATTGTTGAATGTAAATATTATATTTTTTAGGCCAATTAGATGAATTTTATCGCGAGCATTACATCGATCATATTTTTATATGTCTATATATATATATATATATATATATTTAATAATTTATTTATTGTAATGTTTGAATAATCTAGAAGATGTCATCTCTCCAGATTTGCGGAATTATGCATAATAGATACAACAATAAATATATATAGATGTATATCCTTGTCAACTTCACCAACAGAACAAGGCATGTGCATTGTGCAAGTATTCCCCGATTTACTCTTCTTTTTTCGCGGTAACCAAATATTCTCAATAATTCCTAGATTAGTATTTAGTTTTTGTCGTTCAACAATAAAGTGAGTATGAATATGTTATGTAGTGGTATTGACACATTTTTAAAATATTAGAGCATAATAATACATGACGTGTTAAATAGTACGATACAAACTATTTTTACATACCACAATTAAAATTTTGAATTACGATACTGATTATTCACTTTCTCAAAACTAACTCCCGACATGAGGGCCTCAGCTCATGCATCGATTTACCAAAATCACCTTCACCCGGAGTTCATTCTCGGGAAACTTTGTGATGAACAAAAGAGTCAAAATCTCTTATATGACCATTGTGATATATAAAAAAACTAAACATTTTGACCATGTTCAACGTAATTAAGTATAACATAAATATAGGGGGACCAAAAAGCTCAATTATTTGGAAATTGGATAACAATGAAGAAATATATAGAATAATACACACCACTGAAGATAACTGTACATGTGTTGTGTTCCTACTTCCTTCAGAGTGCGTGCTGCACTTCATTATCACTGAAGATTTTGGGATCGTATAGCCAATGATACCTTATGGCATTGAGTGAGGGTCTGTGTTATGTTTAGCCAAGTTTATACTCTTTTTTTTCTTTGATGCAAATTCTAATTATATCCGCGGCCATGATCCAAATAAATTATTTACACCAATATCATTCAAATATGAGACCAGATACTTCCTCCATACTATGTCCATTATTGTAGTTAAAGTCCATGTTTAATAAGGATTTTACTCCTTCACTTTTGAATTGACTGAAGTAAAGTGGATTTTACTCCTTCACTTTTGAATTGACTGAAGTAAAGTGGAAGCAAGATAGTTGATGGAAGATGAGGTTGAGTCACTATTTTCATATTGAACATTCAAATCATATAAACAAAGGCATTTGAGAAAGGGCATCCAATTCTTCTCATGTTTCTTGTTTTTCATGGTCTTAACATGCATTTTAGGTCTTGGAAACTTTTAAATCTTCTCAAGAAGCATTAAGTCCGGTTCGATTTATGCTGACTATAATTGCATTTGGGTCATTGGAGATTTATCCGGTCGTTAACTTCAGTACTATAATTGTATTTAGGCCACTGGAGGTTACCATGTTAACTTCAGGGCTATAATTGCATTTGGGTCACTGGAGGTTTATCCGGTAGTTAACTTCAGGGCTATAATTGCATTTGGGCCACTGAAAATTTATCCGGTCGTTAACTTCAGGGCCCCATAACACGTGTAAGCTGGCCTGAATACCAAGGTTATCAAAAAAAAAAAAAAAAACTTTTAAATCTTGAAGACAATTTAAGTCTGGTCCTCGATAATTGGAATGGTAAACCTACATGACTGCTGAGTATTGGATGGTTCACATTGATTATAAATAGAAGGTGACCCACAATCTCAACTGTTAGTTGTATGTCTACAATTTCCTTTATATGACTTGTACTTTAAAATTGCCCCAATAAGTAAAAAATGAGGTAAACCAGTAAAAGCGACTACATGTTTTCTATATATTCTCTATCAAAGTGCATTCACAGCAGCAAGCTTAATTTCTAGGTCCCCCAAACAGCAACAGGCAGTTCTTTTCTTTCTGTAAATGAATTTTTTCGTCTCGTCTTACTTTTGTTTTCATGGTTGCTAGTAAAGTGATGCTACATATTGCCTTAAATACGGTAAAAAAAAAAATGAAAACACCAATTATTTGAGTTGCAAACACCGAAAGATGACCTTAGATGACGTCTTTTGGTTTCCTTTTTTCAGGCTAGAAAGATGAGACGAAGTGGATCTTCAAACAAAGAAGTTATTGCATAGTCAAAGACCACTTCGTTGAGAGTTACATTTTGACACATAAACAAACGTGGTTATTCATCGATATATTTGTTTCTGTTTACTAGTAATTATTTAGTACCACATGATCCTAGTCGATACAATTTTTCTCCTTTAAACAGGGGCACTAAATTCCATCCTAGATGGTGTTTTGATTCATAATACCCATCTAAAATGAAATTTTAGGTTGTCCGGATCATGTTTCGACTAGTCAAGAGATGTTATGTGACTAAAACGCTAAATAAAGTTGACATATTAAGTGCATGATACTGTAGAATCGGCTGAGACACGCAATCCTAAATCACCATTGATTTTTCAAGTGGGAGGCAATGTTGGACCTAACCTATGATGGTTGTATCCAAGCACGCAATTCTTCTTTTTCACTTTTCCTTTTACTCATTTGTGGGAAAGGGCGATGAATGGATCTTTGTATTTCTACGACAGAAACACTTGTAGTGTTTGGATGATAATAATGGGTTCAAAAAGACAACTTTGAAATATAGATTCAGAGAAAAGGTTGACATTGCCCCGAAAAAGAGGATGGAGCACCAACTAAACTACATTGTTGGAGCATGATTATGGGTCGCACTAGAAGAAAGGAAATCATTACATTTTTAATCCTACTTATTCTCCATGATGGACTATGTTTTTAACATTCATTAATCTTAATCTCTCATTTTAACCTAGCTTCACTAATTATCTCATGTTCATGTCAAACAATAGATATAGTAATGACAAAACAAAGTTAAATCAATCACAATGGTAAAACAGGTTTCATCCTTGCAATCCAATAAAGTACCCTCTCCTATATATATATATTCAGAGCTTCATGCTTTCCACTTAAAATCATATGCAAATCACCAATAGTGTAGTTCTTCAATGGTTATCCATTAATGTACATTAACCCCAAAATTTATATTTTAGGAAGGTAACTTTCCATATGAAAGTCAAATGAATATGAAATCATCTCATTAATTTGGGTTATCTTCGTTTACATCCCTTGAAGTTTATTTTTACTAATATTACACCTCCTCAGGTTTGCAAATCTTCAATCACATGGTATGAAATGTCTAAAATACCATTTAACCAAACACCATTTAAATCAATTTAATCTCTAAACCAAACACCCTCTTAAATCAATGTAACCCTTAAACCAACCATCCCAACCACCACCATGACGAGCAACAACCACTGGTGAAATAATTTTTTCGAAAATTACATGTTAGGGGTTGGAAACATGAGGCACATGGGTAGAAAATAAGGTGGGGGTGGGGGTCTCTCTATATATATATGTGTGTGTGTGCGCCTATGTGGGGGTGGGGGTGGGGGTGGGGGTGGGGGTGGGGGTCTCTATGGATTCGTTTGGATATGGAAAACAGTTTTTGTTTTTTTACTCTTAACCTAGTTAAAAAAAAAAACACGTTTGGCAAACCCGTTTACTGTTCACTTTTTTTTTCCCAAAAAAACTGTTTTTTGTGAATAGTGTCTAAAAGTGGTGAAAATATCAAATACAACTTTTAGTTTTTTTTTGAGTTTTTTCACTGTTTAGGGTACCACCGCCGCCACCACCACCCCCCGCCACCGGTCGCCGCCGCCCGCCGCCGCTCACCGCCAGCCACCACCGCCGCTCACCAATACCATTTTATTTTTCAATACAAATTTTCATCCAAACGCTTTTTTGTTTTTAGTTTTTTTCTGAAAAAAACAAAGACAAATACAAAAACAGTTTTTATATTTGAAGACAGAAAACAAATACAAAAACACAGGCTTTCCAAACGCACCCTATATATATATGTGTGTGTGCCTGTGTGTGTATGTGTGTGTGTGTGAGAGAGAGAGAGAGTGAGAGAGAGAATTAAATATTTATTTGTAAAAATTAGTTTTCAAAAAAAAAATGTGTTTGTAATAATTAAATATTTGGGGTTGGGTTGGGGGTTTTAGGATTTAATTTTTTTTCACAAATTAAAAAAATTAGTTTCCAAAAAAATTAAATATTTGTTTGTGAATATTTGGGGTTGGTGTTGAGGGTTTTGAATTTTATATATTTGTTTCGAATTTTATATGTTTTTTTAATTTTATATTTATTTTCAAATTTTATAATTTTTTTGAAATTTAATATATATATTTTTGAATTTTATATGTTTTTTTAATTTTATATTTATTTTCTAATTTTATAATGTTTTTCAAATTTTAATATATATATTTTTGAATTATATATATTTTTTTAAAATTTAATACAAAATTAAATGATTAAATTATTGGAGGGGTCAAATTGATAAAATTACATATCCTTGTTTCCAAATAGCTCTAGGTTATCCCATTGAGGGTAATTTAGGTATTTACAAAAAAAATTAGGATGATGTCATCGTTAAAGGAGTGTAAGTGATGAGAATCTCAAACCTAAGAGAATGTAATTGAAGATATTCAAACTCGAGAAAATGTAATTAAAATTAAAACAAATTTTAAGGGATGTAAATAAAGTTAATTCCTTTTATTTTTCATTTTTCACACATTTCCATAAGAATAAGACGGATCACTACTAATTTTTTTTGGGCTATTATCACCCCCAACACTTTGATATTTATACTAAACAATCCCCACCATTATCATATTGCTTCATGCATTATTAATTTGTCTCAAATTATCCATCCCTGTACTATTTGACTGTGTTAAATGATTATATTAATCTTACCCTTTTAATTATTTATTTTAATTTCTCTATTTCAAAGACAATAATAAAGTAACAATAGAAAAGAAGAAAAAAACACATGCAGTAACAAATATTTTTATCACCTTCAATATAATGTAGACCCATTTCCTTTTAAATAAAAAAATATTAATAGTAATGTAGACCCTTTTTTAAAATAAAAATTTGTATTGTGTAATTTAGAATAAAAAATTAATATTATTTTAATTTGGGATTGAGGCTAAAAATGAGTTTATTATAAAACTAAATATACTCATTTTTGTTAGTACATGGTATTAAAGCAATATTATTATTTTTTTCCAAAAATTACACAATCCTATTTTTTATTTAAAAGGAAATGGGTCTACAATTATTAATATTTTTGATGAAAAATAATTATGAATTAAATTATCGAATAATTTATGTTGAAGGTGATGAAAATATTTGTTAGTGCATGTATTTTTTTTCTTTTTTATTGTTGCTTTGTTATTATCCTTGAAATAGAGAAATTAAGATAAGTAATTAAAAGGATAAGGTTAATATATTTATTTAATATAGTCAAATAGTGCAGGATGGGTAATTTGAGACAAATTAATAATACATGGGGCAATATGATAGTGATAGGATTATTTGATACAAATATCAAAGTATTCAGAATTTTATGATAATACCCAATTTTTTTATATATCGATATCATCCACTAGGGTAGCATATAGTTTAAATTATAGCTTTTTGGCTCTCACTGGATTTGGCCGACATCCAAAGTTTTATACCAATGTTTTTAAATAAATGATATGATGTTATATATGCGTATCTAACATTCCCTAATATGAAAATTATTTAAGCATGCCAACGTCTAGAGAAAGCTCTATAAAATATCTAAGTCAATCGAATGACAGTGGACTATATGCTAAATTTAGGCATTAAAACAAATACCCTCTCCCATCTGTTTATTTTTATTCTTTTATCTGTTTCAAAATCAAGTGTTTTATTTAAAAAAATTAGAAGTATTTTATCATACTACTTTACTAATTTATTTTTTATATATTACAATTATAAATCACCTACCCAATAAACTATCATATTATTACAATAAGACCAAAAATAAAATTAAAATTTCATTCATTATCAACACAATATCTTAAAAAAATTGATTCCACACGAGGACGGAGGAAGTACTAAAAATATCTTAAAAAACGTTGATTCCACACGAGGACGGAGGAAGTACTAAAAAAAAATGGTGCGTGAATAGGAAAAAAAGTAGCAGCCATCCACTATAAGTTTATAACATTACTCGAGACCAAAAAAAAGCAAGATAAGCAAATAACCATTAAACTAGGTCCCACCAGCAAGGCTGCCAAGGCATAGACCATGATTTTGAACTCAGACAAAGATGGTAGGGGTCCATCAAGCTGTGCACACATACATGCTCCACGAGTCATGTTTATGCATATACACATACATCTTTAGATTTGGAAATCCAACTAATATAATTTTCATTGAATATATATATATATATATATCTTTTTTTTTTTTTTTTTTTTTATCTTTTTCCTCCATACCCACTCCTCAAAAAGGCCTATAAATTGCACTAGTACTCCAACACACCATCCCACAGTGCACACATAGTCAGGACACTTATAGCAAGAGAGAGCTTAACAGAGAGAGAGAGAGAGAGAAATGGAGACTTTCCCAGTGATCAACATGGAGAAGCTTAATGGTGAAGAGAGGGCATCAACAATGGAGGTCATAAAAGATGCCTGTGAGAACTGGGGCTTCTTTGAGGTATATATATATTGTACTATATATGAAGTTATTTTGTGTTTAAAGGTACGTAGGATTGAATATTTGATTTGTTTTGTTCAATATATGTGCCATTTAATTTTCGTGTGTGGTAATATTTGAAGCTGGTGAATCATGGGATATCACATGAGCTTATGGACACAGTGGAGAAGCTGACAAAGGAGCATTACAAGAAGTTTATGGAGCAAAAGTTCAAGGAAATGGTGGCCAGTAAAGGTCTTGAGGCAGTTCAGTCTGAAATCGACGACATTGATTGGGAAAGCACTTTCTTCTTGCGCCATCTTCCCGAATCAAACATCTCAGAGATTCCTGATCTTGAAGAGGATTACAGGTCAGAATTAATGAAAAACTTCTTGGGACATGTTTGGTTTGTATATTTGAAAACTGTCTCATATCTTTATAACCGAGTATATATTCTGAAAACTGTTTATAGAAAACTCAATCAAACACTCTTTTTGTACATATTACTGATGTTCAATTTTTTGAAAATACAAACCAAGCAGGCCTAAGAGTATGCTCGATTCAGTTTCTAAAAAATTAAATCAGAACAAAATCATCTAGAAATCTGCTCTTTTAACAGTTAAAAGATTGTATGTTTTGAGCTGGCTTTGTTGTTCTCTTGAAACAAATTTTTATTTACTGAGTTCTTGATTACTAATTTCTGAATGATAAACAGAGCAGACCCTCAACTCTCTAATAACAATACTAGCATCCACTTTATACATACATATACATATACATATATATATATATATATATATATATATATATATTTGGGGTTGATGAACACTTAAATTCCGTTATGTCATTTCACTCTAATCAATAATTCTCTGGAGTAGTACTAGCAGTGTCTTTTTTTTTGCTACTCATACAGTTCTTTGATTTGGTAATTCACAGGAAGGCCATGAAGGAATTTGCTAACAAACTTGAAAAACTAGCTGAAGAGCTTCTGGACCTGTTGTGTGAGAATTTAGGGCTAGAGAAAGGGTACCTGAAAAAGGCCTTCTATGGTTCGAAAGGGCCCACCTTTGGCACCAAGGTCAGCAACTATCCTCCGTGTCCCCAACCGGAGCTGATCAAAGGCCTCCGAGCCCACACCGACGCCGGTGGCCTCATCCTGCTCTTCCAAGATGACCAGGTCAGTGGACTCCAGCTCCTCAAGGATGGCCAATGGATCGATGTCCCACCAATGCAACATTCAATTGTCATCAACTTGGGTGACCAACTTGAGGTATAACCACATTTATAATCCACCCACCAGTTTTAGTCACTTGCATCTGTAATCATCAAATACCACTATAATACTTGAATTCATTTCAATCCATATCTATCTATCTATCTATATATATATACCATATTGCTTGAACCAAAAATTTATGCAGATTTGTCAAGACGAATCTAGTATTTTCATCGATAACATGAAGTGGGATGAAACATAGGTCTCACTAAACGTAATCAATGATAAGACTAGATTCATGCTGTCTATGGTAATACTAGATTCGGCCTAATAAATCTGTCTAAATTTTGGGACACATAATCAATGATAATAGTACTAGATTGTCTATGGTAATACTAGATTCGGCCTAATAAATCTGTCTAAATTTTGGGACACATAATCAATGATAATAGTACTAGATTCCAGATGATATTACTATATTCGGCCTAACAAATCTGTCTAACAATCATTTTTCTTATGAAAATTAACATAGGTAATTACCAATGGCAAATACAAGAGTGTGCTGCATCGCGTGCTGGCTCAGGCGGATGGGAATAGAATGTCGATAGCCTCATTCTACAATCCGGGCAGTGACGCTGTCATCTATCCAGCAGCGGCACTGGTGGAGAAAGAAGCGGAAAAAGAAGCGTATCCTAAATTCGTGTTCGAGGACTACATGAAGCTCTACTCTGCCGTGAAGTTCCAGGCCAAGGAGCCTCGGTTCGAAGCCATGAAGGCGGTTGAAACTAGTGTTAAGTTGGGTCCTATTGCAACAGTTTGAGTCTATTGTTAACAGTCCCAAGTTGTGGTGATACCCTTTAGGTGTGGTTGGCTATAGTATGGTAAGATTGAATAAGCTATCAGAGTTTGTGTTTGGAGTTCATGTGGTGTTTGTAAGGTGTTGTATTGTACAGTGACCAAAACTAATACTCCTTGTGTTTGTTAAATAATGTTTGAGTGGAGGTATCTTCTTTATCTTTCCGATTCTCCTTTGTATTAGATTTACCTTAAAAAAAGGAACCTTTAGATTTAATACTTAAAGGTCCCAGATATGATTGTCTACATAACAAACTTACCTGGGGAGTTTAATATTCAGAATCTATGGTGGAATGCTTTTAATTTTTTAAATACATTTGGTCACTAAGTTAGCCCCATCACAAATTAGAAAGAAAGATTTGCTCTTCCCATCACATATGGACTAGTTAAGTAAAATTTTCAATACTCCTAAATTGAGCAATTACAGAGTAATATTGTATACTTTTTTAGTAGAAATGAGAATGTTAAAATGAAATGCTTAAAATATAAGTGATAGCATAATTAGTTATAGCATACAAAATTCAAATTTGAACATGGCAATGACATGTCAGATCAAACAAAAATAAGAAAGGAATAAAAAAAAAAAGGGTTAATAGCAAAAAAAACCCGTCAACTATACCCTCTCTCTAACTAACCTCCTGGTGTGCACTAAATCCCACTGGACTATACTTTTCGTGCAGAAAATCCCTCAAAAATATAATTTTTCCTGCACAGTTATAACACCGTTAAGTAAAATTGCATTGGGATCCCCTGAAGTTCTTGTTAATTTCTCTCGCCCCCTGAGATTTCATTTTCCTTGCAATGACACCCCCCTTGAAGGGGTGAAATGACCGGAATGCCCTTGTTTTGTCTCCCCTATTTCATGAAATAAATATTTAGGTGGTGAAATTACCTTCATGCCCCAAGATTAGAACCTTATAATATTTGGGGATATTTTCAAATATTTTTTCTTAGTTTATGAAATAAATATCTAGTTTTTCATTAGAACTAGATATCTAGTTTTTCGAATATTTATTAGAACCTTATGAAATAAATATCTAGTTTTTCGAATATTTATCAAGATGGAAATTGCAGGTTGATAATTTATTTTTTAGTTTTCATTCAAAATTTTATTTTTGAATGAATTTTTTTCTTGTAAGTATTATTATTATTAGTTACATAGCTGTCTTTCATCAAGCAACAAGCCACAATCATTATAGAGAATCTCATATGTCCAAATTTTGTTCAAAATATTTTCCTTAAATGAAGTTGGAGTCTTACTAAAAGCAGTGTGTGACATAGAAATTCAAGTGAGTGGCAAAATTGTTACCTTAAAGTTTTAATGTATATATGCGGTCGTAAAAAAATAGTTCTTAGAAAGTGAGTATTTATTAGGTTGAAGATTTGGAATAGGAAGTCACAAAATTTGTTCTTAACGATTAAAACTTGTTACTTGCCGAAATATATTTATCTTATATCTTTACTTCATATTTTATGAAATATCCATTAGAGTTATATTTTAATTAATGTATATTAATTAATTAATATATTTTTAAAAATATGAAAATATTTATAACCCCTTACTCTATATCTTTTGAAATATTTATTAGAGTTACACTTCAAGTAATGCATATTAATTAGTTATTATTATTATTTAAAAGTTTTGAAATATTTCCAACCTCTTTTCTTTAACTTTTATTTTGAAAAAAATATTTGGAAATATCCCCAAATATTATAGGGTTCTAATCTTGGGGCATGGAGGTAATTTCACCATATAGATATTTATCTCATGAAATAGGGGAGACAAAACAAGGGCATTCCGGTCATTTCACCCCTTTAAGGGGGTGTCATTGCAAGAAAAATGAAATTTCAGAGCGTGAGTGAAATTAACAGGAAGTTCAGTGGATCCTAGTGCAATTTTCGTTAACGGTGTTATAACTAGACCTGTCAATGGATCAAATTTTGATCTGAATTCGATCCGATTAGCCGGATATGGATTGAAAATAAAATCCGATAACCCGATTAGGATCTGAATCCGATAATCCGATTTCTTAACAAATTGGATTTGGATTTATCTCAATCTGATCTGATAATAAAGCGATCCGATATAAAATATATATATTTATATATATGTGTATATATTTAATATTGTACATGTATATAAATGTTAGTTGTTAATTATTTTATTATTTATTAATAATAATTGATCATAAATACAATTATTAAAAGTGTGAATAATTTTAGTGTTTCAGTATTTATTGATTTTTGTATTTTTTTAATTAGATCGGATCAGATATTTTATAATGAAGAAATTTGAATATAAATTAATTAAGTGAAAATCTGTCGAATTATCGGATTCGAATCGCGGATCGGGAGTTTTTGTCATCCTTATCAATAGACTTATTAATAATCCGATTATGATCTGAATCCGAAATTAACCGGATATGGATTGAAAATAAAATCCGATAACCCGATTAGAATCCGAATCCGATAATCCGATTTTTTAACAAATTGGATTTGGATTTAACTGATCCGATCCATTGACAGGTCTAGTTATAACTGTGCAGGAAAAACTATAGTTTGGGGTCTTTTCAGCACAAAAAATAGTTCAGGGGAGTTTAGTTAGAGAGAGGGTATAGTTCGGGGTTTTTTTTGCTATTAAATAGGATTGTTAGGCCATGTTTGGTAGGCGGTCTTTCTGGTCTGGTTTGGTCTGGTCTGGTTCGATCCGGTCTGGTCTATTCTAATATGATCTGGAAAAGTCTGTTTGATAAGCGGTCTGGTCTTACTATTTATTTAGTATTTATTATAATATTTATTTATTTATGTATTATTTATTTATTTATTTATTATTTCTTCACTTTATAATATATTTTATTATTTATATTATTAAATTATTATTTATTAATTTATATATTAATTTATAAATATATTCTATTTATTTATTATTATTTCATTATTTAATTCATTTTATTTATAAATTATTTATTCATTTTTAATTATTTAAAAATATATTTTATTAATTTAATATTAATTTTTTATTATTATACTCATTTTTATTATTACTATGAAGTATTTATTCATTATTATATTTACTTATTATTTATTATTATATCTATTTATTATTTATTTCATTTTGTTTATTATTTATTATTTTTATTATATTTTTAAATATGTTTTATGTAATTTATTATTATTATTTATTATTTAGTCCATTTTTTATTATTATAATATTTATTTATTATTATTGTATTCATATTTTATTATTATTATGTTTTATTTAATTTATTATTTATATTATTAATTATTCATTTTTAATTATTTATAAATATATTTTATTATTTTATTATTATTATATTCATTTTTTATTATTATTAGGTATTATTTATTTCATTTTGTTTATTATTTATATTTTATTTTTAAAATATGTTTTATTTAATTTATTATTATTATTTATTCATTTTTAATTATTTATAAATATATTTTATTAATAAGACCAGACCGGACCACCAGGAACCACCTTTTCTTTTGATCTGAAATGAGGTCATTTTGGTATGATTTGGTCTAACCAAAAATTTGGGACCAATGCTATCAAACACGGTCTGATCCCATAAAACGCAAGACCAGACCAGATCAACTGGGACCAAACCACTACCAAACAGAGCCTTAGAGTAAGCAAGATGAGACGGCTACTAAGTGGGACAATCATTATACTTTATTTTAGCACTAAAAAACTACAGCTGATAAGTTCCTTTACAGAGATCTATGTAGTGAAAAAGACAGTTGAGGAATATTAAGGTCGTGTAGGTGGTTCGGTTCCAGCTGGTTTGGTTTGGTCTTGTATTTTATGAGATCAGACCATGTTTGGTAGCATTGATCCCAAATTTTTGGTTAGACCAAGTAAGATCAAATCAGACCAAAATGTCCTCATTTCAGACAAAAAAAAAAGATGGTTCCTGGTAGTCCGGTCTGGTCTGGTCTTATTAATAAAATATATTTATAAATAATTAAAAATGAATATAAAATAATAATAAAATAATAATAATAATAATAATAAATTAAATAAAACATATTTTAAAAAGAAAATATAAATAATAAATAATAAACAAAATGAAATAAATAATACCTAATAATAATAAAAAAAATGAATATAATAATAATAAATAAATATAATAATAAATAATAAAATATATTTATAAATAATTAAAAATGAATAATTAATAATATAAATAATAAATTAAATAAAACATAATAATAATAATAAATGAATATAATAATAATAAATAAATATAATAATAAAAAATTGACTAAATAATAAATAATAATAATAAATTAATAAAATAAATAATAAATTACATAAAACATATTTAAAAATATAATAAAAAATAAATAATAAACAAAATGAAATAAATAATAATAAATAATAAATAGATATAATAATAAATAAATATAATAATGAATAATAAGTTAATATAATAATGAATAAATACTTCATAATAATAATAAAAAATGAGTACATTAATAATAAATTAATATTAAATTAATAAAATATATTTTTAAATAATTAAAAATGAATAAATAATTTACAGTTAAAATGAATTAAATAATGAAATTATAATAAATAAATAGAATATATTTATAAATTAATATATAAATTAATAAATAATAAAATATATTATAAAGTGAATAAATAATAAATAAAGAAAGAAATAATACATAAATAAATATTATAATAAATAATAAATAAATAGTAAGACCAGATCGTTTACCAAACAGATTTTTTCAAATCAGATTAGACCAGACCAGACTGGACCAGACCGGACTAGATCAAACCAGACCAAAAAGACCGCCTACCAAACATGGCCTAAGGTCCATAAAATTGGAGGCACTGGATTTATTTATTTATTTCTATTACTTATTACCCTTAAAAATAGAATCCCCCACTATAATTTTTTTTATTTTTTATTTTTATTACTTACCCTTAAATATAGAATAACAAAGTTATACCCCCACTGAATTTTTTTATTAAATCCCTAAAGCCCAGCTAAATTTGAAATGATACGATTTCGTTCCACTTATTTAAATCTCTGGGTCGTTTGCCTCTTGCGCTTTAGCTCGTGTTGAAACTTTAATAACATTTTTTTGTTATGTAATTAGAGAAGTAATACCAGGATCATATAACAACATTATTCACTTTTACCACCCCCATTGGGAGGCTCAAATCGCTTTGTCTGTTGTAATGGGAAAGTAGATTTACATATTAAAAGATAACAATCTCATTGTGAATTCACCTTAGTTACAATCAAACTGCCAACTCATGAAAACTTGAACCACTAAATATCTCAAATCAATTGCAAATGTTGAATCCAAATAAAAGCAATTCAGTGACTATTGAAGGGAGTCCCTTCCTAATATATATATATATATATATATATGTGTGTGTGTAATAATTGTATGACAATTTAGAAAACATACCTGGCTAGCCTGCAACTTTCCTGCCAGAGAAATTTGAAAAAAGCACACAGCCTGTGGATGTGTTGCACTCTAGCGTACGTGTCGCAATAACAATCCTATAATATGTCAAAAGAGTAAAAATGACGTTATAGTAAGGGTATAGTGGTAATTGGACAAAGAAAGGGCTCCTAGGTTTTGTTATATGGACTTTGTCCTATATAAATAACCTAACTTGCTACTCCTATAGGCCTCTCTACTCTGCGAGTATTAGGGTTCTTAGCAGCCAACTAGTATTGCCAACCAAGGTATTAAAAAAATAAATAAATTGAATAATCTACAACTCTGTTTTTCTCTAATTTTCATTTAGTCGTTGAATCTTATTGTATGATTGTATTTAATTTATTTCAAATTCCCTCTGTTCATATCTGAGAAAATGAGAGACGAATATATAAATGATCTCTTCATTGAAAAGAACAGGAGGCATAGTGATGATGGCGAGATATCGTTTCAGTCGTCAGATCATGAGATTGACGATTCGATTGTTGCTCGTCCACATTTTTATTTATTTTTTTTCTGATTTATTATTTTTTGGGATTTTTTGATGCTGTTTCTCATATTTCGGAATTTGAATTTTCAAAAATGGATGAGGGTGCACATGATGTTTATAAATGATTTCATTTCTTCACTTTGAACCTAACGGAGAGAGAACATCTTTCCTTGAGGATTCCATTTCCATATACTGATGCACTCTGGATCTGTATATGTGTTCACTTCTTCCAATTTTTAGGGTTTATTGTAAATATTTTTATTTTTTTATTTTTTTGTATCTATCATTCACTTGACGGTTCTATTTTCATGGAAGCAAAAAGTTAGATGTTGTAGTGTTTATAGGGAATTTTGAAAATAAATGTCAGAAACTAAATATTAGAAGTTTTCTCTTGGATATAGAGCTTATTTTGCCACTGTGTTTCATGGTTAATAAGAATTTTGAAGTAGTAGCAATATATGAGTAATTGTTTTCATATTCTATATCTGTTTTCCATGGAAAGCTTTGTAAATTTGAGACTTTTTTAGATGTTCATTTGACAGTAGAATATATTTTCATAAATCATATTTTTTTTATTTTTTTTGCAGCTTTCGAGAAAAAGAAAAATATTGATCAAACAAAGCCAAATCGGTCATTGTTAGATTGAAGACAATGATTGTCAATAGCTTAAAAGACAGTGTGACTATTTAGAGTAAAATATAAATTCACCTAAACACAGGTAAAAAAAACATTCACAAGGAAAAAAATTGTCTAGATTTATTAGAATACTTCAATTAACCGGCTAATACACACACAATAAAAGGAAAAAGAATCGTCAAAATTTAGCTAATTTAGTCCAATTATTTTAGCATTTGATACATTGGCTAATAAACAATAAAGAAAAAAACATTTGATAAAATTTAGTGAATCAAATGCATTAGTTATGCATTTGATACATTCTTATTTGGTATGACTAATATTAATGTGGTTGTAATAAACTCCACTACTAATTTTACTTGATTTATATTAGAAATTTCCAATATCAGTCAAGCAGCAAGTGCAAGCACTTTAATGGTTCCTTGACTGTTGGCAGTTAACATAGTGGGACTATCACTTTTCCAACAAACAGCACTAATAAAATAATTCCCAGCATCTTCATCACCAACATCCGTATCGGAAGAACTGAATCTATGCCGAGCCGCTGGCTTCGAAATAACCTGCAAGTGAACCCCAAAATTGAGTTACTACACATTTAGGTACCCAAATAACAGCTTACAAATTTATAGCTCTGTGCAAATATAGTGACCTTGTGGTAGACGAATACATCGTTTGTTTCGCTGCCACAAGCAATGTATTCACTATTTACTGTCATGCCCACAAAATTCTTCTCGTTGGCGTGGCCTCTAAATGTGCGCAGCTGAGAAAACACATACGAAAGGGAAATTTTATGATTCATCAAATTAGAAAAACAAAAGGCGAACATAGAGCTAGTACGCTAAGGTTTGTATTATCCCTAAATTGTACACAGTTTTTTCTGAATCAATGGTAGGTAATTTTAGTTTCATTATTCTCAAATTTAATGATCCTAAAAGGTATAGCGAAAACATGATATGTTATAAAACCAACCTTACTTTCACTATTCAACAAAACTAAACATTCAGCTGTAAGCGTTAAGAAATGCACCTCGAAACCTGAATTATCATAAGCGTAGCAACTTACCGGTAAGTTTTCTTTAACATCCCACAAGCGCAATGTGCTGTCAGTAGATGCAGAAGCAAGCTCATTGTTGGACAGAAATTTCACATATGAGACAGCTTTCCTATGCCCACTGAAAACATGCAGTGGTTGGCTTATATTTCTCAAGTCGTAATAATGAATCTGATGATCCGCAGAACCCACCTGCAAAACACATATCATACCTTTTTAAGGGTCTTATTCGGCTAAATTATAGATCACATGGTCATTGCTCAAAGAGGGCGAGAATTCGAAATGACATACTGCCACATAAATGCTAGACCCGGGATTATACTTCACGGAACATATATTTGCTTTCATGTCAATATTAAGAACACTTGCCTCCTGCTTTGTGCACCAAACTTTGACCTGATGAATATAGTGCAAAAACAAACTGAAATTAGTCTAAAACATTAGATAAGTTAATAGGTTTCCATGAGTTGCCAGCCAAAGCCAAAAAAAAATGAAGATGATGTTATGAAAGTCTTAGACACCACAAAACTTTTAAAGCTTTGACAGGTGAACCTAAAGTTTCACACATGAACCAAACAATATCATATCAACCATTTACGTTCTTAAAGGTTTCCCCTACAGCCCCCCATTTTCCGACTCCCTCAAACCACCTAAGGATCTGCAAGAGAAGAATTCTATTCTGACTCATCAAACTGTTTCGAATGATGACTTGAGGAGCTGTAGAATAATAATAAATTTTTTACACAAGTTGGTTCTTCTTTACATGATTACTTTGCTGTATAATTTAGTTATATACTAGAATAAGAAGTAATAGTTAAAATATACTACTATGTTAACAGCGCAAGTTTTCCAGTGTTTCCAAATACCTTACAGTCATCACTGCCAGATACAAGCATAGAAGGTTCAGTACGCGAAAAATCAACACTCCATGCTCGTTTTTCATGCTCTTCATACTCCATTACACTCTGAAAAGAAAATCTTGGTTAGCATAGTTCAAGAGTAGTTCAAGAGTAAGTGGATGTGGCATGTTTGTGTATGCAACATTAAGATTAGGGTAAATTACTCTGACCTCTCTTGAGTTTTGGCATTTACATCCACAGATGAACTTTTGCAAAGTTACTTTGACACCTTTGGGAGAGAATGTATTAGAATTTCTTTTCCTTCTCTTTTTATATTATGTAGTATATACAAGTTTGGGTTTAATTTGCCAATTAAAGGCATTCGAAGGGTAAATGCGTAAATCATTCTAACTAAGGGCAACCTAATCACTAAACATTAGAATATTTAATGCCACTAATATAGATTTAAGAATTAGGGGCTAGGAGCTGGTATTTCTGACACGAATTGACTCGTTTGACACGATTATATTTATTGTTATATTTATTTGCTAATTTTTTTTATTCTCTAATTGGTCATGGATTGAAATGCATTAATAAACTATTACTGAATCGGGTCAATTTCAATTTCAATTTCAATTTCATTTTTATTTTTTATTTTTTATTTTTCGTGTTGGATTGTATCATATTTAAAATGTTTGATTTTCGTGTCAACTAGTATCAGATTGTCATGTTGACACGAATTGCCAGTCCTAGGGCTAACCATAACTTTGGTCAAACCTTAGGGGAGGTTGACCATAATGTTGATATGTGGGTGCAACAACTTAGCCTCAGGGAGGTTGGGGTAATTTGTCCTTGAGAATATTAAAACTGGGAAAAAATAAAAAATAAAATCCAACGAGGAGATATTACCTGACGAGTAGTCACATCCCAGACAGTTACTATCCCCTCATAATCACTGCTAGCTATATGGTTTTTCGTGTATCTGTTCCAGCTGAGGCAGCTAAGCTTGGATCTTGTGGACATTTCCACAATAGGGCATTGCACATCTGCTGGTTCATTCACCACCTAAAGCAATCAAAAGTCAATCACTAGCAAGTGAAGCAAATACACAAGTATCTTTCATATAGGTGTGTGTGTATTGGGACATTTTGGTTTAGAATATTAAATAACCCCCAAGGTCGCGTGCGTATAACATCCTTTTAGTTTGATTTCACTCTAATTTTTTTATTTATGTGCGAATTGATCCCATTTTATGTTAAATGACATATATGTCTTTAGTATAATTCGAAAAACATATATAAATTTGAAATATTATATAAAATTCGTAAAAGTATATATATAATTTGAAAAAATATCAAAAATTCAAAAAATATATATTAAATTTTGAAAAAATATAAATTTTGAAAAGAAAAATATAAATTTCAAAAAATTATATAAAATTGGAAAAAACATATATAAATTTCGAAAACATATATAAATTTTGAAAAAAATATATTAAATTCGGGAAAAATATATTAAATTTCGAAAATAAAATATAAAATTCGAAAACATATATAAATTTTGAAAATATATATATAAAATTCAAGGAAAATATACTTCTATTTTCTACTTTCTTTGACTTTAAATTTTGTTTTAGTGTATTGTACTTTGGTCACCTGTGTTTTTTATACTTCTATTTGCACAACTATTTGAATTTTATATTTTTTTTTCGAATTATATATATATATTTTCGAATTTTATATATTTTTTCAAATTTTATATATTTATTTCGAATTTTATATATATTTTTCAAATTTTATATATGTTTTTACGAATTATATATATATATTTCGAATTTTATATATATAAATTTCGAATTTGGAATTTTATATATATATTTCAAAATTTAATATTTATTTTTTGAAATTTATATATATTTTTTGAAATTTATATATTTGTTTACGAATTTTATATATATTTTTCGAATTATATATATATAAATTTCGAAAAATTTATTTTATATATATATATATATTGGTTTCAAATTTTATATATATAAATTTCGAATTTGAATTTTATATATTGGCTTCGAAATTTATATATATTTTTTGAAGAAAAAGGGTAAAATGGGTATTTAAGAGAGTATAAAAGTCAAAGAAGGGGGTATTCATACGTTTTCGAAACTTGTAGGGGGATATTCGCACATTTTCGAAACTTGCAGGGGGTGTTCTCAAATTTTCCAAAAGTGTTAGTGTCAATACACACATTTTCAAAGTAAAGAGTGTTATACGCACCATATTTATACTACAGGGGTGTTTTCTGTACTTAACCCTAACCTCAATGAAGAGATTCTAGCTCAAGCAGTTGCATATAGTCAAGAATATATATTGAACTATGGTGATCAAGAGGTCATTTGAAAATTATGACCAAAACAATGAAAATATCTGTAGAAGAAGTTAAAAAAATAAATTCATTGAGGATCACAAGCTGAATTTGAGATCCAGCAAACTCAAATAAACATTAAGAACGGAAATGGTAATCATGTACTTTTAAACCAGAAGCACCACAAAACTATCAAGATCCTCAAACAGGAAAACAAATATTTACAACCATTAAGATTTTTCCAAACAAGCTATGAAACTTTTTATTAGACCATAATAAAGGGCCACGGTGGCCCTTAAACAGAATAGAGATATTACAAACTCTTTATAGGGACAGGAGTCATCAAGTATTATGTCCAAAATACTCCATAGAACAATTTCTAGATACATTCAACAATTGTGAAAAATGATGTCGAACATAGTTAATTCGTTAGACGTACCGATGAATATTCAAAAATCTTGACACGTCGAGAAACCCCGGCTGTGGCAAACAGTTCATCATCTCTGTCAAATTCTATACTGAAACAAAAGAAGGAAATTTTAAGGCATGACAAATTTGATTATTATACAACTGAGAAAATAAGAGAGTGAAAGATTATGGTACTTCAAATATATTAAGACTTGGATTAAATTGTATCGCACATAAGAAACATGACTTGCCTTGATACTATATTGGCTGAGTGAAAAAGATCCCCATGCCTAAGTTCAGCAATGACCCTCAAACGACTGTTTGAACAACCATAGTAGAGCAAAACAAACTAAGTAATGTAAACTCATTCAAAAGGCTTCCTATAAAGAAATTAATAATTTTTGACAAATAAAGTAATAAACCTGTATCGTGTAAAGGTAGACAATACAGATTGGAAATCCTCAAGTCCTGCATGGTAACCTTCTCTTTTGTCCCTTTCTTCCTGTTTATGTGATTTTCTAACACAATGTCGTCGCTTTTGCAAGTAACACTCCTGTAGGTCATTGAACTGGTGGAAGAGAAAACAAGAAACAAAATTAAACTGAAAGTAAATTGAGATTTCAATAAAAGCCTAAACCTAAATAAAAAAGTGTAGTTTTAAGCTTCAGATAAAGATTTCTTAAGAGCACACGCAGAGATTAGATGAACAACAGCCGGCATACCATCACCATAAAGCACATTGAGGTTTTACATCTTCTCATGAAAAGGACCAGAAAAGTATAAGGTATATATATAATGCCATGATCTTTGATCTGAATGTGGTGTATGACCTGTAGGCTGTTGCCTGGAAGTTGATAACAATTTCATCCACCAAGTGACAACTCAAAACATTTCCTGTTTACTTACTCGGGCATAATTGTTAAGCAAGTAGGTTACTTTTAGATCAGAAAATTATCAAGTAATTTTGCATGTGGACTATGAACAGTAGCCTGTTGCCTGTTGGTTTATAATAACTTGAATCACTGAATGGACAACTCAAATATATCTTATATTTATTCAAGCATAGTTGTTAAGCAAGTGAGCAAACATTATGTCTTCTGCCAGCCTAGAGAAATGAAAAGTTGCATGGGTGCTGACCTGTGCATGGACTTGCCTTTTTCTTGCTAGTGCCATTCCCGATTGAGTAAGATGTTGCGAATCCGACAAACTGTAAGCATCTTTTTTTTGGAGTTTTTGAGACTTTTCAAGAACCTGTGCCTCAGCTTTCACAAACTGCGAATTCCCTAAATCCATCCGACTTTGACCATGTACACTAGGGAGACAAGAATTGACACCAGTGCTACATTTATCCATTAGTGAAGGCCATGCTTTAGTTGCAGAAGGATTATCGACAAACATCCTCAGCTTCACTGAATATCTATCTCCTGCTAGACATAATTCTTCCCTGCGTCTTTCCACAGCATTAATGTCCTCCTTAATGTACTGGAGATCAGTTTGTATCTACAAAGGAAGCAGGAGACTACCGCAATTAGAAAAGAAACCTTGAGGCACACTGCAGTCACCTGAAAGCTAAACAAAACACATTCCACATTGTGACGCATACAAGAAGATGAGTCATGCCACTTAATAGGTCTTGCCCAGCAGATATTTCTGAAAGATGCCAGCTTAGATACACACTTTTTATATAGGAGTTGCATAATCACATATCTATAGTCAGTATATCCCCACTTTAGATCAATAACAGAACAAGCCAGATATATTCCATGAATGATTGATCAAGGGACCACAGAAGGAAGAATAAGCCATATATGAATATAAAAATATTGTGTAAGAGAAGTCCTATATATAAACTAAGAGTTCTGAAACACTTGCAAATGGAATCAATGGATTTTAGACAACTTTTTCCTTTTATACGTCATAACTCACTTTATCTAGTCAGTTTAAGATCAAAATGTTCACTATAAGCTTATTTGTAGTCTTATTTAGACAAAAGTTTCGATTATGCCCGAATCAAGATAGCTTTTAGATTCATTGACGCATGGAACAGTCAGGGCTGCACTGGCAACATTAACCTTGCTTTCGTATGTAAGTTCGTGAATAATTATGTATTAATACTTTTTGTTTTTAAACTTCTGTTCTATGTTTCGATGTCATCTAGCAATAAAATAGTATATTTTCTGTGGTAGAATGGGTGCTGAAAAACATCTAGATAGGTGTGATCTTTTGGACTGTGCTCATGAGGGTGGTTGTCTGGTTCAACGATTTAATGCTAGAACAGCGGTGCTATTAGTGCAAGTTCAAGATTTAGAGCAGCCAGTTAGTTGAAAAGCGAATGTATCTGACCCAAATCCTCTCTCTCAGGTTCTTGTTGTAGCGGGACAAGTACTAGGTAATGTACTATTCGACTATGCTCCCTAATCCTTGGAATAGCCCATGGAAATATTTCCGAGCATGCTGAGCAGATATAGGGTGTAGTCAGGGGAGCTTCCTGCCATCCTAAGGACTGGGCAAGAATTCCTTCACAGAACGACTTTATTAAAAAGAATTCAAAACGGCAAAGATGGTTGTTGAACATATTTTTAACTGTTCTTTGACAACAAAGATGATTCATAGTTTGAACTTTTTGTAAACTATGGAAATGGTAGTTTAGAAAAACTTAGGGATAGAGTAGAGAGCAAAGCTTGTAAATAAACAACGAAACAGGGTTAGGATAGGCAACATTATGGTATTTCATATTCAACGTTATAGGAAGTCTCTGAAATTGTGGTAATGAGCTGGTGGCTTTGGCCATACGGGCTTCTCAAAGTGATGAATTTTATCAGAAGTTTGTTTGCATAATTTTACCAAAAACTTACTTTTTGGGGAATGAATTCCTTGACTTAAAAAGCCTGTTGTGAGGCTACAGGAAGCCACCCCTAACAGGTAAATAGTATCAATCCAAATTGTAGGAAAACCTTTTTTAAATTTGACTAGGAAATCAGAATTTCGGTATGCCAAAAAAAAAAAAAAATAATCCAAGTACCTCTTTGAGCTCTTCAAGCTTTCGATTCCTTAGGCAATGCAAAAAGTTTAGCAGAATTTGTGTATTAACTTCAGCTTCCTCTTGCTCCATTTTTCTCTTCTTATTTTCAAGGAGAGACAAGAGGCTATCTAGCTCCTTAACTGACACCTTGTTACCCTGTCTAAGAATCACCACAGAAGTCATATGTTAACAAGTGAAAGTTATTATAGGATTTAAATATTTTGAAGGTACAATCTGTCTAATAGCTTTAGATTTATTAGCAAATGGTTGTTAATATGGTATCTGGCCAGACAAAATCTTGTGTTCGAACCTTACCGTCAATCATGATAAACAAGATCAGAATACATGTTGGAAAAGGAGGCCATATTTGAGAGGGCTCATTTTAGGATTTAAATATTGAAATTAAACCTACTCAACAAGTCCTATCCAACAAAATTTCCAATCAATAACAACGAGTATCTATTCAATTTGGTCCAATCCAATACTTTAACTGACCTGGTGTAGTGCCTGACGAAGCTGTTCAAAAGGGGTTGCATTTTTTGCAATTTGACAAGCCGACGTCTTCTTCAAAAACTACAAAATTGGACAATAGAGGTTAAAACAAGTTCTATTTAAGGTGAATAATTACAAGATATGCTAATATGCTAATAATGTTCAAACATGAGAGGCACATCAAACTATCAATGTATCAAATTACTAAGTCAATTTAGGATATTACAAGATATGCTAATAATGTTCAAACATGAGAGGCACATCAAATTATCAATGTATCAAATTACTAAGTCAATTTAGGATATTTTGAATCAAGATTGGTATGGAATAATCAACTTAGATTTTTTATTGGGGAGATCAAAATTATAATTTATACCAACTAAAGAGACTAAGAAAGGTGCATAGAACAACCAAGCTGTCATATCAATTTCATGTATTTTGATGAAACCTATTATACAGTCCCGAAACATATTGACATAATATATACAGATATGTTTAACTTGTAAATACAATTAAAACAATTACTAGAAAAACAAGTGCATTTATTATACTTACATCAAGGATTAACAGTAATTGTCTATGCCTTTATCTTAATTATTGATTAATTAATTGGGAAGACATGTCAGGGATGAGATTCTATAGTGTGTCTTATTTGCTGATGACACTGTATGATTGGAAAGACTATACAGGAATATTTACCCAATAAGGGAACTGAAGAAAAATCATGGAATCATGAAAGCTCAAGATAAATAGGACAAAACTGAAAGTATGGAATGCAATTTTTAACAGACTAGGAGTACAAGTGCGTATATCAAACGGATTAAGGTCAAGAGATACCAGTAAGTGAACAAATTTATTATCTCAGTCTTCCTATTCACAGAGAGGGAGAGATTAACAGTGTTCATACAATTTTATGTGTATCGCTAAAATTCAAAAGTGAAAATAATATAACAGATATTACACCACCCATATTACTAACAAACAAAAATCCAAAAAACAGAATGTAACTCTTTAAGTCCAATATACATATATATATATATATATATATATATATATACATACACACAACACATGCTTATATTATCTAATACATTGTGACATTGTGAAACAAGTACCCAATGGAGATCAAAATTTAAAATAAATAAGGAAGAAAATGAACTGAACTATGTGTAACAAAACCATATCTTCACCAATGAGGATTGAGTAATCTAACTTAAAGATCAGTGGTACTGGGAAAAACAAAATTAACTTTTAAAAATTAATAATTAGTGGAATTTTAAATTGACCTCTTTCTAACTTAACTAAGGAACAAAATGCAAGAGTATATACTCTTCTTCTTCCGATTTCCAGATCAAATTATACTTAATCGTAGTGGAATTTTTGTGTTCTAGACTCTTCATAGAGGAAATTTTCTAACATTCAAACAATTTGAACTCCTATCTATTCCCTCATTTTCTGAACAACCAAACAGACCATAACCAAAACGATTCAAAAATTCAGGCGTTCATAATAATATTGAATAACAATCTACAAATTCTTATAATTATACCTAAAATTGAACATACAAAACAATATAGAAATTCATTTATAAACTGAAATCGAGCAGTGATTGACCTTATTGAGGAGAAAATTAGGGTAGAGATGGTTTGGGGTGAGGTAGTGACCACAACAAGGACAATCGCACTTGCTCTGAAGGTGAGTCACAATGCACATGTAACAGAAGCTATGGCCACAAGCTGTGAGAAACGCGTCTTTGATAATCTGCATGCATATAGGACACAAAAAATCCTTGTCCAGCTCCGCCACCACTCCCGTCGTCTCCGCCGCCGCAACCGCCGTCTCCGGCGGCGGAGGTAGAATCGGCGGTGGCGCATGTTCGCCAATGGCATCGGAAAGTGTTGGCTCGGACTTGACGGCCGGCACCAGTGCCCCCATTGAGCTCTCTCCCATCTTCTCTGTTTCTCTCTCTAGAAAATTCTCTCTCTAGAAATTGTGTACTCTGTGGTGGTGGTGCGGAGATGTGAGGGTTTAAAGTGTGGTGATTGGGCAGCTTCAGTACCATTGAAGAGAGAATGCTGTGGGTAAAGAGGGCTGAGTAGTGGTTTGAAATGTGTGTGTTGTGTGTGTGAGAGAGAATGTTTGTTTGTGAGGGTGGAAACGGCCCACGTTAGGCGGGTGTTTCATGTGATTTGTTTTATGGAAGATACACAGTACACATCATGAAAATAAAATCGTGATATAATCATACAAAATGATAAGTTATTATATTAATTAGTTTATATCCTATTTATTGAATTTCAATTTTAACATGTCATTCTCACTTTTCTTTTTATTATTCAATTTTAATTTTTTTTATAATAAACACGTGTAAATTTATGTATACATCCACATCATTCATGATTATATCATGAATTTTTTTTCATGATGTCTAACATTTTTCTTTTCTTTGATATTAAAATTTGTATATAAAAAAAAAAAATATATATATATATATGTGTGTGTTTGTTCACTTGTAAGAACTATAAAATGCATATAGCTGTATTTTCCGAGTATGTATCTTGGATTTATCTCTATATTTTTCATCGGAATCCATATAGAAAGAAACTAGAAGAATGAAAATATGTATGTGTGTTTGAAAATTTTCTCCAATATATATAGATCTCTAAATTTTTCTTAATACTTTAGTAATGTCTTAGGCTCGTTTGATATGCATTTTATTTTTAATATTTTTGTCTTCGACAGACAATCAATGCATTTTTTAAATTGAAGTATGTGTTGTGATCTGTTTTATTTTGCACGGTAAAATAAATTGAAATTTTTTTTTCAAAAAAGATGAAAACTCCATTAACCTCTTTCCAATATTTTCAATACTGTGGTATTGGGTTATCTTATAGATGTTAATTATAAAAGTAGATAAAATAATGTTTAATAAATGTTTGTCTACATTCTGATGAACTAAGGCGATTGAAGTCAAGAACGTATGTTAAATATCTAGATACTAAACTGTAAGTTGAGGACTTTGTGAGACATCACCTAATCAAATATCAAGTGGTGAACACAGGGCCACGAATTGGTACATTGTATCTGTAGACACCTGTTTAGTCTCAGCATTTTTGGCCAAGCATTGCACTTCTTTGCTCATTTTCAATGTAACATGGACAATGGTAGAGTCAATAACTAACACTTACAGAAACATTGACTAAAGGCCCTACAACTGTTAAATATAAAGCCCAGAACAAATAATGCAATAATTTCAGATCAACAATGATGCATATGTTATAAAACTATATAAATGATAGTGTATAAAACAGAGAGATATATTAAGAGAGAGAAAGAGAGCATATATGTTATTTCCTTCTACATTTTCGGTGTATTACACAACTTGTTTACAACATGGTGCACTATTTCAACTAATCTTATTAATTACACCTATTGATGGAGTGAAAATTTCTAACAATGGACCCCACATATATTTATTACACAACAGCATAATTATTTATCAACCATAAAATTAGAAACTGTTAGCATAATCCAATGACCATTGTTAGACTCTATAGAGAGAAACTACAATTAACCTAGTTCTTGAATCACACATTGACACGAAAGACATGCTTATATGCAACTTCCATATAGACTAGCAAGGTTCAAGAGCAACTTCTTTTCTCAAGACTGCTTCTGAAAAATCGAATCGATAACTGAATCTCACGGAATTTCCGTACCCGGAAAATGCTCAGTTGAATACTTATTTATAAGCCGGAGTTCAGAATTTCACAATATGCGTTTCAACCATTTGCTATCGTCAGAAATACGACTCCAATACTTGCATTAATTCACAACAGATTGTGATGAATCA
This sequence comes from Cornus suecica, assembly GCA_963922005.1. Taxonomy (NCBI): domain Eukaryota; kingdom Viridiplantae; phylum Streptophyta; class Magnoliopsida; order Cornales; family Cornaceae; genus Cornus; species Cornus suecica. The sequence continues at coordinate 81,252,134 of OY998241.1, forward strand.
AGTAAATGTTACAGAAAATAACACGAGCAAAGCACAGAAGTCGCGTATTTCAAGGACTGTTAGTATGCTATCTACAACATTATAGTGTGGCCAAAATTCTCAAGCTACCCTCGAAGAGTTATATACATACATGGATTTTCTTCCCACATCCAAAATTCTACTTTTTTATATACACACACAACCATCCCCGGAAGATGGAAATCTATCATCCAGTAGGATCTCAAATTTTAGGGTCTCCCAGGTTGAACATGATTGATACTGAAAGGACAAAGTTGAAAACCGAGAACTTGAACTGGATTTATAATTTCTATATAATGTTTTCTTTGGTATCATTTCTAATTCTTCTTTCATCTGTATCACTTTTGCTCTGCTGGAGGAGATGTGACAGATTTTTTTATGCAATCTAAAATACCTTCACAGTCTGTTTGAGGCGGGATGCAGCCAGAGTCATCTTCAATTGCATACTCTGGATTTGAGTGAGGGGAGAAAAGGTTGCCATGAGTTTGGCATGCCTTCATTGTCTTACAATGTTCTGCTTCATCATCTCTGATGTTCATAAACACATCGTACAAATTCTCTGAAAGCCAAAATAAATAAATGAAAAGACGCAAACATAACTTATTTTAGCATGCTGATTTTTTTATATGAAAGTCAGATATGAAAGGGAATTTCCATACCCAAATACTCAATGTAATATGAACAAAAATGAGAAAAGAAAAACATACTCAAATACTAATTAGCTCAATAAACACCCCATCAGAGAAGGAAAACAAACATCAATGGTACCTTCAAGGGTCATAAGGTGACATGAACATAAATAGGTTTACAAGCGCTGCAGAACTACTGTTAACCAAGTATTTGATTATGGCTATATCTTGCGACAAGTAAAAAAGCAGAAAAAATTTGACTTCGACAAACTGACTGACACAATTACATCCATGAACAACAGAAAGAATCCCCATGCCCAAGACCAGCATTTTACTTCTCTACACTTGTAAGAAACTATTGGATCAGATTATTGAAGGATAAGGATCTGGTCAAGATGAAACCTTTGACGGACACTTTAAGTGTTTTCAGATTTCGTAAGTTGTAATGCAAGGTGTCATGCACTTGACAGACCTTAGAAACCCAACTAAATGATAGCAAAATTTTACCAAGGACTATTTCCAATGTTAAATAGATAAAAGCAGAGTTCAATATAAGTAACTGTCATTTTGTTTCCACATATCTGAACCCAACACAAAGCAAACTCAAACTTTGATTCTTACCTATTTTTGGCCTCCGGGTATTAGGAACTCTAGCAGTTTGAAATTCATCTGGAAAAAAGATGTAAAACTCGTTAATCCTAGATTGCAATGTGAGATTAAGAAAAACTGGCAGTAAAAGTCACTTACCAAACAAGTATAAGTCATCTCCAGTATAATATTTGACAGCAACTTCAGGTGCAGGCAGTTTTATCAATTCATCTGAGAAACATGGAGGTTGATTACAAAATAAAGGAAAATCCCAGGTTGCAACATATTATATGGTTAGCATCACATATTTCATTCTTCAGCATGCCAAGATTTTTAAAATTGATGGATTATTGAGAAGATCAGCAGATTGCCCTTTTAACTTTCATCATTTGTACAGAATACTCAACCAAAAAACACATAGTAATCTAATAAGGATGTGACAATTTCTGGCGCTATACATGAACCAGTTGTATTGAAATAATATCACCAACATTTTGAATTCTTATACATACCTCCTTTGTTCTTGATAAATTTATCGTATGTTTCAAATGCGTGAATCTCCACACACTCAGAAAAATGATCTGCACCAAGAAGAAAACCAAAATAAAAACATCAGCATCTGAGGATGAATGCCAGTGTAACTACCCTACAATCTGCTATCTAATGCCATTTTTCAGTGAGAGGGCACTGCGTGCAATGGAAGGAGGAGGACAAGGGCCAGATGACGACAAAGTTACCATAATTCGAGGCATTTGTTTCTTTCTTGATTTATCATGGAAAACCAACAGTTTTAATGATAAAAGTACATGTAAAAGAAGTTACAGCCATTCAGTGGGTGGGTCGGGGTTGGAGGGAAACAAGAGTGTGTGTGTGTGCGCGCGCGCGCGACAGCTATTAGGATATGGAACATTAATTGTTGACAAATTTCACTGATAACATGGAGGATATAAACGACAGGTCAATCCATTGCTTCATCACAGAAATTGGGTAGGGATTTCCAAGCAGAATATAAGAAAGAAACCATGCCAAGTACTTATTATGCAGTAAAGATTGGGTCTTCATATTTACATGGCATTCAGAGGGCTTAAAGTGTACGTAAGACTAGTAGAATACTGCAATAAAAACGTTGTCATACTTACATGCCATTCGTGGACTTAAAGCGTACATAAAGACTGTCATAAAATAATAAAATACGGCGATATGTTGAGCGAGAAAACGGTCGAACCACCAAGCATTTCCACCCAATTCCTGCAAAAAAGGGAGGGGTTTGGGGGAAGGAAAGAGGATTTATACTCGGTTAACATCAAAATATAGACAACCATAAGCAGTCAAAAGCTGTCCACCATAAGATGAAGCCTGAATCATGATAGAGAGTAGGCTAAAAGAGATATTGTGAAGTTAACAAACTTCTGTGCCTCCTTTAGGAAGAGCACCATAATGGAATAAAGCTTCTCCCTGTGTCTCATTAGCACTTACTGATTAAACTCCTGAATCCACCGGATGTTCTACCTGTTGAAGAATTAACTATTATAGTTACATCCTCTATAAGAGCTTAAGCTTTTAGAGCAGTTGGGTGGTTAACATGGTATCAGGAAGTCCTGTGTTAAAACCTCACTGTCACCCAATTAAAAAAGTTGTTTCACGTGTTGGCCCAAAAAATACGACACACGTGAGGGGGCATGTTGAAGGATTAAGTATTAAAGTTACACTCTCTCTAAGAGCTTAAGATTTTAGAGCAGTTGGGTGGGTGGTTAATTTTCTCTTAATTACAACACTAACATTAGTATCTACTCCCTAGAATCATATTATCCTTCCTCTTTTAACATAAAGAAACTTCAACCACAAAAAGTAAATAAGTTGAGGTAAAACAGAAATGGAGGCATAAGACTAGGGTGGACTGATAAATAAAAACTGCATAGAATCAATCACCATGGACCTTTCCAAGGCAAATCTTACTATCTTCATGTACTTCTTTTAACAGACAAGTGCATAAACATAAAAATCTCAGGGATGCCTGAAGCAAGAGTTTACCTCCATTATAAGCAGATGGTGCATCTCATTCCAGCTCTCAGCAAAGTGAACTTTCAAATAGTCTGCTCTTCTCCACCAACCAAAACTCTCATACAAGTGCAGTACAGAGATAAAAGCTGCCACAACACAAAAATAGAAAATAAAAAATCGTTGACACAAATCCCAGCTATGATATAATCATCACAGTATCTTAAAAAGTTTAACAAAAATATGAGCAAGAAAGATTTTCAAGAACTGGCTAGTATCAAAAACCAACTCAGTAAATTTTGAGAGAACACTGAAGCTCCTTATTAATGCATTACAGAAGACATTTGTAACTGAGACCTACCCTGCATTAACTAGTATCACTATGCTTCATAATTTAAAAGGACCTTTTTCTTTTTTCTTTTTTCTTTTTTATTACAATTGTATCAGTGTTCACTGAAATATAGCTCAAGTACAACTGTTCAAATGTAGTTAAAGGTATGCAGAATCAGGACTATACTTGTAGGAGATATAAGTAGAACATGAATAATGCCAAACTTTTGAGTTATCAAAGAATATGTCAAGACTAACAAATCTATTTGGAAGAAGTTTCTCTAGATAGAATACAGAGCTCCTTGAAGGGAATTAAAAAGATAATTTAACTTCAAGAAACTAATACTCACCAAAATAAGGAACTCTTGCAATAGTTTCCAATACAAAAAACCTTGGATAGTCTCGGTTATGGTATAGAGTATCAAGTATCTTTACCACTGAATCCTGGAATGATTCACAAAACTATGATAAGCAAAAAGTGCAAACTTCCAGTAAGTACGCAGCCAAGCATAGTCAAAATAAATAAGCAGGCTAGTCAAATTTTTAACTTCTCAAGATAATGAAACAAGGTAGCCTAGGCACCGGAGGTACCAAATGTGAGTTAAAAACACTGAAATTGTAAACAATACACCGGATGTGAGGTAAGTCAGCACTAACAATGGGAAATCCAATAGAAAAATTACAGATTGTTTGAATCCGTCAATCAACTAATAATTAAGATTGACACAACATGGGAAACATTTATGAGATTATAAACTACAACAGTGTATATCATTCCAACAAAATAAAGAGGAATCGTCTATTGTCACAAGATCAACTAAAAAACACACCCATATGTCATATTTAGCAGATTCCATTATCAAAAAGAATCTCAAAAGGAAAAATCAAATCATGGGTACAATTTTGAGTCATATCCTCCTTTAACATGAACCTATAACCAAAAGGTCCACACATAATATAAAGTAACAACAGAAAAAACACATGTTGTAATTTACATGGGGAAAGATGGGTAACCACATGCGCCCAATACACTGTAATGACAGCAGAGCTTGATCAAATTTGATAAATAAAAACAACAAAAGAAAAGAAGATTTACCGTGAGGAAGATATTTACAGATTGTTCAACCTTAATAGCCCATCTCTCCAACACATCAGAGGATGAACCCTCAGATGACTCACCGTGGCTTCCCTTCCCTTCTTCATCAGGAACAGTCCTTGGCTTGAAGGACTCCTCCACAACCACTTTCTCCTCACTATCTTGCAATACTGCTGCTCGAACTCTGTAAAACTTCCTGAAGACATCAGTGAAAAATGCAAAATTAACAAAAAAAAAAGGGCAAAACTCAAATCAAACAAAATCAGCCATTAAACTAAAATGTCTCTTCTAATACCTAGAACCCAAATGAGAACCCATTACTCAATTAGAAATTCCTTGACCCAATTTGAAGTGAAATATAACTGTAGAAAACACACAACATTAAGATTATCAATAAAGAACACAAATATGGAACACCCATGGGAACCTCCGAAACCCGAAACTTGAGTTTGCTATGCTAAAACCCATCACAAGAAGAAGTATAGAACCCTAGGGTGCATGAGATTCCATCTCTCCTCACTCACAACCAAGCCTTAAATGAATCCACATATCATCTGCATTGGGCAACCTATTAAGGTCTTAAAATACTCAATGACCAATGCTTACCCACAATTCCAAGTTTCCACCAATACATTGTTCCACGTGTGCTTTGCTCAGATCATACATTTTTCAACGTAGCTTGAATCTACGACATCGACAGAACCACTCGGTCACCAAATCAAGAAATCGGTGTTCACGACTCATGATGTTGCAAGGATACATCAATAGACAATTATGAGTGCGTGTGGCAGCCTGAGTTACCATTGCTAGCAAGTTTCTCAGCAACCAGCCACCAACACCAAAATGTTTATTATTCACACAAAGGGTTGAAACTCGTGTGTCATCCCTCTCATATATTTGTTCCATAGGGTCCCTATTCCCCGGACATGGATCCTCTAAATTGAAATTTTCATCCGCTTTTGTCCGCTCCTCCATCTAACTGCAGACGACACACCACATGAGGAGCGGACAAAAGCGGAAGGAAAAATCAACTTAGAGGATCTGTGTCACTATTCCCCTGAGAACAAATTTCTAACACTCAACAACAACAGCAACTACTAATGAGCCTTTGTCCGAGTTCGGCTACAAGAATCTCATGTTTTCATTCCCAACTATTTAAAGCCCTAACAATCAAACTACCTATCGAACAGTAGAAACTTAAAATCTAGCTCGGCTCAATACCATGTTACAATTCCGCTATAATCAAGACTATAGCCACAGTCAAACCAAACATCAGTCACTAAGAAACTCAAAATTCTTATCTTCTATTTTCTTCTATTGCTCTACCTAATTTTCTAACAAACCAAACAGAGCATTGATAAATATTCAGGAAAATATACAGAATTAAAACTCAAAAAAAATAAAAATTAAAAATAACATGAAAATTCTAAATATGAGCAACATAGAAAATTCGGAACAAAAAAAATCCAGAAGAGAGTCTATGATCTTGAAAAATTAACAATACCTTGGAATCAATCGATGAGAAAAACCAGAGGCCTGATTAGAAGAGGCAAGATTCAAACGAAGAGGGTTTAGAGTTTCGAACGAAGCTAAGTTCTGACACTTTCTCGGTTTGAGGGACGAAGTCGATGACACTGAGATTGCAGACACCGTAGCAGAGATAGTCGTCGCCATACTCTGTGTTTGTTTTTGTGTGTGTGCCTCTGAGAGAAAATGGAAGATCAAGCTTGGCTACGGAGAAGAGTATGGGCAAATGTTTTTGTATGGTAGTGTGCAGAAATATATATTTTTGGATATTTTTTGGGGAAAATGTGAGAATTTCTTCAATTTCTGTCCTTATGCAAAAATGTTGGTATTAAGAGAGGGCTTTGTCGTTTTTTGACGTGTTGATCGCAATTATGTTCGGCGAATATTGTTTGGTCGACAACAGCGATGTGTGGAGGACCAATGGACCTATATGGGTGGGCCGGGTCTTTAATTAACAAAATCAAGTAAAGGCCCAATTGAATGTTTCTGTCATGGGCCTCCCCTCAGTTTGCTTCATATGAATGAAATGAAGAGATGATATTGCACTCATTATAAATAGTTTTACTTACAATTATAAGATTGTTGATTTTATGCGTTAAATAATTTTAACCGTGTAAATTATTCACTATATTTATTGTGAAAATCTTTGTGGGGCTGTTTAGTAGCCATGATTTTGTTTGTGTTTATATTTTTTTTGTTGAAAAAACTTATTTGGCTAAGGGTCGGTTTGGTAGAGCTGTGTTTGTGTTGAAATAAACAAAAAACAGGTTTTTGGTTTTTTGTTTAATCATCCAAAAACATAAGTATGTTTGGTAGGGATGTTTTTTGGGTTGAAATTGAAAAATTAAAAATCAATAATTAATAATATAAATAATAAATAAAATATAATATAATAATAATAATAAATGAATACAATAATAATAAAAAAATGGACTAAACAATAAATAATAATAATAAATTAATAAAATAAATAATAAATTACATAAAACATATTTAAAAATAATAAATAATAAACAAAATGAAATAAATAATAATAAAAAATAAATAAATACAATAATAAATAAATAAATATAATAATAAAAAATGGACTAAATAATGAATTAATAAAATAAATAATAAATTACATAAAACATATTTAAAAATATAATAATAAATAATAAATAATAAACAAAATGAAATAAATAATAATAATAAATAATAAATAAATATAATAATAAGTAAATATAATAACAAATAAATACTTCATAATAATAATAAATTAATATTAAATTAATAAAAATATTTTTTTAAATAATTAAAAATGAATAAATAATTTATAAATAAAATGAATTAAATAATGAAATAATAATAAATAAATAAATAGAATATATTTATAAATTAATAAATAATAATATAAATAATAATTTAATAATATAAATAATAAAATAATAAAATATATTATAAAATGAAGAAATAATAAAGAAAGAAAAATAATAATACATAAATAAATATTATAATAAATAATAAATAAATAGTAAGACCAAATTCATGTTTATAAATAGTGGAGTGAAAAAACACCAACATTTTGGTTTTTTCATTTTGTACTAAAAGAGGCAAGTGTTTGTTTAATGTGGTTTGATTACACAAACATAAAAATTCAACCAAACATGTGTTTTAAACTAAAACACACAAACAGAAACAGAAACCCTTCAACCAAACAGACCCTAAGTGTTTTGGGCCCAAATGATTGGTATACAGTAAAAAAACAAGCACCCAACTTTAGGTCATTTCAAGAAACATGGAATTGGTATTCTTTTTAGGTTTTGGATACTGTACAACTTAAACACTTTATCGTTAAAAAAAATCATCAAAAAAAAAAAAAAAAAAACAAAAAAAGAAATCACTTCACAAACACCCATCTCCTACGCGACGAAGAGAAGCAATGGTTAGGGTTATTCCATTTCCTTCTTCTCTCCTACGCGATTCTTCACACGACCTCAGATCCAACCATGAAATTGTGAATGACATCATCAATTTCGCACGATTTAGGCTTTGATGAATAGAGGTGACGGCTAGGGTTTCTATTGGAGCCGATTTCCTTGTCGATTTGAACTTAGGATTGCTTTCTTTCATGATTTTTGTATTTACCTTCTCCACTTTTCCCCCATAACTGTATATGTTGTATTTTTCGAGCTCAATTTAAGGGTTGTGTGTGTGTGTGTGTGTGTGTGTGTTTCTGTGTATGTGTGTGTGTGTCTACCCGGTTCCACTTACCAAACCTAATAACCATTTATTGTGTTCGTGTTTCAATTTACTTGCTGAAATTGTGTCTGAAAAAACCCCAATTTTTGTTGTTTCAATTTACTTGCTTTTAATTTCTGAATGTATCTGAAAACCCTCCAATTTTTGAATGTATGTGTGTGTGTTTGTTGTTGAAATGTGGAAGAAGAGTTCATGTTTAATTGGAGTCTTGAAACCCCAATATATTGAAAAAACCTCAATTCTGTATTAGTTTCAATTCTATCTTAGCAAAAATGTGAGGTGAATTATGTATTAGCTTCAATTCTGTCTTAGTGAGGTAAATTATGTATTTGATTTATGAGAATCTTGCTTACTGGTGTTGAGATACATTAAACTTAATTGAAAATGGATTGATTTATGTGAATTTTGTTTGATTAATTGATTTATAAGAATTCAATTATGTTGGATAATTGATTTATGAGAACTTATTGGTCTTCAATTATGTCTTAATTGATTTATGATAATTATGTCGACAAAACAATCTATGTTTGCATTTGATCTGATTTTGCACAATTTCTGTTTGAATTCTATATTTATTTAAAATTGTGACTATCAAATGAATTGTGGAACTGAATTGTAGAATTGTAGAACTGAATTGTGGAATTGAATTGCATCAGTTTAATTGTTCTAACTTATTGCCCTGATGAACTAAATTTTGTAAGGATAGTTTTTGTCTTGAATTACATTGGGCATAATCTGTGGTATTGAAAATTGATTTGAGTTAAGTGAAAATGGATTTGTAATTGAACTTTGAATTGATGTCAGTTTGATAGTTTAAAAATATGTCTTATTCAAAATCTGTAATTCAATCATTGTTTGAAAATATCAGTTTGTTCATATATCAAATGAATTGACGTGATTAGAAATCATTTAGATGGATAACACCATTTTTTTTCTTAGGCTATCAGATGACAAGAAAGTGGCCTGGGTGATGAATCTGTAACAGTGATGTGATTGTTTTAAATTTGGATGACTGTATGTTGTACTCTTTAAATTTGGATGATTGTGTGTACTTTTAAGTTTGGATGATTGTATTATGTTCTTTTAAATTTGGATGTTCGTATTTCCTAAATGTTGATGATTGTTATGTTATGCCTATCTTTATTAATTTGGATGTTTATGTTTTGAAATTTGTATTTTCTAATCTATACTTATGTTACTAGGAATTCTAATATGCGTCATGAGTAGTGATGGCCGTATGTTACAGGACATCCTCAACATTATTCTTAAATCACTTGGTGATAAGTCGGATGAGGATTATTTGCTTTCTGCAGTATGTGCGGTATTGGAACAATATATGACACGTAGAAACAATATGCCATGTATGAATTCGGCTTTACGTGGTCATCAATATGTTATTGAGTAAATCCGCGGGAATAAGACTAGGTGTTATGAAAATCTGAGGATGCACCTTAATGCCTTTGTAAATTTATGTGAGCGATTAAAATGATTAGGGTTAAGGGACTCCAAATGGTTAACGACATTGGAACAGTTAACGATATTTCTCCTAACTTTGAGCCATAATGTGAGGAATCGGTTGGTAGTTGAAAGATTTCAGCACTCAACATGGACAATATTCACCCACTTCCACCATGTCTTAGATGTTATTGGAGTTCTTGCAACTGAAATAATTATTCCTCCTGACTTCAATGTCGTGCCAGTTGAAATCTTGGCGAATAGAAAGTACTTTCATTTCTTTGAAAATTGTGTGGGTGCAATAGACAACACCCATGTCGATGCCTATATCGAAGCAAATAAACAAGTTCAATATCGGGGAAAGAAAAGGAATACCACTCAGAATGTGATGGTTGTATGTTCATTTGACATGAAATTCACGTACATCATAGGTGGATGGGAAGGGACAACCAATGATTCAAGAATTTTAAATGAGTGTCTTGTGCGGGAGGATTTAGACTTTCCGAGGGCTCCGGAAGGTATATATTAAGAAAAATATAATTAAAAAACATTTTGACCATATTTTCCTAAGTTCATTCTATAACATATTTTACTTTTACCAGAGAAGTATTATTTGGTTGATTCTGGGTAGGCCAATCAACCAGGATTTCTGACTCCGTATAGCGGATAAATATATCATCTGGCCGAATTTTGTACTGGAGGTAACTGTTTTCGCAGTTGTGAGGAATTGTATAATTTCAAGAATTTTTTCTTACGGAATGTGATTGAAAGATGTTTTGGCATGTTGAAGATGCGTTTTCCAATACTTAAGCAGATGCCTTGCTACAAGTTTCCTACACAAGTCAACATTGTAGTCGCTTGTTGTGCACTGCACAACTTCATTAGGATGCAAGGACATACATATGTTATATTTGATGGAACAACCGGTGAGACCTCAAGTGAACGGAATGAGGATGATGATGGAGATGGCGATGATGCACCTAAAAATGTTACGCCTATGGGGGGTATAATGAATGAGATTCGCGATGCAATAGCTAACGGAATTTGGGCCAAACGATAGATGTTTTATTTATGTCATATTGAATAACTGTTTAGGTGTATGTGTTATGATTTTTCTATCTTTTAATTTGGAAGACTGTAATAACTTATATTATCTAAGTGTTGGATAACTGTAATAGTTAATATTTTCACAATTCTACTATTTTCTAACTTACTATTGCTACTTTGTGATTTGAAAATAGAAATGTATCAGGATTTGGGGCACGACCCTCAATGTTGGTATGGCAGGGGTCCGATGATTCTTTATTGGGCCATGATAGTACAAAACGAGGGACACTACTTTTATAGATGTGCAGAATGGAAGGTATGATTTTTAATACGTAAGGATTAACAAAATAGTTGATTGCAAATTGATGTCCCATAATCATAAGTACTTTATATGCTTTGAAATTGTAGAAACACTATAAAAGTTTTATATGGTTGGATGACATCACCGCGGGTTTTCAAGGAATTGGACAACAGGAGGACAATGATTTGGACAACGCAGTTGCTGTTATTCAACATGAACAGTATCTGCAGAAGTAAAATATATATGGTGGTTGTATTTGTCTAAGATGCTTGTTCCTACTTATGTGTTTTATCGTACTTCTTGTGGTTATTGTTATTGTAATTGACTAATGATATTTCATTTACTGGTATTTTATTCGGGCATGTAATAACTATATTCAAATATGATTTTACATTGGATGAATGTAAAATATTATTGAATTTTCATCATGTAATATATGTTGGAGGACAATGTCTTGGATGTCTTGTGATATTAGATGCCTTTGAAATTAAGTTATTTTTTAGTTATGTCTTGTGATAATTCTTGCTATCACGTGAAAAAAAAAAAATTGGACTTGTCATTTTTATGGGGATATGCTGCCGAAATTTTTTCATTTCCAATGTGCTCATGATGAACAATACCAACTTATCATAGAAGACATTTCGTACATAAGTGTCTTTCAATTGCCAAAGATTTGCCAACATCAATTTTTCTATTTTGAAAAAATATATATATATTTGAAGTCACCAAACGTGTTTTTCTGTTTCTGTTCTCTGAAATTAAGAATAAACAGACTCTGCCAAACGTGTTTTTCTGTTTATGTTCTGTAAATTCCTGAAAAAATAAGGTTCTGCTAAACATGTTTTTTGGTTTTTGAATTTTCAATTTCGACACAAAAAAACATCCCTACTAAACGTACTTTTATTTTCAGATGAAAAAACAAAAAAACAAGAAACGTATTTTTGTTTTAAAAAACAAAAAACGCAAACACAAATACGGCCTACCAAACAGGCCCTGTATGTTTATGGAGGAAGTAGGTGTAAATATCATTACTCATTAATAAAAGATTCGTTGGGACAACGACCGCGAATATTTGTTCGAGCTTTACCCGATTCGTGTGGAGGGGTCACTTTGAACGAGTCCCCTTTTGTTTAAAGTCAACGCCGGAAATTTACATTATTGGTTAATAAAGGCATATGGACCAAATTCCCTATTTTACCCTTGCTATCACATTTGAACTCTTACTTTTGCATTCAAAATTATTAGAATATCCCAACTTCTTTTACCAAATTGCCCTCATATGTATTATATATAAACCTATTTGAGTGATTGTTTGTACCTACTTTCTCTATAAGGGCGCATATAAAATGACAACTGCTGGTACATATAATATCGCCAATATATTTGAAGGCAAAATAGTAAATTCACTATCCTCTAGAAGATTTTTTAAATATCTTTAAAGATATGAGGGTATATATGACTAATATTATGACGATACTAAGATAAGTTTATGATATTATTAAAATGTTAGGGGAATTGTGTGTAATTCTGCCATAGTTTAGGATAGGTTTTTGTAATTATTCCTTATTTATCTCATATTATATTATATATATATATATATATATATATATTATTTTTTTATGAAACTTGAAATACCGGACCGAAGGACATGTTTGGTAAGCGGTTTGTTTTGGATTTTCTGGTTTGGTTTCATATTTTTGAGACCAAACCATGTTTAGGAAGGTTGGTGTCTAAAAAATGAAATGAAACCACCAGACCAAAACCCCCCAAAAACCAGATTTTTGAAACCAACAAAAAATTGATTTTTGGTGGTTTGGTTTCACTTCCACCCCCACCCCCACCCTCACCCTCACTTCCACCACCACCACCACATTGAAGAATTATTGAAGAATTATTGAAAAATAGAATACTAGAAGAAATAAAAGACAAACAAAGAGAATTATTGAAAGTAGAATACTATAAAAAATAAAAGACAAACAAAGAACTGAAAGGAATTAAAGACGACTCTCATTGAAACTCTTCTAGTATTTCTCGATACATTATTGAGATAGGGTGTTACCTATTTATAACTAAATGATCCATAACAAATCATGGGTGTTTAAAAAGGTAACTGAATGAGTTTAAAATATAATTAAGATAAAAGGATTACAATGGTTCAAAATATAACCAAAAGAAAAGATAAAGGAATAGATAAATGGTATTCTTCTATACTTTTGTAACTCCTTCAACGCTTCCCCTCAAACTGGGTCGAGGTGAAGCCGTAAGACCCAATTTGAAACAAAGCCAACTTTGAAAAGTAGTTTTCTGAAAATACTTTTACTCTTGCTTTATGGACTAGCGGGTGGTGGTGGTATTTCTCCCATGATAAAATTTGTAGTTAACCACTCGGGGCGGAGATAAACTTAGTAGTGGGTTTCCCAAAATATTTTTATTCTTTTTTCTTGGCCAGTGGTAATCTGAGTATTTATTCCATGATAAAACTAATCATCAATCTCCTTCTGGCCAGTGATAAAGTCACCACTCTGGGCGGAGATAAATTATGTGGTGATTGTATTTTTTTTTTTAGGAGTAAAACCAGTCATCACTCTCCTTCTGGCCAATGGTGTTGATGCTTATTCAGTGATCAACCTTCCTTCTGGTCGGTGGTTTTAGTGTTTCTTCAGCGATCAACCTGTTATATCTAGAGTCTCTCTATAACATGATCCAAGAGTTGTGTCACCCACAACCTATTATTCATTTTGATATTTTGACTAAAACAAATTTCACACGTTGAAAGGTAAAAAAGAATATTGACATGATAACATTATGGTCCCAGAATAGGAGGCTCAATATTTCGCGTTAAGTGGGAAGGACTCTAATTCCATGAAGAATTAATGAAAAATAGAATACTAGAAGAAATAAAAGACAAACAATGAAAATTATTGAAAGTAGAATACTAGAAGAAATAAAAGACAAACAAAGAACTGAAAGGAATTAAAGACGACTCTAATTGAAACTCTTATATTATTTCTTAAAACTCTTCTATTATTTCTTGATACATTATTGAGATAGGGTGTTACCTATTTATAACCAAATGATCCATAACAAATTATAGGTGTTTAAAAAGGTAACTGAATGAGTTTAAAATATAATTAAGATAAAATGAATACAATGGTTCAAAATATAACCAAAAGATAAAATAAAGGGATAGATAAATGGTATTCTTCTATACTTGTGTAACTCTTTCAACACACACCACCACCATATATAATGTGACTGTATATATGTGTGTGTATATATATACAATTTAATTGAATATTGATAAGTGCACAAAATAGAGTAATTTATCTAGCATAATGTCCTAATATGTATATATGTTTATTTCATGCAGGGGTTGATTTACAAAAGAAAAGAAAAAAAAAGCAAGAATGATGAAAATGAAGAAAAAAAAGAATTGGAGGGGGAAAATGTAATAAATGCATATATATATATGTGTGTGTGTAAGTGTAAGTGTGTAAGTGTGTAAATATATGTTAAATGTATGAAAGAAAGAGAGAAAATGACGTGAGAGAAGTGGTTGAGAGAGTAGGTAGCATTGAATATCAAATTTAATGCATCAGTTGTATTGCGCCTATATATAGAAGCCATGTGAGGCCGAGTGAAGAGTTGAGGAGTGAGAGTTTAGAATATTTTTGTATCATTTTCATATTTTGTGTAATTTTTGCTCTATCAATGGAATTTTATTATATTACCTTGTTTCATTTTTTTATCAACATGCTAGCTTAAAACTCTTCTCAAGGGGGTGATGAAGCCACCATGGGTAAGATATAAATAATTTTTATTTTATTTCGTATTGTTTAATTCTCGTCCCGAGAGTATTCATTTTATGAATCTCAATGAACAAAAACCTTACAATAGAGGTTGGACACTAAAAAATAGAAGGAGGATTTTCCGTGATTACTAATTAATGGAAATACGGGGAATGCCTACTAGTATTTACATTTTATTTAAACCAAAACATGAGAGGGAGGATTCTTTGTGATTACCAATTAATGGAAATATGGGGAATGCCTACTATTATCTAAGTTTATGTTTAATAGGTTGGAGGAGAATTTGCAATAGAAATATATAATATTATTTGTATAGATCCGGGTGGTGGATTCTTTTCCCTTGAGTTGAGATTTTTTTCACCATTTGATAATTTTATCTAGTTATTTTAGTTTACTATTAAAAAATTCAAGAGTTGTTTTTAAGTGATTTCTTTTTATCTTGAAAAGTGAAGTTTTGGATCTTTGTCTCAAAACGAGTTCCAAGTTGAGAGTGGTTCGACCCTACTTATGGCTATACTATTTTAAGTAAATGATCAGTAGGTATAAATTCTTGTTGATCGGGGTGTGGTGAAACAACGACATAATATCATCAAATCTCAACCCGTCAAATATATATATATATATATATATATATATATATTCAATAAAATTTGGAACCAGACCAAATCACTTACCAAACAGAGTTTCAGACCAACAACCAGACCAGACCGCTTTCCAAACATGCCCGAAGTGTTGGTTCCCTAGACCTTCAGACCTTTGTACCTGCTTTCGTATTATTTTTGAATTATTGAATTAGAAACAAAAACTTATGGTTGGTAGCATAAAAATTTCATCTTCGAATTAGAGTTGAAATCAAGGAAATTTAAATCTCTCTCAATTATTTTTATGTATAGATAATAACATAAAGTTGAATTTAATTGATTGTGTTGATTAATTTAATAAAATATCTTAATTTTTTTAAAACTTAAACAAGTTAATTCTTAGGTTTAAATAATTTTCACTAATCCCTTACCTCCCACGCATTCACATTTTGAGAAGAAATATGATATCATTAGGCTACAAGGCCTTTGGTGGTTTGTTATTATCACTGTTATTATTGCTATTGTTATAAATTGGCGAATTAAAACCAATGACCATTATGTGGTGTGCTTCTCACACTCAAATCTGTGTTCTCATCAACTTCTCACTGTCCAAACTTCTACTATTGGACCAAACAATCATCTTTTCATCAAATTTGTCATTTGTATCTAATATACATATATTATTATATATCTATATGAAAAAAAGAGAGGGTAAATTGGATTGTAAAGTTAGGAAATAGAAATGCATCATATAAGTAATTATTTTTTTATTAGTTCTAGTTCCCATATAACATGGCCAACATGAAGCAAAGTCATACATATTTGCTTAACGCTTTTATTTGATACATACATATCCTCTTTAATGTAGTCGTACGATCCCTCAGACTCTGCACATAACGAAAATAAAAATCCATTAAAATCAGCATAACTTAGAAAAAAGAAAAAAAAAGGCAGATTAATAATGAGAGAGTGCAAAATAATACGGAAATAACGTAAGACATGCATCAGGACATATGTAAAGCCTCTAGGAATTTTGCATGTGTATCATGGTATGTTGTTTCTGTTGTGGTTGCGGTACGTAACGGCTAACTATGTACCCATCTCAAAAAATATTTTATGAAAGTATAATTTAAATATATATATCTTTAACTACGTACCCATCTCAAAAAATATTTTATGAGAGTATAATTTAAATATATATATCTTTAATTACGTACCCATCTCAAAAAATATTTTATGAGAATATAACTTAAATATATATATCTTTCAACAGAAAATAGAAACAAGAGATTACTTGGTGCAGTCGACATTGGGGTCGAGGGCAATGTTGAGATTAATCTTGCAGTGTTGCGGAAGTTGCTTGACTCGTTCACTGTTGACCGGAAAAGACCTCGAAGTCTGCTTAAAGCACTCGCACAAACCCCTCCGCTCCGGCGCTGAACCTCTAGCTATCTTGTCCAACGCTTGCGCCGCCTGGCAGCACTCGCTGCTAGGCACAGGAGCACCAGCACCCGTCACATATGACCCGCACGGGATCAACTTCGTCACCACGTCACCGCACGCGATTCCGTTCACAGCCACCGGACCAGCATTCACAACCAGAACTACCAATCCCAGCACCCACATTCTTGAACAACCCATAGAGAGTTTGAGCTTTTGCTGTGCGGGTTGTTTATGTGCTGTTTAATTGCCTACTATCCAGTACTATTTATATTGCATGGCTGAGCAGGGGTAGTTTGGGTAGTACAAAAAATATTATGAATGGTGATGTTTTAGCCATTTATTGGTTTCGTTTGCAATTTTGGCATTTTTTGTTGTCATTTAAGCATTTGTTTTGACATTTTCTTAACAACCTTGAGTGTGGAAACAAAAGTTTTTATTGATATACATATTATCTGTATTTAATTTTGGGAGTTGCAAGGTTGCAATAAATATCTTTGCCACTAGACATTTTCAACTTGGGTAATCCTAACTTGTAACTACAAGCTACTCTCAAGACTATTAATTACTATTGAATGCATTATTTCTGTAATTTTTGTTTGTTAGTAAAAACATTCAAGAATGAGGAATTTAAGAAAAGCAAAATTTCTAATTAACCTAGCCGTGCAAGTATGCAACAAATGGACCCTCTGACCATTCTTTTTCATCAAACTTACAACTCACAACGCTCTCCATCCCTGCGAGCTGACCATACTAGAAATCCGACTTGAACCTAGACTCCTTCGGAATGCACAACACCCAAGCAATTGGACGTAGCACCAAATCAAGAATTAATGGTATATTTCACGATTTGATCTACAAAACTTAAATTATTATGTTAGGCTAACATTTAACACATTTATATATAATAATTTTTCCATCTGAGTCGCAGGTGACAAAAGTCAACCCTTTTTAAGTATCAATAGAAGAAAAATGCTTTGGTCCTCACCTCTTATTTGGACCAATAGAATTAAAACATGTGACATATATTAATTAAAAAAACATAAATGGGTATTACCCATTATTTATTGATTTCAACCCGGATTTGAAATTTTTTTTTCTCTTATTCACTTAAAAAAAATAATTTCATGGACAGTTTAACGTCTACATATTTTTTTTTTCAGTGAATAAATAATATATAAAACAAAAAGAAATACAATGAGTGGGCCGAAGCCCATAGAGAGGGAAGGGAGAGGGCAAGAGCCTTGTATCAGCAAGGCCCAAGAAAGGAAAAAGGGAAAAAATAAAAAAGACTAACCTAATCAATTACAGAATAGGTGCGAAAAGTCAAAAGCAATAAAAGCCCCAATCACACACAGCTTTGGAGCGGAGAGAAATTGCAACAGAAGTCATCTCCATACATCAATCGGTCTCCTTAGAGGCAGAGGCAAGCTCGAGACGGCGAAGATGGAGAAATCCAACACACACGAAGAGAACCAGCTTAGTCAAGGGGAAAAGGAGGTGAGGTTGGCGGCGGAGGACGAAGAGAGATGTGGTGGTCTGCGGGAGGCAGAGGCGGAGGGATTGGAGGTGGGGGAGGGTCTGTGATGGTGGGGAAGCTGAAAAAAGGGTTTTTACTACTGCGGTCATGGAAGGTTGAAGGTAAATTCCAATCGGTGGCTATCATTTCTGTAAGAGGGCAATGACACATTTGCACCGAGAACATATGATAGCGCGTATCCTCAATGATTGCATCCAGGGTTCTCGTTGCAGGTAAGCTTCTATCATTGAAAATTCTATTATTTCGTTCTTTCCAAATGTGGTAGACAAACCCCGATAGAGCTAATTTCCATGAAAGAATTCGGCTTTCATTTAGCCTTTTTTTCCAATTACTTGCTGCCCATCTGATGAAATTGGTCCAAGAGCTTGAGTAGGAATATAAGCCACATTTATGTTGCAGACCTTCCCAAACAGTCCTAGAATAGCTACAGTGGTGGAACAGATGATCATGGGTTTCAGCCCCATTAAGGCAAATAACACATACATTAGGCTGCATTAGGTAACGGAGACTAGGATTGTCTTTGGTTTGAAGCTTCCCTAAGATGGCCAGCCAAAGGCAAAATCACTGTTTTGGGGTCATGAATTTGAACCAAACTAGCTTATGCCAATGCACTTGAGGAGGGTGGTTAGAGATGGATAAAATAGTGTGCTTTGTGCTAAAGGTTTTATGAGGAGATGGAAGCCATTGGATAACATCAGGGTTAGTGTTTAGGGGAGGGGGAATAGTGGCAAGGTCATAGTAAGCTGTCAAGTTATTTTTGAGTTGTCTAGGCCAACTCCACTGTCCTTCCTCAATCAAAGTGGAAACTCTGTTGTGTGTGTTGGATAGCCATCTAGGCCTGTGAGAATTTGAGAGAACAATATGTAAAGGGCCACATGGAAGCCAATTATCAAACCAGGCTTGAGTTGAGTGACCATTACCAATCTTGTGCTTGATTAGAGGTTGGGCCATTTGTCTGAGCTGTAAGATTTTTCTCCAAAACCATGAACTGTTTTGAGGGATCTTTACTTCCCAGAGGCTTCTTCCTTTTAGGAGGTTAGCAATCACCCATTCCTTCCATATGCTAAAAGGATCTTAAGTGCATAGGGTCCAAATGTGTTTGAGCACAACAACCTTATTCCATAGTTTGATATCCTGCAAGCCAAGGCCTCCTACATTCTTTGGGGTGCAAATCTGATCCCATGAGAGCTTAGCTTTTCCTTTAGTCATAGATTGACCAGACCAGAGAAATCTTTGGAGAGTATCATTGATCATAGTGTAGACCTTTCTAGGAAGAATAAATAAGCTTAACCAGTAGACATGGATGTTAAAAAGAGTGGCTTGTAATAATTGTAACCTTCTTGCAAAAGAGAGAGCCCTAGCAATCCAGTTAGAAATTTTTGCGAGTATGCTCTCAAGGAGAGTTTGGCAGTGGCTAGTGGAGAGCCTAGAGGAGATGAGGGGTAGGCCAAGATATCTTATTGGGAGGCTGCCACATGGAAAATTGAATAGGTTGCAAATGTCAACTTTAGTAGAGTCATCAACACCACTGAAAAAGAGGTGACTTTTCCCACGGTTAGGGGTTAGTCCAGAGAAATTTGAGAAGGTGTCAATGGATTCTTTAATGACATGGGCAGAAATAGGATCTCCCCCAAAGAAAAGTAAAATGTCATTAGCAAAGGAAATGTGTGAAAGTTTTGTAGCTTCACATCTCCAATGGTAGTTAAAATTAGGCTGTTGGGCAATGAAAGAGCTTGTTATGGATGACAAAGCATCCATAGCAATCACAAAAAGATAGGGGGAGATGGGGTCACCCTGTCTGAGCCCCTTGACGCTATTAAAGAACCCGCATAGCTCTCCATTGATAGACAGGGAGAAAGAAGCAGTGGAGATACATGTTTTAATCCATGAAATAAAGATAGGAGGGAACTTTATGAGATATAAAACATCTAAGATAAATTGCCAACTTAGAGAGTCAAAAGCTTTATGCAAGTCAACTTTTAGAGTGCATCTAGGGGAATTTGAATCCTTGTGATACCCTCTCAAAAGCTCATGAGCCAAAATAATATTATCCCTAATCCTTCTCCCATTGATAAAGGCATTTTGTGCCTTATCAATGAGATTAGGTAAGAAAAGTTTGAGCTTATTAGCTAGAAGCTTGGAGATACATTTGTATAAAACATTACAACATGAAATTAGTTTAAAATCACTAGGAGCATTAGGATTGGGAATTTTAGGAATTAAAACAAGATACATTGAATTAATTTGCCTAAGCAATTTCCCATTTTCAAAAAATTGTTTTATAGCTTTGGTTATTTCAGAGCCAATAATATGCCAAGCCTTTTTAAAGAAAAAAGAATTGAACCCATCAGGTCCTGGGGATTTGGAAGACTTGATGGAGAACAAACACTCTTTTATTTCCAAATCAGTGGGGATAGAGCACAAGAGTTCAAGAGCATCAACATGAAGGCTTTTAAAGATAAAAGGGGTTAGGTTTTGGAGCCCTGGGTAGGAGTGAGAACAAGTACCTATCAAGTTCTGAAAATATAAAGTGAAGCAGTCCTTAATATCCTCAGTTTTAGTAGATCTGTTCCCATTTGCAAGGCACACAATACTGATATTTTTTTTGTTGATTCTGCTTTGAATACTCTTGTGGAAGAAGTTAGTATTCTGGTCACCAAGAGCCAGCCATTGGATTATGGATTTTTGGTGAGTGAGTTGCTCTTCAATCATTGCTAGGCAATTGTAGGCAGTAGAAAGCTCTTTTTCTTTTTTTCTCAGCTCCATGTTGCTAGGGTCCCCATCAATTAGAGTTTGGCATTCAGCCAGTGATGTTTTGGCATCTCTGGTCTTAGAAGAAATATCACTGAAAGCACTGTGGTTCAGGTTCTTCAGAGCAAATTTGAGGAGTTTCAGTTTAGAAGTTACTTTGAACATGGTGACCCCATCAATGTTAGTACTCCAAATCCTCTCAACAGTGGGCAAAAACTCAGGGTGTTCCACCCAAAAGTTGAAAATTTTGAAAGAAGTATTTTTTTCTAGCAGTGGGTTCCCCAAGCTTAACCACCATAGGGCTATGGTCAGAGCATAAAGAAGGAGTAAAGAAAGCACTTGAATTAGGAAAGTTGGTATGCCAGGGGCTATTGCAGAGAACTTATCAAGCTTTTTAGCAATAAATCCTTCACCTACCACCTTATTTGACCAAGTGAAAAAATGACCAATGTATCTGAGGTCATCCAACTCCATATCAAGAAGACAATCATTAAAGGTGTTCAAACTTGGACTCCAATCATCATTTCCACCAAATTTCTCAATGGGGTATCTAATATCATTGAAATCGCCTAGAATGGTCCAAGGGTTACCATTGAGCTGGCTAGCCCATAGCTTCAATCTCTCCTCACTTCTATTTTGGCCATAAATGAAAGTGACATAACACTTGGTGCAAGAGTTGAGGTAGTTGACAACAACATGAATTAATTGATCAGTTATAAATAGGCATTTGAGATCAATAAAAGCACTGTTCCATAGAATCCAAATTCTGCCTAAAGGAGCATGCATAGTGTTATGAATGATAGGCCATGCACTAATAGCATTGTGGACAAAATCAATATTAGGATCTCTAATTTTTGTTTCAAGCAACCCAACAAAGTCAAACTGATTTTCCTTTAAAAAATTTCTAACCTCCCTTTGCCTGGAAGGATTATTCATGCCTCTGACATTCCAAGCTCCAAAACTCATCATTAACATTTTGGGGGGGTTTGAAGGTCCTCAAAGAACCTTTGATATTCCTTTCTAGCCTCAGTGGGATTAACAACTTTCTTGGCAGCTCTTTTGGCATTTCTCTTAGAATTCTTCCTATCTCTGGGAGAGATCCTAATGGTGGAGGGTGGGGGATCCTCAATACAAGTAGAGGTTGAAGCAACACCATTAGTGGGGCTTGCAGGGATAAATTCACCTTCCCCATGATCATTGGGACTGTTATCTGGGTCAGAGCAAGGTAAGCTTTGGAATCTGTTGGGAGGGTGAGAAGAAGAAGAAAGAGAGGTGGTAGGGGGGGAACAGGGGTAAGAGGGGGAGTGATGGCAGTGGGAGGAGAGGTGATCAAAGGTGGAGGGCAAGAAGGGGTTGTGGCTAAAGGAGGAGAGGGAAAATGGGGAGATGAAACCAAACTGGTCTCAGGGGAAGAAATATGATTGATCCTACCAACCTGGATCCATTGATCTTTACTATTTTCCTTAACAACAACTTTGGGAACCCATTTTAAGACATTTCTAGGACATTTTCCCTCATAATGTCCAAAGACATTGCATTTGGGGCAACATGAAGGCAACCATGGATAGCTGACAACTATGGTAAGGAATTCATCATGATCAACTTTGATTTTAATAGTATTTGGAAATGATTGATTAGCTTTTACCTCGATGCAGATACGGGCGAAAGAGGCTATTCTCTTGGATTTTGTGACTTCATCAGCAAAGAGAGGGACTCTACATATGCGTGTACATTTTTTTGTATATATAGATTGATACATATATATATATATATATATATATGCTATGTATATTGCAATTGAATCCAAATGATGGTAAAATCTTTTGTGTTGTTTATGTAATATCATCAATTTGGTGCAATGAGCGACACTTTACACACGAGATTTCTGACTTTTTTCTCCAAATTTCTATATTTCAATCACTTTATTTTTATTTTTTCTTATTTGTGTTCATAATATTTTGTATCCAATTCATTTATATATCTTTGAATTTTATGAAATATGGAGAAGTACCCATCACAATATTGAATAATATTCGTGGATTGTGACTTTTTTCTTATTGGTGTTTAAGGAAAGTGTACATGCATATATATATATATATATATATATGATGTTAAACTGCCCATTAGATTTTTTTAAAGTGAATAAGAGAAAAAATAATAATTCAAATCCGGGTTGAATTCCATAAATAATGGGTAATACCCATTTTTATTTTTTAATTAATATATGTCAAGTGTCTTAATTCTATTAGTCCAAATAAGGGGTGATGACCAAGTTGGTCCTCACTGGTGATGACCCAAACATTGTCCTAAATAGAATGGTATTCCTTTAAATTTCAACTATTTCCCAATTTATAAGTCTCTTTTGGGAATCCAACTTTTTAAGATGTTATATTAGTAATGAATAAAATACCAACTTTACCATTGGTTCCGCCATAGTGATGTGATGGTTTATTGTGTAGATGATTTATAATTTCAATACATAAAAGGTAAATTAGTAAAGTGTTATGATAAAATACTTTGACTTTTTAAATATGACATTTATTTTGGGACGGAGAAAAGAGTAAAAGTGAACATTTATTTTGGGACGGAGGGAATATTTTATTTAAATTTTAAAATTTATCAAATCTTTAATGATGAAAAAAATTCTTAAACTTATGAAAATATTTTTGAATTATTGGACACTTGTAAAAAAATTTATTGGCCCTACAACACATGTAAGGAAGACTTACATGAGCAGAGACGAGTACTGAGCGATTGCATACTATTCTAGTAACGTTGTTTATTTCCCCAACATTGTTTAGTTTTAAATATTTAATTCCTATGCACATAATTAAGGAGGTGAATTCGAATATTTTCCCAGATTTGACTAAGACTCAATGGACAATGCAAATGTTACAGACGGCAAGACAGAACGACCGATTCATAGCAATCTTAGCAGGACAAATACAATCACATCATTTAATTTAATTTTTTATTTAGTGCTTAAACATTGTAATCATCAAAATGTCGTCTGTATTACCATGTTCGTAGAAATCTTCTAGTGCTCAAAAGCACTATAAAATGGTCCTAACCAAACTATGCTTTAGTTTTATTTCTTTTATTGGGAGTTTTCAACAGTTTCTTTCAGAATTCAGAAACGACCTCCTTAATCCACCTGATTACATGGCTGTAAGTGTTCTTCTTAGCTCCCATAATTTTATTTTTTGATGTTTAATAGGACGGGTTTTGATTTATTATGCTACTTTATTTTCCATGTTTTCATTTTTTTTAACGTGTTCATGGTAAATGCAACATATTACATGTGGACTTCATAATTTGTAGGAGTTCAATATTTTTTCGTCAAAGATTAGGGAAATTGTGGAAAATTTGACCCTACTATTAGGATTTCACCATAAAACTCTAATCCTATAAAAAACCATGCAAAAACTATCAATTTGAGAATTTAAACTTTGAAGAACCTTAAAAGCAGACTAAAAAACTGAAATCCCCAAACTTTGAAGGGTATCATATTTTCTATGAGGACTAGTCATAGAAATGAAAGGGTTGTCACCACATCTAAAATAACGATTCTTTGAATTTGTTTTGTTGCTTCAAAATTATCTTGGTGTCATCTTGTTTTCTTGAACCTGTTAGGTCATTTATCTATTTATACATTTGCTAGCTGTCAGTTTTTATATCTCTAGCACTTCATTTTAAAAAGAAAATTTATTGGGAATCCACTTTAAGAAAGGTAAATTCTCGTGAGCAATCTGTTCGTGTCATTTGGATCGACTAATTGACTTGATTGATCGATGAAAATGATTTATGGATTATTTTAGATATGATATCATAATTATTTTTGATTTGATAACATAATGAGTGTGATATGATTTGTAATTCTTTATTTATAATTACCTATTTTATTTTAATTTGTTTGTCACTTCTTCTCTCCCGATTAATATAAAATTCTTTCTTCTCATATCTTATGACACATTCATGCAAAATATTTAGCATTGTGAGCGAAAGTTTTGAGAGGAGACATTGATATATAAATGACTTCGCAGCAGCAACAATCCCATGTTCCGAAATTCGGAAACTGGGACAGTGGCAATGTACCTTACACTGCTTACTTTGAGAATGCGCGCAAAGAGAGAGCGAGTGGTGCGAAAATGATCAACCCTAACGATCCCGAGGAGAATCCAGAGGCCTTCATGTCCGGGGCATGGGGAGGTGGAGGAAGTGACGACGGTGTTTCTAGTGCAGTGCAAGCTCCTATGAGCCCTTTCCGTGTTGATGCCAAAAAATTGATGTTAGCACAAAAACAGAACATTGAGGAACACCAGCAGGACAGTGATGATGAGGGGAACACTCCTGATCACTTAACTCGTTGGAGTCGTGATCAGTTTAGTTCGGAAGCAGAAATCGATAACAAGAATTCGGGACACAATCGTATGGGATCCGAGCAAGAGAAGAGCATAACTGAGGCTAGAAATAACTTCTCAATGAATCCAGCTGATGATAGTGTAAGTTACATATATCTTATTGCTTTCTATATATGAGCTAATGGTTTTCCCTAGGGTATTATAAATCTACTCTTCTTTGTTATGAAGAAACTCATATGCTGAAAAAATGTCTTTTTATATATGTCACATATATTCACATTTGCAATTCTAAATTTATGTTAACTACCCATATGTTACACGTTAAGTCGTTGACCAAAAGAATGTTACACACGAGCGAGGAGACGTGATGAAAGATTTATTTATTAATTTCGCATCCCTCTAATGATTTATTCTGCCTGACTTCATTAGTTTGGTCACGGTGACAGTCTTGCAGATCAGTAGCGTTGCCCAAATTCGGGGCATGGGACGATATGGACAAAGCCTCGGGAGGAGGCTTTACTGTCATTTTCAACAAAGTGAAAGAAGAAAAGCAAATTGCAGCTGCCAGGTTCCCCCCGGTTCCTCCACAACCAAGCAAGCAGTCCAACGATCGGAAAAAAATTAGTGGACGAAAGGTATGCATGCAAATTTTTCAGCATTATTCGAAATCTATCATTTATATAATTACTATGTTTGTCTTTCCTTTTGCTGTTCTTGGGAGATCATATGTTTGCTTTGCTTCACAAGGAACCATTTTGGCTTAACAATGACATGAGATTGATAGCATATATAGCTTTCTACTACAATCATCATTGACAATTTGACAGCAAATCAAGCTGTTACCTTAATACTTGAATTTAATCAGTTTTGGAAAAATATTGTGTTTTCATCAATTTGATCCGTTACTTTTCCATATTTTAATGTTAGGGATTTTTTTGTATAGGTGGGGAGTAATTTTTTTTTTTTTTAAACCACGGGATTTTGTTGATAATATCCCTTATTTTTATTATGCAGATATGTTGCTGCCCTTTCAGGAGGAAATGATTGATCCTTGCAGCTCTGTTTAGGTTCTCTGATGGGCCTCATTTGGAAATTCAAAATTCACATAGATGCCATATTTTTTGCTTTCCATTGTGTTCACAAATTATTCTCCAATTCAAATAGTATCTATTTTGTATAAATTGCATTATGTTTTTTTTAGCACTATATATGAAGAGATTGTTTTGGTTAACGATTTGATTCTTTTATTGTTAAGAAGAGAGGAAGAAAGAAATGTCTCTTCACATTGTAGTATGATGTCCTAATAACGATTTCATTGTTTGTTTTCCTTACTATGGAATAAATGAGCATATTATAAATTAGTTTTTTTTTTTTTTTTTGAAAATTATAGATTAGATTGGATTGTATCAATTTGATATTGGAATATCATGCATATCCCCATTTTTTTGGATGAATTGTATATATATAATTCTGTCCTCATCTAAATTAATGGCAAATTGCACTTATTATATTGATTATAATATCCATACCATAATGAATTGTAATTATGAAGAAGTAATACATGATGTGCCATGGATTGCAATATTGCACCCATTACATCATATATGTTCAATTGAATAGGAATCATTAAGAATTAAAATAACATAATAAAACTTTAATTTGATCCACTTGTTTTGGGTTATAAGCATTTTTTTTTTTGAAAGGTAGTTATAAGCATGAATTCCAAATTATTTTGAAAAAATACATCAAAACAATATTAAATTAACCCTTGAACAATCCAAATTTCACATAATTTGATTGTGAGTGAAAACAACTGAAATTCAAAATTGGGGTCCATGTGTTAAATTTTCCACATGGCGCTTTAATTCAAAATTTCGAAGTTTTTTAAAATTGCTAAAAAGCAGGGTTTCTGTATAATCTGATATTCAGTTAGGCGGTGACGGGTCCCACAAAAATGTGGGAGATGCCACATCATTTTGAATAAAATGGGATCCACTGTCGACGTCACAACCAAGGCATAATCCATCAACCTGATTCTCCTAAACGACATCGTTTTTGTGACGTGGCAACGTAAATGCTACAAGATTAATATACAAACAATTATACTTTTTACACTATTATTTCTCAAAATAAAATAATTATAACAGTGCTATAAAAAGGGAATTAAACCCCAAGAGAGACCAGTACCGTAATAAATTCCCTCTTTTGAGAGGTTTCAAACTTGAAATTCCAAAACTGGTTTTATCAAAAAATCATCTGAGATTGTTTCGCTAGATAGATGGAGATCGTCACTGGTCCGATTAGTTCTTGTTCAAAAGAACACCAGAAAATCTATCAACAGTGGTTCAACTTTGCCGATTCAGGTACAGATATCTATAGATACACACATATATATACATATATAATTATATATATAGATATATGTAGATGATATAGATATATGTAGATGTTTGGGGAAAAGGTAATAAGCAACTAGTTTTCTCTGTATGATTTTGTGTTTGTAGATGGCGATGGACGCATCACTGGAAATGATGCCACAAATTTCTTCGCCATGTCCAATTTGTCCCGTCCTGAACTGAAGCAGGTGAGCAATCTGTGTCTTTGCCGATCATTTTAATGGAGTTTTGTTCTTCGGCTTTGTACGGTGAAGACTAGAAACATCAGATTATATTCGATTTTGTTTGCGGTGAAGAGTTTGGTTGTGTTATTTTGTTATGATGTAGTATCATTTTCTGTTCATCGATTTTTCATGGATTGAGTTTTACCAGCGAATGAATTATGAATGTGCACTAATTTACAGGTGTTTTGTAAAAGTTTATTTGATTTGTTGAATGAAATTTGATTTCATTTTTTTAAGATATTATAGATTTATATGCTTAATGGAGGGGTTTTGCTCCTTTCTTTAGTTCCCGATTTATCTAATGGTAGATGTGATTTACAGTTTTCTTTGTCATGCATTATTTAGGTGTTACGGTTTGGTGGAATATAGATTGTTTGTAGATATATATATATATATATATATATATATATATATATATGTCATTAAGAAAATGATCGTGGTTCATGTTACATGAACTCAGATTTGTGTGTTAGGTACTGAACCTACTGGTATGTATCCACACGGTGGAAGTGTCAAATTTCCAAATAAAAAGGATATGGATAGTGTTAAATAATTTAAATGTTTATTTCGTTCATTATTTTTTATTTTTTATTTTTAGAGTAAAATATAGTGGTTATGTAACAGTCTGAAATATAGGCTATTGTATTTGATTTGATGTAATAATACAATAAAATATTATTGAATAAACTCACTGAATTGTTTTGACTAAGTTCCATTGCTCAACTCACTGAATTCATCTAAGCCTTTTCCCAACTACTTGGAATTGGCTAGATGAATTATCGTATATTCATTCCTATATATATTAATATATTTTTTCTTTTAAAGGTGTGGGGAATTGCGGATTCGAGAAGACAAGGATATTTAAATCTCAAAGAGTTCATTACTGCAATGCAGGTTTTACTCTGCAGTCTATTTCTTGCATCTGTATTTAATGATTGAAAATAATTTATTGTTTTGGTTTTATCCTTGCAATGACAGTTGGTCTCTCTGGCACAAGAAGGACACGAGCTAACCCCAGATGCTCTTAAAACTACAGGCAAGCAAATGCTCTTTTTTTCTTTTCTTTGCTTTGCTCTTTATCATGTGTATGTTAAGCCTTCGAGCTGGCAGTATTTTCAATTAATAATCTGTTTAGCCTTTGAGCAACATTTCTCCAGTGTCACACTCACGCGAGGTGCCATAACTTAAAAGCACATGCAAGATAACCTCAACCATGAAGCTTAAGGCACTGGTTCCCTTGTTTTTAGATACAAGGTCCCTAAGTGGAGTCATGATGACCTAAATGTGTAGAGAATAAACCTTCAGATATCATAAATGTCTCACTCTCTTAAATAGTATATAGAATTTAATCAAAATTTCAGAATTAGAAGCACACTGTGCAAGTTCTATTAATATGTATGAAACGTTCATACGTTAAGCAATGTCAAAGGTGTTAGTACGAAAAGCGATGCCCCTGGATAATGGTTTTGAAGCTGTGTTAATGCTATGTGCCGTCGCACGAGAGCATGTGTAAGAATTCGGTTCTCCAAGTTAGCATTGGTTGTAGTTTTTTTGGATGAACTTCTGATGGTGAAATAGGGTTTCCTGCTTTAAATTATATTAAGGATTTGTTAAACTTATTGTTGATGTGAGTCTCTTGTGTTACAGGGGATATGGGACCTTTAAAACCTCCATCAATGGAAGGTTTGGATGCCTTACTTGCTGTAAGTAATGCCTTTATTTTTTGTTTTGTTGTACTTCACTCTTAATACATAATGGTGACACAAAATTGTTGGTTGTGTTGGTTCTTGGTCTCTTCCCAGAAAACTAGCCGTTTAACAATCAATGGTGAATCCAGAGCAAATGGTTAGGAAAATTTTCATCTTCTCATGTACAATTTGCATTGTCTATTTTTCATGATTTATTAATTTGTTTTATTGGAATAACATAGGATCTACTCCGTTGCAACCGTCTCCATCGGCTAATAAGTTTACTTCGAAACCAAGCAGGAAGGTGAAATTATTTTTCATTTTTTGCCTTGATTTGTGAACTAATGAAAATCTTAGTAGGATTTCTTTCTCAGACTTCCGTAGCTGAATTTTTTTAAATGATCTGTTAGACATTTAAATGCTCAAGAGAGGTGGTATGGTTCATTGAGTTCTCTTCATACAGTTATATATGTTTTAGAGCTCATGTAAATTAGAAATTTTATTTTTAGTCATTTTTTGCGCAGACGTATCACAATGCAGTTACATCAATTATTGATGGTTTGAAGAGACTCTATGTTGAAAAGCTAAAGCCATTGGAACTTACATATCGCTTTAATGATTTTGGATCTCCCTTGTTGGTGAGTGAATAAAGCTTTGTTTCTTTCCTTGATTTTTATTTTTTTTGTTTCCTTCTATTTTTAACCTTGAGATGATTAGTTTTCCTCTATCCATATGTACATTCATTTGTTTTGGTCTTTGTTGCTTTCTCCAGACAAGTAGTGATTTCGATGCTAAACCCATGGTCATGCTTTTGGGTCAGTACTCGACTGGAAAAACTACATTCATTAATCATTTGCTTAAATGTGATTACCCAGGTTAGTTTGCTTTCATTTGTCTGTTTTATATTCTTATATGTGTTCCCATATATAATTTTATATTTGTCTATGTTTTCTATATGACGGTTCCTGTTTTACAATTTCCATTTGTTGTGACAGGAGCTCACATTGGACCAGAGCCAACCACAGATCGCTTTGTGGTTGTTATGGTAATATCTCTTGGTTCAGTTTTTATTTTTAATTTTTCCCCTGATATCATAATTTATCATTTAAATGGGTATCTCTCACCGCGGCCTTCTGGGTTCAGCCTCACTCTTTCTAATTTACTTCTGAGTTTTTTTTCCGAGAAACAAATTACTTTTGACACATATGTATGTTATATAATATCTATTAATCATATCCACTTTTAATTTTTGTTTCATAGTCACTATCATCAAGTTTATATTGTTATTCCATATATTGAATGTTTTTTTTATTCCATTCTTCTTCTTTCAAGTATTATACGGAACCTGCATATCCACACATACATGAGAAGATAGAATTTTTATCTTTTCTTATTGTTCTTTAAGATTTGTTTATTAAAACAATATTTTAACGACAATACTATACAGTCTTGTAACAATAGGAAGTTCTTACTCAGTGTTGGATATAGAATCATAGATGCACTCTGGTTATGTATACTAATTGTGTAGGTAGGGTATTGGTGCATTCTTACATTCATGGCTGTCTTGTACTGCAAAAGTTGTTAGTGCATGACATTTTTGGTGTCATTTTAGTTAGTTTCATATATGTTCTTTTACTACATTTGCATTCAATGGCTTACTGTGCACTGTACTCAGTCTGGACCTGATGAAAGGAGTATACCTGGGAACACTATTGCTGTTCATGCGGAAATGCCATTTAATGGCCTGACAACTTTTGGAGGAGCATTTTTGTCAAAATTTGAGTGTTCCCAAATGCCAAGTCCGGTATGTTTTGAACCTAATTGAAGTTTTTTTTTTTCATTTTCTTGAAAATAAAAGTTTCACTTGTTGGTCACGACCAAAATTATTGTTAGTATTATTATTATCATCATTAGTATTAGTATTATTATTAATTTTTTTTTTTGTAACTCTGCAGCTACTCGAACATATTACATTTGTGGACACTCCTGGAGTTCTGTCTGGAGAGAAGCAACGAACCCAAAGAAGTTATGATTTTACGGGCGTTATATCATGGTTTGCTGCAAAGTGTGATCTTATTCTCCTTTTATTTGATCCACATAAGCTTGATATTAGTGATGAATTCAAGCGTGTTATTTCATCCTTACGCGGTCATGAAGATAAAATTCGTGTTGTCCTAAACAAGGCAGACCAAGTTGACACACAGCAAGTGAGCAATTTCTTAGCCAGTCAATTATTTTACTATTTTGCTATCCCTGGTTACCTTTTGGCTGCAAATTTCAATTGGCTGACTTGTTGATTTGATATCACAGCTAATGAGAGTATATGGTGCATTGATGTGGTCACTTGGTAAAGTACTAAACACGCCCGAGGTTGTGCGGGTTTACATTGGGTAGGATTTTTTTATGAAGTTCTTGTTTCACCTTCGCCAATTTATGTTGTAATATGGAGTATATAGCTATTATCTGGTTGGCAGGACTTCTAGAGTGTATTTTGCTGCTATATCAATTGTCTTTGACATGCAGGGTGAAATGAGGATCAAGTGTCTTCGTATTTCATTGTGATTATTTTTCATGTATATGCAATTACATAGCCTTTTAAAGCATGTGATAAAACGTTAAACCCCCCACCATGCAATGTGATCAGTCCTTGTCAATTTGGGGTGCATGAATGTTCCTTTAAGCTTCTGTAACTGTTTGGTTCAGATGACTGAGCCATTTTATCTTCTGTTAAGCTCTATGAATCTGCATCTACACACATTTGGAATTGCAGGATATATAATGTTTACTGAGACCGATGGCTATCTCATCTGTGGCATTTCGGATCAATTTGTGCTTAACGGCTATACTTATTGGCTATGGCAGATCATTCAATGACAAGCCAGTTAATGAAGCAGCTGTTGGTCCCTTGGGGAAAGCTCTATTCGAGAAGGAACAAGAGGATCTCCTCATGGACTTGATGGACATTCCAAAGAAGGCTTGTGATCGTCGAGTATGCTTACTGCTTACAAACGTGTTTTTGTTTAATGTATTATTTCGTGCTGATTGAATGGAGTTTAATGGAATTTTAATACTTCAGATTAATGAATTTGTCAAACGGGCTCGAGCTGCTAAGATTCATGCGTACATAATTAGCCATCTGAAGAAGGAGATGCCGGCTATGATGGGCAAGGCAAAAACTCAGCAAAAGCTCATCGGTAATCTTGAAAATGTATTTGAAAAGGTAATTTTTCTCCCTCTTGTCTTCAGTTAAGATTGCATGTATTCCATTTAACGCTTAACATGTGAAACAGGTTCAAAGGGAGTTTCATCTACCACCTGGTGATTTTCCAGACGTGGAGCATTTCAGGGAGGTGTTGAATGGTTACAGCATTGACAAATTCGAGAAATTGAAGCCTAAAATGATTCAAGCTGTAGATGACATGCTTGGCTACGACATCTCGGAGCTCCTGAAAAATTTCAGAAACCCTTATGATTAAAGTATGATATAGCATGGAAGGTGGCATATCATCACATTTCGTTTGTGTAGATGAGTTTCTCATTTTGTTATGTTTATTTTTTTGCAATACTGAAAAGCATTGCAGGGGTATGAGTGGTGGTCTGGGCTAGTAATAAGAACGCAATTGATTTCTTTGTCAATGTGTAGACTTGATTTTAGTTTTAGCAATTTATTGTGACTCGATTGTCACAAGTTCGAAACACAAAAGTATTTTTTCTCCTTGTTACGCACCGACTTTGTTATTATCACTGTCATATTTTATTTTAATTTTTTTGAAGTAATCTCCACGACTTCGAGTAACTTAGAATGTAGGGTTATTCCCACAAACACTCCTTGAAATTTACTTAAATTTTACCCATACTTTCTTGAAGTTGAATATTCTTATTTTTATCCACTTTGGGTTAGTGAAATTACCTCCTTACCCCTGAATATTATATATTTTTTATAAAAATCTCATTTTGTGAGGGTAAATTAGACATTTTACATAGTGATAATTAGGGTGAGGGGGTTTAAGTGGGACAAAATTCAAATTCAAGAGGATGAAAATGGGAATGTTCAACTTTGAGGGAGTGTGAGTGGGATTATGGCAAACTTCAGGTGGTGTTTGTGGGAATAACCCTATAATGTAATCAAAACAGAACCATGAAGGTAACTGATTACGTGATTTTTCTTCTTTTTATTTGGTTATTTTATTTCGAAAGTTCTATATTTATTTGAAACAAAAAAAGTCATCCATGAAAACAGTTATTGCTTACATGGTCCGAATTGTAATTTGCCAAAACACTGATCTTTAAGCCGTCTAATTTTCATAGTAAGCAAGGGGAACAAATTAATCGAATATTCTTAGTATTAGAGATTATCATTTGTCATGTGTGCTTGTTGTCATTATGCCAAGAGTTTTGGTATCAATACATGAAAGAACTGCTATCCTGTACAAATTTAGCAAAGCCAACAAAACTCCTGCTATTTTCTTTGTCTAGCCAAAAAATGAAATGTAATGATGAAATACTTTTCTGAGTTGAGTAGTGTTTGGATTGACATTAAAAAAAAAAAAAATCATAAAAATAACATATAAAATTAAACAAATAATGCATCATTTCTACCCCAATATACTTATTCCACTTCTTAAAATCCATATTTAAGATACAAATTAACAATTCATTATTTCATTTGATACAATTTGTTGATACTTATTTTTAAGATTTACATTGCTCGAATTTGTTACACCATTATAGTAAAATCAAACCCATATCATTGAGGGCTTTTTGTTTTTTGTGGGGTATAGGAGGACTGATATAGAAAAATAGTAAAAATATGTGTTAATAATGATAGCAATTCAAAACCATAAAACACCTTCTCCATAGTCCATGCTCTCTCTTCTCTCAGCTGGTGCTAGGTTGTGAATTAATTGCAGCTCTGTTTTTGTTCTCTGGGTCTGAATTGGAAGCGATAGAAGCAATGGAGAAGATAGGGAAGCGATTTCAGGGGAAGGTAGCGATCGTCACAGCTTCCACTCAAGGCATCGGCTTCAGCATCGCTGAGCGTCTCGGCCTCGAAGGTGCCTCTGTTGTCATCTCATCTCGCAAACAGGTCTTCTGGGTCTCTCTCAATTTCCCATTTTGTCCTCATCTTTACAATATATTGATGGTTAATTCATATGGGTTTCTTTAGTTTTGGCCCAAGTCGAGTCCATTTGTGCCTATTTATATATATATATATATATATAATTACATGGGTTTCTTTGGATTTGAATTTTTATGAATTTCTTGAATTGGGACTTTTATATGTGTGTTGATTTGATGGTTTTGTGTTTTTGTTTGTAGAATAATGTGGATGAGGCAGTCCAGATGCTTAAAGCTAAAGGAATTGAAGTGTTGGGAGTGGTTTGTCATGTGTCAAATGCACAACAAAGGAAGAATCTCATAGACAAAACTATTCAGGTCAGAAAGGAAATTCAATTTCTCATCTTTTTTACAATGCAAAATTGATATAATATATGGTTTTTGTTTGATTTTTGTTTAGAAAGTAAAAATAGGCTCATAGTGCTTGAGGTTTATTTATGATTTTATTATGGGTCATTCAGTGTCCATTCCCTTGGATCTTGTACTGCCTGAGATTAAGGACACTGACTAGGAAGTTTAGCAATTGTTCTAAATTTGATCATATTTTAAGAAGTCAAAACGCTAATTGAGTTTGTCACCTAACAATTGCAATCATTCCACCCAATCAAGTGGACACAACTTCCTCAGTACAATTGCTGGTGTATGGTTGCAATCAAAATCGGTCAAAACATGTTAATATGAGTTTCATGGACTAATCCTACGACATGAAAGAGTTATTGAGCAGTCTAATCATGGTTTCATTTTACAACCCTTATCGAAGACGCCTATGGTGTGATTAAGCATTAGTATTTGGTTTGTTTCGACTTTATGACTATGATTTTAGGGGTTTACTTCTTGTA
This sequence comes from Cornus suecica, assembly GCA_963922005.1. Classification (NCBI taxonomy): domain Eukaryota; kingdom Viridiplantae; phylum Streptophyta; class Magnoliopsida; order Cornales; family Cornaceae; genus Cornus; species Cornus suecica. Next base: position 81,288,111 of record OY998241.1, read on the forward strand.
GGCCATTAATAATTTTTGTTTAGGTTAAAGCTGCTTCTACCAAATCAAGTAAGGGATGAATTGATGTGATGGATTGTTGTGCCGATTCTTTGTTTTAGTCAAAATATTTTCTCTATGCTGTGCTTGTGTGATAATTTGTTTACTCTGGTAAAAAGGCCTCATCAATTAGGCTTGTACTTTCTTTTACTTCTAGTGCTTCTACAGCCAGCCATGTTTACCATGACCCTGCCTATATGAGTTCCGGGGGCAATGACACCAACCTACTGTCGAAACCTTGGTGCTTAGTTTAACAGCACCATTTTGTAGGCAAATGGAATTTTCAGAAAACGGTAAAAGAAGAGGGGAGGATAATTCATAAACAAAACTGGTGCAATAGAATAAAATTCTTCGTGGCTTTATAATATTTTCAAACGTTGACTTATTTGAATTATACAAGAAAGAATGATAGGGTAGTAACCCTGCGTGGTTGCCCAGGCCGATTATGCTAACTGAATCAGAAGTGAGCAAGTCCCAAGCCGTATGCTGCACCTTTGTTTTATTGCACCATTTGCAGAGAAAATGACACTTCCTGGCCCAAGTAAGAGAAGGAACAAAAAAAGAAGTTATAACTAAGCTGTGCAGTAGATAAGGTTTCTTGATTTATTTATCGGATTTTGCTCTTTTTTGTTGCCAGCATAAAAAATAATTAATAGAAAATTTTGCTTTTATGTAAGCTTAAAAGTTTGTAAACGATTTGAAAGGAGTTTGATACATAAGTTTCTGTTTCACTGTTTCATATAAGAGTTAAATTCGTGCACTTGAGATGTCTTGTAGCGGATAAAAATATCAGAAAATAACTTAAAAGTCTTTTTTTTTTTTTTTTTGTAGAAAGAAATCTATGTGGAGAAGCAAATAAATAGCTCGTATTTGTGTCTATTTTCCTATGGTTTTATGGATTTTATCAGTCTGGATTTTTATAATCACAATTTATTTTCCCCTGAGAATGGTGGATTTACTTTTTATTTAAACCCATGTTAATTTAATCCTTTGTCACAGAAATATGGAAAAATAGACGTGATCGTGTCCAATGCTGCTGCCAACCCTTCCGTTAGTGGCATTCTGGAAACTAAAGAATCTGTCCTTGACAAGCTATGGGAAATAAATGTGAAAGCTTCTATACTTCTTCTACAGGTAAGTCTCTTCGATGGTGCATAAATTCTGTTTGGGGCACATTATCATAGCAGGGTCTTGTGGGATACAAATATTTCTCTCTCAGATATGTAGTTGGCATCACATTAGGCTAGTTGTTTGTTCGCCGGACTATTATGTAGGTGGTCTGCACAGGATGGAGGGACGATGATCTTTGGCTATTTCGGACCATATATTCCACTTTTTACCTTATCATCATTGTTTCTTGACCTCAATGCTCATGGATAACAACCTTTCCAGGACGCAGCTCCTCACTTGCAGAAGGGTTCATCGGTTATCTTTATCTCCTCTATTGGTGGCTACCAACCACAGGCTTCCATGGCTATGTATGGAGTAACCAAAACAGCCCTTCTTGGGCTTACCAAGGTACTTACGTGGTTCCAACATTCTTGTCTAAACAAAAATCCTATGATCTCATGTTTTTTTTCCACCTACTCTCTTTCAATCTCCAATTAGGCCCTTGCATCTGAAATGGCCCCAGATACGCGAGTAAACTGTGTTGCTCCTGGTTTTGTACCCACACACTTCGCCGACTTCATCACAAAAAATGCTACAGTTGTAAGTATATTGTAGCCTTAAAACTCTTGTCCATCTTTCTTCATTCGAATCATATAGCGTTAAAATTTTGTTATAGAGTTGAGCTGGGTCTTGATTTTTCTTCAGAGGAAGGAAATTGAGGAGAAGACATTACTTAACAGGCTCGGAACCACGGGAGACATGGCTGCTGCCACTGCCTTTTTAGCGTCCGATGATGCTTCTTATATAACTGGAGAGACTCTGGTTGTTGCAGGTGGAATCCCTTCTCGACTCTAGTTCCTCTTTTTTGACATCATAGATGCGTAAGCCAAGGTCAATAAAACCACAATCTAGCTTTTCTAGGTTGCTTATGAATGTACTACCATTCCTTCAGGTGATGTTTCAAGTATACTTCAATTTACTGAAAACTATGGATGTTCTAGTTTTATATTCTCGTGTTTATCGAACCTAATGTCATTGGGAGTTTAGAAAGGGCTGTATGAGTAATGAAATTGTGTTTTTCTGGATAAAAGATAATAAATGCATACATATGGATTGTACACTCACGGTACTAAGTATGAGATGCAGAACATTATTTAGAATATTGTAATTTCTGACTCAAGTATATGAGGGAACACACATTTTCCTCAATGAATCCACAAGCCACACAAAGTCTAAAATAGATTAAAAAGAATGATACAATCGGAGTAGACAACAAAGTAAACAAAATGGCAACTCTGGAGTCTGGACCATAAAAATGCAGCATATAACATATATATATATATATATATATATATATTATTAGATACCCAAGGAACACCAATTAAAATATGCTCACTCATAACGATTAGACAATAATCGAAACACATGAACCATGACAATAACCACATGGCAGTTCCATTGTATTCGAGCTTTCAAGAAGAACTCCCCAGTCTCGTTCCATTGTATTCGAGCCTTCAAGAAGAACTCCCCAGTCTCGTCTTGATCCACGATTCCAGGTTACGCAGCTCTTCATTGCTTATTGAATGGCCAAGACCAGGAAAAGCCTAAAAACCATTATCAGTCAGAATTTACAGTGACAATCCATGAATGAGGTTTTACAAAGGGTGACATTTATACCTTGAACTCACAGCTCATGCCAGCTTGTTCAAGGAAAGGTGGACCTGCTTGTCCAGCTTCAAACAACACTGTTTTGTCATCTATACCATGAGACCACAAGATAGGTGTCTGCACATATTTCAAATCTCAATTACATATTGGATGCAAAACACAATTCACATTTCAACCATTGCAAGAGGGGGAAAAACATTATTTAAAAATGATATGCTTTTACAAAATTAAAGGTTACAGTTGTTCTGTTTAAACATTGAAATTGAACCGTCAGCTCCAATTCAAAAACAAATTAGTGCACACACCCTTGTGCATGTTAAAGGAGTTACTGTCCAGACGAATCAACAAAGGTTATAAATTATTTGGGAGAGTAGCAGCGAAACATAAAAAATTGCAGGATACAACCAAGACGACAAAACAAGATCATGATGACAGCAATGAACAGTTAAATACATGGGTGACGGAAGTGCCCAATTCTAACAGAAATATCTTCCTTTGACTACATGGCACTGAACATAAAGAAAATCCACCAAGTTAGGGCTGAAAATGAGATGTCAAAACATTTATTCGAGTGCCAATGGTTTCAAATACCCACCAACGCCCTTCCAAGACCAACCTCCCGGATCAGGATAAATAGATTATGTTTTTCTTTCTTTATTTTTTTATTTTTGAAAGGTAAGCTTTTCTCTCACACAAACAAACTTTGTCTCCTAAGAGACTTGAACACCTCACCTCCCCCTATTGGGAGGAGAAGAAATACCATTGGGTCATTTGGTCCGCTGGTTATGTTTTTCTTTATTGGCACTGAAAAAACTATTCATACTTTATCTAGTTTGTACCAAGTGAATGGATTCACATGCTGTTGTTCATATTTTATCTAGTTTGTACCAAGTGAATGGATCCGCATGCTGCAAAATGGTGGCAGAGCAATCTGTACATGCTATTGAACTATTGGTTGAACACCCATCTTACTGATCGAAACTTCATTTATCACAGCTTAAGCAAAGAAACTTATCAAGACAGTAAACAGTAAACACCATATTGGAATAGAAGTACCTTTTTCGCATCTGGTGAAATTCGTTCTAACATAGAATGATTGAAGGGAACCCATCCACTGAAGACTGCACCTCCTCCTAGAGTTCTAGGGTACAACAAAACACTTGCTAAGGTCAAGGCACCTACAAAAGCCAATAAATCTATACATTACGAAGAGGGGAAAACGAAGAGAGAGAGAATGAAATAAAGAGGGAAAGAAATATATATATGTAGAAAAAGAAAGCAAGAGACCTCCTTGACTAAATCCACATACAAATACGTTATTAGGATTTGTGCCAGCAGCTATCGCCTTGTCTATCGTAGCATGCACATTTTGGACTGCTTTAAGTAGACTATTTTCATCTTTTGGAGAATCCTGATAAAACAGAATTGGACTTATAAGTGCTCATGGATCAAAACTTCAACATATGGTACAATATCAGAGCCAATCTACAGTTCCATCCTTGAAAACCTCTTGGCATACTTGCAGCATTATTTAATTAAGGAATAAATAATTAGGAATACGTTGAGTAGTAATATGACGAGCATTAGGAAACCCATGCAATTGGGATCGAGACATCTAATAAGCAACTGCGGATCATGCAGGCCTGGTTCTCATGGATTCCTTAACAGAAATAAAGTTGGATGATGCAAAAATTACTGTCAGGAAAATTTGATGTATGCCATATTGTAAATCATAAAAGGACAAATGGACTGACATCCCCAACAGGTAAGCAAGCTAAATGAGATACATTTTTGCATAATCACGCACTATTTGTCATACCTGTAGAAAAATTTCCTATCAGACACAAAAAGAGAAGACTTCAATATTGGCTGTGGGGTTGCTTCACAGAGAGTTAATAGTTACATAGACGGTAGAAGTGGGAAGTAACAAAATGAAGCCAATTCCAACCTTTTTCATTCACGAATCCCACAACATTTTTTTTTTCATCTTATTGAAACCCTAAAACAACAAGTTTCCCTTGATCTAACTGCAGCATATAACCAAATGCAAAGTATTTGAACTTGAACTGGAAACTTGGCAATAACACAAAGGGAAAGAGGTATTTGAACTCAATGGTTAATTCTCCCAAGGCATTAAACTATCCTATACAGTGATTGTACACAGTCATTTCTAACAAGATACGGAAAAAAAATGTAGACCAACACAGAAATATATTGAATCACCATGATTCCATGAACAAGCTTAATTGAAACATCGTAAACCAAAACCAGAGTCTTGAAGTGCCACTGGACAACATTATTGAAACACTTATCATTCACAAAGAACCAGTTAATATTGTGGAAAATCAATTGCTTTCGATGTGTAAAAATAAAATAAAATGAAACTCTTGAAACATGCAGTCTACTTCATCCAATTACTGAGAAAGATAGTGTATTTGTTTCCAAAACGTTATCTAAAGTTTATTACACACCTCTTCTATTTGTTACCTTGATGAGACAAATAGTTCAGTCAAATAGAAGCCTAGAAGGAAGATGCCTAAAAACAGATTCAAGAGAGAAGGAAACCAGTTATAGAGATATTGAGCTGGTAAAGGAAGAGCAAAAGCAAAACTTACAGCCGTCACAGGTATCTCGTGTATGTCAAACCATGAAGGCATCACAGCACCACCTACAAAGAGAAGGATATCAGAATATAGCACAGCATCACAGCAAGAGGAGAATGAAAACACAATCTTTAGGATTAATGTTTACCCCAAAAGATGCCACTGGGACAATGATATCTTCTAAGATGCAACTCGCAAGTTCATTACTTGAAAAACCATAGTCAACAATACAATCTTATTTACTGTCTCGGTAAGAAGAAGAGGAAAGCAATTAGAAGGAAAAAGTAACAGCAAAATCATCTATTTGCCTCAGCCGGAACTGTATGCCCTCCACAAGTGCCAGAGTTTGAATAGTGACAGCCTTAACAAGAACACCCAGTGATGTAGCCACATATTGCCCGCCTGGGTATCCCCCAGTGAATTTTATTTATTTATTTATTTTCTCTTGGTAAGGTGTATATATGTATTATTGCCGAATCGTGAATTTGACATTCCCCAAATTTCCTATTTTGCTTGAACCTTATCAATGTTGATTTTTCTATTTTCTTCCCCAAATTCCCTATGCTCCCTATTCTCACCAGTCATGACCACACCAAGTTCATCCTCTCTATTTCAACCCTATATCATGTCTTCTCAGATGAAATTAACCCGTAATCAAGGACTCAAGCATAGAAATCAACATTCTACAATTCCTCATCGGCCTGTCAACCCAAATTTTTTTTTTTTCTTTCTGAATAGTTCAAACATTAGCATCACATAATTAGAGTCCAATAACACTCTTAAGGAAGAAGAAAAAAACAATGCGGTCACTGAACACATTCCAAGTCAATCATCTTAATGGCATCGAAAATGTGCATTTAGATCATACTCATCAAGCACACAGTACAAAAGCACAAAAATTCTCAATTAGAGTACCCAGAACAATACTCCCACATGATCAGTTTCACTCAGATCAGCAAGACAAAGAGATAACAGAATCAACACCAAACAGAAACAAACCTATAGCTCACTTGGGTTAATTGCCCTCATTTAACCTTTTTCTTTTTTTCTTTTGTCATAATTAATTTGTACATGTACATTATTAAAGAACTGCGAGTCTGCCCATTTTCCAATATTTTTTTTGCGAATTGGTAACCTTGAGGGTTCCGACCCTTCAACGTAAAATTTTTCCTTTCCTTCCCCAAATTCTCTATGCTCCTCATTCTCATGATCACACCAAGTTCATTCTCTCTATTTCAACCATCAATTCTTTGTTTTTCTTCATAGTCATGTTTGCATTACATAAAATTATCCCCAATCAAAAGCCCAAACATACAAGTCAACACTGTACAATGCTTCAATCAGGTCCTATACTCCTACCAGACAAAACATGGCATACAATTTTCTTGGAAATCATCAAAGGATTTGATCACTTTCCATAATCAAAGCTTCGGAATAATTAAACATTACTTACATGATTCATAGTCAGATCGCACTCTTCACAATAAATAAATTAAGCGAAGTATCATGCCAGCAATGAACATTTTCCAATACAATCACCACAATGGCATTGAATTTTTTTTTTTGCATTTAGACCATACCCATCAAGATCATAGTAGAAAATATCAAAATCCACATGGAAAATTTCACAATTTCACTATTAATCATCAAAACAAGAAAACAACAAACATACATGTGCGTGTGTATGTACAGATGCAAATATTAATACATATACACAGAACTTACGATTGCAGGTGACAGGATTCAGAGGGGCAGAAGGGAAAGACCAGAGGGTGTTTCTGAACTGAGGAGAAGTGAAGAGGGTCTTGATGGGTTCGTTGGCGGGGCCTGAATCACCCAACCCATGAAGCCATAGGATAAAGCTTCGCGCCATTTCTGGCTTTCTGGTTGATGGGTTTGGTTGAGAGAAGTGTAAGAACAAAACGGTTGTGACTAAGGTCACTGCGAGCACTGCAATTGGCTTCGCCAACAATGTGGACTTCATGACTCACCGGCCATGGCGTCTCTCTCTCTCTTTCTCAATTCTTGGGGCAATGGTTTCAAATACCGAAAGTACCCCTATAGTAATGTCAAAGGTATTTCTTTTCTGGTATTATTTATTTATTTAGTTTTCTTAAAAGCAGTTTTTACCAACATTTTTTAAGATATTAGTAAAAGAATTTGACATACTTATTAGTTTAAAAATTTATTCAAGATTAATTTTTAAACCATTAATTTTTTTTTTCTTTTAAAAAGCTAATATTACGAACACAATTTGAGTTTTGTAGAGCTTGTGGTTGAAGCTAACGGTTTTATTTTACAAATTGCCTTTAAATTTGTTTGATAATTACAAAAATTGTGTTTAGGGATTATGGTTTTAGCTTAATAGAATTACTGAATAAATTTTTAATTCAGAGTTTCTAATTCTCACTTTCGAATTGGTGATTTAGATTTTAAGTACTTATCTTTCAATAAAAATGTTATATATATTATTTTTTTAGGATAAATTACACTTTGACCCCTCGATATATGATATATTACACCCGCACTCTTTGTCATTTGGATAATTATAGTCTTATTTTCTCTAGTTCATCAGTGTACAATTCAGGTGACAGGAATTGTGAAATGATTTATTTATCCATGACTATTTTTCATGCATTTGCTTCTAGTTAATGGTATTTTACACATTTCACCTCTGAAAAATGATGGTGTAAGCATTGACTGAGTTTGATCATATTGAAAGTTCAACTGGGGGATATTTGTTAATACTTACAAATTTAAGAAAATTTAATTATAATTATTCAAATAACAGATGGTGCGAGTGTAATATATCATATCTCGAGGAAACATAACTTTAATTTACCCTATTTTTTATAAGTAGATTTACCCTTTCTTTTATAAAGCTACTATTATTAAATATGATAAAGTTATTCTAAAGACATTGTTGTAAAATCCTATTTAGAATTGCTTTTAAGAAGATTTTTACCAGATTAATGAAAAATACTCTCTATATATTGTCACTATACCCCTAATTTTTTTTGTAACGACAATAGAGTGTGTCGGTTTTCAAACAGACTCTTAAATTTTTTAAAAATCGCAGTAATTAACTTGTGGAGCAAGATAAAAATCACCACAATAATTTATTTGTAGAGAAAGATAAAAATCTTAAGAACTTGTAAACTAAATCGAGTTTTTACTTGTCCAAGAAGTCCAAAACATTCCTTAATTATGATAATGCCGTTTGGGTCTCATTCTCTCACTATAAATTCCACCATTCACTTCACAAAAAATATCAATCCTTCAATTATAGTTGTATATACAATATTATACATACACACGTAGAAGAAAATGTCTAGCACAACTGGTCAGGTCATTTGTTGCAGAGGTAATCTGCTGCTATTACTACCATTCATCACTTTAATCCTTTTGCTTGCAAATAATTTATTTATTTACATGTTTGGTTTCAATCTTTTTGCTTGTTTTAGTGAATACTTGTGTAAATTAGTGCTGTCATCGAGCACGGGGTGCGGATGTAATTTATATTAACAATAAGGGTGAAAGTGTAATTTACCCTATTAAATATGATACAGTTATTCCAAAGACATTGTTGTAAAATCCTATAATTTTTTTTTACCAAATTAATTAAAAAAATTCATTATGAAAAATACTTTATATATATTGTGTCACTAAGTCTTCTCACTTGTGAAAAAAGCGCATCTCATATAGCTATGAATTCTCATTCATTGATTTTCACTCATAGGAGGTCAATCAAAATGAAAAAAGTCTGTCTCGTATAGCTTACAAATGAGAGATTTGAGATGAAAAATACTACGGGATTGTTCAGTGCAACCTATTGGATTGGTGTAGAGTAAACTACACATTCATTGAAGCTCTTGTTGTTTCCTGTAAGTTCCATACCCACATGTATCTCTTTGCAGTATACAAACAACCACCATCAACCATCAACTAACAACTTGCAAGCTCATGCATGTGTTTGGAAGTCAAGATTGGTGGCCACGCTTGATAACTTGTGATCATGCATGGGTTGAAGAAGTCAAGAACAACTGCATGCAAATCCCACGCCTGAAGTATTTGTCTTGTTTCTCTACACTCTGTCTATATATATGGCATGTTGTAATTCACTTACAGAGAGATAAAAATCTTAAGAACTTGTAAATTAAAGGGAGTTTTTACTTGTCCAAGAAGTCCAAAACATTTTTTATTTATGATAATGCCGTCTGGGTCTCGTTCTCTCACACTATAAATTCCACCATTCTCTTTACAAAAAAATATCAATTCTTCGATCATATTCGTATATACAATATTATACATACACTCGTAGGTCATTCGTTGCTGAGGTAATCTGCTGCTATTACTACCATTCATCACTTTGATCTTTTTTTTTTCTTTTTCCCATTTTTTAATTTGTAAATCAATTTTTATATGCTTGCAAATAATTTATTTATTTACCTGTTTGGTTTCAATCTTTTTGCTTGTTTTAGCGAATACTTGTGTAAATTAGTGTTGTCACCGAGACATTTACAATCCTACTTGTAAAGTATACGTGGGATGCACGTTGTAGAAATTTAAAATATATTTTTTGTTGAAATTTTTAAATAAAAATAATTTTAGGAAATATAATAAATATCTTTGCACTAAATCCGACCTAGAGGTTCAAAGGGGGGAAATAAATAAAATAAAAAAGGAGAAGAACAAATTAATACATATAGTTATAAAAATATAAAATATAAAAATAACAGCAAATTAATACATCAAAACCCCCCCAAAAAAATAATCCTTTAACTCAAACTAATATATAGTAAGAAAAAGTAAAATAAATTAATAAACTAAAAATAAAAATGTAAAAACTCCTCAAACTAAGATTAATATTGTTAAAAATTATATATAAAAAAAAACATCCACTCAAATATATGAGAATGGAGAAAAAGATATAATCAAAAGGATTAATATATCTAATTTTATGGTGAATAAAAAATTCCTCAAACTCCGGTGAATTATAAGAAATAACATAAAAATAAATCCACAAAATTCAAATTAATATATACCCAAACTAAATAAATCAGCAAAATATATCAAATAATGGTGGAAATTCGTAACATGAGTACTTAAAAGACAAATAATGGTGTATATGAAATAAATGGATTAATAAATCTGAATTAATTAACGAGACACAGTGTTTCATTAAAAAACTAAATAAAAAATAGGATAATGAATTTTCAAAACCATAAATATTGTAGTACACTATTACTAATTGATGATGAAGTTTACAATACTGAAAAAATAATTAATAAAAATAAATAAATTAAGAACTAAATAGATATAGATACATGATATGTCACGCCCCGAGTCCGAAAACCCGGATAATGACTTAAATTTAATTAAAATTCATAAGATATCAAATGGTCAAAATGGTCAACCGACATTGTTTACATGGTAACTAGCGCGGAAGCGAAATAGAAATAATAAAATCACACACAGATCCCAAAATCAAATCAAATTACAACACGAACACACTAGTCCAAAGCCAAACAATTACAAATCATAATAAGCACGCAATCTTTATTATTACATAAAGATGTAATTATTATAAGTTCAAATTCTACAAATTTCCAATAGCTCATGCATCATCCACCAACGGTTCTTTTCCTGAAAAATGATAAGGGGTGAGCACAAACGGCCCAGTAGAGAAAAATCATGAAGCGTAAGATTCCGCAAGTATGTAAATTAATGAATACGTATAGAGTCAAGTCTCTATCCTAGTCCAATGTCATGATATAAATGCATAAGGAATCACAATATAAACTCATGTAGAACAATTTAAATAATATCATCAAGATAATTTAAAAGTTCTATAATCACGAAATTAAAACCAATACTCTCAATACGAATTCAAATCCAACTATCACAACAGAGATAACATCAAATTCAAAATCATCAAATGGGAAAATTATGTCGTGAAACAAACCCTAGGACATGAACTACCTGTTCATCTGCCTAGTCGTCTTGGGGCTACTAACCCTACGGTGACGTCAACCAATCGCGCGATAATTCGAGGACTTGCACCCCGAGAGCTCCTTCGTCCCCCCATTGCTCACACCACACGACCATTTCCCAAAATCAACAACCAATCCACCATTCACAATTCACAATTCATAAATGTCATTCACATGCGCACATAAGTAATAAATATATCCGCACTCCATGATCCACCTAATAAAATTCTATCGTGGCATGAATCAATGCATTTAAACACATTAATGCAATTTCACAACTCATGTCAAACATAGCACAATAAGATGATGAATCTATATATAAACATTAAAATGCATAAATGGAGATTCTTAAACTCACACGATACCCCAATAAATCCCTACCTCAAACTTGATAAAATATCCAGTAAAATACCAACAATCAAAACAATATGGTTGTGTAGAGAATGAAGAAACGAACGGTTCTCCCTTCACGCCTTCATTTGTACCCTGTTATGCCCGAAACCAATTAACACATATTGAATAATTTTTATATACATAACCATACTTATTTTTATAATAAGATTTGTCAATAAACATTCTGATATATATAAATATATACTCAAAAATATTCGGGATTAATAGACAAAATTTAGCTACTTAATTAAGAGTCGAAAAGTCCGGTTTCGAATACTACCGTAAAACGGACAGCAGGTAATCTATGATTTTTAGAAAAATCTACAGGTTTGATAAAAATATGAAATTTACAGGATACACTCCAAACTTCTACGTAGGTCTACTGTAGACTTTTCATAAGCTTTAATCAAAGGACAGTGGTCCAAAATAATTATAAAAGACAGCTTTCCTAACAGTTCCGAAAACTGAACACCCTTTACTCCAAGATTTTTACAAACCTATCCATGAATTATATGATTACCAAAATCTCCAGATTTACATCATATACACTCAAGATCAGGTGATAAAATTATAAGTACAAAATTAAATTATAGATAGCTCAAATTGGTAACACAAGTTCCGGTTTTAAACTACAATTGAAACTGAACAGTTACTACTCAACAATTTTTCTTACGAGTATAAATTAACTTAAAATTCTTGATATTTAATAAATATGTCCTAGACATATACAAAATGTTATAATAAAAGTTTCAAGATTTATAAGAATACTAAACCATATGAAACAATTGGCTAAACCGAAACCGAAATCGGATCAGCAAGCAGTAAAATATCACTGGACAACCTACTTCCGTGATTTTTAGAAACTTAAATATTTATCTAAATGATCTGAAATTTTGAGAGATGATAATATACATATACAAAAGCATACTGTAAAAGTTTCAAAAATTTATAAATAATTTAACATGGTCTATAAATTGCTCAAACCGAGTAAAAAAAAACGGTCTGCAGCAACAACAATGTCCGAATAACATGTTTTTCCTAGATTTTTAGTTAACTCTCTACTTATCTATAAATTCTGAAATTTTCAGGAACATATAATCACATACCTATATCTGATTTGTAAAAGTTTCATAAACTAATTTTGATCCGTACATATATTATAAATTAGAGATCTAAAACCTTGATTTTTACTAAACATGTAAACTAACAATCTAGAATTTTTGAAAAATCAAATCAAATTAAATAATATAGATCACATACCGTAATTGGTATTAAACCGAAGATCGGAACACATAGAACAACTTCCTAGTTGAGCACAAAATTGAATCCCCACTCTAAGATGCCCAAAATGTAGAGAGAAGAAGATATGAGAAAAATAGAGGATGATGGAAAAATGGTTTTGCTTGATTGTTGAGAATATGCAAAAGCCAACATCAACACATCAATATAATGGCTGAAAACTTTCATCAATAATGTCATAAAGTGGTGTCAATATAATAAATGTATGATTGCACCTTTAAATGATAGAGGAATATGCTTTTGGAAAGTTGAAGATAAAAATAAAAATAAACATGTAGAATTCGGTCACACATTTACACATAATGAATATATTGCAAAAGTTACCCTCATCTTTATCAAACTCAAAAGTAACCCCCACATTTAATTAAAATATCGAAATTACCCGGTCAACGACAAAATGAAAATTTTACAAAATATAGGAATGAACCCAAACATTCAAATCATGAAATCTTTAATGCACGAAAACACATGCAATGCCATGTAATGCACAAAATAAAAATATATATATATATATAAATATATATATATATATATATATATATTTACCGAAGAAAAAAAAATTATTTAAATTAAGCCGGTCATTACATGATATTTATAATAAAGTTTGAAAATTATTTTAACAGACATAAAAATAAAATTCTTAATACCTGGTACTCATATTAATTTACTTGTGAATTCAATCTCTCAAATTCAAATAAATACATAAATTTAGAAAACAAAAAAAACAAAATAAAAATTTTACCCTAGACGAACGAAACAAAAAAAAAAAAAAAACCTTTGTAATGCCTCGCGTTATTAACACCTTTTGTAATATTGGAGTGCCTTGTTTAGATCACCAAGCCTCCATGCAAATTGGACCAAATCAAGTTAGCTGACACATGACCAAATCGCCAAGGTTTGAGCAAGAATTCACCAATTACAAAAATAAGTTTCATGAAAAATATGAACAAAATATAATAAATAAATAATAACCAAATCAATAGTATAGCCACATCCGAGCAAGAAAAAGAGGGAGGAAATAAATCAATAATATAGACTTTGATTATGTAAGGTAAAATACCTTCTTCATATAAAAAAATTGGCATGGACTTTATCAAACAATATAAGAAAGAAGAAGAAGATCATACTTTGTATTGTTGATGACGTCCGATTTGTAGAATGAATCCTAGATGTATTGTAAAATCAATGATTATGTAGAATAATAATTTTAAGTGCACATAAATTCTTAGTTTTCTACAATTATGTCTTTAGTTTAGTTTACCCAATTAATTTACATGTATTCAGTTAAAAGTAGAGTTTAATTATAACTTATTACCATTAAAATATAATATAAAATTAAAGGGTTAGAAACTCTTTGCACTTTTAATAATAGTTAGTAAAGTGTACATACGATACACGTGATAAAAATTCAAAACGTTGTTATTAGAATTGTAAAATAAGTTATATTTTGATAAATTAAGTAATTTATTTTTAAAGCTAAATAAGGAGTTAAATAAATAAAAATACGTCAGAAGAATAAATTTTAGGGTTAACTTTATTTACATCCCCTGAGGTTTGTCCTATTTTCACTTACACCCCCCAGGTTTGCATATTTTCATTTACACCCCTTATTTTTCAATATTCTCATCACTTAGACCCCCTGAATGATGACATCAACTGAATATTTTTAAAAATCCCTAAACTACCCTCAATGTCTTATCATTATTCTGTTTGGAAACAAGGATAATGCTTTTATCAATTAGACCCCCTCCCATCATTTAATAATTTAATTTGTATTAAAATTTGAAAATATATATAAAATTCAAAAAAATATATATTAAAATTTGAAAAATATTATAAATTCGAAAATAAATATAAATTAAAAAAATATATAAATTTCGAATTTTTTTTCTTCAAAAAAACATATTAAATTTTGAAAAGAAATATAAAAATCGCAAAAAACATAAAAAAATTTGAAACAAATATATAAAATTAAAAATAAAACATATAAAATTCAAATATATATATTAAAATTTGAAAATAATTATTAAATTCGAAAATAATTATAAAATAAAAAAAAACATATAAAATCCAAAACCCCAAACACCAACCTCAAATATTCACAAACAAATATTTAAATTTTTTGAAAACTAATTTTTTTAATTTGTGAAAAAATTAAATCATAAAACCCCTAACCCAACCCCAAATATTTAATTTTTACAAACACATTTAATTTTTATAAATAAATTAATTAATCTCTCTCTCTCTCTCACACACACACACACACACTGCACGCATATATACATATATATACACACACACACACACACACATATATATATATATATATCACCACCCCCTCCCACTGTTGGCGCCGTCGCCATCCCCCTGCCGGCGCCGCCCCCTCCCACCACCACCCCACTCCCACTGCCGGTGTCGCCGCCCCCCGCCCCCCACCCCCCTCCTATATATATATGTATATATATATACACACATATATACACACACACACACATATATATATGTCGGTGGATGATGTGGTGGTGGTAGTGGCGGCGGATGGTGGTGGTGGTAGTGGTGACGGGTGGTGGTGGCGGCGGCGGCGGCGGCGGCGGTTAGGGTTGGGTTGGGTTGGGTTGGGGTGTTTGGTTGGAGGGATAAATTGATTTAAAGGGGTATTTGGTTTAGGGGTTAAATTGATTTAGGGATTAAATTGATTTAAAGGGTGTTTGGTATAAGGGTATTTTAGATATTTCACACCACGAGGGGGTGTAAATAAAAATATGCAAACCTGGAGGGGTGTAAGTGAAGATAGGACAAACCTCAGGGGTGTAAATGAAATTAATCCTAAATTTTATGCAAGTAATTAGTTATACAAAATTAAAATATAAAATATTTTTAAAAAACTAAATAAACTAGTTAAAGAATATGTAATAAAAAATACCGTTACGAATATTAATAATTAAAATCATAAGGAGAAGAGTATGTAACAAAAAGATGAAGGATGACTTAAGCTGTTGTTCCTATTTCCTCGGTGATCCATCATGCAAGGAAAAAAATCCAGAATGTATGCTGTTAGAGTGAGTTTCCGGAATGTACGCTGTTAGAGCGAGTGCGCTTGACTAATATAATATCAAGTAAAGGCTCATGTGAAAACCATTGACGGCTATGTATATATATATATAGTATTAATTGATTACACGATTTTAGGAAGAGTTTTTGTTATTTTCCAATAATTAAAGGGTTTCTCAAATTAATATAAATGTCCATTAGTTCACATAATTAGGATTTGAATTTGAGAAAAAAATAAAATAAAGAGTGATAGTGAATTCCAATATAACTGTTATTGGTCATCTAGGACATCATTTAATATATTAAAACTTTTTTTTTTCATCCTATTGTCGTAAAAGGATGTAACACAATTTAATAGAGAAGTATACCTAAATTTACGGTTCTCTCACCTCCCAATTATATAAAATATATATTATGTTCCAAAAAAATATTTTTCGGAAAAAATTCATATTTTTTGAAAATAATTCGGAAAATATATATTTTTGACGAATTATATATATATTCCATTCCGAAATATATATCATTTTCCAATATATATTTATTTTCTGAAATATATATTATTTTCGAAAAATATTTTTTTCCGAAATATATATATATTTGAAATTTATAGTTTTTACGAAAAATATAATTGATTTTAGAAAAATAATTTTTTTAAAGGGTTAATTTCACTAAACTCCCTTGTATTATTGAGAGTAATTTAGGTATTTTGACTCAAAATGTGAGGGGGATGGGGTATAGTAATGAAATTAAATAGTATAAGGGGCAAAATGGATTCAGTGAGGATTAATTGATTAAATTAGATGGTATAGGGGGTTTAGTGAAATTAACCATATATATATAGTATTAATTGTTTATTCGATATCGAATTCTAATATAACTCAATAATTTGAAACAATTTCACTTATGTATTCTCTTAATATCAAATGAAATTGACGGATTGTGGGAAGAAAAAGAGATAGAATACTAATATATCTTAATAATTTGAAATTGTATCTCTTAATATAAATAGATTAGGATACTGCAGTAGTGATTGAGATAGAATTCTTAATATTATGGAACACTGATTAAATTCTAAAACATGTAGATCTAATAAAATGGAATTGAAATTAACTCGTTACATTTTTAATATTGGTCTAGATATAGCGATTGACAGTAATAAAAAACTAACTTGGAAGTTATCTTTTAAAGAACCAATAAAATTGTAGAGGTGGAGTCTTCTAATACTATTAAGTTTTTTAGTTTATCTAGTTAATTAAAATTAAGTTATAGATGTAGACTTTAATTATAATCACATGCTGAAATTAAAATACAATTTAAAATTAAAAATAGGGTTGGAAACTCTTTACACTTTTAACCGTATAGATAGATACAGATGATTATTTTTTAAGAAGATTTTTACCAAATTAATTAAAAACTTTATTATGAAAAATACTTTATATATATTGTGTTACTATACCCCTAATTTATTTTTTTACCGACAGTATTAGGGCTATAGTTTCCAAACGGACTCTTTAAAACCACAGCATTTAACTTGTGGAGCAAGATAAAAATCATCACAGTAATTTACGTGTAAAGAAAGATAAAAATCTTAAAGAGAGTTTTTACTTGTCCAAGAAGTCCAAAACTGCCATTTGGGTCACGTTCTCTCCCACTATAAATTCCACCGTTCTCTTCACAAAAATTATCAATCCTTCAATCACTATACATATTATACATAGACACATATAGAAGAAAATGTCTACCACAGCTGGACAGGTCATTCGATGCAGAGGTGATCCGCTGCTATTATTATCATTCATCAATTTGATATTTTCTTGTTTCATTTTTTTTTTTTAATTCAAAGATCGACTTTTATATGCTTGCGAATGATTTCTGATTATGCTAGTTTCGTTTCAGTCTCTTTGCTTGCTAGTTTCATTTCAATCTCTTTGCTTGTTCTAGTCAATACTTGTGTAAATTAGTGCGGTCACCTTTTATGTTTTTGGGAATGATTTAGTTAGAGTTTATATTATTGGATGGTGATGGTGTTCCAATGAATCACTGGAACAGAAATATAAGGATTCATGTCACTATATATATATATATATATATATTTAGATATGGGTTTTGGTATTTTTAAGTTGCTTGATGAAAAGGGTTGTTTATTTATTTAATCAATTTGTTTTTCGTTGATTCTCTTGGATGGATTTGAAATTTATTTGTTAATCCCAACTCAGAAAGAAAAATCAAAGGATTTGGGTCTGTTTTTGTGATTTTTTTATTTTTATTTTTTCTGTTTCCAGTGAGGGTTTTAAGTTCTACTTGTGGTATAATATATAAATTTCAGTTTTTTTATATTTTATATATTAATTTCTTTTGTTGCAACCATAAATTTAAAATTCGGATATATTATCTCTCATTCGGACTAACGGTGCGCATACACACACATATGTGTGTATATATATATATATTGTGTTTTACAGCTGCAGTGGCATGGGAAGCAGGGAAGCCACTGGTGATCGAAGAAGTGGAAGTGGCACCTCCACAGAAAATGGAAGTTCGTATGAAGATTCTCTATACTTCACTTTGTCACACTGATGTCTACTTCTGGGAAGCCAAGGTAATTAATTGGATTAATCACTCATTCAGTATTATAATGATGATTTTATACAGTTATAGTATGTGATTTTCACAAGACATTGTCCATAACTTAAGTGTGGCTAAGCTTAAATGTATTTGTGAGTTGATTGAAATATCACTATTTAAGGATATATAAAATGTTTGAGAATTGGCTGAGATTGTCAATTGGCTAATATTATTTCACATGATCAAGTGTAGATAGTACTGTAATTGAACAAGTCCCCAACTCTATTATTCTTGAATCTGATGGTAGTCTGTGTTTGTCAATAATGTAACAGAACTGAAATGTGTTTTTTTTTTATATATATATTGCAGGGACAAACACCCTTGTTTCCTCGCATATTAGGCCATGAAGCAGGAGGGTAATTATAATTTTTCTTCAAGGAAGAACATAAATATAATCTACACTGATTGAGATATTCATCGTTATATATTTGGATATGTTCTAATTTTCTTTATATATGCAGCTATATACTTACTGGTGTGTTGTATTTTTGTGGTAACCAGAATTGTAGAGAGTGTAGGTGAGGGCGTGACGGATCTGCAGCCAGGGGACCATGTCCTCCCCGTGTTCACCGGGGAGTGCAAGGAGTGCCCTCACTGCAAATCGGAAGAGAGCAACATGTGTGACCTCCTCAGGATTAATACCGAAAGGGGTGTGATGCTTAATGATGGCAAGTCAAGGTTCTCCATCAAAGGACAACCTATTTATAACTTTCTCGGAACCTCCACTTTTAGCGAATACACTGTTGTTCATGTTGGTTGTGTTGCCAAGATCAACCCTGAAGCACCTCTTGACAAAGTCTGCGTTCTTAGTTGCGGAATATCTACAGGTTTGGAAAAGAAAATCCCACTTCTTGTACAATGTAAATATTGTAATTCATCCTAATTTACGTTTGTTTTGTGTTTGAAGGATTTGGTGCTACTGTGAATGTTGCCAAACCACCAAAGGGTTCGACCGTTGCTGTTTTTGGATTGGGTGCAGTGGGCCTTGCTGTGAGTAAATTTTATTGTTTCTGTTTTTGTTGCTTTCCAACATGTTCCTTGACTAAATTTTTTGGTAAAAATTTTTTAGGCTGCTGAGGGGGCTCGGGTTTCTGGGGCTTCAAGGATCATTGGTGTTGATTTGAATTCGAGCAGATTTGAATATGGTGAGCTAGCTAATGCCTTGTATAAATGTGGTACTTTTAAGGTCCTTTTTAACCAAAAATTCTGTGCTGAATTTTTCCAACAGCTAAGAAGTTCGGTGTTACTGAGTTCGTGAACCCAAAGGATCATGACAAGCCCGTTCAACAGGTTGGTTCATGTTCATCATTACCGTCCCCTTATAGTCTAGCTAACGTGTATATATTGGTGGAGGATTGCTGTTTTATGATGATTGACTCAACTGATCACACTCAACTTTGAACATGGATTGTTAGGTGATTGCTGAGATGACTAATGGTGGAGTGGACCGAGCCATAGAATGCACCGGGAATGTGAATGCGATGAACTCTGCATTCGAGTGTGTTCATGATGTAACTGCCTATCCTTCAATAATGCTCTTCAAGGCTTAAATTAACAACAATGTTATAATTAAATCAATGATCCATAATCCGAGACTTGAATGTTGCTTCTCAGGGTTGGGGTGTTGCTGTATTGGTTGGTGTGCCAAACAAAGATGATCAATTCAAAACTAGTCCTCTGAATCTGTTGAATGAGAGGACTCTCAAGGGGACTTTCTTCGGCAACTACAAGCCGCGCTCTGACCTTCCTTCTGTTGTCGAAAAATACATGAACAAGGTAATTAAACTTCTTTCTTTGGTATAAGATCGAATTTGAGAAACTTGATACACAGTGAAGTGTTGTGTTGAATCGACAACCTCTTCAAGTTCAATATATATATATATATATATATATATATATTGTATATTAGCATGATCTTTTTTAACGATACATATCTCTGGTTTGATACTGTCTTTATGTTACAGGAGCTGGAAGTAGAGAAATTTATCACCCACCAAGTCCCATTTTCGGAGATCAACAAAGCATTCGAGTACATGCTGAAAGGGGAGGGTCTGCGTTGCATCATCCGCATGGAAGATTAAGACATTACCAAGTTCGCGGGGGCACTAGGGGACACTTGTTTTTAAATTCTAGTTAAGAAAGTATAGTTTTTGTTTTGTGCTTAGACGCTCTGTTTTGACGCTGCTTCGAGTTTTTAATTATGTCTTAAAAGACTTATATTGCTTTGAAAATGAAATTTCTATATATTTTGCTATAAATGTAATCTTTAGTCTGCTTGTAGTATATCCTATTCCTTTCTGCTTGCCCCAATAATTAAAGAATTCAAGAACATTCGAGCAGAAAATCACTCGAACGAGACTAGTTATTTTACCATTTAGCTAAAATTGGTCACATCTCATAATACAGAGCATATGTCAGGAAAGCTATGGCAGTAACAAAGATACACCAGTAGAATTCAGATATAGATTTACATAAGTCCGCGAGGGATGCTTGGTTTATATCTCTAAATTTTTTTTTTTTCCAGAAAATAATTTTTTTGAGAGCAATAAAAAGGAATTATCTGAAATTACAAATTTCAGAAAATTCAACCAAACATATTTTTTATATAATTTTTTTATTTTTAGTTTTCAGAAAACAAAAAATTGTTTTCAGAAATAAAATAACTATTTTCAGAAATGCAAACCAAACAGACCTTAATGACTTAAGAATTCAGATTAATGAGTATTTTCTTATGATTAACTATCACAATACTCTTATCACAACCATAAGATTAACGAAGCAAAAATGAGGAATAGAGACCTTGTAAAAATTATATCCAGTCCCAGTGTCTCTCTGCATTTTTTTTGAAATCACACTTTTCAGAAAATTCAACCAAGCATATTTTTTATATAATTTTTTTATTTTTAGTTTTCAGAAAACAAAAAACTATTTTCAGAAATCAAAAAACTGTTTTCAGAAATACAAACCAAGCATGACCTTAATGACTTAAGAATTCAGATTAATGAGTATTTTCTTATGATTAACTATCACAATACTGTTATCACAACCATAAGATTAACGAAGCAAAAATGAGGAATAAAGACCTTGTAAAAATTATATCCAGTCCCAGTGTCTCTCTACAATAAAAGATTATGCAGAGAATTGCACTCGGGAAGAAAGAGAATAACCTCAACAATTAATTCCAGGAAACACTTTCCGTAAGGGGGAAAAGCAAGAAAAAAGGAACGAAACGAATCTGGGCAAGCATATTTTGAAGGTTAAAATTAAATCAGAAGGCGATATATTATATTTATCTCCATTGATGAGCAAAAAGGCTCCACCAATCATTTACATGTCTGAAGCTGAAAAGCTATAACTACCTAACATGGACCAATATGATAAAATTGCGAGATTCATCCATAAATTCTTTGGAGATTCCAATGCGCTGAACTAGATAGTAGAAGTCGATGGATCCCATTCTTCCGACCCTGTAAAATTGACACTACAAATGATTATGAAAGCTATGCTGTTATGAAACAATAATTTTCAATCAGTTCTACTTACTGATGTTCATATTGCGGCTTCAAGGCGCATCATGATACCCATCAAGTGTTTGTTTCATTCCATCCAACTGCCCAATGACGTATTCCAGTTTCTTGCAACAGATCTCATTAGATATTCTTGAAATGTAGTCACACTTCTCAAAAGGACGGTATTCACAAGCGCCTTTGATTTCTTCCCGCAGTGTCATTTGGATGTCCTATTTTACAAATACAAATAAAATCGCATGTCATTAGTTCTCCAATTTAACCAGTGGTGGGTGTGATTGTAACCCAGACTCTGAAGTCCACGTCATAAGCCCGAATTGCAGCTCAACATGGCTAAATCACGATACCAACAATTCCTGTCATGCTGAGCAGAAAATAATTCCTTAATCTTCTTTTTGGAAAAAAATCGTTTCTAAGTCCAAATACTATCTAAATTCTGAAAAAAAACATTGTAACTGATTAATGCAACATGTATCAAATTCTTCACTCAACGCATATTGGAAAATTCCCAACATTTTCCCAAATCCTTCTCACATAATATAATTTTTCCTGGAAACAAATCAATTCCATTGACAGATGTAATAATTTCCAATTTTTTCAAGGTGGTATCCTCTACTGCTCTCTCTAAGGGAAAACTACGGTTCCAGTCCCAGCTGAAGAATTTCCAATAATCATGTGTATTGGCTATACTGACAGAAGACCCCATCAAACGCACAGGTAATCGGAATGTTTTCTATTTATTGAAAAAAAAAAAAAAAACCAATCCTTCATCGGCATAAACTCACACTTCGTCTTACACATTAAGAGCAATGATAGAACTAAATTAGCTGACGCATAAAATACCTCAGGTTCAGCGGGGTAATTGCATCAAAAGGGGACAAATTTTATCCGATAATGCCCCTACAATGGGCGGAAACCTTAACTCTTAATATTTAAATCAAGAAATCAAACAAATAAGGCTTCACAATAAAATTGCTTTAAAACACATTAAGCTTTGTGATAATACCTTTTCAACACAAAGCTACACACAACTTTAGCACTTCCTTTCTATATAATTTTTGAATGACCTAACTTTAATGTGTGTAATAGGTATGCATATGTTAGAATGATGATATAGAATTC
The DNA here is from genome assembly GCA_963922005.1 of Cornus suecica. Lineage (NCBI taxonomy): Eukaryota > Viridiplantae > Streptophyta > Magnoliopsida > Cornales > Cornaceae > Cornus > Cornus suecica. The sequence continues at coordinate 81,311,538 of OY998241.1, forward strand.
TTATTCTACTGATGCAACTGAACTTCCACCATGATTTTACACTTGAGATGAAATACTAAATTCACCATGAAAAACACGCATTTAATTGCACAATTGGTGATTCAGTGCAGTGTAACAATCATATATATATATATATATATATGTGTGTGTGTGTGTGTGTGCGTGTGTAAGGTGTCTGTATATATATGTGTGGATGTGTATGGATGAGAGATAGAACAAGTAGAGACCTTGATCAATTGCATGAACTCGCCGCATTGGTTGTTAACGAGTTCCTTCCTGGGACCGCTAGGGTTTGAGAGTTCATCCATCACTCCTCCGGCCAGCTCCAAAACCCTAACTATTCTCTGATACAACAATAAATAAAAAATATGCTTCTATTATTAATATTATATATATATATATGTATATATAATTACCTTCTCGACATTTTGGAGTCGTTGCAGTGAAGTATTCTGGCTCTGTGAATCCATGGCGTCAAAATTAGAATTCACAAAAGGCGAAAGAAGATCGATATAAGCGACTGGTGCCCTGCTTCATTACGACGTCGTTAAGAAATATAAGAGCTTAGTACCCGTTGACTAAAGAAGGTGGCCCACTGTGGTGACGAGGCATCTTCTAATTGGCCAGTCGACTATGTGGGTCCAAGTCTCACCGTAAGAATGGATTATTATCCGTAATAAAAACACCACTCCGTCCAACATTGGGGGAGATATACATATACATATATATATATATATATAATATAGAGAGACAGAGAGAGACGGAGAGAATTCATGGCTTCGAAGTTCCAAGCTATCTGGAACCACCCAGCAGGACCTAAAACAAGTAAGACTTTGAGTGTAATTTGTCACACTTGTATTGTCCATTTCGCTATATTGATTTACTGTTTTTCGATTTTGACAAATTACTCAAAAAAAATTTCATCTTCGACGTTAGATCTCACTTACAGAGTCGAAAGTCGTCTTATTGATTGGGATATATTACGAAATCGAAGAATTTTATGATTATTAATTGTGTTGGTTGTAGATGATAGTGATCGGATTTAGATCTATTAGGTTTATTTGGGTGCTTGAATTGAGTTTTCAAAGTAACGGTAAATTGAAAATTATGGATAATTGGATTTATGGGAAGTCTTGAAAGGGCATAATTAATGGCAAAAAACTGATTGATCATGGGTGAGAAAGATCGAAAATTGGTATTGGGTGTTAGAAAATGAATGATAGCTCACATCTGTGTATTGGGAAGTTATATGGAAATGATAAAATAGGGTTCCTGTAGTAGGCTTCAAATTGCTTGGATAAGGATTTCTCAAATGGATTTACGTTCGAAACAAGTACTTATATAGTTTAAATATTACTGCGTTCGGATGGAGTTGATTGTTATTTATTTTAGTATCACTGCCTTGAATCCTACCAACACTAGCAAACTATTCGTTCTTCATTGAATCATACAGATGACCTTGCAATGATGGAATTTTTATAATAATTGATTAAACATGGGGAAATGAAATATCTTCTACCATTAAATAGCTTTTTTTTTTATCAGCGAGCGTAATTTTTAATAAAGGATCCATATAGAAATGAAGTGAACTTGTGTATAGCTTGAAATATGGTGCTATCATCCTCTCTGTTCAATGTGATTTAGCCTAATGGTATTTCCCCTCTATTCAAAGGAGAAATCAACGGTTCAAGTCCCCTAAGGACATTATGGGGGTGTGCGTGTGTTTTGCTAAAGAAATTCTAAAAATGTGATTTGTATTTTGAAATGAAGTGGTTGGTATCTATGTCGCCTATTTCGGTTTAACTTGTGCACAAAATACTTGTTCTATGTAGTTCACTTCTGGGCTCCAACTTTTAAGTGGGCCATCAGCATTGCCAACGTTGCTGACTTCGATAAACCACCAGAGAAGCTTTCGTACCCCCAGCAAATAGGTTTGTTCTATTTGGTGATTTTGTATGCATTCATTCACTCATATCCTTTATCACACGTCTGTGTATGACTCCCTCCATTGCTCACATGCACACGCAAGTACACAACTCACTTGCACACATGCAAAATCATTTTTTACATCTGCAGGCAATGTTTAAAATTGTGTTAATGTTCTTTTTTTATTGATTTTTTGGCATGCAGATCCTTTATCATATTACATTGTATTCTTTCTGGATTCAAGGACTAAGCTTGTTTATGAATAAAGTTATTTATACATCTCTTATTTCTGTCATATGGTGTACAGCGGTCACAGCTACTGGAGTTATCTGGTCACGCTACAGCACTGTAATCACTCCGGTAAGTTTGATTGTTGACGAACTACGGCTACGCTTATAGTTTGGAGAGAGATTTTCTTTTTTCCCTTTTCAAAATGATTTGAATTATTATCTATCAGGTTATAGTGGAGCTTCTTGCAGTTAACCTTTATATGACACTTAAATATATATAAATGTGTGTGTATATATATATATATATATATTTGTGATTTCCACCATTTGGCACCTTTTTAATTTTTATTTGTTCATGGACAAGCAACCATAACATAATATATGTTACTGGAGTTTTACTTATTTCATTATTTTTTGTCTGGTCTCTTAACATAATCTTTAGATTGTACAGTTGTAATGTTTGTACTTGCCAAATAAAAATGTCCTTGGACCATTTGCTCTTTATGCAGTTGTACAGCAGCACTATAGCAATAAGTTTTATGAATTAAAATCTTTGTTATACTTTTTGCAATTGAAGTTTCAGAATCTGGTTCTATGAGATAATTGGTCCCGATGGTGAATGTATAATATAGCTTACCCTTTTATTTCTGAGCTCACAAAATCATAAAATAATAGTCATTTAGTTGCCTCATCGTATCCCTCCTCCTCTCTCTCTCTCTCTCGCGTGTGTGCGTGTGTAAATTTCTTTCAGAAATGAGAGTCCACAAAAATACCAGCGGACTGTGAACAACATGAACATGGACTGAACATAAGTCCTACTTGCTCAGATCTTTGAAACCATTTTTCTAGATACTTTCTTCCAAATTAACGTTTTTAATATTTGTATTGAAAACCCGCCTTTTAGTAAATTATAAGCTCCTCAGATCATGGTAGCCTGATAGGTAGCAGGGAGAGTAGGTAAACCTATGAAGAACATAGTAGTTGCCTTGCCCCCTTCATATCTGTGTTCAATTTATGCTTCCATTTTTACGGAATGAGGAGCTGATTAATATATGAAAGATAAGACTTGGCAATGAAATGAGCTGCATATTTCATTGATTGGCCCACCACCTTCTCAGGCACATTGCACCCTTTGGTTGAAATTTTCCTTTGGTTAATCAAGCTGCTGTTTGAATATGAATGGGAAGTATATTGATGGATACTTGCTTATTCCATATCTTTAGGACGTTTTCCAGCTGTTCCAATAAGAACTTCTTTTGTTGTTCTCATTTTCACTATTTCCTTGAGATGTGGAAATTAACAATTGTAAACCTGGTCATGCCTAACTTCTTCTCGCAGTCAACATCTCATTGCTGCCAGGGCTCACGTGTGTGTGTGTGTGTGTTCCCCTTCTGCTTTCTAGTTCACTCACTTGAATTCCAGAATCTCCGCCAATTTTAATCCTCCTACTTGTTTTTCTCTATTCTAAGGATCAAGAGGACATACGTGTTGTAATTAGGAGAAAACCAAATAAGAATAAATATAAAGAAGATGAAAAGGGAAGAGGGTGAGAAAGAGAAAGAGAGAGAGATTTATGGGAAGAGTGAGATTTGAATTGTATTCATCCTTCCACTATACTCTGTTTATATTTATAAGTTTGTAAAATTATGAAAGCACCCCACATTATATAAGTAATAACAAATAAGTCCTTGCACCAACACGTTCAAACTTCCTAGCAATTTTGCATTTCATATAGTGGCAAATGAGATGTCCTTTCTATAACAAGTTCTGAGCTCCCTTTTGCTTTCTACCTCATTTATATTGATTCTTAAGAGTCTCCACCAATATTAAATCTGTCTAGCCTGATATTATTCAATCTGTTGACCGATTTATAACACATCCATACTTACAGTTAGCAGGGATAATTTTATATCCTTATCTGTTGTCACTTTCTGCAAATTAATTCTTTGGAAAGGAAAACAGAAAATTTTCTCTCAAGCCCAAGGATTGTAGCCCTCTTTGGCCTTTTCGGCACTACTCGATGAAGAATACTTTCTTTTTTAGGAGTGCAAAAATATTTTTTCTTGATACGGACAACTGTCATTCTCTATTCTGATTGTTAATTATATATCTTCATATCTGCTGTAGAATTACAAGGCATTTGCAAATTACAAGTAATAACAATTTAATACTCTTCCTTATATTGTATAATCATGATTTTACTTACCTGCTAATGGAGGAAATCAAAACAAAGTGAGTGCTATGGTTTTGATATTTGAAGCTCTCAAATGGCCTGCAAGAATGAATTGCAGGATCAAGTACATAAAACAGTAGAAGTTGCCAAAGCAGATATGCTGAAGTCTTAACATACTAGACACGTAACCAAAATTTGGACAGGTGGTGTAATGTGTCTAAGAATAAAAGTCTCTATATATAAACCATATCCAAACAAGAAATGTTCAATAACACACCTTGCCACTCTCTACCCATCTAAGGTCTTGGAATTGAATTTGGAGCACTTTGGTTATGGGATTTTATTTAGTTGGGATTTGAGAGTAGTTTAGAAGTAACCTTGTTCTCTCTATTTTTCCATAATTTGGTTTTATATATCCCTATGTACTATAGAATGAATTTGTCTTTCTTGGTTCGGGGTTGGTTCATGATGGATCTGTGATAGATGCATGCGTGTCTTATTATGATGGATAGGGTTATTTTGCTCCCTACTCATTCTAATTTGAATCATTTGATGCAACATTATAATTAGATGGAATTAATTGTGCCCGGGTTGCCTGTTAAAGGACTTCATACATGGGTAAGTAAACGTCACAGTTTGAATGTGAAGCATGAATGCGATGGAGAAGGCGACATGGAAGACTTTTCTGCTTAAACCCTCATATGGTGGGTCACCAAACCACTTTTTTCCCACTTAATTCTACCTCTCAAGTTATTTCACAAAGTCGGACTAGAATTAAGCTCAACAGGGTTTTCTCTCCCCATTGATTATGCCGAAGCCTGTTCCCTACTGCAATGAGTTTTCAAGAACTTGCATTGTTCCAATGAATTCTACTATCAATTAAAAGCATAACCTCCATGACATTTACGCTAAACATATACAGCAAAAGCCTGTAACAAGTTTAACCACATACATAACTTTCCAAATCATGATCAATTACATAGCAAGAGTGAAAACTTCTTCTTACAACTACTAATATATATATATATATATATATTTCTTTCCTAGTTCATCTGTCACCATGCGAACTGGACAGAGTCCAAGGGAAAAGGCTCCATTTGTTTCATTTTATTGATTTAGCTTGATTCTGGTAGGATTTGTGGTTGATTTTAATTCTTTCTACCTTTGATTATGGACTGCAGAAGAACTGGAACCTTTTCAGTGTAAATGTTGCAATGGCGGGGACAGGCATCTACCAACTATCAAGAAAAATTAGGTATGTTGGTTTGAATTTCATGCTGCACGAACTTGTAGGGCTGGGAAAATTATCTAAATTCTACTCCTCCTAGTCAGTGGTTAGTTTGGATCTCACCAACTTGTAGAGTCCGCAATTTTGGGGAATATTGTTTTTATTGAAGGGGAAAAACACTGAAGAAAGTTTGTAGCAACCAGCGGACCAAATGGCCCAATGGTATTCCTCTCCTTCCAATTGGGAAGGTGAGGAGATCGGGGGGGAGGGGCGTTTATCACTGAATAAATTACTTGTCGTGATCCTCTCTCCTTCCACTTCATGGTGTGCACTCGCCCTAGAAGATGTGTGTGTATTATGATGAATGTTCTGATATTTACCCTTCCAATATTTGCAGGCACGATTACTTCAATAAGGAAGAAGCTGTTGTTGCGAAGGAATGATGATGAAAATATTTTTCTGTTTGTGTTGTATGATGGGCCATTTTCCCTTCTCCCTCAGAATTAATTGAAATATTCATGGTTCTACCATCTGTTCTTGCCATCGAGCGGGTTCATTGTTGTTTTCAGTTATGTTACAATGTTGGAATTTGTAGCTGTGGCTCAGATGGTACTTTGCAGCTGCACGTTTTATCAAGTTTCCAAATACTAGTGTGATGTTGAATCCCTTTGTTAAATCTTCAGTGTTGCACTGTTGGTCTTCAATATAATGATCTTGTAATGATAGAATAGCTCAAAGATCATTCTACAGCAGTCCTTTATTTATTCTCATTTCGTTGAAAAAAAGAAGAAAAGTTATACAATTTTTGGTGTTGGTGTAATTTAGCAAATTTGGTCTTCAATAAAATTCCAGATATATTTCAAAAAAGAACAAAATAGGCCACTAATCAGTAGGTGCGTAAATGTAATTTTCAAACACACAGGTTCCAATTTATGTATACAAACATGTACAGGAACAAACGAGGAAGACAACAATAATCAAATAAAACAGTAATCAAATAAAGAGAGAAAAGAAGAGAGAGAATTTTAAAATATATATTTTGTATGATAGCAGGAATTTAGTAACACAAAACCCTAAGAAAAGATCAATAAAGTGAGGTTTGTCATATAAATCCACATTAATACATGTAAAACATCTACCAAATCAATTCCTCAAGCCATTCCCTAAGAAAAGACCAATAAAGTGAAGTTTGTCATATAAACACACATTACTTAAAGATGCATGTAAAACAACAACCACCAAATCAATTCCTCAAGCCTACTGCTCTGTCCAACACAATATACAAATATATACATCACAATAAAATTCATAGAGAAATTGGAATCATTCAATTATGGAAAAAATATATATATTGGTTATCTATCTCACTTGAGTCAGTACACTGAATCATTCATAATTGCAGTCAACTAAGCTGAGAGAGCAGCAAATAAAGGCTAAAAGCGAATGAATAGCTCTTTCGTTTTGCTTTAACTCGAGACAGCTTGTAGAACAATAACAAGCCAAAGAAATAAGCTGCATCTTTCAATTAGAAACAAATTGATAGAATACTTTTATCCTCTTAAACCAAGATTTTCTTCAGATGTCATGTGCCGGCGCCACTTGAGTTCACTTTTCCCAACCGGCCATCTTTATTTTGATCTGTTTTCGAGTCCAAATCGTTGTCACAATCATGAGCTAAACCCAGACTCAAATCCAAAGTGCTTTTGTTCAGATCCTGCCGTGCTAACGGAACATCGTCTGGAGCCTGACACAAAAGTACCAGTCAATGAGTCGGCTCGTAAGAATCAGCACAGAATTGAAAGCAGAGGGCACAATAGTGGACGTTGGCCTACTGTGAGGTATCTACTATTCATACATTTCAGAAGAAACAGAATGTGATACAAACATTACGGAAATACCATAGTCTATGATGTGGCCAATTGGCTCACTGTCATTTGCAAAACACCTCAGACAATCATAACCACGTTACCACAAGAATGCCCTTTCGCATCACAGCTCAGTGGTAAGTAAGGAACATCATTTTCCTCTAAAAGCGGAAAAAGATTCCACCACGGACTTGAACCGGAAACAATGAAAAACGAAACAAACATAATAAGGTTGTAAGAGAGTCACCTGAGATTCTTCCATGGGCACATCATTTATGTCTGGCTTTCCATCAAAACCATCACTCTTGGAAGTTGGTTCGTCAACATTCTCAACTGCATTCGGTTCAGTATCACTTAGTTCGTCAACCTTCTCAGCAGCCTCACTTTTTTGTTCTTCCAGTACAGCCATCTATGTAAATTCAGTCTATCAGAAAAATAATCTAAAAGAAAAGTTCTTCACTTAACCACTTTCCAGAAGCACAAATAACATAGATAATAGAATAAACCTCGACTGTTTCTATGGTGGTGCCTTAAGACAAACTGCTACTTGTAAAGTGTTAATAAAAAGACTATTCAATGTTGTCCTCAAGCAAAACATGAGAAACAGTGTGTTCCACACTCGAAAGCAATATATGATTTCAAAAGTAAAAGCAACCACCTAAAATATGTTTTCAAATCTTATGCACGAGGAGTAGCAGCATGCCATGATAAAAAACCGTGAAAGAGGAAGAGTCCATCCTGGATGTCCTTTTCCCAGATCAATCCTAGTTTACATCTCAGTTCTGTCTACCACTACGATCTACAACCAAAATATTTGACTCTAGTCCTCCTTAGCCCCTGCAAAGGCGGGAGCCTCGTGCACTGGGTTTGCCCATTTTAGTATGGTGGTGGGATTTACTCTAATGGTACTGGGGAGTAGTCATGTACTTTAAGAAGTATTTGCCCTCCAACAAACAATTAAGCATATTGTAAAATGCACAAAATTATTCATACATCGAATCACAAAATTATTTTTAGAAAAACTGGTTAGGAAAAGGCATTGTAACAGGTTCTAGAAACAAACTATTTGCTTAGAACGCCCAAAAGGATACTGGCATGGTTATGCCCGTCCACCATTTAAGCAATGACTTGACTGAAAGTCAACATTAATAAATAATCAGACTGCTTTCACCTCCCAGAACAGCAATCCAAGTGCAATGCCTTAAACTCAGCATGAGTCCCAAAAAGGCTGCACTATTTGCCTTAAACTCAGTCATACCCATTACTAATCGATCAATCAAAGAAAAATCCACCCAGGTGTACAATCGAATATGTTAATAGAGTACAATAGCTATGACCCTCATTTGGTGTCTGTCAGTACCTCAATTTCTTCCAAGCCTAAATTCAATTTATCAGCAAACAAAGTAGAGAATGATTACCAAAAGTTCTTTCTTTTTTTGGCAAGTGCGTGCCAACAATTTGATCTTTACACCTTGACAAAGTCACCATCATGGAATACAAGAAACTAAAGTTTCAATAATTTCATAAACAATGTCCATTTCAACAATTCAAGGGTTCAAAAGCTTAATTTCCTTATACTTACAACCCTATCACTCAGTCAACTATGAAATCAGCATCTTAAAAAACATTAAAAGGTCATCAATTTCACATTTCAAAAAAAAAAAAAAAAAAAGCCCAAACAATTCAGCAACTTTGAAGTGTAAAAACCCTAATAAAATTTTTCCAAGAACCCAAGAAAGTAACACATTCACAATATGCACTATGTACATACATATATATATGCTGGCAGATATATACCGGAATGTATTTGAATTTACGGCGAGGCGGCTCTTCCGTGGCGGCGGCGGCGGCGACATCGTCTACGGCGGAGGTCTTGTCGGAATTATTGTTGTTGTTCTGGCTTAGAGTAATTGGGGTCCACTTGTAGAGCAAGAGATGAGCCCCGTTATTACCGTTACTAGTACGGTGGTTGTTAGTTTGAGAGTGGTGATGATGGTTGGACGATACATGGGCTGATGGAGCTACGTGGATCCATTTTTTCTTCCACTTCCTGACCCGACCGCTGAACACCGGAGTTGGTCCGTATCGGGTCGAGGAACGCCCGAGTCGGGCCCCAACTCCTTCCATCACACGGCGGCCGAAGCGGAGGCGGATCGGTGGGGACTCGGCGGCTTTCCGATTCGGGCCCCTTTGTATCTCGCGGCACTCACTATCTGGGTAGAGGGGTTTCAAGTTTGCTTATGATTGGGTAGTCCCGGAGACATATGATGACTATTGCCGTAAATCAGGAGCGTTAAAAATTTTGACTTGAAAAGGACAATATTGAGTTTGTTGGTTAAATTTAGGATGTTCGATTCATTTATTAAAATAATTTAAAAAATTAAAATAAATTATAATTACACCTTCTTATGATTTATTCCACTTGTGTTTATGTGGGTTCGAATTTTAGCTATTGTGTACTGTGATTTAATATTACACGAGTTGTGGGGTCGGTTTGTGTAATACCCTCAAAGGACAATCTCCTCCGGTTCGTGTAACACCATCAAATGACGATCTCTTTAGATTTTAGGTCCTAGGGGGGTTAAACCTTTTCTACTTGTATTTTTTATTATTTGGATAATTATAAATAGACCCCTCAAATTTATAAATTATAACAAATATCATTCTAAGTTGAATTTCGGGCATGATCAAACTTAGTCAACGCTTACTTTATCACTTTTTTAAATATGAAATGTCTAGAATACTCTCAACTAAATGTAAAGACATGAAAAATAATCATGATTAAATAAGTCATTTCACAGCCCTGGTCACCTGAATTGAACGACGATGAACTAAAATGAGTGAAACTGTAACTATCCAAACGACAATGAGTGCATGTGTCATATATCATATCTTGAGAGGGTCAAAATGTAATTTACCTTAAACATTATACCGGGGCTCCACCTATTTATTAAAATAAATGAATTCAAATTGAATTCTTAACGAGTCGATCTCGAACTTACTTGCGAACCTCTCAATTCATTTGCAGACTAATTATGCTTGAACATCTCAACAGTTGGAATCTACATGTTGTTTGCACAAAAACGTGTGTTTTCCAAGTTGGAAGCGTGGGCGTGCCAGATTCTAAAAGAGTTAAGAACTTGCCAAAAGAATGTGCAACTTTCTTTTGGAAGTGAAAGATGTAAATCAAACGATTGTGAACTAGAGGTACAAAACTTATACTTTAATGATTCTTTTTGCCTTAATTAAAATGACTTAAATGTCAAAGTTTAAAGAATTAAAGCTAATGCAAGAAAGAAAAGAATTGTAATTGACTGAGAATTAAACAAAAGAAGTTGCAAGTGAATGAAATTATATGAAATTGAATGACATGAATTGAAGGAAAAATAAAATATCACTTATTGGAATATGTATTACAAGTTAATGATTTAAAACAAAATAAAACAAATAATGATTCGAACTAACATTGTTGGAATGAAAGTGCAAATTGAAAGGATAAAGATTACAAATGTAAGAATTTGCAAAGTGTTGAGTTTTTATTTGTGCTGCAGAAGAGTTTGCAAAATTACACCAAGTGCTTTATTTATATGACTGTCAAGCCACCCTAACCATCTCTAACTGACAACCTAAAAATGTGGCCACGTGTCATTGTCATTTCTTGTCCTTGTGACACATGTCCATTGCAGTTTACTCATAGAAACCACCACTGCTACTTCATTCCATACGTTTCACTCTATGGCAATTCCCTTGAACTTAAAACTGAATATCATGAACCTTGCCCATTTTCCAGTCATATTCATTATATCATTTGATGCATCACATCCCTTGAATGTAGGACACGTTCATTGATCTTAGCCTTTTTCCTCTTTACCACTTCTACCACATTCATCCCAACTTGTTTTTAGTAATCTTCATGTAACCAACTTCTTGTACCTTAGATGGTTGCCACGTGTTCCTTACACTATCTTGCTCTTTTAAAACTGCTCTAGAGATGGCCAACGTTGAGTCCACATTGTCTCATTCTTTTGGCCAAAATTCTCTAAAGAGTGGTATTCTTTAAATACTCCTCAGCATTTAGTTTCTGGCCAATATTAAATGGAACTTATCTGGCCATTTCCACATGAATTGATTGGCCATCTCGTGCCATGAAAATTTGGGTGCCAACATATGCCCTCCAAATTTTGGAGGCATGTTGGTTTTACCAAACAAAGCCTCTAAAATTTAAAGTCTTTGTGGGCTTGGGTCTCTTCCAGAAAGACCATAGGAACTTGATTTCCCATTCTGACTTGGAATAAACAAAACACTTTTCATATATGCAAAATACTTACAAGTAACTCCACTAGAAGGTGAAAAATGAAATAACTTAATAAACTATTTACATCCATTTATGAGATGGTTTATTTCTGCCAAGGCCAGTCAAGTAGCTAGCCTTGACTTTGTTTTTCTTTAAGAACTTCAAAGAAACTTGGTTGATAATTTTTAAAATATCATCCATTGTTAGGATAAGTGTGAACAGTTCCATCTAAGTTTATTAGACGGTATGCTCCATTGCCAAAAACTTGGTAAGGACCCTCCCAGCTAGGTGTTCACTTGCCATAATCTTCATCTTTCTTTCCAATTGGAAGATTAACTTTCCAAACCACGTCCTTTTCTGCAAAACTTTTAGACCTAACTCTTTTATTATAGGCCCTGATCACTTTCTTCTTCTGTGTCACCATATGGTCTAAGACATTTATCCTGGTTTCATCTAAAGCCTTCAATTCTACCAACATGGAATCTATATATTCTGCTAGAGTCAAGTGATTTTGGTAGGCAATCCTGACATACTTGACTAACATTTCCATAGGAAACACTGCTTCATGGCCATTAGTTAACATGTAGGGAGTGACACCAGTGCTAGTCTTTTTAGAATTTCTGTATGCCCACAAGGCCTCTGGAAGTAGATTATGTCAAGTTCTTAGATTGTCCTTGATCATTTTCTCTATAATACCAATAATTATCTTGTTGGCAACCTCCACTTGGCCATTTGACTGAGCATAGTAAGGAGTAGAACATAACATTTTAACTCCTTTGGACTATGCATATTCCAACATTTTAGTACCTCTAAAGGCCCCTCCATTATCAGTAGTAATAGATTCCGGAATTCCAAAACGATGGAATATTTTCTCTTTTATAAACTTAATGGCCACATTTTGACTCACAACCTTGAATGATTCAACTTCTACCCATTTTGTGAAATAATCTATGGCCACCACTATAAATTTGTGGCCATCTGAAGAAGGAGGCCTAATCATTCCAATCATGTCTATGGGCCATCCTCTGAATGGTCATGGCTTGATTATGAATTACATTTTTATTGCTGGCAGTTTCTATGTAGGTCCATGGACTTGGCATGGCTTGCACCCTTTAGCATATGTTATGCAATCTTTTAGAATTCCTGGCCAATAATATTCATACCTTCTAATTAGGTATCTCATTTTCCTTCCAGCTTGATGATGCCTTCATGTACTTCCTCCATCACTTTCAATGCTTGATCTTTGGAAATACCTTGCAACATGAAACCATCTTCTTTACTTTTCTTGTACAACTCGCCATCCAGCAAAATATAATTAATTGCCATCAATCTTATCCTTTTGGTGGTTGGAAAGCTGGGGCTTTCCAAGTAATTGATTATAGGAATTCTCCAGTCTTCCAGGTTTCCATCAAAAATATCAATGGCAAATGACTCTTCCATTATATCATTTCTCATCTTTGCAGTTGGAAGTGGTATTCTCTTGACTGACATTAACACATCTTTTAGGCCATCTGGAACCCTTATTCCATAAGCCATTTGTGCCAAGTTATTGGCTTCCTTGTTTCTATTCTTTGGCCTATGTTCCATGCTTACTTCATCAAACTGTTGAATAAGTTGAGTGGCCAACGAGTGGAAAAGCCTTAACTTCTAGCTTAAACACTTGAAGTCTTCTGAAATTTGGCTAATTACTAAGTTGGAATCTCCCATGATATGCACACTTTTTACACCCATTTCTAGTAATATTTCAAGGCCTATGATCAGGGCCTCATATTCTGCCTGATTATTGGTGCATTCAAAGTCCAAAAAGAAAGAAAAATATGTCTTCTTATTGTATGGGGATACAATTACAATTTCAGCCCCTAAACACTCGGTCGTACTTGATCCATCAAATATTAATGTCCATGGAGTCAAGTTAATTAAGACCAAGTCCGGTTCATCAAAAACTTGGGGTTATACTTCAACTAAAGGATGAACGGCCAAAAATTCGGCCAAAGCTCTTCCTTTTAAGCCTTTTTGCGGAATGTATTTAAGATTGAATTCCATCAAGGTAATGGACCATTTCCCTAATCTACTAGTAAGTAGTGACCTTGATAACATATATTTAATAACATTAGCTTGGCAAATTATGTAAACCTCGACCGGAAACATGTAAACTCTCAATTTCATGGTTGAATAATACAAAGTTAAACACAATTTTTCTATGGCCGAATACCTACATTCCACTTGGGTTAAGACTCTACTCAAATTGTAAATGACTTGCTCTTTGCCAACCTCATGTTTTTTGGGCTAACATGCTTCCTATTGATTCATGAGCGACCGAAATGTACAACTTCAATGGAAATCTCTTCCTGGATGGCATGATCACTGGTGGGCTTGATAGACATTCTTTAATCTTGTCAAAAGCTATCTGGTGTTGCTCTTCCCAAATAAATTATTCCCCCATCTTTAACTTTAAAAGAGGAGAAAACTTATGTAGCTTACCTGCACAATTTGTGATGAATCTCCTAAGGAAGTTGACCTGACCAATAAACTATCGCAATTCCTTTCTTATTATTGGGTGGCGGTGCTGCCCTTATGGCCCTGACTTTGTTCTTGTCCACTTCAATGCCTCTTTGGTGTACAAGTAATCCCAAGAACTTCCCATCCGAAACCCCAAATACACATTTGAGATGATTCATTTTTAACCTATAGCTCTTCATTTTGTCAAAGGCTATCCTCGGGTCTCTTAGGTGCTTGTTTCTGGTGGCCGATTTTATCACCACATCATCAATGTACACTTCTAAAAGCTTGTCTATCATATCATGAAAGATGGCATTCATTGCCCTTTAGTAAGTTGCCCCAGCATTCATCAAGCCGAATAGTATAACCACCCATTCAAATGTCCCAATTGATCATGGACATCTAAATGTAGTCTTTGGAATGTCTTCTTCTGTTATGTAGATTTAGTTGTACCCAGAGTGGCCATCCATAAAGGATAGAATCTCATGTTTGGCCGTTGTATCTACCAGCTGGTCTGCCACAGGCATAGGATATTCATCCTTTGGAGTGGCTAGGTTCAAATTTCTAAAATCAATGCATACTCTGAGTTTTCCATTCTTCTTAAATACTGGTACAACATTGGAAATCCATTCAACGTATTTGGCCGTACGTATGAAGCCAGCTTTCAGCAGCCTTTCAATTTCTTCCTTGACTTTCAAAACCACTTCCTGAGACATTCTCCTCGAGGCCTGCTTGTGTGGCCGGAACCCTTCCTTGATAGGTAACTTGTGTTTTACTAGCTCCCTAGCCAGGCCTGACATTTCTTCATAATTCCAAGCAAAGCAATCCTTGTATTCCTTTAGTAAGGCAATCACCTCGGCCTGGAAGTTTGGTTCTAACAAACCACTCACATAAGTTGGTCGAGGATTATCTTCTGTACCCAGGTTGACTTCTAGCAAGGGGTTTTGCACTTCTACCAAACCATCATCCATCCTTGGTGAAGCTTCTTCCAAATCTTCCAATAGTATAACATCCAATTTCTCCCTGGCAAAGTCCTGAGTTTTGTCCAAGTTATCTTGAACTTCGGCCAAATTGGCCGAAAGTCCAATTTCTTCTTGACTTTCCATGAAAATTCTTTTTTCGTCCAAATATGCTTTTAGCAGAATGCAAGCTGCTGCAAAGGCATGTTCTTTAAGCCTTTGCCTCTCATCTTCATTAATTTATTCTATTATCATAATTAAATAGTTTGGCAGAAAGGGCCTGAATTTCCATCTTCGGCCTAGTAACTTTATTGGACAGTTCTCCAACCTCTTCCTCAGTTAGACTTTTTCTCATGGTGGTAACCATTGGTCTTCCATTTTAGTCTATCTCAGTGAATCCGATTGGAATGCATTATTCTTCATATAGGATTGCCTCAGTCAAACTTACCATTGCCACAAAGTGTTTATTGTCGGCCTCTACAATTCTAACTTCATCTCCATCCCAAAAGATTAACGGAGTGATGAATGTATGTACATATTTGGATGAATCCAATCTCTTCCAAGGAGCAGGTTATGAATGGTAGATGTCTCAATTATGAAGAAGGCCGCATAGGTTGTTTTGCCCCCTATGGTAATTTCCAAAGGCAACATCCCTTTGGTACTAATTTTTCTTCCACCTAGGCCACTAAAGGAAACTTTATTTGGGATTACATCGGCTCTGATCTTGTCTAGGGCTTTCAAAGTTTTAGTAGGAATAACATTTAAGACTGACCCATTGTCTACCAAGACTTTATTGACTGTGTGACCTTCTATCAACACTTTGATATATAAAGGTCTCAACTGCTGGATCATGTCCAAAGGTGGTTTCTCAAAGATAACTTTATCAGAACTATAACCATTTTTGGAAGTGGCCATACCTTTTCCAGTTGAAACTCCTTCCCCTTTTGGCAATTCCTTCGGAGGAGCAAATTCCATCACAACACCTTCAAACGAGTCTGATATTTCCACTTCTTCCTCACAATCCAGTGCTTAAAAAATGGCAGGCAGTATGAAGGTCATATTACATGGGGCTTCTATTGGAAGAAAACCAAACTGAATTTTTAACTTAAGGGCATGCCTAGGGTTGATGTCCTCCATGTTTTCATTTTCCTGGATCACCTACCGAGCTTGTGAGTTTCTATGTTGTCCTCCACTCTTTTGCCAAACCATAATAGACTGGCCATTTCGTAAGGTCTGCTGGTACTCCTCTTTATTTGGTCTTGATCTAATCACTGCAGGTTGGCCATTCTGTTGGGAGGCCATTTTTCTGTATTTCGCCCTTCTTCTTTGTAACCTTCTTTTTGTTGACTTGGAAAAAGTAGTTCCCGAAGGTCTTTCTTCTTCCCTTGGAAATTTTGGATGTTTAAGCCTTTGTCAAACATTTGGAGGAACTAGTGGAGGCTTAACCATTCGAACTTTATGGGATACTTCACCTTTTTGAATCCAAACCTCTGACCTCGTAGGAGGTTTTCTTTTGAACACAGGAACTTTCTGTGGGTTTTCCCTTTCCTCTGGCCGTTCTTTGAATCAAACAACAGTTACGCCTCTTGGCCTATAGTCATTGTTCTCTGGCCGAGAGTCCCTTTTCTCATAGTAATATGTCAAACGATTGTGCACACTGGTTTTGGCCGAATGATAATGGTTCATTTGCTCCACTTGCCCCGCTCTGCTGCTAGACCCTTTGCAACTTAGGTAGCAACCATGTTTGATTAAGGCAATTTGGGTATC
This sequence comes from Cornus suecica, assembly GCA_963922005.1. NCBI lineage: Eukaryota > Viridiplantae > Streptophyta > Magnoliopsida > Cornales > Cornaceae > Cornus > Cornus suecica. Next base: position 81,328,479 of record OY998241.1, read on the forward strand.
CCTTAGCTTTTTTTCCAAATATTTCAACTTTTGATCCCTAGCTGTGAGAGCTTCTGGCCATATTTTCTCTTTCCCCTTATCTTCTCTCTCGGCCAGAATGATCACATTGTTGCTGACTATGGCTGGAAATGGGTTATTGTCCACACCCATAACTTCTGGATTCTTTTATGGAAACTTGAGCTTTATTTCATTAATGGCCTTTTGCAAAGCATTTCTAAACACCACACAATTGTTGGTAGTGTGGCTCCAAGAATTATGGTATTTGCAAAATTCCTTGCCTTTCATCTCACTCGCTAGAGGAATTACATGGCCTTTTGGCAGAATAATTAACTTATCTGCCATAAAGTGGTCAAAGATTTGTTCTGTCTTGGCCGCATCAAAGGTGTATACTTTTGCGAAGTCATTTATCCCCTTTTTGGCGGTACTGGAAGATGGCTGAGAATTGTTTGTGGCAGATTTTGCCTTAGTCAGAATTTCACAAACATAAGGTTTCTTGATACTAATTTCAGCCAGGTTTGTTTCCAACCCTTTTTCGGCCTCTCCTGTGAAAACTTCAAAGTTTGGATATCTGTAGTAAGTCCTTTTTGAAGCATTCTTTCGGTCTCTGTCTTCCTTCAAAATGGTCTCATACCTTGTTACACAATCGACCAGCTCAAAGAGATCTCTGAACTCTGTTCCTTCAAATCTCTTCCTAAGCTCAAAATCCAAACCATTAAGGGCCAACTTTACATACTCAGATTCTAGAAGATCCACCCTACATTTCAACCTGGCCCTCCTGAATCTAGAAATAAAATCCTCCACAGACTCTCCTGATAATTGAGATAATCTGGATAAATCGGCCAAAGTAGCTTCTGGCTTAGACTTGTAAAACTAATTGTGGAACAATTCCTCCATCTGCTGCCAGTTTTGAACTGAATTGGCCGGAAGATGGATATACCAGGAAAATATCATACCAGTCAAAGAGTTTGGAAATAGTTTCACCTTCAGCCAAGGGTTGGCCCCTGGCTCTCCACATTCCACAGTGAACCTACCAATATGTTCCACAGTGGACAGATTTCTTTTTCCTCCAAAAGTAATAAAATCAGGCACTTTGTATCCCCTTGGAAACTCAATCTCATCAATGACCTTAGGATAAGGCTTCATATGAAACAACTTACTTACCCTTCTTTCAGCCAAACCATATTCTTGATTTATCAATTCCGCCAATTGAGCCCTGTCCAATATGATTGGTTGGACTGGATGATTGGCAAAAGGAAGTGGGTTAAATGGTTGTTGCCCCTCGGGTGCCATTGGTTGTGGCAATCCAGGAACAAACACAGGATTTTGCCTCCAACGCTGATTATTGTCCCCCGGGTCTGGATTGTCACGAGCTTGAACATTTAGAGGAAAAAATGGTTGCCTGAGCGGTGGATATGGCTGATGCATTTGCTGAGGTGGTGGATATGGCAGCGTTGGAAATACTGGTGGAAGGGTTGGCTGTGGCCTCATCTCTGGCCATGGGACCGGCATAGTAACCGGGATACTTAAGCATTGAGCGGATGCTGGATACATGGCTTGAGAAAAGTTTTGGTTTGCAGCGGCGGCCAAAAGAGGTAATGTCACTGGAGTCGGCACTGTTGAACATGGTACTGATCGGGAGACTGATCCCATGGTATTAGCCGATGCTCTGAGTTTAGCAATGGACTTTTCCATAGCGTTAAATCTAGCATAAAGTTTTTCAAATAATGTTGTCAATGAGGCCGTTTGAGCTCTTACAAATGCCTCATCTTGAGGTAATGGTCTCTCTTGATCTGGGTTGAGATTAAAACTACCAGTGGAAACTGGTACTGCTTCGGCCAACTCGCTTTCAGACGTGAGATTCTTTCCTGACCGTAGCCGTGCTGACATGTTCTTCAAACCTTGACACTTGTCCCGTTACGGGCGTGCCAATTAATGTTTACACAAAAATGCGTGTTTTCCAAGTTGGAAGCGTGGGTGTGCCAGACTCTAAAAAAGCCAAGAACTTGCTAAAAGAATGTGCAACTTTCTTTTGGAAGTGAAAGATATAAATCAAGCGATTGTGAACTAGAAGTACAAAACTTATACTTCAAAGATTCATTTTGCCTTAATTAAAAAGACTTAAATGTCAAAGTTTAAAGAATTAAAGCTAATGCAAGAAAGAAAATAATTGTAATTGACTAAGAATGAAACAAAATAAGTTGCAAGTAAATGAAATTGTATGAAATTGAATGACATGAATTGAAAGACAAATAAAATACCACTTTTTGCAATATGGATTACAAGAAAATGATTTAAGACAAAATAAAACAAATAATGATTCGAACTAACATTGTTAGAATGAAAGTGCAAATTGAAAGGATAAAGATTACAAATGTAAGAATTTGCAAAACGTTGAGTTTTTGTTTGTGTTGCAGGAGAGTTTGGAAAATTACACAAAGTGCTCTATTTATATGACTGCCAAGCCATCACCCTAACCGTCTCTAACTGCCAACCTAGGATGTGGCCATGTGTCATTCCCATTTATTGTCCTTGTGACACCTATCCATTGTAGTTTACTCATAGAAACCACCACTGCTACTTCATTCCACACGTTTCATTCCATGGCAATTCCCTTGAACTTAAAACTGAATATTATGAACCTGACCCATTTTTCAGCCATATTCATTATATCCTTTGATGTATCACATCCCTTGAATGTAGGACACGTTCCTTGATCTTAGCCTTTTTCCTCTTTGCCACTTCTACCACCTTCATCCCAACTTGCTTTTCGTAATCTTCATGTAACCAACTTCTTGTACCTTAGATGGCTGCCACGTGTTCCTTACACGCTCTTGCTCTTTTAAAACTGCTCTAGAGATGGCCAACGTTAAGTCCACATTATCTCATTCTTTTAGCCAAAATTCTCTAAAGAGTGGTATGCTTTAAATACTCCTCAGCACTTAGTTTCTAGCCAATATTAAATGGAACTTATCTCACCATTTCCACATGAATTGATTGGCCATCTCGTGGCATGAAAATTTGGGTGCCAACACATATACCTACTTATATACAAAATACTTTTTCATACAATTCGTTAGGGTCGCGACCGCAGACATAGTCCAAACTTATGAAGCACCGACATGAACACGGGACACGAACACGACACGATCCGGACACGGCGACATAACAAATTCCAAAAAGTAAGACACGACACGTCTCCGCCCCGTCTAAAAAATATATATATATTTTTATATATACACATATTATATTGTACAAATCCTTTATTTATCACTTTAAATAATGAGAACCAAATAAATTTATAAACATAAATAAACAAATAGGTTTTAAATGAAATGTCTGACATGTTCAAAATTGTTTATTCCACTATCATCCAATAAATCAAATGCATCTCCCCAAACATCTAACATTTTTGTCTCTCCTTTGTTGATTGTGAATTTTTTTTTATATTGAAGACAAAGATTAGAATGTAAAAATCCCAAATCTTCAGCTTTTTGTGGTGTTATCTTGTTATTCTTCAAATAGTGGATAAATGAGTATGTGTTCCAATTCTTCTCACAAGATGAGGAGGAACAAATATATTAAAGTATCTTCAAAGCCAAATATTGGATTAAGGGTGTTGAAGTTACATAAGTGATCCACCAAATTACGGGTTCCATAAATCCCCTATCTTTCATGGAATCAACCAACCCACCACGTGTCCGACACGCAAACACAAGCGTGTCCAATTTTTTTAAAAATCAGGACACGTTTTTGGCGTGTCAGACACGTATTTTTGGAGTGTCCGCATGTCCGACACGGGTATAGCGATCCTAGACGAAGTGTCCGTGCTTCATAGGTCCGAACCTTATCCGATTCGTGTGATGGGTCGCCTTGCACGGTCCCGTGAATTAGTCGAGATGCGCGTAAGCTGGGCCGGATATTACGGTTATCAAAAAATAAAATTCGTATATTTATATTTTCAAAATAATTCCTCTTTAATTTGATCGTTTAATTGTACAAAGTAGGAGCCAAAACATGGAATTTGTTTAGCTGTATTTTCAAAATACTGGTCTCACAAATATTGTTGGAGTTGATAAAAGCAAACACAACAGTTATTCTTTCTTGTTTTTCAAAATTCTCTTTTCCAAATCTGGTTTCAGAAATGAATTATACTAATTCAGGTTGGAAAATTGAAACTAAAATCATACTCAATGATGATAAAGTAGGCAAGTACTTCCACAGGCCAAATTTGACATTAATTGAATTAATTTGAATATACAAATGATAACATTGTTGATCATATACAAGAAAACCCAACCCCAAGAGAGTTCTTCCTCTCCTATGTCCCAATCCAATACATATCAAACTTTGCACACAATTATATTGAAGCCTCACAATAAGTGCCTAATTGATCATCACCTCAAATCTGATTGATTGTTCTTGTATTTTGTGGGAAATAAGATGTGGCATCTTCAAGAATTGGACAATTAGCCCCTGCATTCTCACTCTCACTCACACGAAGGTCTTCTATCTTTGGTGGAGGCATACTAGCACGAGCCACTGTGATTGGACTCCTAACACGGTGCACCCCATCGGACCACAACAACTCTCCAAATGCATAACCATTCGAACCACCACTTCTCCCAACTTTCTTATCTCTCACTGTCAAGTAAAAGCTTTTCTTTTCACCAATCTTCTCAAATTTCAAAACATTAGGCTGAACAGTAACCGAAAATCCCGGTGGGGAACGAATACGAGCTGTGTACGTCCCCGGTGAGCCGACATTGGTTACTGTGCGAGAGACGGTGACTGAATCCGAGATATTGGGGACAGTTATTGAAGGGTAGTTGAAGTTCAAGAGAGTCTGAGGATCGGTATAGTTGGGACACACGTGACTCATGGAAAATAGTCCGACCGCAGTTTGGTTATATTCTTGTGCGCAAATGAACTCTTTGTAATGCTTGACTTCGAGGTCATAGACTAATCCAGGATCTGCAGCTAGGTTTGGTTGGATGTGTCCAGCACCGTAATCGAACGGTGTTGATTTGATTAATGATCCATTCTTCGACGCGGCCAGCATTGGACGACGAGTGTTGTCTCTTGATTTTGCTGCACACACATTTTAATACAACTGAGTTAAAAAAAAAAACAAACTGATAGTTAAATACATTTAATAGATAAAAAGCGTGTTACTAATAAAATTGATTATTGAAGTATCACCGGTGGTCATGATTGCGGATCGAATGGCAGCAGGACTCCAGTAAGGGTGAATTGCCTTGAGAAGGGTGACGATTCCGGCTACATGAGGACAAGACATGGATGTACCGGAGATTTGGGCAAAGGGTGGCATGGGAGTGCCCTTAGGGCCTTTAGCTTGACTGTAGGCAGCTAGGACATTCACTCCTGGTGCAGTAATATCAGGCTGAATATACAAAACATATGTAACAAAAATGAAAATAATTAAGCAACTGCAAAGCCATAAAAAGAAAAATCATTGCAGGGACTTATGTTACATCTGGTAGCAAGAACGTAATGTAAAATGGAATGAGAATAGAATGATTGGAATGGACATTTCATTCCTGCGTACCAAACGCAGCATTAGACCATGTGATCCTGGACAATTAGGAGTAAAGACCAATATATTTCCTTATGTGCCAAACTTTAATTGTCCAGGACATGTCCTCTTGGACCATGCAATAATTTATGTTCTGCATAAATCTGAAATAGTAATGAATGCGTTGAGAGACCTTGAGGATTTCCGGTGTTATAAAGTTTGGACCCCTAGAGGAGAAATCAGCCATGAAGGGTGCAGGCTTTGAACCCAATTCTTCCTCTACTTTGAACTTACCGAGTGGATTACTGTAAAAAAATTTGTGTAATTTGTATACGAAAATGATAACAAACGTATAAAAACAAAGTGGAAGATGAGAAAGAGACAGATACTTTGTAGACTTGATGTAGTCGAAAAGAACAAGACCGTCTGTATAAGTGATGTGTGATGCAGGCAGATCATAATCGTCGGGTTCAATTTCGCTCCCCGTCTCCTTCTGGTTGCAAAGAATCATCCCCGCAGCACCAGCTAAAGCCGCCTGTTCTCCTTTCTCTAGTTTACTGTTTTCCCCTCGAAGACACACCAAGATCTTACCCTTTACCTTCTCGGGGTCCAGAGTTCCGTTCTTGCAGAGTAAACTACACAAACACAACCAAATTAGACACACCACATTGCATGGTGTCATTATACAAAGCTAGACATTGTTAATTCTTTCTTTCATCTCAAAAGGAAAGATATAGATTGAAGAAGATTGTTCTTACGCGCTTGTGTCATTTCCGTTGGCAATTTTAGCTTGTGTACCGGTAATAAGTGGGTAGAATCTATCTTCCGACAAAGGTTTGGTCTTACTGCTTCCCTAATATCATATATTACATGATGATTAGAAGAATCTCTAACAAATACAAAAAAATACAAGCAATGCCAAAGTTGAAAGGGGAAATAATCCTCTTCCGTTAGCATATCACTGAATTAGTCCAGTCAGATAACATATGTGAAATGTAATGGATTACGTATGTGAATCCATTACATTTCACATAAATTCTAGTAAGATGCTAAATGGAGAGGATGTGTGCAGTTGAGAGATAGATAAACAAAATTTGAGTTGAACCTTGAGGCGCTTTCCGTTATTAAGGTCAACGAAGCCAACAATTTCACGATCCATGGTGCTGGCTCCAACAGTTATCAGCCAGGGCGAAACATTTTCGACGCTTCCATCCTCCGGTCCTGAATTCCCAGCTGACGCCACCACAATTATGCCATGCTCAGCAGCATGGAATGCCCTGATTGAAACGGTATCAAGCAAGTATTCCTGGGCCACTCCACCAACTGACACAGAAAGCACATCGACGCCATCATGTATGGCGTGATCGAAGGCTTTGAGAATGTCAGCGTCGTAGCAGGTTCCCCTACCGTCTTTTGTTGGCCAGCATGCCTTGTAAGCAGCCACTCTAGCTCTAGGTGCACCGCCTTTTGCTGTTCCGCTGGCCATGCCAAGCACATTTTTAGCTCCCGGGACAAAGTTCCCTCCTGCGGTTGCTAGTGTATGAGTTCCGTGGCCTTCAACATCTCGGGCAGAACAATGGGGGTGGACTTTAGGGCCACATTTCGCAGAAAATCCTTCGCAATAGTACCTCACTCCGATAAGTTTCCTGCACGGGTCCTGTGGATTAGACGAGGCAAAAGCTCCCAAAACCCCGGGTATAAAAAATAAAATAAAAATTGTTCCTGCTAGGATAGTGATTCGAGTAAAAATTGGAACATACTTATTGCAAGAGACTCCATATTTGGTGTCATTTTGACATACTCCCTTCCACTTTGATGGAATGGGTCCATATCCTCTGTCATTAAAGCTCTCTGATTCAGGCCACACACCTATTACAAGCAAAGTCATGAAAATTTATTAATTTTCAATTTTTTTTTTGAAAAAATGGAATTACAAGAACACAGGGGACAGTCAAAAACCCAAAAAAGAAAAAGAAAAAAAAAAAAAAAAGATTTTTTTTTTTGTAAAATGGAAAAAAAAAAAAAAGGGGTTGTTGGGTACCTGTGTCAATATTTCCTATGATCATATCTTCTCCATACTTGGCTTTGGTCCACAATGAGTTAGAGTCAACAACACCATTGTTATTTTCGAGCGAAAGAAAACTCCAGGAATGGGTTGTGTGCAATGTTATCCTTTTATTTAAGAAAACCGACACGACATTTGGATCCTCTGCATCAGTACAGATTGCAAAACGTGCATTTATTATACAAGTACTCCAAACATTTATTAATGATCCACCATAACTGAAACAAAAGAGTTAAGAGTAAAAATATTTATTTACCTGAAATCTTAGCTGCCACTTTTTCATCCAGCATTGCAGCAAAGCCATTGATGTATCTTCTGTATGAGTAAAATATGGCGTCTTCGGCCTCCTTTGTACTGCACAACAATAGTATAAAAAAAATACTTACACCCAACTCTGTGCCCATTATTTTTTAGATGGAAGCAATAAAAATAGACTTAATAATCGAAATCATTTAGAGGAAGTAATACTGCAATCTCCTTCAAATGTGACATAAAATTGGAGAAATATTCGAACTTTAAAATTTTGAATGGCCGCGAATTCTTTTCTCTAGGCGACATGAATTGTCTTTTTCCATTCTGTAGTGTTGATACTCATGAAAAAAAACAAAAAATTATTAATGAAAATACATGTCAACTCTCATACCTTCCGAGAAATTTTCCGAGAAACTGACAGTGAGAATCTGAGACCCCACCAAGAACTTCCTCTGTCATTTTCCGGCCATGTGAATGACTTCCCATATACACAATATATGCCTATAAAGACACCAAAGAAGAAATATTATAAGTTAAAGCTTCCAACATTGTGGGAGGTAAATATATTTTCACACAAATTGTTACCTTCTTGGCCGCAAAAGCTGGTGTTGGGGCCAGAGAGAAAAGAATGAGGAGTGCAAGGAAAATTGGAATTTTTGTAGACAACATTTTGCCTTCCATCATGGCAAAATGCAGTACTCAACAATGATATATATTTATATATATATATATATATACACCGTTGTCTGAAGAAAAAGGAGCCAATTGAGGAGGAGCGATTAGGCTCCTTTTCTTCACTTTTGTTCTGAGGAAGAGGGGGTTGTTTATTTATACCATATTAATATATGTATATACATCCTCCAGTTTTCTCTGTCCAATCTATTCTTATATAGTAATTCTGAAAATAAATTCAACCACTGCTTCCAATTACTATTTAAAATTAGAAAATGAATGTAAATTTATAGACGTGTACATTGGCATAAATATTTGAGGATCAATGAACGTGTCTGCCTCTGCCATACACAAACACGGGTAAGCCATAGCCAATGGATGATTTTAATCTACCCAAAAATAGAAAGTAAATTCTAGATCTCAAATTTCAAATTAGAAAAGGAAAAAGAATTGAAAACACCAAATCTCATCAGATATAATTTCTTGTTAACTTCCCATTTGTTTATTGATCTTGTAGAAATTACTATATGAATTGTTTGTAATAACAACGACAACTTAATATTGATTAGTAGGTCATTGCTTGTGATAAGTATCTCAAGAACTTAAAATAAAAAATAAAATGTAACAGATTATGCTATAAAAATTCAGCTCTATGTGAACTTGATTTGAAAGTAAAAAATTGTGATTACAATACTAAATTTCATTTATGTTCCATCAATGAAATGTACTAGTAATAAGTAGAACAATACAAATTGTACATGCAAGTGTCTAATAATATCCTTCGAATCCGATTAAGTGTTTCTTCGTGGTCGAGCAGTAGCAACTGTGATTGGACTCCTCACATTATGTTCACCATCTGACCATAACAACTCTCCAAATGCATAAGTTTTGTTTGGTTCCTATTTCTGAAAACTCGTTTTTGAAAATAATTTTTTGAGAATAATAAAAATGAGTTATTTATTTTCAGTTTTCATAAAATTGAATTTCTTAACAATTTTCTAATTTTTAATTTTCAGAAACAAAAACCAAGCAAGTTATTGGGCTGCACGGTTACTGATGAGCCCACAATGGCGTGGGCCTAAAGCCCAGTCATGTTGTGAAAGCCCAAAGTTGTATGCATTCAAAAGCCCAATCTATCTGTTGCCCTAGCAATTAATTTCTGTTACCGTGTTGTGATAATACAGATTGCGGCTGAGTTCTAAATCATTTTGTTTCTGACATTGTACTATATATACCCAAACACAGCTACAAGGGTTTGTCCCTCTTGAACTCTGTTTCAGATATTATATATATATAGACACAAAGGTATTTATCTGCTAGGGTTAGAGATGTATGAGCCCTCTATCATTAAACATATGCATGAAATTTCTCTATTTTCTTTTTATGATTTTGTGATATTTGTTTTCTATGTATTTGATTGTGTTGCGAAAAAAGCTACATGTACCAAGAGAAGGGTTGTGATATGTACCCTCGTTCTTGAATTGCCAAATTGGCTGTAGCTATATGGATCCAACGGCTGAGAAGTTTACTGGCCGGTTGTTGTTTGAGATTCCTTGAGAATCTCTCTTCGTCGACAAATCTGCTTACCGAACTTCTTACATATAAACATTGATTGATGTATATATATATATATATATATATATATATATGTGGGTGTAAAGCAATTTTATGTTTGGTGGTTGCCAAGTGGAGAGATTTTAATTAAATTTCTTGAACTGGATTTTATAAAAACGCTTAAGACTGGCCCTCTTTTTTCATTTTCTTTGAAATCAACCGTTTTTACAAACTTTAATTTTATTAAATGTTTCAAGTTTATATCTTGTGCGCAATTTAGCATTTTAATAGGTAGAAATTTTCCTAGGTAGATTTAGGCCAAGTTTGTATTTTTTTTTTATCGTAAATGAATAAAATTATATTAGCTTGTGCAATTTAGCATATTAATGGGTATAAATTTTCCTACCGAGTTAAGTAGGCTTGTTTGGTTGACTTTTCAAAAATTATTTTCTGAAAAAAATTACAATTTGCTTTGGAAGGAAATATTGATTTGAAATGAGTCCAGTTTTAGTTCTACCCAAACATTTATAATTGGATAAATTATACTTTCACTCTCGGGATATGATTTATTATAATTTTAATTCTATTTTTTGAATAATTATAGTTATATTTCTTCAAATTTGTTTGGAAGTTGTAACAAATATTTATGTGAATTTTGACTTGATCAAACTTGATTTATTGGTATGAATATTTTTTATTCAGTTTATTATACTATTATTTCATTTTGCCCTAATTTGAGCACACTAAATTTTGACTTTACAATTTATTGTTATGAATATTTTTTATCCAGTCTACTATATTATTATTTCATTTTGTTTTAATTTGGACATATTAATTGGACAAATCAAACAAAAAAATTATTTTTTTATACAATAATTGAAAAATATTTAGGGATATATATGTTATTTAACATTTTCAATAATTGAAATTGGATTTTGATAACCTAGAGGAGTGAAATTGTAATTATTCTAAAGATAAGGATAAAATTGTATTAAGTCATATTTTGAGGGGATGAAAATGTAATTTATCCTTTATACTATACTCTCTTTCTCCAGAAACTTTTCTAAATTATAACCTGTGCAACTAACTATTTAAACTATCACATTTTGTTACAAAATGGGCCATTATCTTAATTTTTTTTCATAAATGACCAAAATACTCTTTATTATTCAATTTTACTTAATGGAATTTTCTCTTTAATATATATTTTGAAATAATTGTTACTAGTTTGATGGTAAATTTTCATTCAAACTTGCATAATTTTCATAATTTTTTTATTATGAATTAATTAATTAATGCTTTTAAGTTGTTTAAATAAAAATTAAGTAAAATATTAAGAATTAATCAAGTAATTACTCAATCCAATTTATATATATATCATGATAAAAAATTAATAGAATTAATTGTAACAAATTGATAGTTCAAGAGAGTGTTATTAGTTCAGGGATTTGTTGCAAAAAGGGTAATAGTTTAAGAGAGTTTAATGCACTTTACCCTACATATATACATGAGATGTAACTATGCATTAAGGCACTTTATGAAAGTGTCGATATCGTTATTTAATATCGATATTCATCCAATATTCATTTTAGAGGCTGATATTTTCCGAATTCATTACACCGAAATCAAAATTGCAACGGCAAACCATGCTAGGAACAAAGCAATTTGTTTCATTTTTTAAGATCACATTAACAAATTTCGGTGGTCAATTAACGGACCATGTCACATATGGGGTTTTACGAATCCAAAACTTCATGTCGGTTAGACTCTAATATAAGTTGCGACGAATAGGGTGTTTCGCTGGGCACCCATATCTACCAATTACTTTTTCGTGCGAATACCATGTAACACAAAAGGATATAGTAATTGTTGAGTTAGAAAGAGTGATGAAGAGAACATATCAATCTTGCAACTTTTCCTAAGGGTCCGTTTGGATATCCTATTTTTTGTTTTTGTTTTTTTACTGTTCACAAGATTAAAAAAAAAAAACGTTTGGCAAACGCGTTTACTGTTCACTGTTTTTTTTCCAAGAAAACTGTTTTTTGTGAATAGTGTGTAAAAGTGATGAAAACACCAAATACAACTTTTAGTTATTTTTTGAATTTTTTCAAAAACAATGAAAACACCAAATTCATAAAATACAATTTTCACCAAATAAAAGTGGTAAAAACACCTTCATCCAAACGCTTTTTTGTTTTTAGTTTTTTTCTGAAAAAACAAAAACAAATACAAAAACAGTTTTTATATTTGAAGACAGAAAACAAATACAAAAAACAGGCTTTCCAAACGCACCCTAAGTGATATCTATTACACAATCCATGCGTGTATTTACACTTGTTTCCACTATTGGTTTGGGCTACCATGTGGATTGTTTCATGTTAACTTGTCTCACTCCTTAGCAGCTGGTATCGGAGCTGGAATCATAGGTTTCGGAGCATCTGTAGCCACCACAACCGGACTCCTCACATTATGCACCCCATCCGACCAGACCAACTCTCCGAACGAATACCCCTTCGTTTTCTTCTCTCCTTTCAGCGTCAACGAAAATTTCATCTCTTCTCCCGCCTTCGAAAATGTCAAAACATCGGGTGTGACAGTAGCTGAATATCCTTTGGGCAAAACAATACGAGCTTTATAGGTGCCTGGTGGACCCACATTCTTCAATGTCCGTCTCACGGTGACCGAGCCTGCCAGATTCGGGACTGTTATTGAAGGGTAGTTGAGGTTTAAGACGCTGAGAGGATCAGTGAAATTGGGACATGAATGACGACTCCGCCAATACTCTTCAATCTTAGTTTTTTCCGTTAATGACACTGCGCAAAGGAATTTCTTGTAATCCTTAATTTTGATGTCATAGACCAAGCCAGGATCGGCAGCGAGGTTTGGTCGTACGTGTCCAGCGCCATAATCGAATGGCGTTCCCTTAACAGTGTCACTTAATATTGTGCTACCAGTGTCGTCTAGGGGGCTTGCTGCATGGTAAAACAAAAGAAATGCTAAACTTAGTTGCATTGAATATATATATATATATATATGTAGTCCAAATGAATTATGTGATGACATTCCTAAGGACCTGTAAGGTTTTATACAGGAAAAAGAAAAAAAAAAAAACAAAAGTCACTTTCAGAATATGGTACCCCTAAACGTCTTTAAAATAATCTTCTAAGCCTGAAAAGTTTTTCTAAAATTTTTGCCAAACACAATTCATAACAGTTTTTCATTTCAGAAACCCAAAAGTAGTTTTTAAAAAGTCAATCCAAACAAAGTCTATGGTTGGTAGATGATACCATTAGTACAACTGAAAACAATTATATTATTACCAGTGGTCATGATTGCGGATCTAATAGCGGCTGGACTCCAGTCGCGGTGGATTGCTTTGAGAAGGGCAGCAATACCAGAAACATGAGGACAAGACATGGATGTTCCCGATTTGAAGAAAAATGGGAAAGATGTTTGCTTATCAAAGTTTGGTACAGGTAATCCATACGCAGCGAGCACACCTACTCCCGGTGCAGTGATATCAGGCTAAATATTCAACAAAAAGAAAGATATATGTTGTTCAAGGATATGGATTGCTTACAATGTCATTGATAATCATACAAAACCCTAAAAAGAAAAAGAAGAAAAGAATACGCGTTTTGGTTGGGGTTAAACCTTGAGGATGGCTGGAAAAAATTTGCTTGGACCCCTAGAGGAGAAATCAGCCATGACTGGAGCAGGCGTGTCGAGTTGTTTTATTGTATTCCTAATAGTAGCTTGCGGATCCCTACATAGTTATAAGAATAACTATAAGAAATTTGATGAAATACATTAACGTAGTACCTTTAAAAGTGAGAGTGAGAGAGAGATAAATTTAATTACTTGGTAGAGTTGATGTAGGCAAAAAGAGCAAGACGAGCTGTGTAATCGATATTTGAAGAGGGAATGCTGTGAGTATCGGTTTCGATCCTATGACCAGACACCTTATCGTTGCAAAGAATCATTCCCACAGCACCCGCACGATTAGCAGCAGAACTTTTCTCCACTCCATCATTACCGCCCCTAACACACACCACGATCTTACCCTTTACCTTCTCAGGATCCAGCGCTCCTTCCACACATCGTGTACTGCCCATATTCATAAAAAGATGCTTAAATTATAAATTATATTCAACTACTCACATACTGCAATCATTATTTTCTCTTATACTCCCTCCATCCTAAGAAAATAGTTCTAGTAGATTTTTTGATTTTTTAAGAAAGTATATTTTATTGTCTTTCCTCTTGTGCAACAAAAAAAATTTAATAGGGTCGACTTGATTGGATTTAGTAGAAAAATAGTAGTTAAAGAAAGTGAAAAGGTTATATTGTATTGGGATTTAAAACTAGTGATGTTGTTCACTTACGCATTTTTTTCAGGAGCATTGGCAGCTTTAGCTTGTGCCCCAGTGATAATCGAATAGGGTCTTTCTTGTCCCGCTTTGAAAACACCAGATCCCTAAAATTATATATTAGACAAAATAAGTAATGGTAAATCAAATATAGTTCCTAGACCTACATGAATGCATGAGTGGGAGATCCAAATATAGTTCTGTTTGTCTTTCTAACATTTGAGAACTATTCTTTGTCTCTATTCTACCAAACTACTTGGTGCAAGTAACATTTTCCAAGGTACATAACATGTTAGATCAATGTTTATCAAATTTGGCATGGTAAAAGAGAAAAATTGTTTGTGTATATATATAGAGAGAGAGAGGGTTGGAGCTGAACCTCGAGGCGCAGTCCATTACCGAGATCAATGTTAGCAACAAGTTTACGATCCATGGTGCTGGCTCCAACCGTTAGCAACCATGGCATCGTATTTTCGAGAGTACTAGGTGCTGGTCCTTCGTTACCGGCTGAGGCCACCACTATAATGCCATGCTTAACAGCATGGAATGAGCCGATTGCAATGCCATCATGCATAGTCTCTTTTGTGTCCCCCAACGATACTGAGAGCACATCAACACCGTCACGCATGGCCTCATCAAAGCCTTTTATGATGTCAGCATCCCAGCATCCGTCATCTCCTCCGTCCCAGCATACCTTATAAGCAGCCACTCGAGCTCTAGGTGCACCACCTTTTGCTGTTCCATTGGCAGCGCCAAGCACATTTGCTCCCGGGACGAAGTTGCCACCTGCTGTTGATAGCGTGTGAGTTCCATGGCCGTTTATGTCATCACGGGCGGTGAAATTGGAGAAGTATTCAATGCCCTTCTGCTTAGCATATCCTTTGTAGAAGTACTTGGCTCCGATGAGTTTACTGAAAATTTTACCCAAATGTAGGGAAAAAAATGTTTAGTTTTCAACCTAAAAAGATAAAAATTACATGAACAGGTCGAACCAAGCTAGTGACAAACAAGAGCAATCAATATTTAATCTCACTCTATCGGATTCTTTTGAATTCAATTTGTGAGGTTTGCACCAGTGTACTTACTAAAATCAAGTTCTCGTTCTCTACCTTTAATTATACTCATTTAATAAAAAGAAAGTCAGAGGGCTTCGGATAGGCGATCATCAGGAATATCCAGAAAAGCATTTCAGGAATCGGTCTGATTCTATCTCTGTTCGTTCCATTTGAAGAAAGGAAGGATCCCAAGGAATTGATCTTCTTTTCAGTTGTTGAATCTCTCTTTGATTGATCAATGTGTAATATTCCCCAATGGTATTTTTTTCCCGTATTTCAAATACTTAGTACAGTACTCAATAAATTATTGGGTGTTCTTTTAATGGTTTCAATACCTGCGGGATTATTAACATGGTCCGGGCCGAGGCGGTACTTGTGGTTTTTCAGCTTGTGACGCATTTTGTTTAGCAGTTTTCTGGATGTTAAATACTATTGGATGGGGACATAATTTATCAACTAGCACTCTTTTGATGTGAACCTTTAGGAGTAATTCATCAAATTGGTTAGATCTAAAATAATAACATCCCCATCATATGATTCTACAATAAATATTAACATACATATAGATACATTGAGTTTCCATTTCAGGCATCCGCCGATCCCGATCTATTTGAAAATAGCCAGAATTCAACCTCGGGCAATTTGGCTACAAAAAAACTACTCGAATAAAGGGCAAAATTAAGGTAGATACAAATCAAAGTAAAGATATTAAGCATAACATACATTTTGTTCTTGGAGATAATTGCATTTTTATTGAGTTATTGATATAATGAAAAATAAAGTAAGGTAGACCAAAAAATCCTTCTTTTTCTTTGAACTCGCCCAATAAAAAATCCTCCATTTCTCGAAGGAGAATAGAAAAAATCATACTTTCATACAATATCTTAATTGAATTTTATGCAACGATCAGTAGATTCAGTTTCATTTTCTATCTATACGTGTCAAAATCCTACTAAAAATACAATTATCTTATAGATATTTGGATTGGAATTGACGACCAATCAATACCAATATTAGTCTTTATTAGTGTCGCCAGCCAATCCTCTTATACCTCCAACTAAAAATGTTGCATAAAAAGCATCTATGTAACATCGATTATATGACCAATCATATATACCATTTATTATTTTGTCCCAAAGAGTTCTCTTAGACTAGTATTAACAAATGAATTAATTAAGTCCAAATTTTGCAAAGATGAATTTTTTTTGAAGTAATTTTTTGTTTTATAAAGTTTTTCATCTTATTTGTAATTTAATTGTTATTGATTTTATTCATATATTTGATTATGTTGACTAGAAAGTATGAATTTAATTAATAACTTTGAATTTCAAAAATTAAGAAGGATGATTTTTAAATAAATATTATTAAAAAGTAGGATATTATATAAAAAATACTTTATTATACATTTTGCCTAAGGCCTCAAATGCTATTCATATCCGATCTTTTTCTCTCGTAGAATGTATAGTACATTATAAATTGAAATGCTAGAGTTGAATAAGAGAACATGCAACACAAACTATGATTTAAGTGAAATTAAACGGAACTTACTTGTTGCAAGAAACTCCTCCTTTAATGCTTTCTTGGCATCCTCCCTTCCATTTCTTTGGAATTGGTCCATATCCTTTGTCGCTAAAGCTCTCTGATTCAGGCCACACACCTAACAAAAGCAAAGTGATCACCAAATAATAAGAAATCTGTACTCAAAAAGCGGAAATTGCGAATATAACAAACATGGTTGGCTTTCCAAAACCTTTATGCGGCACCAATATTTATCGGGTATTTACTTTTAAGACCGATATTATCCGAGTTTATCACACCTTTACAGTGATCGCGATCGCAATCAATGCTGTGATACTAAACCATGATAACAAACAAACTTAATTTGAAATGGAAGCGAGGTTATTGCTTACCATTGTCAAGATTTCCTATTATGATGTCTTCTCCATACTTGGCCTTAGTCCACAAGGAATTCGAGTCAGCGAAACCGTTATCATTTTCTAGTGAAAGAAAATTCCAAGACGTCGTTGTGTGCAATTGTCTCGCTTTGTTTTTGAAAACAGACACAACATTTGGATCCTCTGCGTCAATATATATTGTAAAACATTTATCAGTTTATAAAGTACACCCCAAAAAAAAAATGTCCACCAAAAATTAATGTATGAAATAAGAAATACTAATTAACAAAGAATGAAAGGAAAAAAATTATCCACACAAGATGTCTTACTTCTAATTTCAGCTGCCTCCTTCTCATCAAGCACTGCAGCAAAGCCGTTGATGAATCCTCTATAGGAGTATATTATGCAGTCTTTGGCCTTCTTTGTGCTGAATCAAACAATATCATGAGCAAAAGAGATGAAAACACCAAATTCAATCTCCAAATGGGTTTTTTAAACGAAAAATAATTAACATTAGACCACTTAATTCATTACCAAAAATATATATATATTCTTATGACCTATATTTGTTAACAAATTAAAAAGAGAATATTCAAAAATACAATCACACATTTATGTTTTCCCTGTTTAATTTGTTTTAAATTCAAATTAAACTAAATAAATGAATGAATCAGTAAATTCACTCACTCGATATATTGATTTTAGTGAAAAGTAACTAATTAAAAAATAAATATATATAAAATCTCATACCTTCCCAAATATGATCCGAGAAACTTGTAGTGAGAATCTGAGACCTTATTAAGGGCTGCCTCGGTCATTTTTCGACCATTATGTGGATGGCTTCCCATGTAGACAATATATGTCTATTGAAGACACCATAAAATAGAAGAAAATGAAAAACGAAGAAGGAAAAACCGAAAATAATCAGAGCCAGTCAATTAATTAGCAAGGAGTAATTAGAATTTAAGTCATTGTAAGGTGACTAAAAGTTGAGAACTGTAGGATTTAACAGTAATTTATAGGATGAATATATACATATTATATATATATATATAGAGAGAGAGAATGTCATAAAAATGCTAATGACATGCTTACTTTTTTGGCCGCAGAAGCTGGTGCTGGGGACAGAGAGAGAAGAATGAAAAGTGCAATGAAAATTGGAAGTTTGGAATATATCATTTTGGTTTCCATCATTGAAAAAAGCTGCAATAAAAGGTGATATATATATATATATATTTCTTAAATATATATATATATATATATATCTATATCCCTTTTGCACTTGATAAAGAGAAGAGAAAGAGGTCTCCTTCCCTTGGGAGCAAAATTTATTTATATATACCCTCGTTGATTTCTATATATAGTACGTACAGATTTAAATCTCTTTCATTTCTCCTCCTTCAATTTTCTTTAATATTCTTCTCTAATTAATATAGTAATGAAAAAATAAATGGACTGAATTCATACATTTAGAAAGGATACCCTGGATATTATCATAGAGTATACATATATAGACGTGTGTATATTATTGCGTAGATTCTAGGGGGAATATTAATCCTCAGATGTTTGAGCTATAAAGAGACCTCTTCTTCGTCATCATGCAAGTATTGCCAAAAAGTGCTTCAAAATTTTCTCACGTAAGTTAATTTTATTTATTTGTTATTATTTATTGTTTTTAAAATTAAGCATTTTTTTCTAATACATTAACTCCACAATCAAATCCGATCAAGTCTGACTCATAGTGATCATGCGAGACTCCTAGGCCATTAAGCCTTTGGTTTCACGTGTAAGTTGATTGTTGCTTCAGTGTCTTCCTTTCTTGGTATGGGCTGGAGAGAAATAATTACATTAACAAAATTTGGCGAAAATCCCACTTGAATATAATTTTGTTAATCCAACACACAAACAAAGGTCCAAATAAAATCAATATATGTATTTGTCTTTGATTGGATGTTGGCAGATATATCACTACAACAATAATTTGGTTTTTTGCCATAAAATATTTTGTGGCTTAAAGGTCATTTTTTGTGGTAAAAGACTTTTTCGCGAAGGTTTTCAGTGTGCGTGTGAGAGAGAAGTGAGGACTGCGAACAGAGGATGTGTTAAGATTTCTGTCCGTGCATGTGTGCTGGTAATAGCAGAATCATAACAACTAAAATAAAATATATATATTTATATATAGACATATGTATATTATGTATATGAGGGAGAGAGAAAATTGAGGATTTGATCAGTAGCTCATAGTCGCGGTGGACAAAAGCTGAGTTGGCAGTTGATAGTGATAACACTACACTAAGGGAAGCATAAGAGATCTTAATGCCAAGTATATGGTTACCTTGTACGCAGCTCATTCTGATGACCACGTGGCATATATAGCTTCATCATTCAAGCATCTACCCAACCATAGTCGATACTGACAATAAGATATCTGCACATGAAATTTATATAAGAAACCAATTAAGCAAAAACAAATAAAACAAAAACCAAGTCAACTCCCAACTATGTGGAGTTGCTAATAAAAGAAGTAAAAATAGAAATTGCAAATTATCTGTTGCACAGTAACAAAGATAATAAATGAAATAACAAATTTGAATGTAAATAAACATCACGACTTGAACATAAAAATGCAGATGATTACTACATATTCCTCACCTCAGAAACCATATCTCGGTGGGAATTAATGCCAGCGATCAGAGAGTCTCTCTCTTCAATCATACGGATCTGAGCGGCGACGGCGGCGCGGTGGGGAAACAATGGCGTTGGGGTCAGGCACAGAGGCACATAGCCTCCAATGGGGCAACTGCCCCAATCAATTTTATTTTATTTTTTGTTTTTTTAATGGTAATTTAAGTATTTTGAAAAGAAAAAAAATAGACAAAAAATGAAATTTGCTCCCATTTAATTTTGAAAATTTTAGGCTTATTACCCTAATTATCCCTAATATCATGGATTGCCCCCAATGTAAACAATTTCTGGCTCCGTCCGTAGTTGGGGTTATAGAAATCCCAAATGTTCTCGCAAAGGGCCCAAGACTGGTCCCTTTTCTACAAACTCCCTCAAATAGCAGACAACACATCCCTTATCCATATCAAAATTTCAGATTCAATAGCATAATCCGGTAAACAAAAGCCCCAATTTGGGGTTGAATTTTTAGCTCTCCCATAGGAGCCTAAATATTTTGAATCAAATAAAATTTTGGTGAAACCTAAATTTGTGTATAAGAAATTGGGATGGTGCTTACCTGAGTTATTGCTACTGTCGCCGATCAGCTCTTCAATAGCAAAGTAGATTGCGCTTGTTGTTTCTTTCATGTATGGACTAAGAACGGCTCAAGTAAAGGAAAGGGCACACAGATCAATACAATATAGGGTTTAGGCGCGAATTATTTTTTTAGAAAAATTAAAACTTTTAACTTTTTTAACGACTCAAGAAATAAGTCCTAAAAAGCGACAACTGCATCTCAAGAAAATACATCTGGATATATATATATATATATATATATATATATATATATATAATTGTAAATAGTAAACATTATCATTTAATGATATATATTTAAAACAAGTCGTAAAAAATTACTTAAGTTAAATTGTCTTTTATGCTCATCGTTAATGTGCTTCTTAAAAAATCACTTTTCTTGTAGTGTAATATGCTTATATAATGTTTCGTAAACACAAATAAAAATATAATTTTTTTATTTTATTAAAAGGTTCATTTACGTAACATTACTTAAATCCCATTTGACATAATTTTTGTTTTTGACTTTATATGGAAGAAAAAGAGAAATATGAATTGTTTTTGAGAAGTTGATACCCGCTTATTTTAAACGTTCTTCGAAGATTCAGAACTCTTCCAAAAAATTTACCAAACACCGTTCAAAATAATTTTTTCTTCCAGAAAACCAAAAAGAGCTTCTGAAAAGCCGATCCAACAATGCCTTAGTTTTGATTCATAGAACTTTAAGGTCTTACTTGGTATAGAGCCTAAAAAAAATTCTATAAAGAGACAATTGGAACATAGGACAATTTTCAAAATTTTCAGTTAAAAAGTCGTTTGCTCGAAACAGCTTTCTGAAAACAAAAACTCAAAATTAAGTTTGGTTGTATTAAAAAAAATTCAAATCCAATGATGCAATAATTGTTGAAAAGAAATAATTCAAATTCAAATCCAATGATGCAATAATTGTTGAAAAAATATTATTTCTAACTTAATATTTTTAACATCATAAAGACAGAACAAATTCAATATTACAATTTATAAGTTACAAATATAGTGATGATTACAGTTTCACCTCCTTGAAATACACTAAATTACGTTTGCACCCTATCTCTTTTGGAGATATGAAATTACTTATATACCCATACGTATTTTTTTATGGACATCAATGTCTTTATAAATAAATTAATGGAGTGTATATATATTAATTATTTCACCTTTCAAAACCTAAGTATTGACCATATGTCAAAAGTTTGGCAAATCAAAGTGTATGGAGTGAGGCTGGCAATAAGTGACCCCCACTCTTTGACTAGTAACTTCACTAGTCAAATTTGGTTAGCCAGGTAGGAGAGGAAAAAGAGAGAAATGGTTACACAAGAAAAATAGTCCATTTTAATATTGCATGGTTAGTTAATTTTTAAAAACCACACCACCAATAAAACTAACGAAACAAAACCTAGCCAAAATTGATGACATGACTAGTCAAAATCTCTTATATATCTAACCAATTTTGGCTTCCCACACTGGATGCTCTTACAAACTAGAGGGGGTGGAGGGTTCAAACTTTTGTTCAAAAATTATCAAAACCGAAGGATTGAAAGTCAATTTAACACTTGAATTATTTACGTAAAGTAGTTTCATCAGACACAAATTTGTGAAATTTTGTTTCACAACCTTGGCTATAATAAAAGTATAAATATGTATCTTGTATCAACGAAGAGTAGATTAACCCCATCTTGACATTAAAAAAAGAGTAAGAAATTATAATTGTTTCGAGTTTAGAAAGAGTGAAGAGAATTTATCAATCTTTCAAATTTCCCTTCGTCACACCTTCTCAAAAGACATCACAATTTGAAGTTCTCTTCAATAATCAAACAACTGTGATGTCCGTACAAAATTGCTCAACAGTACAAATAACTTTCTCTGTATTGGATTGTTTCATGTTAACTTGTCTCACTCCTTGGCTTGTTTCATAGGTTTAGGAGCATCTGTAGCCACCACAATCGGACTCCTCACATTATGCACCCCATCCGACCACTCCAACTCTCCGAACGAATACCCTTTTGTTTTCCTCTCTTCTTTCAGCGTCAACGAAAATTTCATCTCTTCACCTTCCTTCGAAAATGTCAAAACATCGGGCATAACAGTAGTTGAATATCCTTCCGGGGAAATAATACGAGCTTTATACGTGCCTGGTAGACCCACATTCTTCAATGTCCGTCTCACGGTGACCAAGCCTGCGAGATTGGGGACCGTTATTGAAGGATAGTTGAGGTTTAAGATACTGAGAGGATCAGTGGAATTGGGACATGAATGACGACTTCTCCATAACCTGTCAATCTTAGTTTTTTCAATTAATCCGAGTGCACAAAGGAATTTCTTGTAATCCTTGATTTTGATGTCGTAAACCAAGCCGGGATCTGCAGCAAGGTTTGGCTGTACATGTCCGGCACCATAATCAAATGGCGTTCCCTTAACAGTGTCACTTAATATTGTGCTACCAGTGTTGTCGAGTGAGCTTGCTGCATAGTTAAACAAAGAGATATTAAAATTAGTTGCACTGAACATATATATATTATTCCTAGTGAATTATGTAACGGCATTACTTAGGTCATGTTTGACAGAGACTTTGCTTATACTTTTACCCAAAAAAAAAAAAAACATTTTCAGAAGCCGGTACCCCATTACTGCTTTTTAATCTGTCTTCCGAGATCAAAAGTTTTTTTAAATATTTTGTCAAATACTATTTAAAACAGCTTTTCACTCCAAATAATCAAAAATAGCTTTTGAAAATCCAATCCAAAAAGAGCCTAAGATTAGTAGATGATGCTTGGTACAACAGAAAATTGAATAATATATTACCAGTGGTCATGATTGCGGATCTGATAGCGGCTGGACTCCAGTCGGGGTGGATTGCTTTGAGAAGGGCAGAAATACCAGAAACATGAGGACAAGACATGGATGTTCCTGATTCGAAGAAAAATGGGAAGGATGTTTGCTTATCAAAGCCTAATGCAGGTGCTCCATACGCAGCGAGCACGCCTACTCCTGGTGCAGTGATATCAGGCTAAACATAACAAAAACAAAAATGTTAATAATGGAGACGGGTTAGCTCCAATCTATATGTCATTGATAATCACACAAAACACTCAGAAGAAAAGAATAGGCGTTTTGGCCGGAGTTTAAACCTTGAGGATGGCCGGCATCATAATGCTTGGACCCCTGGAGGAGAAACCAGCCATGACTGGAGCTGGCTTCGTGTTGAGTTGTGTTACTGTATTCCTAATAGTAGCTTGTGGATCCCTACATATATAGTTATAAAAATAACTAGTATAAGAAATTTGATGAAATACATGTAGTACCTTGAAAAGTGAGTGAGTGAGAGAGAGATAAATTTAATTACTTGGTAGAGTTGATGTAGGCAAAAAGAGCAAGACTAGCTGTGTAGTTGATATGTGAAGAGGGAATACTGTGAGCATCGGTGACTATACTGTTACCAGACGCCTCATCGTTGCAAAGAATCATTCCCACAGCACCGGCATGAGCAGCATTACCACTTTTCTCCACTCTACCATTACCGCCCCTAACACACACCACAATCTTACCCTTGACCTTCTCAGGATCCAGCGCTCCTTCCACACAAAGCGAACTGACCATATTTATATAAACATGCTTTAACTAAATAATTATATTCATGCACATACTGCAATCATTATTTTTCTCTTAAACTCTTCTGTCATAAAATAGTAGTTCTAGATAAACTTTTTGACTAATTAAGAGAGTATATTTTATTGTATTGATATTAAATAATTGCAACAAACAAAAAGAAGAAGACCTTAATAGGATCTGCTGCTTCTTTAAATTTAGTGGAAGAAGTCTAGTCGAGAAAATGAAAAGTCATATTGTATTCGAAATAAAAACTAAACAAGTATTTTGGGATACCTAAAATTGAAAATGCGGACTATATAATACAGAGGGAGTATATCTTATTTTTCAAATGTAATGTTCCACTTACGCATTTTGTTCAGGAGCGTTGGCAGCTTTAGCCTGTGCCCCGGTAACAATCGGATAGAGTCTTTCTTGTCCTGGTTTAAAAACACCAGAACCCTACAATCATACATTATAATAAGTAATAGCACATCAAATCATATATTAGAAGAAATAAGTAATAATACATCAAATATAGTTTTGTTTATCAATCTAACAGTGATAACTATTTTGTGTCTCCTCACTACTCGATGCAAGTAACATTTTCCAAGCTACATAACATGTTAGATGTTTATGAAGTTTTGCATGATAAAAATGAAAAATTGTGTGTGTGTATATATATAGAAAGAGAATTAGAACTGAACCTCGAGGCGCAGTCCATTACTGAGATCAACGTCAGCAACAAGTTTGCGATCCATGGTGCTGGCTCCGACCGTTAGCAACCATGGCACAGTATTCTTGATAGTACTAGGTGCTGGTCCTTCGTTACTGGCTGAGGCCACCACCATAATGCCATGCTTAATAGCATGGAATGAGCCGATTGCAACGCCATCCTCCATAGTCTCACTACTTTTGGCCCCCAACGATACTGAGAGCACGTCAACACCGTCACGCATGGCCTCATCGAAGCCTTCTAGGATGTCTGCATCCGAGCATCCATTCCAGCATACCTTATAAGCAGCCACTCGAGCTCTAGGTGCACCACCTTTCGCCGTTCCATTGGCAGCGCCAAGCACATTTGCTCCGGGGACAAAGTTGCCACCTGCTGTGGATAGTGTGTGAGTTCCGTGGCCGTCTGTATCACGGGCGGAGAAATTGGAGAAGTCTTTAATGCCCTGATTAGCAGCATATCCTTTGTAGAAGTACTTGGCTCCAATAAGTTTCCTGAAATGTTTTACCAAATGTAGAAACAGAAAAATTAAAATTTTCTATCCAAAAGATACAAGGTATAACAATAATTTTTACTACACAAAGAACAAAAAAAAAAAATTAGTATCACCCATTTTAATAGACAATTTACACTATATCTGCGGTTTTTTACTTTTCTAGTGTCGGGCATGAGGCCACTAAAACTTTTATTTTTTTTGTAGTGCTTGTCTAAAATATTTCGTTTTTATATATATATATATGGTACACATATCGCTCCCATATATTCTGAACTGTCACGCTTTCCTTCTTGCTTGTTTTATGTGAGGTAACTAGTGATTTAAGCACTAGACATACGATTTTATGTTTTATTTCACTTCTTTTCTTTTCTTTTTACCCTTGCTGACATATTAATCAAAACCATCGAGAGTTGAGATCTTTGGATTCTAACAAACCTTTTCCTTTAATTTTCTAGCTAGAGAGTTACATTTGTGATTAGTGATCCTAGCTTTACAAGCCAAAAATATAAAAAAAACTAAGCAAATGAATATATTCATAAACTTACATATTTCAAAGCAAAGCAAGTACCCTCAATTGCCAACTAATTATATGGCTCCATATTGGATCATCCTCTCACATAGAATGTAATGTAAATATAAAATTGAAATGCTGGAGTAGAATAAGAGAAGAATACATAGTGTGATTTAAATGAAATTAAAGGGAACTTACTTGTTGCAAGAAACTCCACCTTTAGTGCTTTTCTGGCATATTCCCTTCCATTTCCTTGGAACTGGTCCATACCCTTTGTCGCTAAAGCTCTCTGATTCAGGCCACACACCTAACAAAAACAAAGTCACGAAAATTTAATTTTTATTCAAAATGCTGGAACTACAAGCAGAACGAACATTGTTACGGCTAAGTATCGTCTTGTTCCTAACGCTTTAGAAATGTGCTAATAAGCAACAGCGACACTCAGAGGTGGAGCTGTGCGTTGGCTCCCCAAAATTTTCTTTCATACCCCATCAAATTATATATTGTATGAATAAACTCATAAAAAAATTACATATGCTCCTCCCTAAGTTTTATCATAAATTTCCCACAAAAATATATGTTCTATAGATTAATTCATAAAATATTATTTATGGCCCCCCAAAGTATTTTCCCCGCCTTCGCCCCTGACAATACTCATCGGATCTTTACTTTTAAGACCGATATTGTCAAAGTTAGTATCATCATTCTCTCAATAAAAGCAAATACTACAACGACAAACCATGATAACAAACTTAATTTAAAAAGCAAGTGAGATTATTGCTTACCAGTGTCGAGATTCCCTATTATGATGTCTTCTCCATGCTTAGCCTTAGTCCACAAGGAATTCGAGTCAGCAAGACCGTTGTTATCTTCTAGTGAAAGAAAATTCCAAGACTTGGTTGTGTGCAATTGTCTCAATTCGTTTTTGAAAACAGACACAACATTTGGATCCTCTGCGTCAATATTTGTTGTAAAACATTTATCAGTTTATAAAGTACACTAAAATTAATGTATGAAAATAAAAAAAGACTAGGAATTAAAAAAAATAGAATGTATTCACACAAAATGCCTTACTTGCAATTTCAGCTGCCTCCTTCTCATCAAGCACTGCAGCAAAGCCGTTGATGAATCCTCTATACGAGTAAATTATGCATTCTTTGGCCTTCTTTGTACTGAATTGAAATAATAGCATGAACAAATTAATGTGATGAAAATACCAACATTCAATCTCCAAATGGTTTTTCGAAAAGATAGAGATTGAAAATACATCAACTATATAAATAATTAGCAGTAGAGACCACTTAATTCATGAGAAAAAAAATAAAATGATTATGAAGTATGTTCATGGACTACAATAAATTAGGTCTTTCGCCACAAAACCACAGGCAAATTTTATGTGGTAAAAGATTATTTTCACAAATGTATATACTTCCTATTTAATTTGTTTTAAATACAAATTAAACTAAATAAATAAATGAATAATTTTTTTTTGAGACATAACATATATTTCTCTTTCCCATTCTTTATAATAAATAAAATATGAATAATTATCTCTTGCTCATCGGTCATCTAACAGTCATTGTGATAAGTGAATATGAATTTCCTACTCACCGGAAAATAAGAAAACATTTTCATATAAAATATATGCACAATTATCTCTCTCTATATATATATACTCGCTCCATATGTTAATTGCAGTGAAAAGTAACTAATTGAAAAAATAAATATATAAAAAATCTCATACCTTCCCAAATATGATCCGAGAAACTGGTAGTGAGAATCTGAGACCTTATTAAGGGCTGTCTCGGTCATTTTTCGACCATTATGTGGATGAGCTCCCATGTAAATGATATATGCCTATTGAATACACCACAAAATAAGAAAACCGAAAATATTCAAAGTCAGTCCATTAATTAGCAAAGAATAATTAGAAAATAAGTTATATCCTTAACCGATTGCTGACTAAAAGTTGAGAACATTAGGATTTAAAACAGTAACTTATAGGAGGAATATATACATATATATGTATAGAAATGAATATCTTGAAAATGCTAACGACATGCTTACTTCTTTGGCCGCAGAAGCTGGTGCTGGGGACAGAGATAGAAGAATGAAAAGTGCAATGAAAATTGGAAGTTTGGAATAAAACATTTTTGTTTCCATCATTGAAAAATTATGCAATAAAAAGTGATATATATTTCTTATATATATATATATATCCCTTTTGCACTTGATAAAGAGAAGAGAAAGGGTCTCCTTCCCTTGGGTTCTTTCTCCCTGAGAAGGAGAGCAAAAGTTATATATCCACTGGCTGTTCATTTATCTATACCCTTGTTGATTTCTATATATAGTAGGTAAAGATTTAAATCTCTATAATTTCTCCTACTTCTCTAATTAATATAGTAATGGAGAAAATAAATTGACTGAATTCATGCATTTACTGTTTCAAATCAGAAAGGATACACTGGATATTTCATAGAGTATACATATATAGACGTGTATGTATAATTGGCGTAGATTCTTGGGAAATTTAATTGTTGCTTCAATGTTTTTCTTTTTGGTATGTGTTGGAGAGAAATAATTGTATTGACAAGTTTTGGAAGCATCCCAATTGATAAAAGCACACAAACAAATGTCATTTTTAGGGATGGTAATTTGTACCCTCCCTTGGAGCCCTGCCCCGTCTCGCACCTTTATTTAAGGATTTGGGAGTGTTTTTAATTTCGTATGGGCGAATATGGTATTAAAAATTAAACTCGTTATGGGTTATGGGGTGGGTATAGATTTTAATAGATACCCGCCCCGCCCCGCCTCATCTCATTTATATAAATTTATCTTACTATTTTTAATTGTACTAGTATAGCCCAGATTAAAATTAAACATTTTACATTCAATCCAATATTTATGATTACTATGTTTCTTTATCGAGATCTTCATTTGGGTCTTCTTGTTCTTGATTAATCTCATGGGTCGTTTCTTTTATACTAGATCTTGAATTTGTGCTTGTGGGTTTTCTTTGACAATATATATACAAAAACTATATATATTTAGTATATACCAATGGCAATGTGAACTGTAAAATTTATTGCAGGGTTTCAAAAGAAAAAAAAATGTATGTCATGTATGTGCATACCTCTGTACAATATGATGTCATTGAAATTGTACAAATTAGACATTGTTGAAAAAGTAATGAAAATATTTAGTATTATGAGACTAACATAGCATTTTGTAAACTCTGAGAATGGATTTTGCAACAGTTTATATTAATCACTTTTTGGTAAATAGTAATCATAATTATGGTTTTTGTTAAAATTAGTTACGAATATATTATATGTGTCAATATTTGATGGTCATTGGATTATACTTATCTATATAATTTCTAGCTTGTAAATCATGGAATTGTTGTCATTATGGTCAATTTCATATCTAACTCTTTTGTATGACTTGATATTGCATGATACAAAGCTGAAAAAATTTGTGTTAATGGGGTTGGGCAGGGTAGGTAAGAGTTTAGTAAAGTTTTAATTTGTGGTGTGGGGGGCGGGGGTGTTATGAGTTAGAAAAAGATAACCCGTGATAAAACCGTGAAGGGTATGGTATTTAAAAAAATTAATGGGGCAAGTACGGATATAGGAAAATCCGTTTCGTACCCACCCCATTGCCATCCCTAATCTTTTCCCTTCATCTATTCGGTTCATAACTATTCACTTCATAATTTATGTAACACCCCATGTTATTTTCCCAATTTTCTGGAATTATTTCCAATTTATTTTCGGTTGTGACGTCACTTGTTCGTGACGTTATGTTTATTCTTGATGTTTCACGTGTAAATTTTTCGCGTTTATGTCTTGATACGACGGGAAGACGCGACCATTGTCTTATTGACTACTTGAAGTGATGTTTTGTGTTTCGAACGTGGCTAGAGGTTTACATGGGCTTTAGTGCCGATTACGTGGATTCGTTTAGACGCTCAATTTTTAGTGCTTCAACTGGGTGGCAGTACGTTTTGTTGACCGACGATTAAGGCTCCGACGCTGTTGTTCAAGTTAGGCATTTAGTGCTTTAGGGGTTTGACGTTTTATTTTCCTTTGTAATGAGATTAGTATGTGCCTGATTTGATTAACGTGCTCTGTGTTTGTATGTATATGTTTTGTTTGTTTGGTGTGCTTATTTCTTCGTGTTTCTAAGTGCTCTTATGTGTTGATATGGTTGTACTTTATTATTGTTTTGGATTCTTTTCGTGCCTTATTGCTTGTGGTTATTCGGTGGGTTTTGTACGTACCCAATGTTCCGGTGGTTGGGTTTCACACCCTGAACTATTTATTTCAGTTTATTTTATTTATCCGGCGCTGCAATTTAAATCGAAGTTGTTAAGGAAGTGTTTGGTTCGTGGGCTTGAGCTGATTAATGATGGGAGTTGATTTAGTGTTCGGGTTTTACACCTCGGATTATATATTTCGAATTGTAGTAATTATTGGGCGTCCTGCTTATTTTTCGGGCTCGTGTTATATTATTTCGGGGTTCCCGGTTGTATTTTTGAATGATTGAATGGTCACAATTGCAATTAGGAGATATATGTATATACACGTGTATGGTTGTGGAGAGTGAGAGATGAGGACCGAAATCTGCACCTTCTTCTTCTCTTTGACGAGTGGCAACTCCCATCTCCTTCATCACCGTCCTCACTTACATATTGCTGGCTAAGGAGAGAGGGAGAGCTGAAGAGATACGGACGGTCGCGCAGAGAAGGCGCGACCTGTGGGGGAGTCGTCGACTGAGTTGGGCCTCGAAGACGGTTGAAGGTGGCGCGATGACTGGCA
Organism: Cornus suecica; assembly: GCA_963922005.1. NCBI lineage: Eukaryota > Viridiplantae > Streptophyta > Magnoliopsida > Cornales > Cornaceae > Cornus > Cornus suecica. The sequence goes on from OY998241.1 coordinate 81,359,296, forward strand.
GCGCAACTCGCGCAAGGGTCGCACGGTGGTGACCGACGCGCGGTGGTCAGTGCGGTAACGCAGTAGCGTGACGACATGACAGGGAGAGAGACGACGTTGCGGCTAAAGTTTGGTTGCCGATTTGTGATCACCCGACAGAGGAGGGCGACGATGGCGTTGTGGTGTCGCGATCAGATGCACGACGACGTGGTGGTGGTGGTGGTTCGCGTCGTGGTGGCACGAGATGACTAGTGGTGACCAGTGACGAGTTGGGCCAGACCAAGTTGGTCGACTCGGTACCGATTCGGGCTTCGTTTAGCGTGAAATTTTGAGGATAGCTTGCTCTCGATGTCGTACACGATATATCCAAATTTGGTGCAAAACCGTTGAGCGGTTCGCCGGGAATTTTAGATTATAGGTACGATTTTTCGGTTTGGTTTTCGTTAGATTTGTTCAAATTTATTTATCGATTACTAATGAGCTTCGTATATAACGTATAGGTCGTCGAGACGGACGTTTTGGTATATTCAAAATAATTTTTGGGTGACTTTGGTCGGCGGGCTCTATATTCAGGCGCCGACACTATTCACTGTCGGACAAATCGAGACTGTTTATAAGCGTATTAATAGGTGGGAATTTACATATATATATATATTCTTATATATATGCATATCTAACACTCCCTAATAGTGCGTAGAAAACGTTAATACATCTTCGTTGCATGTTTATGGGTAAATAAAAACGTTTAATTAAATTCCTAGTGATAGACGGAAATCTAGGAATTTTATAAAATTTATAAATATCCATAATTGGATTAAATGATGTTGGAAATAGAAATACTTCGGAGAATTAAATTAGAAGGTGTATGTGGACGTAGATCCGGTTAATTAATTTTTCCCTATTATATATATTTTATTTAAATTAAAAATAAGTTAGGGGATTCACGAGAATGAAGAACGTTAAAACTTAGACACGATTTTAGTTTCCTTTTTAGTTTATTTTTCTTGTAAAATATAATGAAGTTATATTGCGAATTAAATTTTCCCTGAGGGGGACTAATTTGAAAACAATTACTGAAAATTAAATGAAAAGCATGTGAGCTTATAAGAATTTATTATTATCGGGAAATTGAGAACCCGGATGATCTTGAGATAAATTGACGTGATTTGCTGCTATGATTGAATTATAAAACATGCTTTTAAAAAAATGAAAATGATTATATATTGTGGATTTGTTGTATAAAAACGGATTGTGAGACATATATTTGTCAATTGATAATGTTATATTTTGATTATTGACTCACTATTGAGGCATGATATACATATTTCATACACCATGAGCATTGATATTGTATTGGGTGTGGTTTCATGTTTTATTCATATACCATTTGTGTAAGTGAGTCTTTCGGGTGGTCGCAACAACTGGCCAGACGGTGTGCTCGCTACCAGCGGACTAGTAATCCGGGAACAGGGAGGCGTGGGAGGATATGATCCGAACACGGTATGTTTTTCACGAGTCGATATAATCCCCGTGGTTGTGTTACTTTGGCGACATTATACCCGAGTGTCCCTTGTTAGATAGGGTGTTGTTGACATTGGTATTGCATAACATTCACATTGAGCATTCATTCGTTTATATGATCATTTATTGATCTTTTATACTGTTGATATTTGCTGTTATTGAGCAGATGGTATCTATATTATAATAAAATTCATGTTTTCTTGGGAGCTACGCCTGAGTGGCTGTGATTGGGATGGTATTTATAAATTCATTAAAAATGAGGGAAATTAAAAGTTAAAGATTTTAAAATTTAAAAGAAAGGAAATGTAACAATGTTAAAACCTGGATTAGTGGAGTCACAATTGGCATGTGTTCCAGGTGGTTATGTGAACATAAGTGGAAATAGGCTTTGGGGTGAAACTGTTCCCCTTGAGTTGGGCTCTAGTTGAGCTGGTTAACGATATACTGAAACTTAATTGAGTTGAGTGTGGATATAATTGAAAAGAGGTTTTAGTAATTAACTGCCCCTTCCCCGAGTTGGGTGTCTAGTTGCGTTGATTAACGATTTACAGGGACTTAGTTGAGTTTGTAATGTTCGGCCATATAGGCCTTCGTGGTTGGTGAGTGGTACTACCACGGGTTGATTGTTAAACCACTTCGGTGTTGTGAGGAGTTTAGAAATTCAAAGGTTGCCTTAGGCTCATAAACCTTGTTGTCTCTCTCTCTTTCGACTGTTGATATTTGTGAGCTTGTTATTCTTTCCTCCCATTTGTGGGAATAGTTTTGATTATTAAACCGTGGCTATTCCAGTACCTTGAAATCTAGGTCATGGTTTGGATCTTTGGGATCAAACCAGGGTTTCCTCAAAGTTTTGAAAACTTAAAGCTTTTGAATTTTTATAAATCGTGTTCTTTAATTACCCTGGTGCCCGTTAACTATTTTTGAAAGTCATAAATCAAAAACTTGTTTTGTAAAATATGTTTAAATTCTTGGGACGAGGAGTACCGAATGCAAATTCGCTTTTGAAAGAAATTTCAGAAAATATCATTTGAAATTGTTTTGTAAAATTGATGAATTAGGGCACAGGTTGCCCCTGTTCTAGAGATCTCGATGTTATTTCCGAGATCTCGGCATCGTTAGAGGTCGATAAATCCAGGTTCCTCCTAGCTTGTTGTCTGAGATTCCTTCATGTGCCGGTTTTGTTTGGGCACTCTTACGGGATTATTTTTATAAAATTTTAAATAAATGTTAAAGGTCTTAGGACCAAATTTGAAAAAGGTTTAAAAGTGATTTTAAAATGGTTATTAGTTTGAACTCTAGTAGTTTTTCCTTGGGTTTGAGCCCAGACTTGTGATGTTGAGTTACGCACACTTAGTGTGATTCCTGTTGTTTCAGTTGGGTTCGGAGACGTTGGAACCAAATAAGATTTCACCGGGTCCTAACTTTTTCTTAAAAATCAGTTGAATCGTTCAGGGTTCAACGTTTTTCTTTATAAACCCGAGGACCATGGCATTTGTTTAGGACTAAATGACTCCAATAACCCTTTCCAATGCCTAGATAGGCAGTGTGAGTTAGAGATAGTTCGGTTGGTTACCGAATCCGGTGTGGAGATAGTACCTTCCCTTTTTATGTTTCTTCGAGTGAACGGGTTGGTTCACTGGTTATTGTAAGTAGAAGAATGGTTATGATGATTTACTTTCGGTAGTCCCAGTGAGTGATCTATTTACCTCATAAGAATCTTGAGCAACGTGCTAGGTGCACGGTATGGTAAATAGTTAGTCATTGTTGTATCTCTAGATGAGAGTGGAGTTCAGATTGGTTGTCTATATGCCTAGGTGACAGGCTTAGTTATTTACAGGATGTTATATATATATATATATACACGTATACATGTGTTGTTTATATTTTCGTTGATTTGTAGTTCTTATGATATCCGTAGTGTACTTGAGGTTAGTGATGAGGTTATTGATGGGGTCTCGGATTGGCGAGGTGCCATGTGAGATGATTGACAGGCCTAGGATGGATGCTTGCACACGGGATGGTTAACTTTTTATAGACGACTATGAGTGTGATGTTTTGATATTATGGTGAGCGCGTGGTTTTGCTCACCCCCACAATAGTTTGCAGGTTTGCAGGTGGATGCAGCACGGCATGCTCGGCGGCGACGATACGGGTGATTTGGGACGGTAGTTTTGTTCCTCCTTCCGTAGTAATTCTCTTGGGAGCCAGGTTGTTGGCAGATTCCCTTGTGTTGTATATTCAGTTCATGTATTTATTATTTTTGGGGTGCCTTATATCATTTCTGCACTACCATATGATTTTCTGTATTCTTATTTGAGCATTTGGGGCTCTATTGATTTTAGAGGGGTTGTGTAGAGGTATTGGTGTTCTTTTCCGCTACCTCGGCCCTAGTAGGTTTCTGGAATGTTGGGTTGTGTGCCATTGATTTTATTTCTGTTATTATGGGCAGGTTGTTCTATTGTGTTGATTTTAGGTTGTCCGGATGTTCCATTTACAAACGGAACTCTGCCGGATTTTCGTTAGAATTTCTTTACTGAGTTTCTATCACTCAGGTGGCATGGAATGCTTCATTTTCATTCCTATTCCGTGTATTTCAATGTTATTGTTAATCTTAGTTGTCGTTTTCGGTGACGTCATACATCGGGATACGCTGATTCTCCGGATTGGAGTCTCAGGAATAACGGGACATGGCAATTTAAATACTATTTCCTCCACCCAATGTATTGTACACATTTTCTCTTTTAGTACTTTAAAAATAAGTGTCTCATTTGAAAAGTCAATGCATTTTATTTACTCCCTTCGTCCATTTTTAGTTGTCCATGTTTGAAAAGTCAACAATTTTTTTATCTTATTTTCTTTCATATTTTGCCCTTGATAATGTAGTATAATTGTGGTTTTTAGTAGAGCTCATTGCCTTTTGAAGGTAATGAAGAGGGATAATTTGGGAAAATATATAATAATTTTGTATTATGATTAAAATCTGGATAACTAATTTTGGACAAGTAAAGTAGGCAAAGTGGACAACTAAAAATGGACGGAGGGAGTAGTTATTTTTTTCAATTTAACCTCCATTTATTGAAATTATAAAAGATTTAAACTATAAATTATCACATGACTATGATAAGACAATGCGTAAAGTTGATATTTCATTCATATAATAAAATGTGTTAAAAGTCATCATTTGAAAAGGTTGAATTTCCAAAACGAACATATAATTTGAAACATAGGGAATAGTTTTTCAGTGATTCATTCAAAGTCTACTTAGTTTGTATTTCTAAAAACAATTTTTTTGTTTTCTTAAAATTAAAAATTAGAAAACTCTACAAAAAGTTTGTTTAGTCTAGTTTTCTGAAAAGAGTTTCCAATAAACTCAGTTATAAAATGTCTTATTTTCAGAGAACTCATTTTTATTATTTTCAAAAAATTATTTCTTATTATCAAAACTCTCGAGAATAATTTTCAGAAATACAAATCAAACATACCTTATGTTTCATATGACTTATGTGAGCAAGTGGAGCGAGATTTTGTTTGTTCCAGCATTAAACTCATTGCATGCCAAGAAAATAAAAAACTATTTTCCCCAATCATTGATTTTATTTCTCAATCTTCCCAAGATTTTTGTTTTCTTAAATTCTTATGTCGCAGATAAAGATTGAATTTTTGAGTGCATGAATTTTCACTTTTTCCCTTTATAAAATAGTTAATTAATTGATGAATATATTTTTTTAAAAAATAATTATAATGCCCTTTTACTTATTTATAATTCAGATACTTTCAATATAGATAAAAATTATATTATTTTATTTTAGGTCATATTATGCAACCTGAAAAAGATCTGCTACTTTAGCAAATAGATTATGTGGAATAAGATTACACTAACAAAATGAAATAAAATATAGTATTTACTAAAGGTGCAATGGTGGTGAGGGTGTGAGACATTTTTGTGACTTCTGACCACTTTATGCTCATGAGCTGACTATCCCTCCCTAATTTAAGTATTGAGGTTGAACTACTTGAAACTCCATGTTTGAATCAAACAAGAAACAAGATATCTAACTCGTTTACTTTTAATCAAGTGGTGACAAGTGAATATTAAGAAGCTATCAATTATTCTATACCCAATATAATCTTTTAGAATGAGTGGTGTATTATATGTTATCTAAATAGTAAGCATGCACTGTTATATGCATGTGTATATGAAACAGATTCGAAACAAAGAAAAGCACAATTGATTTGCAAGACAGAAGCAAATAATATATTTGGGAAAACAAAAGCAAAGTAATTGAAACAATAAAAAACGAATTCACAGTATAGTTGAAATTCACAGTATAGTTGACAGAAAGAAATTGTAATTGAAACAGAAAATTCGAGGCCTATGTTACACATTGTCCTTAACATTGTCCTTAAGATAATTTTGTCTCCCAAGATAGAACAGATTTCGCATTGGAGAAGTAGCACTCCAATCTCCACCAGCGAACTCAATTAGTCTGTGTCTGTAATTCGAATGAAAGATATGAAAAAAAGATATGCGGGTTGAACCGTGGGCACGTACCATGTCCACAACCCAGACCAGGCGTGGTTTGGCATGGTTCATGCCTTTGGGTACTCAATTAGTCTGTGTCTGTAAGTCGAATGAAAGATATGTAAAAAAGATATGCGGGTTGAACCGTGGGCACGTACCATGTCCACAACCCAAACCAGGCGTGCATGTGTGGTAGTTCGATGGTTTGGCATGGTTCATGCCTTTGGGTACTCAAACTCCTAAGTCAATGCAACTATATATAAACACCTTACTTATTTACTTTCTTTCCAATGTGGGATAAACCTTCAAACCCAAGCTCAATGTGTTACTTTGAGATATAATTTCTCATTAAATATTCAATAGTTTTGAACATGTGATTATACTAAATCGATCTTCTCACCAAGGAGAATACGTCGGTACTTGGTACCGTTTATTTCGGAGTCCGGGTCCCATATTTATTTAAGCACAAAGTTGCTTAAATTTTCTGTATTTCAAAACTATTTTCCAACATAATATGCATAGAAGTAAAATGGTATTAAAAAATATATTTTTTGTTAATATGATTGACTAATTTATTTAAGAACTAAATTGATAATAATACATATACTTGAAAGTCATTAGGGGACCATTTGTCAAGTTTTCGAACGTCAGGGGCTAATCATTCATAAAATGCAACTTTCTATCTAATTATAATAATACACATAAATCAGGAGGTGTCGCTATAATTAACACAAAGACTAATTATATAAAGAATTTATTGGAGCATTGGACCCTAAGTATACAATCAAATCTTAAAAAGTACTGAACTTCTCGTAAATTTGTTACAAGTCGTCATTAAAATATAACATAATTATTTTATTGTAACTAACAAATGAACAATCAAGTCATCTAAAACAATTAACCTATACAATAAGAAAATATAAAACAGAAAAAAAAAAAAATGCTAATTATTTGTTGATTCTCCTATTATTCTTCCCCGGTCATCATTGACAGGAAGAGACTACACAATGAGCTCTTGCTGTTCTTCGAGCAGTACTAACTAATATTTCAACTCTCACTTTTATACCGTTCGCCTAAGGCCTCAAATTTCTATATTAAGCCGCCCCACTACCGACCACCACCGGACTCTTGACGTTATGTACCCCATCTGACCATACTAACTCTCCGAATGCATAGCCTTTCGAACCACCATTTGGTCGATTCAATGTCACAAAGAAGGTCTGGTGTTCACCAACCTTCGTGAATTTCAAAACATCAGGTTTAACAACAACTGAAACTCCCTGTGGCGCAACAACACGAGCTTTATAAATGCCCGGTGGACCTACATTTTGTAGTGTTCGTTTAACTGTGATCGAGCCAGAGAGTTTCGGGATGGTTATTGAAGGATAGTTGAGGTTTAAGATACCGAGAGGATCGGTGACATTTGGGCACACATGACTCTTCGAAAAGAGCTCAATCTTACCTTTTTCGTATTTGAGTGCACAAAGGAAGTTCTTGTAGTCCTTAACTTTTAGGTCATAGACCAAGCCAGGATCTGCAGCAAGGTTTGGTTGTACATGTCCAGCACCATAATCGAATGGCGTTGCGTTAATATTAGAAGCATTCAACATTGGACGACCAGTGTTGTCTATTGTGCTGGCTGCAAAAAACAAAAACAAAAAAATAGTTCACTAAAGTAGCAATTGCTAATAAAGCCCCGTGAGTGTGTATAATTTTGGTATATCTAGAGTTTTAGTATAAATGTGATGATAAAATTAATATTAGAAAGATGTGTATGTATATGTATATATATATATGTATGTGTTTGTTACCTGTGGTCATGATTGCGGATCTAATAGCAGCTGGACTCCAATCGGGGTGGATTGCTTTGAGAAGGGCGACAATACCAGAAACATGAGGACAAGACATGGATGTTCCCGATTCGAAGAAAAATGGGAAAATTGTTTGCTTGTCAAAGCCTTCTCCAGGTAATCCATATGCAGCTAGGACACTTACTCCTGGTGCAGTGATATCAGGCTGTATATTATTAAAAAGCAATGGAGATCAGTTAATTACAATACGATAAAATAAGTCAAACATGTATAAGTTAAATTTTCCATTCTAAAAGTTTAAGCTTCCATACATGTAACTTTAATATTTATAATACTCGACACGCATTAATCACGGGGGACCTTTTTTTGGTACCACACGTGTTTTAATATTTATTTTGAAGGCGACGGTAAAGTTTGCATTCAGAGTAGCATTTAACATAACATTAGAGTACAAGAGTGTCCTCTGTTCAAATCTCCCCGTCACGTGACATATAAATGAATGACATTTTCGATGATTTGACTATAAAAAATACATTCTCTCCACAACTTTTTTCCTGATAAATAATGTCTATATAAAGGAATAAAAAAAAAAAAGTGCCCGTGATGCTAGCGGGATCGAACCTTGAGAATTTCTGGTGTTACAGTGTTTGGACCCTTAGAGGAGAAACCAGCCATGACTGGAGCAGGTTTTGTGAAGACTTGTGTTACTGTATCCTTAATCGAACCTTGAGGGTCCCTAAATAATTCGAGTCATAACTATATGAAAACCGGTGAAATTGATGTAATAACTCATAGAAATGGAATTGAGAGAGACATATATATATATATATGCATACTTGGTAGAATTGATGTAAGCTAAAAGAGCTTGACTGTCAGTGTAATTGAGATGTGAAGCAGGAATGATATGAGCATCGGCAAGTATATCATTTCCATCGGTCTCAATGTTGCAAAGAATCATTCCTACAGCACCTGCACGAGCAGCCTCAACACTCTTCTCTGCTCTCCCGTTCTCGCCCCGTAGACACACCACGATCTTCCCCTTAGCCTTCAGGGGATCCAGGGTGCCCTCCTTACACAACATGCTGCATATATATATATATATATATATATATAGACAAACTCAAATTAGAGATCATAACAAAATTGCATGCATGATATCTCTGTCAAATTTTTTTCCATTATTATATTTATTTATATATATATATAAATTATTTTTGAGGTAGATTGTTGCACTTACGGTGATGTTTGATTAGGCTTGGCAGCCTGTGCCCCAGTAAGAATGGGATAGAGTCTTTCTTGTCGCACTGGTTTAAAAACACCATATCCCTAAAATGAGAGGTTAAATAATTAATATAGTTACTAAAATAAAATGTAGAAATAAATTACCACCACACCAAACTTTCTGTATCTTTATATATATTTTTTTTCATGGCAAGAAATTTAGTAGTTAGAGTTAGTAGCTAGGGTGGGTGGGCGGCTTGAAACATGGGGTACTTTACACAGTAGGCACGCGCAATCTGTCTTTGTCTACCTGTATATATTTCTTATACAAGTATAAGCAATTTATTTTATCCATTCATCATAAATTATTTAGACTCCTCCCTCCCTTTCATATTAATAATCCACTTTCACAACTTTATATGTTTCAAAATAATTATCTAATTTTGAATTTCAATATAATATAATTATATACTTTCCCAAATTATTTTTTTTTATTAACTTTAAAAAGCAATCACCACAACTAAAAAGCAAAACTATACTATATAATCTAAGGGCAAAATTGAAAACTCAAAATATCTAGTAAAATGTTAAAATTTTCAAATTTGGATAACTTATATGGAACAGATGAAGTATTTTTTTTTTCTTGGTGTGTGTATATATATATATATATATAGGTAAATAGAGTGGGGAGTGAACCTTGAGGCGCATTCCATTATGAAGCTCAACACTAGCAACAAGTTCACGATCCATGGTGCTAGCTCCCACGGTTATCAACCACGGCGAAACATTGGTTACACTACCATCCATCGGTCCACTATTTCCGGCTGAGGCCACTACTACTACGCCATGCTTAGCAGCATGGAACGAGCCGATTGAAACGCCATCAACGAAGTAATCAGCAGCACGGTTTCCACCAAGTGACACCGAAAGCACATCAACACCGTCACGTATGGCTTGATCAAATCCTTTGATTATGTCCGCGTCAGAGCATCCTCCGTCCCAGCATACCTTATAAGCAGCCACACGCGCTCTAGGTGCACCACCTTTTGCTGTCCCATTCCCTGCGCCAATCACATTCGCTCCCGCCACAAAGTTGCCACCGGCTGTTGATAGCGTGTGAGTTCCGTGGCCGACTGTGTCACGGGCAGAGAAATTGGAGAAGTCTATAACGTTCCGGTTAGCAGCAAATCCTTTGTAGTAGTACCTAGCTCCAATAAGTTTTCTGGAAAATGTTGTCCAAATATAAACCAAATAATTTAAGGCCTGTTTGGTATGGATCTCTAAAAAGTTTTCTCAAGAACGTAAAAACTATTTTCTGATAACATTAAAAGAGAGTTATCTGAAGACAAACGTTTCTATAACTGAGTTCCTTAAGAAATGCATATCAAGCAGACTCTAACTTGTTATACTCATCGGGAGTACATTGATATACATTTTTGTTTTCAAATTTATGTTGATTTATTTGTAATTAAATTCTCCTACTTATCTAAATGAAAATGGAACTTACTTGTTGCAAGAGAATCTATCTTTCTCATTATTCTCGCATTTTCCAATCCATTTTTTTGGAACCGGTCCATAGCCTTTGTCATTAAAGCTCTCTGCCTCTGGCACGACGCCTAACAAAGAGAAATTTTAAATTCTACATGCAAAACTATGGAATTACAAGGATAAAATAGAATTTATTTGATTAGGAAGTTATATATATACATATATCTGTGTTTTTTTGGGTAAATATATGTATATCTGTGTTGACATAATGAAAGAAAGAAAAGTTGTTACTTACCACTGTCCAGATTTCCTATAATAATGTCTTCTCCACTTTTGGCCTTGTTCCACAAGGAATTCGGCTCTGCGACACCATTGCTATTTTCTAGTGAAAGAAAATTCCAAGACTTTGTAGTGTGCAAATATCTCATTTCGTTTTCAAAAACAGATACGACATTTGGATCCTCTGCGTAAAAATTAATAATAAGACATTTTTTTTCAGTCTGTTAATCCAAAATTTGATGATGAATGAGCATGAAGGAAAGAAAAAAAAAACCAAAAAAAAAAAACTCATTTACAGAAGATATTGTACTTGAAATTCTAGTTGCCTGCTCCTCATCAAGTACTGCAGCAAACCCGTTAATGAATCCTTTATATGAGTAAAATATGGAATCTTGAGCCAACTTTGTACTGCATTAAACAATTCGATGAGTAAAAGAAAACAGGAACGATGTGCTACAATCAGTGCCGGACCTAGAAAGATTTATGAGTGGGGGCATAATATTATATTTCATAATTTTAGGGGAATATATGTATAATTTTATAATTTCAGTGGTGGCATAAGTATAACACATGCTCCTCCCCTCTACTAAAATTTCTATTAACCCTTATTGAATTTTGATTTTTTCAGTTATATCCTACTACTAAAATTTCAAATAAAAATTATTTTCGACGCCGCCTCCTCTCAAATAATTTCCTGGAACGGTCACTCATATCATGAGTTTTTTATTTTTTTATTGGGGGTGACAATTTGAATTTTTCTTTTTAATTTTTGTGGAAACAAAATAATTTACCTACTCCATATATTCCTATCAATACAAGGAAAAAAATGATAATAATAAAAAGCTATTAATCAAATCTCATACCTTCCGAGAAATGATCCAAGAAACGCGTAGTGAGAATCTGAGACCTTACCAAGAGCTGCCTCTGTCATTTTTCGTCCATTGTGTGGATGACCTCCCATGTAGACAATATATGACTATCAAATACCAATTAATAAGAATACAAAAAAAAAATAATAAAAAAAAAAATAAACACACACACTTAGAATAATCAAAGCCAGTCCTTTAGCAAGAAATAACAAAAAAAAATGGTTGGGTGTGTTTGGATAAAGGTGTTTCCGTTTTTGTTCTTGTTTTTTCCACTGTTCATGGGAACAAAAACGCGTTTGGGAGCCTTTGATGGTTTTTATTTTCGTGAACAGTAAAAAAACGTTTTCTCACCCTTAGTTCAAAATTTGAGAATACCAAAATGGTGTTTTTTTGTTTTCGACACTGTTTGTTCTCAGCCAAAAAAAAATTTTATTGTTGCAGATTCCCTAACTTCCACCTTTAACCTCCATCTTCAACCTCCGAACCCTAACCTCCAAAAAATTAAAAAAAAAAAATTTATTCCCGAAAATTTTTGAGACAAAATTTCCAAACCAAACATATTTTTGTTTCCGGATTACCCTTAGAATAAGAACAAGAAAAAAATTTGTTCTCAAGAAATAAAAAATGAAAACGAAAATACTAATTTTCAAACGCACCCTTAAATTCCCTACCAATCTGTGAGTAGAAGTGTGGTTGTGGGAGGGATAGTTCCCCCACAGGGGGGATGTGTGTATGTGTATATATCTGAAAAATATATATATAGGGAGAGAGATGTTGGAGACAATGCTTACCTTTTTGGCCGTGAAAGCTGGCGTTGGAGACACCCAGAGAAAAATGAATAGTGCAAGGAAAATTGGAAGTTTTGAAAACAACATTTTGCTTTCCAAAATCATTGTGAAATGCTTTAATCGAAAAAAATGAAATGTAATGTCTTTAAAATTTATATATCAAATATTTGGATTGAGAAAGAGAAGAGAAAGCTTCCTAATAATCATGAACCAGTATTGCCCGAAATGAATGCATGCCTGTAAATTAAATATCCAAAATAGGAAAGGGAAAAGGAGTTGACCCCAATTCTTATTAGTTATTTTTTCCTAAATAACTCGTGTCCAATAATCGTTACCATGGTCAAAATTAATTATATACCATATGATGTGTTACCCCATATATGGTTTCTTTTATACTTGACTGCCACTTATAGTAATATGCTGGTATGGTTAATTTGCATGCTTCCTCCTTTTTTTGGCTTTTTTTTTTATAAGTTAAAAGCAATTTTATAACAAAAATAATAAATACTAGGGCTTTGAGATTGGGTTTTTTTTTTATAAGTAAATAATTGTATAAAAGACACTCAAAAGGGGAGTGTATCCAAAGGAATACAAAAGGTCACTACGGGTCAAGCGAGTCCCAAAACTCTAAGGGCCTGTTTGGTAGAGTTGTGTTTGTGTTGAAATAAACAAAAAACACATTTTTTATTTTTTTGTTTATTCATCCAAAAACATATGTTTGGTAGGGATATTTTTTGGGTCGAAATTTAAAATTTAAAAATCAATAAACACGTTTGGCAGAGCCCTGTTTTTAATAACATAAACAGAAAAACATGTTTGGCAAAGCCCTGTTTTTCATAACAGAAACAGAAAAACATGTTTGACAGAGTGTTTATTCTGAATTTCAGATAACAGAAATAGAAAAATATGTTTGGTGACTTCAAATGTATTTTTTTTGTTTTTTCAAAATACAAAAATTAATGATGGCAAATATTTGGCAATTGAAAGGCACTTCTTTACCAAATATCTTCTATGACAAGTTGGTATTGTTCATCATGAACACTTTTGAAAATGAAAAAATTTCGGCAGCACCTCCCCATAAAAATGACAAGTCCAAATTTTTTTTTCACCTGATAGCAAGAAATATCACAAGACATACTAAAAAATAATTATCACAAGACATATCCAAGACATTGTCCTCCAACATATCCCATTATGGAGATGAAAATTTAATAATATTTTACAATCATTCAGTATATACCCATATCTGAATATATTTATTACATAGCCGAATAAAAAACGAATAAATGAAATATCATTAGTCAATTACAATAACAATAACCACAAGAAGTACGATAAAATACATAAGAAAGAACAAACAGCTTAGACAAATACAATCACCATATATAATGTACATTTGTTGATATTGTTCATGTTGAATAACAGCAACTACGTTGTCCAAATCATTGTCCTCCTGGTGTTCAACCTGCTATCTAATTCCTTGAAATCCCGCGGAGACATCATCCAACCATATAAAATTATTACGGTGTTTCTACAATTTCAAAACATATAAAATAATTATAATTACTTTGAATCAACTATTTTGTTAATCCCTCCGTATTACAAATCATACATTCCATTTTGGACATCTATAAAAGTAGCGTCCCTCGTTTTGTATTGTCCCAGCCCGATAAAGAATCATAGGACCCATGCCACAACAACATGGAGGGTCGTGCCCCAAATCCTGATACATTTCTATTTTGAAATCACAAAAGTAGCAATAGAAAGTTAGAAAATAATAGAACTTGAAATAAATATTAGCTATTACAATTATCAAGAACTTAGATAATATAAATTATTACAATAATTCATAATTTAGATAATATAAGTTATTAGAGTAATCCAAATTAAAGATAGAAAAGCCATAACACATACACCTAAACAATTATTCAAAATGAGATAAATAAAACATCTATCGTTCGGCCCAAATTAAGTTAGCTATTGTATCGTGAACTACATTCATTGTACCCCTCATAGGCGTAACATTTTCAGGTGCATGATTGTCATCTCCATCATCATCCTCATTCCCTTCACCCGAGATCTCACCAGATTTACCGTCAAATATAACATTTGTCTGTCCATGCATCCTAATGAAGTTGTGCAGTGCACAACAAACTACTACAATGTTGACTTGTGTAGGAAACTTGTAGCAAGACATCTGCTTAAGAATTGGAAATCGCATCTTCAACATGCCAAAACATCTTTCAATCACATTACGTAATGAAGAATGCTTGAAATTATACAATTCCTCACGGCCTCGAACACGATTACCTCCAGTATGAAATTCGGCCAAATGATATGTTTGACCTCGATACGGAGCTAGAAATCCCCGTTGATTGGCATATCCAGAATCAACCAAATAATACTTCCCTGGTAAACATAAAATATGTTATAAAATGAACTTAGGAAAATATGTTAAAAAAAAATCATGGAGCAATTATATTTTTGTTAATATATACCTTCAGGAGCCATGGGAAAGTCTAAATCCCCCCGTGCAAGACACTTATTCAAAATTCTTGAATCATTGGTTGTCCCTTCCCATCCACCTATGACGTACGTGAATTTCATGTCAAATGAACATTTAGAAACAAACGGTGGTCTTTTTTCAGACTTTGTCATTTGTTCCTAATCATAACAGGAGTATACCCAGATCCGAGTTTGGCTTTGACACCTTCACGAATATGGGATAACCCAATTTTTGTGAAAGATCCTTCTATCTTATAACCCAGCTTGACTTGTTCCTCCATCAAACTGAACAATATATCAAGTGACCCTTTCCCCAAAACGCGAAGATGATATACCTCCTCATTCATATTAGTGGTATCCATCTAAATTTTCAATAAGACATATTGCAAGTCAATCACTAATAAATATTATAAGGTAATCAGATACCAATTGATAATACCATTGAGTACAAACAGACAATATTTTAAATTCTCACACATAACTAAAAATATAGGCATTCCAGAAATGCAAAACAATTCGAACTATAGCATGCTAGCACTCTCTCTAAATGTGGCCAGAGATGCGAAGAGAACTACTTACAACCCGATGTTATTAAGTGCAACTCATTAAACGTGGCATTATGCAGCAATAGTGATTTATTAAGGAGTAGGATGAGTGAACAAAGCGAAAGCCCAAAGGCACAGGGGAGGGAAACACATGAACTCTTCAAAACTTAAAGGCAACAAAAATTTAGATCCTTGCCGTTCAAACATATGCACTAATTTGTCCCAATAGAAATGTAGTCAAATCATTATGTTTCTCATCCCATATTCTAAAGTAACCAATACTTCTGGTATGTACAGGAAGTTAGAAATAAGAACGAAGTGTTAATCAGGCAGTAGATTCAATTATTGTCTCCAATTGATAAATGGTAAGAATCTGTTGTTGAAGGCACTCAATTCTTTTACATTTTACTATCATTTTGTATAACATTTTCTTGTTAAATTTCTCAGCTACAATCCAGGCACAGTGGACCAGTTTGATTCTCAAAACAATACTTACAAGGTGACTTGATGCTTTATTTAAAAAAGAGCTTTGTTCTGCCTACCTGATGGCATTCCATGAAAGATTAAATTGAACCTTTTGACAGCAAATTAAACATATTCAAAGATTAAACCAGACATTTTAATTCAATTAAGACACAATTCACCTCACTAATAATCTGTTGTATTTTAATTCACATCATTAATTCTAAATTCACCTCACCCATAATTCAATCTGGTGAATTCTGTATTTGATTCATAAATCAATTATCCAACAAAATTGAATTCTCATAAATCAATTAATCAAACAAAATTCTCATAAATCAATCCATTTTTAATTACAGAATTCCCATAAATCAATTAATCAAACAATACAGAATTGAAGCTAATTTGGAATTCACCTCACATTTTTGCTAAGACAGAATTCAAGCTAATATAGAATTGGGGTTTTTTCAATATATTGGGGTTTCGAGACTCCTTAATCAGTCCAATTAAACATTGGGCAAATTAAACATGAACTCTTCTTCCACATTTCAATAGCAAACACACACATACATTAAAAAATTGGGGGCTTTCAGATACATTCAAAAATTAAAAGCAAGTAAATTGAAACAACAAAAAATGGGATTTTTTTAGACACAATTTCAGCAACAAAAATTCGTGTTCCAGACAAAAATTGAAACACTAACACACACAGGAACACACACACACACATACGCAGACACACAATTAATTTTTGAAACACACACACATACACAATTCACCTCACATACACACACACAACACGAAATCGCGCTGAGTTCAAATCGATGAGGAAATCGCGCTCCAATACAACATATATATAGCATGGGTGAAGAGTGGAGAAGGTAAACACGAAAAACATGAAAGAAACCAAACCTGAGTTCAAATCGACAAGGAAATCGCGCTCCAATAGAAACCCTAGCCGTCGTTTCTCTTTGTCAAAGCCTAGATCGTGCTAAATTGATGATGACTTTCACGATTTCATGGTCGGATCTGAGGTCATGTGAAGAATCGCGTAGGAGAGAAGAAGGAAATGGACGAACCCTAGTCGTCACCTCTCTTCGTCGCGTAGGAGATTGGGGTGTTTGTGAAGTGATTTCTTTTCTGTTTTTTCTTTATTTCTTTGATGAATTTTTGAAAGGCTTTTGTGTTTAAGTTGTACAGTACCCAAAACCAAAAAAACACCAATTTCGTGTTTCTTCAAATGGCCTAAGTTGGGTTTGGTGTATTTTTACTGTATACCGACCATTTGGGCACAAAACACTTCAGCCAAACAAGTTCCGCTTGAGCCAAACAGCCCCTAACTTTTCATCTATGGATATACAATTTCGCCCCTCCACCCAAGAAAATAAAGAAGAAATAAAAACATCCTTCAGAAAACCTAACGGGGACTCAATCTCCGCAGAACACCGGCAGTTCCGCTTGAGCCATAAACAGCACAAAGGAGCCACCCGCCAAAAAGAACACACATGAGAGGCCGAGAAATTGTATATTCATAGATGAAAAGTTAGGCTGGGTTAAAGATTAGAAGTCACTAAGGCTAAAAGTATACATGGTTAAGCAAGCTTAATTTAAACTATAAAATAAAACAATACAAATCCATAGGGCAGGCCAAATGAACAACTCTGGTATCCATCAAGTAGATCAGCTACCAATGGCACACGCCCCACACACACCTAGTTAGGGCTAAGAACTTCAGTCCGGCGATCGTGGCGGTGGTGTTAAAGAGCTGACCCCATTTTTTCATTTAATTAAAGGTAGAGAAACTTCCATCCGAGATTGCAAACTCCCATATTGCAACTTTCCTATTTTGGAGTTCATGATCTTGTTCAAAACAGAGTTTGGGATGAAGAGATGCATTTTCATTTGTTTGAACCAACTCATGAAATTGTTTTTATTTAAGAATGAAAGAAAAGATAAAAAAAATGGAGAATAACCAAATCCAAAATAGTAAAATAGAGACAATAATTGAGCTTCAAACTCTACTAATCATTCAATATTAATATAAACTACAATATCAAAATATCAAAACACCCTTACACACTCATTAATCCAAATAAACATAAAAAATAAAAAAAAATAAAAAAAATCAACTTTAGTATATATCTACAAAGAATATTGGTCATGCATGGTTGACTAAAGGCAGCATACTCCTAGCATCACCAAAAGCCGCAGCCAAGAGCCCTACTTTGGAACCATCCTTCCCACCAAAATCTTCCCTGCAATGGCAAGAAATCACCGGCAACGGCGGCGTGAACCCGACAAATCTCTTGCCGGCCAACTCGCTCACATGATCACCAGAGACCTTTGTATCCGGTGCTTCATTGGTTGTTCTCTTGTAAGAGCCAAACCACTTGGCCTGCATGTACCCATGTTTCCTCCATGGTGGTATTTGCAACTCCATTGCTTTCATCGACTCTTTGATTGCGCTACACATTGTTTTCACTACTTGTTTCAGCTCTTCTACTTCGCCCACAAAAATTGGAGGGAAAGCGCTGAGTAAAGAGGTGTAACGATCCGTTGGCCGAGCTATTTCGAATTCACCGGCTAGAGATGGCTCAATTATGTAGCGAGTTTCGCCTACAATGACATCAATGTACTCGTATTGACCCGAGGGGTAGCGTCCTATTTTCTCCCACTTTGATTTGCAGAGGCCTGTAAATACATATATATATATATATGGTTATGATACATCGATTGTTTTTGTATAGATATATTCATTAAGAAAGACAATAAAACTTAATTAGCAGTATTATTGTAGGCTCTTTGTATATATAGTTGAAAATGATAGAGAGTCTGAAAGATACATACACAGGTCAGTTCGGATTAAATTTTCAAAAATTATTTTTGATTTTTTTTGGAGAGAAAGTATGTTTTAAACAGTGTTTTGGATTATTTTTTTTAAATATAGTGTTTTGATCAAGTTGGGGTATCAATTTCCCTTTTTCTTCTTTGTAAAATTTAATATCTTGCCGCATATACGAAAATAGGTGGAGTATTTACATATTTTACTATAGATGGATCAGTAGGGCCAGTTGAATTGTGAATATTAGTTTCTCTACAAATTAAATTTACTATTAATTTCAGGATTACGCAAACATGTTGTCATTGACCAAGAAAATTAAAATTCAAAATATACCAACTGTACCTACAGCATATCCTCTGCAATTAGCTGTAGGAAACTAATAATTGTAATTTACCACCTTTTAATGCTCAAATATTCGTGTTACAATTTCTGTGTTTACAGAATAAATCATGTTAAATTAATAAATTTACAATATTGAGTCAGAAAATATAACAAATAAAAATGATCAATTATTTTTCAGAATGAATTAACATGTAAAAATTGTTATTTTTATTGAAGGATTGATTTTATAAATAAAGAAAAGATATGTAAATATTTGTTTTCCTCTGAGCCATAACAAATATTGAACAGGTTCACAAACTTAAATAATTTTAACTCCTCGAACAAGTCCATTTTTACAAATCCTAAGAAATAGTTTATATGAATAATCTCTTTCTCTCTCTCTCTCTTTATATATATATATATATATATATATATATATATATAAGAACATTATACATAAAGAGACACTCACCAGCATCAAAGCCCCTCTGACGTAGCCGAGTCATCAACCGGCGTTTAAACCCCGCCGTCGACGACGAACTTTTTCCGATCACCTTCCGGAAAGATTGTTCAGTCTCTACACGAACGTTACGCTTCACTTCATCACCTTCACAGCCGAACAACCTCCTCAACCTATCCATTGCCTCCAAATTAGAGCTCACATTTTTACATTCATATCCTTCTTCTTCTTCTTCTTGAACAACCTCTTCGATGTCTCTATCTTCTATTATACTATAATTATCTCTCTCAATGAATGAGTTTACGAGATCGAAAAGGTCCATAGAGTTCTCGGGCGAGTGCTCACTGCCGCTGCTTTCGCAAAGACGCCGCGGCGGCGCCTCGTGAAACACCGCCGCCACCCTCTTGAATCGCACCGGTGCTTTAGTCATCGGTGGTGGTGGTGGTGGTGGTGGTAACTAATTTCAATCTCAGTCAATTTTGTTTGATACCTTTTTCTGTTCTCCGCTTCCTCAATCTTATAGTGATGGTTTTATAATGGTGAGAGAGAGTGAAGATTACCCAAATATCCTTTTGCCATTTTGTGTGTGTATATATATTTATATATATATATATATGTATGTATAATATATCTATGTATATATAAAGAGATAAAAGAGGGAGAGAGTTTGGAAGTTTTCTACGGATGTGTTGATGATGTTGAAATGATGTTCACATAAAAGAAGATAATTGGTGGAGCCGACACAGACAAGATGAGGACATTATGTGGAATATATATATATATCTATCGTATTTTATTGTGTATATGTGTGAAGAGCTTGGATCACATGTAAGTCACTCATACCTACTATCATGCAGAGAAGGATCTAGATCACTTACACGTCTAATCATATCATTTTAAGTGAGTGGTAGTGTGAATTTAGACGTGTATATGCTTTGGCATATTTTAGCATCACTAGTATATTCTTAGAACATACTCAATTTACCTAAATGAAATGATTGTGTAATCTCATGCGATACCCATAATTTTAAATTTTATTTTATCAATTAATTGACATGTTTTTGTGATTAAGAAGTTAACACATTATTTTATAATTGATTTAATTCCACCTAGATCATTGAAATTTGCCATAATCTCAAGTAAATCCTTTTGGTTTTTAATTTTTCACCTAAATTTTATGAAGTTTGTCTTACCCCTTCGGTTAGTTGATCGTGAATAAACCAAAGAAATTTATTGATATTATAAAAAATAAATAAAAAATAAGTAAATGATCAATTTTGCCCGTTATTTTTATGGGAAGCCAAATTTGTTCTTATTTCAATAATAAAGGACAATAAAATAATTTCACGAAGCTCAATTAGGGGAATAAGAAGACTCTCAAAACGTTTAACCCTAATATTTTGTCTACTTTCCTTTTTATTGTTGGAATGTTTTGAGTACCCAAGAGTAATATGTACTAGGTCGCATGGAAACTCAGCCTCATTGGCTTGTTGACTCCACGTGACGAGAGCTTTCACGGCATACGATGCGTTAGGAATCCACGTGGGATGCACCCTCTTCGACGTGGCGAACCTCCTCTCTGTTAATTTTTCAACATTTTGGGACGCACACACTTCCTCCAGGTGGCCGTACTCATCGTGTCTGATACGCCAAAAATGTGTCCTAATTTTTTTAAAATTGGACACGCGATGAGTCAGTTTATTCCATGAAAGATAGATGACTTATGGAGCCGGTAATTTAGTGGATCATTTATGAAATTTCAACACCCCTAATCCAATATTTGACTTTGAAGTCTTGAATATTTTTGTTCCTACTCATCTTGTGAGAGGAATCGGAACACTTATTCATTGATCCACTATTTGAAGAGAAACAAGATAACATTACAAATAACCGAATATTTGGTATTTGTATACTCCAATTTTTGTCTTCAATCAAGAAAATTTTCACAATATAACCAGAAATAAACTAAGATGTTAGATGTTGTGAGAGATGCATTTGATTCATTGGATGGTAGTGGAATGAAGAATTTTGAACATGTAAGACATTTCATTTAACCTATTTATTTATTTTTGTTTATAAATTTATTTGATTCTCATTTATTAAGTGATAAATAAAATATTTGTGCAATATAATATGTATATATATATATAAATATTTTTTTTATAAACGTATCGGAAGCGTATCGTGTCCTAATTTTTTTAAATTTATCCCATATCGTGCCGTGTCGGTGTTCGTAGTATGTCAATTATTGGGTGTCTTATACGTCTAAATACATTGAACCTAAAATGTGTCTAAATACATTGAACTTTTCTTGTGAATTAGGACTAGGTTAAATAAAGTTACATTCTATAAGGAGCATGAGCACTGCACTGAAGCGACAACTTAATTTTCACATTACAAAGATCAAAATTATCATACTTTAATCAATGTATATTTTCTGCAGGAATGTTAGACAACCTAAATATCATTCAATTTATAGAAAAAAAATGTTATATTTCACTAATATTATATATCATATTCCATAAAAAGTATAAAACTAAAAATATAATAGAATATTTTTTTTTGAAAGTTAAATATTGAAGACCATAATGTATGTATGCATATATATATATAGCACAAATAGGTACTGAAATTGTATTAATATCTGAAATATGCAAGACAGATTCGTAAATATGTCCATGCAGCTTAAGTGTAAAACATTTGATTCTTTATTTAAACTCAAATTAAATATGGTAATGCACGATATATTGCATCAATTATCCATTTTACGAATTTGAATTCTCCATAAAAAGTGTATCTAACCGCTTTTGAGTCTATGTACACTTTGCATGTATTTGTTATCACTTCTGCGTACTTAATTTTCTCCGTATCCGACCGATTTTACAGCCAGGTTCTTCGTGTGCATGGGTTCTCTATCCTTTCACGTGTGGGAAGCTAATTAAAGGATAGTCATGCGTCACTAATTAATCAGTGATTATCATACATGACTACAATATTGACTTGTTTTTAATTAATTTACTTGATTAAGGAGCTACATCGGGAAAAATTAGGTGGTCCTAATCCACCACATCAGTTTGCTTGCTGATGTGGTGGACTCAACCAATTAATGAATGTCATGCGTATAAAATTGACACCTCAAATATGTCATATCATTAACAACCTTAATTAATCCATCCACATGCCTCATCTCCGCAACCCTAGCAACCGCCGCAACCACCACGACCAACCATGGCCGCTTTTTCACCTTCCAGATAATTTTTTTTTCTTTTTTCTTTTCACACCTTCCAGGTACTTCACTGCCCTTTCTTTACTCTTTATCTGCTTCAAAACCCTAAATGGGTACCCAAATTCGTCCTTTTCCTTCAAGAATTTTGAAAAAGGTTTGATCTTTGAGTCACAACTCGCTCTCCATGGTGATGCCAAGGTCATCAATGGTGGGTTGTCCATACAACTCACTGGGTCATAGAGTTTAAATGTTGCGCGACTCATTTACAGGACCCATCAGGCTTGGGAAGGAAACCCTAACAAATTGGTATCGTTTTCGACTTATTTCTCTTTTTGGATTTCACGGAAAAATGGTGATGGTTTGGCTTTTGCTATGTTTTGCCACATCACAATAAGGTCCAGAAACTCTTTAGAAATTTTTGCCAAATATCGTTTAAAACAGCTTTTCGTTTCAGGAATTCAAAAGCAACGTTTGAAAAACCAATTCAAACAATACCTTAGTATAAATATTTTATTTCACGAACGGACACAGTTGGAACACAACAGAGATAATTTCTATTTTAAAAATAGAATTTAATGCAATGTAAAATATATATTAATTAATTAAAAACAATATAAAATTTATAAAGCAACAATAACCAAAATAAAACCCAAGATCCAAATAATTTTTTTATGGTTACGTGAAGATGATTAAAATCTATTTTATTTTAAATACATAATAAAATACTATAGTATTATCTTAGACAAAGCCGTGCCATATTACATCATTAATTTTTGAGATGTTTCTTACATATATGGAAAAGACAACTAATTCATAACACTGGCGAGTGAGGACAAAAGGCATATGACGTCGGAGAAGAATTGGTTAGAGAAGAGAAAATAAGCACTTCAAAGAGTAGCATTACAGACTAGTTTTTATGTCAACATTATTCAAGCTTTAATCACCTTGTCAAGAGGAGTTGTACTCTTGTACTTTGTACTACCCGAGTGTACTACCCGATGACTCCTACCTTATTGTTCATAAGAAAAAATAATTCGAAGACATGTATATATATATATATATATATCTGTTAATTAAGGAATCAGGTTATGTAATCAGGGCATATTCTTGATAAAGAACGAATAAACCACTATTTATGGTTATCAAACCATGTATAGCAGACATAACAATAATTTCAATAATTTCTTCCTGTCTGCCTGGAAAACACTATTTTTGGTTATACTTCAGCAACAATTACAAAGCTTTCAAATCAACTAAGCCCATTGAAAGTACTTCTTTCCCAATTGCTATTAATGTAGGTCTAACCCAAGACGATCTTCCTGGAATCTAAACCCCAAAGATATCATTTTTCGAGGGTGTTATACGAAACGACCCACAATTCGTGTAACATTAAATTGAAGACTAGCGGAGGACGGGGATTCCAACGTTCCATCACAGAAAAATGTTATTCCATCTATTTTCTTATCGGCCAAGACATATATGGCAGGCTCAAAACCTCTACCAATTTCACATATCAAAACAAGAAAAAAAAAACCGTGTTTGCGCATAGGTGGCAAAAAGAAAGGGGTCATACTGTACAGCGAGAAATCTATACAGAATGTGCGCTGTAAAAATCGTCTCCTGCTTAACATGACGTTTGAACAGGGGTTGTACAAGATCATATAGTGTACAAAACATGCTGGACAGGCATGGATGACATGTTACGCAGTCCTGCAAAGTCGAGTTATTCATAACTGTCTCCCTTGAACAATCTGACCAAGCCTCACGTACAAAGCTCGCTGCTCCTCGAAAGTGAGGCTCATTAATATCTACATAACATTGAGGCCAACAAACAAATTTTCCAAACTTTTCAGTGATTGAATCATAGTGTAATCGCAAAAATATATCCAGAAGCACAACAAAGCGAGTGCTGCACTACTTTACCTGGTCCAAAATCATCTCAACTGAGAGGCCTTGAGACACAACAAATGACTGATGATAAATGTAGGCAAACACAGCCATCACCATCTGCAGAAAATAGGTCACATTAAGCACAGAAGACATACAATTCAAGAATACTTGACCCACATAACTACAAAGAGAAAACATAGACATATTGGAATTGAAAAGGCCAGAGAGTTGGTTGGCGTATTTCATGTTCTGGAACCTAGTTACGCAGAATACGGAACTTTCCTTTTATGAGGGAAGTCTTGCCAATGATACAAGCAAGCATCGTTGAAGTAACAAAACAGTTGCAGATTCACTTCACGAACAACATATAACCATATAAATACACCTATTTACATTTTAGTAGTTATCATGTTAACACCTCAGTTTAAATTTGAATACAACTATTTACAGTTTACAAGGTAACGCAGTAGGTCTTCGAGATAACATTCATTTCGTTTTTGCAGCTCACCTGGCAATCCATTCTATCTGTCATACCACCATGTCCGGGAATACTATCTCCAAAATCCTGCAACAGATTAGAGAAAAAAAAATGTTTACAAATAGCATTAAAACTATGAGCTTCACATAATTCTACATCAGTTGGCCACAGAAGAATGGAAAAACAGTGGACCTTGATCTTGAAAGCTCTTTTAA
The DNA here is from genome assembly GCA_963922005.1 of Cornus suecica. NCBI lineage: Eukaryota > Viridiplantae > Streptophyta > Magnoliopsida > Cornales > Cornaceae > Cornus > Cornus suecica. The sequence continues at coordinate 81,384,718 of OY998241.1, forward strand.
AACCACTTGCAAAAAAACCTCCAAAAGGTGCTATTATTGATGCGAAAAGACCAAGACACAGTGCATGCCACTGAACTGGCAAAATTGGGATCTCCTTCCATGGTAACTGCAAACAAAAATGAAAAACAAAGAAGCATTATAATCAAGTATCAAACCTTTGGCTAAGACTTGTGATTTATAATCTTATTGCTAACCACCCACCTACTCTAAAAAGCTTAAGTTATTAGAGAGGAAGTAACTTAAGCATCTACATACTTCAAACGCCCCTTCACATATGGCCTTCTTTTAGGTCCACCACATGTAACAATTATTTTAATATGGCTGACGACGTGGTTTGGACTCATGAATTCCCTGATACCATATTAACCATATATCTACTTTTAAAAGCTTAAGTTGTTAGAGAAAAATAACTTAAGCATTTACAGACTACAACACTCGTGCCTTAAATAAAATGTATAGATCATCATATGCTGAAAGCGGGGATCATGGTTAATAATCCTTGCTCTCAAATCTAAATAGCACTAGGTCATGCTTAATTGATTGATGAATTCAAACAGGGAAACAAAAATCACAAATGATATCTGTACCCTTAAACAAAGATCATCTAGTCTACACTGAAAATGAAGAAGAAGAGTTTGACTGATGATGATGAACCTCTCCATCATCCTCCATTCCACACTCAACCCATTTTCTCAAGTAAGATCATGGCGCTATCTTTTCCAAGATAATACCATGACCATTCCTCTAGTATACCGAAAGATCTACCTTTTGCGCCCATAGCATTGGGCATGGGTAACTGCTACCACAAGTAGGTATAACTGTGGGTGCTGCCCAATGTTAATATTTGACAAAACGCTTCTCAACATGCCAATTTAAGAGATGACTGTGTCCCAAACCACTTTGACGAAAAGACTAGCTTTAACATGAAAAACTATGTTCTACCAATTGAGGATGAGACAATGCGATCTTAATCCTTCAGCACCAACAATGCAGCCCTCCCAAAGCCCAAAAAAACTACTTCGAAAACCATATAATGAAGGATGACCACCACCAAAAAAAGGTGATTAACTTGCTGGATACTCAACTCCTTACAAGTCATCCATTACGTTGACCATTTGGCATTTAATGAAGTATACTTTCATGGATCTAAAGCGACCTCTAGCTCATTCCACCATATAATCTGGAATTGCTTTTTCTCTACACGATCCAAAAACCCCAAACCACAAATGCATATGTTTTTTTAGGTCAACCATGAAAGTAACTGTCAGTATCAATTTTCCGCAGCTTTGAAGTTTTGTGACATCAGCCACTCCTTCCGCATTTAAAATTTGATGACCATTAACAACGAGCAAAAGAATCGGTCTCTTGAAGGTTTCCCATAGGCTTAAAGGCAAGTCTTTTCAACAATCTTATAAAATGAGCAATCACCAAACCAACAAACCTAAAATGGACTTGTACTTGATAAGAATTAAACAATGTTAGAACGGAACTCAATGAACAGTTTAAAAAGGAAAAACATACTCTCCTAATAATCTTGAAAGCCAGGCAATCGGAACCGTCCAGCCCAGGCGACTAAACTACTCATAGAGAATATAGCCTCTTGACCTCTTAATCCATAGAGCCCTCTTGAATTCTGCTCTTTGTAATACATGTAGGTAATATGAAAAAAATCCTCACAACAAAAGGAAGCAGAAAATTCACTTCTCTCTAAAAATCACCAAAAGCTAGAAAAAGAAACCTAATCACTAGAAACTACTGAATACCAAGAACCAAAAATAATTACAAACCACTTTTCCAACCAAACCCCATAACACTCAAATAGGAAAATGCAATTCCAAAGCCCTAAACAAAAGAATTCAGCAACAAGCAGCCTAAATCAGCAGCTTGAATTCTACCGGGAAGGGGTCTTTCCAGGTCAAAAAACTCAAAGACAGACTCAACCAAATTTGCCGGGCAAATATGTGAGTACATTTGTTTGGCCTTCTGGTGGCCCGACGACTCCAACTGAGCCATCAAAGATGCGGCAATGAGTTCTGCATTGCCTCATAGCACTAAAACGAAGTTAGCGATTGCTTTGGCCATATATGTTACATACTTTCTAATTGCCCCAAAGTGCACAAATCATCCAATATTAAGGAGGAAAATATACATATATATATATAGATAAATACAATGCAGTTGGACTCGAGGAGTAACAACTACACTAAAAATTAGTCAGGGTACAATGAAATTAAATTAGGTAAGAATCCAATAAAATACTTTGTAAGGATTTATATACAAAATAAAAACCAAAAAAAAAAACACAGAAAGCAAAAAAGAAAAAGAAAAGAAAAGAAATAAAAAGGAAAAAAGAAAATTTGTAGACAAAAGATGTCTACGGAGGAAACTGTTAAGTTTAAAAGCTCATCTCACTCAACAAAGCCAACTTATCTAAAAAAACAAACAAACACCCAACTTTTCATAGTAGGCTGCACAAATCCTTCAAGTTAACAACAAAATTGAAGGATTTGGAACTCAAAAAGATCTCAGTTTGCTCATATATCTCTATCAGTTCAATTCTTGAATAAAATATCTTTATTTTGATATCGAATGCCGCAGAAATAATTTGTTCCCCCAGACTCACACACCAACAAATGTCAGTCAACGAAGTCACTATTTTGCTCTACGAGGACAATTGACACAATTCTATATAAAATCTTGAAGCCCTTGCTATACCTTACAAATTGCAACCATGACATGAATTACAAGGTTCGCACAAATGACGGCAAATCAACCAATAATTGAATAATGGATCCATCACCGAAAACTTGGCACAGACACAAATATATACTATTGTGGGCCAATTAGTATTACTCACCCATTGAGGAACCCATCCTGGTAAAATAAAATACTCCGGTTTAAACAGCGGATCAGGGTCACAATGAAGCCAACCAGTTGATAAATCCTGCACATTTATCACCGCAGGGTCATGAAGCTAACTTTTCCCCCAACAGGGTCTCTAAACAAATATATTTAATTTACTCCAGAAAAATCACCTTCCTTGGACATGTTAGCCACTGGAAACGTCCCATGATATTAGCTAGCTGCATAAACAAGTGAGCAAGTGTTCCACTACATGAATCTTACAAACTATATAAACCCACACAGACACATTTGTATACATATATAATAAAATCACAAAGAAGAAAAGCTTGTATGATTAAGACTATGTTTATCAGGTTGTAGTTTGGACCACTAAACACTAGGTCTATCTAACAAAATATATGCTTATCCAATTGAGCAGATCATATAAATATTTGGAACAGAATGTTTATCATTTCCAAATAAAAGGATATGCTGCTCACCACAAATGCAGAGATAATAGTTGTAACAGATGCTCCAATGAAACCCTCCCATGTTTTTTTCGGCGATAACTTGATCAGAGGGGTTTTTCCGAAGAAGAACCCGAAGATATAAGCAGCAATATCATTGATAACAATAAGAGATGCTGGAAGAAGGAACCTGCACGCGGTCAAAACAATTTTGGAACCCCTTTCCTATATTCTCCTTCCTTACATGCAAATTCAAGCCTATATTTTTTCCTGTATAATACTTTCACCAACAGAGTTTAAGAGTAACCGATATAAAATCTTGACAATTAACAAAAAGAACTGGTATAATCCAACTGATGGTGCAATTATTGAAATTACTGGTGCACCAGAAAGATAAGAACAAAAGCAATCTCATATGCTACCAAATATTATGACAACTATTGAGACTGTCTGGTATTAGTGCCCCCTCAATGCCATTCAAACAACTTACTGAAATTCTGAAATTGACTTTTCTCCTATTTTGGTGCTATTTTGATTTGAATATTCATGCTCCTTAATATAAGGAGTCAATATTGCAGATCTTTTTCCTTTCTGCCACATGATTTTGTTAACTACAGTACAGATGCAAGGACCAGAAAGAGTGAATAAAAAGAAGACTCCTGAAACTAGTTTTATTTCAGGAGTGTGCATAGAGAAGTAGCAGTAAAGCAGTGAGATAAATGATTTACAGTCGGAAAAAGGGGGGGGTGGGGGGTATACAAGTTGTTACCAGAAGATTCCTTCAAAAATGTTGGCTACAGTGAACGCTGATTGTGTAAACACCACAATCAAAATCATGTGGGTCCAAGCGTATTGGCTAAATTGATACTTGTACATCTTCTTCTTTAGTGTAAGAATGAACCACATGAAACCTGAGCCCAATCAAACACAAAATAAGGTCCAGCAACAATCATAAATGGCATGTCAAGGGATACACCACTCAACAGCAATAACCAGCAACAGTAATTGCAAGCAGACAAATATACAAATAACTTGACAGGAAAAGTATCAGAAGTGGAAGTTGCAATTATCTGAATACTCACAAGTAAGAGGATGATAATATATGGCACAAAAGAATAAAGTAATAGATAGAACCAACCTGCGATATACAAGAAATAACAGGTAACCATATGATACTTGACAGAGTTGCTCACAAACTGAAAGAGAAGTTTGTCTGATGTAACAGTGTTGACGAGCCTTTGACTTAGAATGCGGCCATATACAAATAGCATGGCAGTGAAGAAAAAGTGCCTGGAAGTGAACAAATAAAAATCAATGAAAGAAATAAATAACATGTCACACCTAATAAACAGCAACAAAATCACTTGGAAACCATTATAAATACATGCCCTAGGATTAAAAAAAAAGGGGGTCAGGGAGGGACAAGCAGTGTAGTTTATATACCATATGTTTGCTAAGCATAGTACACCTATGTAAAATTATAAGGGAAAAAAATTTCGAAGATGATACATAAATGTGCCCAACTTAAAACAAATAAGTTTGTTCTCATGCAAAGTAGATTGCTGAGACAGGTTTGCTTTTATGCACCCAAACAACCCGTCATTTCAAATTATCAAATAGCCAACACGGACAACAGCTCACCGAGAAACAAAATAAGTTGATAGCTGAAATATTAACAAGAATCTGTTTCTGCTTACCAATTCAGTAGCCTAAATCCTGGAAGGTGGCTATCCTCATGTGCTTTCCTCAGTAGATTAAACAGTTCTTTTGCCATAAAGATTTGGATAACCACCACCATAGCCCAAATGTAGAGATGACCCATGTAGATTATAAATATGAAGCCCCCAATCATCCAAACAGTTGAATATGCACGGATCCACATTGACCTGTATTTGTTTTGATCATTAACAAGTAAATGGCTTCCATTTGCCTTACCCACCTCTGGAGGACCCTGGAAGGGTTAAGCAGTAAATGTTAGTTTTGGTCCATCAGTACAACCAATCAAGCTTCGTAATGTTTATACATGTTTAAGAGATGCATCAATATAGTTGCTATGAACGTGGGCGGTTAGAATTTTATACTCAAACATCGACTCAATCTAAGGGCGCAATAAGATTTGGGAACAAACCTCATTTGAGCGTTTACGGTGCCGAAGCCGTGCAGTAGATGTTGACGGGGCACTGCCGTCATTCATGGCTCTTTTCTATACTTCTTCTCCACTAACAGGACAACATATAGATGTACACACATAAACCCCTGAAAGATCAAAATATAACATAATTAATATGGCGCATGAAAAAAGTAACACAAAAAAAATCATTAAGCCAAACTGGTAGCTTTCTGGAGCCCAATCATCAGTAATCAAAATATCTCAAATTTATATATGGAACAAATTATTATATTATATAATCATTGATACCAAAAACCTGGACATAATTCACAATGACTATTACTGAACAACGCATCTCCGTTAAGAAAATCAACTTTACATGACAAAGAACCAAAAATGAGTGACTGACAAGCTAATGATCGTAAGTACAAGTTTCACTAGTTAAGTTGTAAAGCTGATGTCATGATTTCTTTGTCCAAATTGCAAACCCAGTGTGTGGTGCTCCAGCCATTGCGGGGTCTGGGAAGGGCTAAATGTATGCAGTCTTAGCTCCACATGCAAAGAGGTTGTTTCATTGTTTTGAACTCCTGACTTCCAGGTCATAATGGAGCAACCTTATTGTTGCGCAATGGCCCTCCCTTTCTGTGTACAAAATGCCTTTTCATGAAATCAGAGAAACTAAAAGCCTGGAGATTGGAGGAAAAGAATTAGCTATATTCCCTAATTCTAAGCAAGGTTTGGCGACAGTGTCCTGCACTACTTTTTTCGCCGACCTGGCCCAACCCAACCGTTTGGACTGGTATCGGCTTTTTTTATGAAAAAAATTCTTCCATATGGACACTAGTATATATATGTGTGTGTGTGTGTGTTTATGGTGTGGTGGACAATAAGTCTTTTTTGCAGAAATTTAGAAATAATTCCAATTAGCTGTTGTGTATCAATTATAGAGAAAGAAAGACCTTTGTACAACTTGTAAGATTGCCAACTATAAGAAATCTTAAAAAAAATTAAGCTCTTCCTCGCCATTCCAAGCTTTAAGGTTATTCTTCAACAGCTTCTTCACCCCCAAATATTTACTCCTATGACCTTATGGTTTCTAGAAGCTATGGAAGAAAGGGCTCCAAGAATAGTTGAAAGACTACAAGAGAGAGAAGATGTCTTGTACTGTAAAGAGAGGTCAGGTCTTATGTTGTAAAGATTTACAAGGTTCGACACAAGTCATGCCTACATCCTTGGCGGAAATCCAACAAAAGTTTTCACTATGCAAGAATTAGAGATTACACCTTACAGCCACCAAACCCTAGCTCCCTCACTCTTTGCGAATTAGGGGTTTTTTTTTCTCTTAGACAACTAAAAACCCTAATTGCCCTTCTATATACTGGGCTACAAGAGAGTCTAAACAGTCCCACGGCCCATAAGAATAAAACGGCTCAAAAAATATTTATTTTGAGAAAATGATGCATATATATGGATAAAATCAACAAAAACAAACGTTGCAAATTTGTGTTATCAAACAAGCAAGTCAATACTAAAATGAGCTAGCATAGATGTCATCTTGGAAGTGTTCCAATGCCTGTGACTAATGTCATCTTCAGAAGTCAATCTCTCCTACATGGTTGAATGGCAAAGGGTTGAGGAAGTGAAGACTGCAACCAAAATTTGTGAAACTACAACATACTGTCGCATTATGTTGAACACAAATGCCTAAAGTATGGGCATCAGATGCCACCCCTCGATGAACATGAGTGCAAAGCTGTAATCTTATGTTGAGCCTGTTCTATCTCAACGTATTAGTCAAATGACACTATTCCTCCAGTCCTCAATGCTAATATCTAATAACCTACCGAACAAATACTATTCTCACAAAAGTCAAGCCATTAGTACAGTTCGGGACAAGTTTCATTCAACAATACCGGGGACTAACGACACACCATGGTGCAAAATTGGTTTCTCAGGACAACCTCCAACAATCATGGTTCGGATGTATAAGCCGACAATAGGCCTTTCAATCATCCGCCTAACAACAAAAGGCAAATCTTGAAACTACTAGGTAATGCCTATAAATATAAGTAACTATACCTCAAAGTAAAATTGTTAAAGCTGAAACACCTGACTGGAAATGGAGAGAGTTCATTTACTGTTGAAAATACCTAAATTAATAACTTAAATAACTAAAAAATAACATCTTGAACAAATACATTCCACTGAATCAAATGTCCTCCTACTCTTTAGGCCCGCTCTTGTTATACAGATTCCAAGTTTCAAATTAACATAATTTCAAGATTTATTTCAACTCCCAGGCCTCATATCTTTCCCTTCACCACTTCCAACTAATACAAAATTAAAAATATAATAAAAGGCAAACATTTATATATATACACACCCATATATATACAACACTCAAAACGAATCTCGAAATTGATATTTTAAACGCATAACATACAAGAAACTTCAAAAAGATATACAAAAACCTACCTAAATGCTAAAAGCAGCGCAAACTCTTAGAGCCGAACTCAAATCCGTACTGATTTTAAACCTGGAAATCGTTACCGCGGCAATATCAAATACAGAATCGATAAATACACGTATATATATACATAAACGCAAATATATGTATATATAGAGAGAGTACGAGACCTGCTTTGGTTAGGCTGAGAGACCGAACACCAGAAACGGTGAAAATGAAGTGAAAAATCCAAAGAATGGCACAAGAGAGACGAAGGGTTATTAGGAAGAACAGAGGAATCTTATTAATAGTTGAAGAGTTGAAGTATTGCTGCGAATATAATTGACACAGCTTTAAAAAGTAGAAGTAAATCGAGATAGATATATATATATATATACACACACATTTGTGTGGAATGTGTGTGGAATTGTACATAAGGGTTTTTTCGGTTTAATTCTTATTAGGCAATGCTGAATAGATTCGCGAGGACGCTTGGATCTTACACGTGGCTAGAGATAAGTGTGTTCTATTTTTAGCATCTTCAAATCTTTTAAAATAGGTTAACTTCATTTACACCCCTGAAGTTTGTTCTATCATCACTTACACTCTCTCAGATTTGTAAATCTTCATTTACACCTCCCCTACTTTTCAATATTCTCATCACTTAGACCCCTGAACGATGACATCAGCCTGAATTTTTTTTTAAATCCCTAAATTACCCTCAATGTCTTATCCTTATTCTGTTTGGAAACAAGGATAGTGTTTTTATCAATTAGACCCCCTCTCATCATTTAATAATTTAACTTGTATTAAAATTTCAAAATATATATAAAATTCGAAAAAATATATATTAAAATTTGAAAAATATTATAAATTCGAAAATAAATATAAAAATTTTAAAATATATATAAATTTTGAAATTTTTTTTTTTTCAAAAAAACATATTAAATTTCGAAAATAAATATAAAAATCACAAAAAACATAAAAAATTTGAAACAAATATATAAAATTCAAAAAACATATAAAATTCAAAAATATATATTAAATTTCGAAAACAATTATAAAATCGAAAATAATATAAAATAAAAAATATATATAAATTTTGAATTTTTTTTTAAAAACATATTAAATTCAAGACAAATATATAAAATTTAAAAAAACATATAAAATTCTAATAATATATATTAAATTTCAAAAATAATTATAAAAAATTATAAAATTTGAAAATAAATATAAAATTCAAAAATATATATATTATATTTAAAAAAAATACTAAATTCAAAAATAAATATAAAATTAAAAAAATATTTAAAATTTATTTAATTTTTTCTCTCTCTCAGACGCGCGCACACACACACACATATATATATATATAGATCTCCCTGTCAGCGCCGACCCCCTCCCATCGCCACCTCCCCCTATTTTCGACCGATGGGTCGAAAATATGTGTGTGTATATATATATGTATAGATCTATATATATTTGTGTGTGTATATATATGTGTGTGCGTGCGTGTGTGTGTGTGTGCGCGCGCGCGTCTGAGAGAGAAAGAGAATTGAATAAATGTTGGGGTTGGGGTGTTTGGTTTAAGGATTAGATTGATTCTAAGGGGGTGTTTGGTTTAAGGTTTAAATTGATTTAGGGATTAAATTGATTTAAGGTGTGTTTGGTATAAGGGTATTTTAGACATTTCACACCATGAGGGGGTGTAAATAAAAATATGCAAACCTGAGGGGATATAAGTGATGATAGGACAAATATCAGGGAGTGTAAATAAAATTAACCCTTTAAAATATCACTCATGTCTTAATTTGTACTATTTAGTGTTTTTTAAATTGGGCTAATTTCATTTACAACCCCTTAGATTTGCCTTTATTTCAATTAGACTCTCTCAGGTTTGAGAATTTTTATTTACACTCCTGTCAGCTTTTGTTAATCAACTTTATGGTGAAATGTCTAAAACATCCTTAAACCAAATATTACTTAAATCAATTTTATCCTAAAATACTCTAACCTATATCCAAACATAACCCACACCACTTAAACAAACACAAATATATATTCAACATGTACACTTTTCAAATCCCCCATCTCTCCAAAACCAACAAAATTGCAGCAGGCACATACCATATATGTAGATATATATATACATATTTACTGATAGAAAATATATATATGTGTATATAATAGATATAGATATAATGATATATAATTAATAGATATATATGTGTATACAATAGATATAGATATATATCTGTATATATATATATATATATCAAATGCACATTGTTGCACATTTCAAATGCAAATGGGTTTGAGTGGGTATGGAGCATTTGCCATTGCTATCAGAGAGAGAGGGAGTATATCATTATTCGGCCTTTTGCACAACTAATTTATTTTTGGTAAATATAAAATGGGTAAAGTCATAGTTCTTCTAATATCTGAAATGAGTAAAATTATTGTTTTTTTTACTTAGGTGCGTTTGGAAAGCCTGTTTTTTGTATTTGTTTTCTGTCTTCAAACATAAAAACTGTTTTTGTATTTGTTTTTGTTTTTTCAGCAAAAAACTAAAAACAAAAAAACGTTTGGATGAAAATTTGTATTGAAAAATAAAATGGTATTGGTGGGCGGTGGGCGTGGTGGGTGACTGGCGGTGGCGGCGCCCAGCGGCGACCGGAGGTGGTGGGGGCCGGCGGCGGCGACCGGTGGCGGGGGTGGTGGTGGTTGGTGGCGGCGGTGGCGGTGGCGGAGGTGGTACCCTAAACAGTTAAAAAACTCAAAAAATAACTAAAAGTTGTATTTGGTGTTTTCACCACTTTTATACACTATTCACAGAAAACAGTTTTCTTGGGAAAAAAAAAAGTGAACAGTAAACGCGTTTGTCAAACGTGTTTTTTTTTTTAACTGGGTGAACAGTAAAAAAACAAAAATTATTTTCTCGTATCCAAACGGACCCTTAATTTTTAGGGTAAAGGGTAAGAAACCCCCCAAACTATACCCTCTCCCCCAACTAACCCCTCTAATCATTCAAAGTGCCCCTATAGTGCATAATTCAAAAAATTAGTTTTACTAATTACACTTTCACACTCTTTTATTTTACTAATTATACTTCCACCCTTTATTACAATATATATATTACGAAAATTACAATTTGATTTTTTTTATATAAAATTTTAAATAAATATATAAAATTCGAAACAAACATATAAAATTCGAAAAAATATATCTAATCTGTAAAAAATATATAAAATTTGAAAAAAAACATATAAAATTCGAAAAAAATATATAAAATTTGAAACAATATATAAAATTCGAAAAAATATATAAAATTCTAAATATATATATATAATTCAAATATATATATATATATATATATATATATATATAAAGTGTGACTGAAGTTTAAGTGGACAAGCCTCATAGTCATTACCCACGATAACGGGTCCTCTCCAGCTCTCTGTAGAGCTATTTCAAGGACGATCACGATGGGTACACATGCCCCACTAATTTTCTCTCACAATTTCTTATTCAACACTTATTTCTTTCTCTCTCTACCACTTTCCTCTCTCCATCACTATCATTTTTTTTCTCTACAAATAAATATAAAATAAAAATTATATAAATAATATTTTAATCAAAATTATATAAAATAAAAATTGAAATTAAATATATTAATATTTTAATCAAAATTATATAAAATAAAATTCAAAATAAAAAAATTAATCGACTAACTATACTGATTAAAGGGTCCCTTAATACCCAAATCTAGGGGTGCACACGGTCTGGTTCGCTTTCGAAATTGGAATCGAACAAATACTTTCGATTCCTTAAAAATGAGAACCGGAACCGAACCGTTAATTTTGATTCAAATATTAATATATTAACGGTGCAGTTCGCTTTCGATTCCAACCGAAACCGGAATCGAACCGATACTTTAGGTTCTTTAAAAATGAGAACCGGAACCGAACCGTTAATTTTGATCCAAATATTAATATATTTTATTTCGATTAAAATATTTTAATAAAATATCGATTCGATTCCGATTTCGGTCACCATCGTGGGGCATGTGTTGCCATCATGGCCCTAGAAATAGCTCTACAAAAAGCTGGAGAAGATCCGTTACCTTGGTTAATGACTCTGAGGTTTGTCCACTTAAACTTCAGTCACACTTTTTATATATATATTTTAATTTTATATATTTTTTAGAATTTTATATGTTTCTTTCAAATTTTATATATTTTTTACGAATTATATATATTTTTTTGAATTTTATATGTTTGTTTCAAATTTTATATGTTTATTTCAAATTTTATATAAAAAAAATCAAATTGTAATTTTTGTAATATATATATTTTTTGTAATAAAGGGTGAAAGTGTAATTAGTAAACTAGGAGGGGTATGAAAGTGTATTTTTATATTACAGTTAAGGGGTAAAATGCATGATTTAAATAGTTTGGGGGTGGATTTTAGATTAGAAGGGTTTCTTGCAAAAGCTTAATAGTTCGGGGTTTCTTGGCCTTTATCATAATTTTTATTTATAATTATTTTTAGGATAAATTACAGTTTCATCCCCTTTTATTTAGACATATTACATTTTCCCTCTACTGTTTGGACAATTACAATTTCACCACCTCTTATTTGGACATAGTAACACTTTGCCCCCTATGGTCTGATTTCAGGTGTGATTTTATCTAATTGTTCTTCATATTATATTATAATTTTATGATTAATTTCAATAAACCACCCTAAACTATTGATTTTTCACATTGCCCCTACCATAATGGGTAAATTATAGTTTCACCCCCTAAAATATGAAAAAAATATTTAAAATTTAAAAAATATATATAAAATTCAAAATATATATATATATATAATTCATAATATATATATAATTCGTAATATATATAAAATTCAAATATATATATAAAATTTGGAAAAAATATATAAATTTAGAAAAAATATAAAAAATTGGGAAAAAATATTTAAATTCGAAAAAATATATATCAATTTCGAAAAACATATAAAATTTCAAAGATATATATATAATTATAAAAATATATATAAAATTCGGGGAAAATATATAAATTCAATATATATATAATTAGAAAAAATAGGATGGTTCATTAAATATGATTATCCAAACCAATAAATGGGATGGTTCATTAAATATGTTGTTGAAAAAAATATATTATCCAAACAAATAAATGGTGCAATCTCTAATTTGTACACATGAATGGAAACATAAAATGGTTTATTAAATATGATTTTATATTTTGCAAGCAAGCTAACACGCCATGGTACAATTTTCATATCTACCTTCACAAACACACTACAAGGTCTATATGCTCAAATTAACAATAAGTTGAAATGAATAACAATTCTTATTTACCTAAACAAGATAAAACTCATACAATTTTGACTCCATAAAAATCCAAACTTTCAACCTTTTATTTTGAAACCCCAAAATAACACACTAAAAGATATGACTAATGAATTATTCATGTGATAGATTTTTTATTTATACAGCACAACCCTAAAATAGTCTACAATATGTTTTCCGAATTTTATATATTTTTTTCAAATTTTAAATATATATTTTGAAATTTTATATGTTTTTCAAAATTTATATATATTTTTGAATTTATATATATTTTTTCGAATTTATATATTTTTTCTGAATTTATATATATATTCCAAATTTTATATATATTTTTTGAATTTTATATATTTTTTCAAATTTATATATAATTTTATATTTTTATATTTTTTTTGAATTTATATATATTTTTGGAAGTTTATATATTTTTTATAATTTTATATATATATTTCGAAATTTATATATATTTTTTGAAATTTTATATGTTTTTCGAAATTTATATATATTTTCCGAATTTTATATATTTTTTTGAATTTATATATTTGTTTCGAATTTTATATATATTTTTTCAAATTATATATATATTTTTCGAAATTTATATATTTTTAAAAATTTTAAATATATTTTTCGAATTTTAGGGGGTGAAACTATAATTTATCCATTAAGGTGGGGGCAATGTGAAAATTCAATAGTTTGGGGGGTTTATTGAAATTAACCATAAAATTATAATATAATATGAAGAACAATTAGGTAAAATCACACCTAAATTCAGACCATAGGGGGCAAAGTGTTACTGTGTCCAAACAAAAGGGGGTGAAACTTTAATTATCCAAATAAGAGGGGGAAATGTAATATGTTCAAATAGGAGAGATGAAACTATAATTTACCCTTATTTTTTAATATTTATACATATATTAATTCAAAGGTGTAGGAGCAAATTTGACCATTTGACACCTAGCATTAAATTTTTTTTGGTTAAGTTGACTATGATTCCTTAACCCATTTCTTACTCAAACTTATGTCACTTCCAAATCATCACCGATTAAGGTAGCTGTTAGAAATAAGATTCAAAATTTTCTCTAAAATGAAACTTTTTTTAAAAAATGGAGGGGTCAAATTGATTAAATCTATATTCTTGTTTCCAAACACTACCAATTATAACATTGAGGGTACTTTAGATATTTTTAAAAAAAATCAGGATGGTGTCATCTTGAAAGTGACATTAAGGGGTGTAAATAATGACACTTTCAAACCTTAGGGGGTGTAAATAAAGATTCTTAAATATGGGAGGTCTAGATAAAATTAACCCTTTCAAATTATACCCATGTTTAGCAAAAGAGATCTAAGGTGTGAAGGCTAGTTTGGAAGAAGATTGAGGGTGAGTAAGTAATTTAACACGTCTTCGCTACATTATTGGAGAGGTTGATACATGAGTTGTATTGACTAATAGATCCATTATTGAGCTGCTTAATAGATCCATTATTTAGCTGCTTGCATTAAAATGTAAGCCAATTAATTACTTGCAACAACTTTTTTTTATCTTGTGTAGAAAAAACCAATTAGAAAACCACACCTATCTAATTTCCCCCCATAATTGTTTAAGCATCCACGGACCATATGTATCTTTCCAGTTACATATTGAAGTTTTATTTAATCAACCTCCTAAATATTCATTTAATCATAAAGAGTAAGAGTGTTAAAATTTTATAATTTTCATATTTTCTTTTATAATAAAAATTGTTCTAGTCAAACATTTAATATAGTTTTAAAAACCCTAATTCCATATTAGTGAACATAACCCTTCATTTTAATATATGCATATGTGAACATATTTCTTTTATAGTTGGTTGTATCGTTCGATATATTTTGTACTGGCATGTTCATAATATTTTTGAAAGTTATCTATATTATTACACAACATTGATACTTGTTCGATAATCATTTTTAAAATTTATATTGTCCGAATCTATTACATCGTTACCGCAACCTATCATTGAGAACCATGATTCCGGTGCTTTGCTTGGGAATGCCCATTGTCTCAGTAAATGCTTTGTGTTCTTTGCTAAACTCACACCCTTGGAATCTATCAAAAAGCAAGTGACCTTCCTCATAAAATTCTTATTCTCCATTCCAAATGTGGTACATATTCAGTTATATCTAGTTCACAGGACAGATTTCTCTGGCCTAGCACATAAAAAAAATAAAAAAATGGAAGAAGAAGAGAAAATTGTTTCCTTTGGCTTGGATTCAGCTAATTTTTATTTGACACTAGAAAACCAGCTTATATATTGCATGCTATATATAAATGATCAATTTATCTCAAGCAACAAGATCAATTTAGCTCAAGCAACAAGCTTTGCAGAAGAGGGGATCATACCTCCTTTGGTAGGTGCTTTAGACCATTTAGGCCATTGATGTTACCCATGGTAGCATAGCTTGTGAAAGTGTTGCATGCCAATCTTATGATTATAGTCATCTTGCCAAATTAATTCCAGGTAATTTGCAGTCACACTCCCTGATATTTAAGTCAATTCCATCTACTATTCGGTCAACGCATAAGTTTAGAATGACACCCTCTGAGCTATAAAAACTCTTGTAGTGACACCCCTTTGAGTCGTGAAGAGTCAGGTTTGCCCTTATTATAAATATGATTAATTTCAATAAACCCCCGCTACTATTGAATTTCAATCACACTGCCCCCCACCCTCAAACAATATATTTATAAATTTCAAAATATATATATCAAATTCGAAAATATATATATAAAATTCGAAACAAATATATAAATTTCAAAAAAATAAAATCGAAAACAACGTATTAAATTTAAATATATATATAAATTTCAAAACAATTCATATAAATTTTGAAATATATATATATAATTCAAATATATATATATATATATACATATTTTGGAAATATATATATATAAAAAAAGATCATTAATTGTTGTTGGAAATATTTTTTGAAATTTATATATATATTTTTGAATTTTATATATTTTTTCTAAATTAATATTTTTTTTGAATTTATATATATTTTAAATTATATATATATTCGAAATTTATAAAAAAAATTCAAAATTTATATATATTTTTTGAATTTTATATATTTGTTTGAAATCGACCTAAACCTCAAGGGGTGTCACTGCAATTTTTTTATAAAATTCGAAAATATCATATAACTTTCAAAAACGTCATATAAATTTTGAAAACGACATATTAATTTTGAAATATATATATAATTAGAAAAATATATATAAAAAAAGATCACTAATTGTTGTTGGTGGTAAGTAGTTTGATTCACTTCATTAGAAAATATATGATATTTTACCAATATACATATTTTTTTCTAAATTTATTTATTTATTCACATTTTGTTTTTCGAAATATATATTTTTTGAAATTTATATATATATTCAAAATTTATATTTTTTTTGAATTTTATATATATTCAAAATTTATATTTTTTTTGAATTTTATATATATTTTTGAATGTCATATATTTGTTTTGAATTTTATATAATTTTTTCGAATTTTATATATTTTTTTCAAAATTTATATATATTTTTTAATTTTATATTTTTGTTTTTGAATTATATATATATTTTTAAATTTAATATATTTTTTTCGAATTTATATATATATATTTAAATTTATATATATTTTTCGAATTTGATATATATTTTTTGAATTTTATAAATATATTGTTTGAGGGTGGGGGACAATGTGATTGAAATTCAATAGTAGAGGGGTTAGTTGATTAAATTCAATAGTATAGGGGGTTTATTGAAATAAATCCTATTTATAATAAGGGCATACCTAACTTTTCACGGCTTAAAGGGGTGTCACTGTAAGACTTTTTAAAGCTCAGGGAGTGTCATTGTAAACTTGTGCGTTGAATGGAGGCGAGGTGGAATTGACCTAAACCTCAGGGGGTATCACTACAAATTACCCTTAATTCTATAATGCAAAAAGTCAATTTATTATGTTTTTAGTGTTAAAAAGAGAAGATAAAGAAGAGAATAATGATGTATGTATTTTATATATGAAGTATATATTTACAATAAGGTCAACACCTATATATATATAGGAGAAGGTGTGGAGAACAAGATAATTTGGAGTAGGGAACAAACTATACAAATTAGGTAAATACAATGTGGACTGGGATATCTAGATGGGCATAAGCCCATATATATTCTAAACTCAAACTTGTAGAAAGAGGTTGGAGAGTGAATAATCCTGGATGATGTTTCAATTTGTATTTTGTGTATCTTGATAAGATGAACAAATTATGCAATTCAAGTTTGGGGGAGAGATCGAGTACTCTAGAGTTCAATTCAGGAATTGTGATCGATAAAATTGTTCTACCCTAGTTTTAAACAATCTCTGGAATTGACTTCTCTGTGATCTCTCCCCCAAACTTTAAACAAATTGAGGACTTGAGTTGGTTGTTTTTCTTAAGAGGTGGTGAGACTGGATTGACAGATAGAGAAGGAGAAACAAAGAGAAACAAGAATAGAGATTATTTGAATAGTGGTGATGATGGTGAAATCACAATGACTCTGATACTATGTTAATAAAGATAGGATAAAGAAGAGAATAATTATGTATTTTATTCTATATATGAAGTATATATTTATAATAGGGTCAACACTTATATATAGAGAAGAAGGTATGGAGAATAAGATAACTTGGAGTGGGGAACAAACTAAATAAATTAGGTAAATAATAAATACAAGGTGGACTTGGATATCTAGATGGGTCTAAGCCCATATATATTCTAGAGTTATTCCCACAAACATCCCCTGAGGTTTGCCTTATTCTCACATGGACCCACTCAAAGTTGAATATTCCCACAAACACTCCTTGAAATTTGAATGTCGTCCCACGTACACCCCCTCCATGATAACACCGTTAGTAAAGGTCGTTACTTTATTGATGTCAGCCACCAACTCTTATGTAAAATATCTTTATTATCCTTAAAATGTATGAAATGACTTAGATACATTTATATGTTAAATTGAATATATATTTTTTGTACTTAACTTATAGATATGGTTTTACCTTTATACCCTTTGCCT
This sequence comes from Cornus suecica, assembly GCA_963922005.1. NCBI lineage: Eukaryota > Viridiplantae > Streptophyta > Magnoliopsida > Cornales > Cornaceae > Cornus > Cornus suecica. The sequence continues at coordinate 81,403,045 of OY998241.1, forward strand.
TATATATTACTACCTCTGTCCGAAAATGCTTGTCCAAATTGGACTTGTCAATGTTTTATTATATTTTTTATGTTTCCATTTATAACCTTAAGATAATGATAAGTTATCCAAGTGTTGTTTTTTTAATGGGACCCATTATCTTTGGAATTAGGGGATAATTTGGGAAAATATAAAATTATATTGTGTTGGAATTCGAAACTGGACAACTAATTTGAGAAGGATAAAGTTATGAAACTGGACAACTAATATGGGACGGAGGGAGTAATATATAAGCACACCCCCTTTAAGAGACCTATTTACCCCTTTATTAGAATTTACTTATCTTTATTAAGAGTTATATATATTAGAAGTTCAATATTTTAATATAATTAAATTGAAGCTTAGAGAAATTTAAGTAGTAAGTTTTTTATTATTCTGAAATTTAAGGAGTAAGTTTCGATAAATAAATAAATTTATTAAAATTAGAAAGTTGGTACGAGAAAAGAGGAGGAAAAAAAAGATAAAATGGGCCAAAAGCAACCCCAACGTCACAAACCAAAGATACAAAACAAAGCTAAAGCTAATTAGGCTAAACATGAAGCCCATTTACAAAGTCTTAAATTAATCACAAAATAGAAAACTGGGTTCGCAAGCAAACTTCGCCAACAAGAATCAATTATTTCCGTACTTCTGATAACTCTTTCATTCTCCATAGATGATACAAAGCTTCATTGTGGAGTTATATATATATATATACACACGAATATATACAGATATGTATATGTATCAATTCTCATGTCAAAGAACACACAATCAATACTTTATCACACCACAAGAACCAACCCTTTAAACTCCATAATTATTTGTAGATTGAAATCTTTCATCGGACGAGTTCAAACGGTCCTTCCTCCAGCTATGATGCTCGATCCGCCGATTCCTAAGTACCAAAAGAAATTCCAAGCAACCCACATTTCTATTTAAAATAGTCAAAAATTCTCCATCAACACATACACAAAAAGAAAATCCACAAATTCATTTACCCAAGTTTCAATTTTTGTGATGAGATTGATATAGCAAAACCCTAAATTGATGAGCGAAAGAGGAGAAGGGTTAAGGGCGGCGAATGGTAGTGGGTCGCTGTGGCGGCGGTGGTGGGTTGCGGCGGAGAGATTTTGCAGTGTGGTAGTATCTGCGGTCGGGAGAGAGAGGTTATGCCGGGCTCTGGTGAAGAATCTTAAGGTCAGTGGTGGTCTCTCGTTTGGTGATCGATGTGGTGGTGACTCCGGCTGAGAGAGAGAACTGTTTGGAGTGGTTGGTGGGTGTAGGATGGCCGGAGAAGACAAGGGACGAGGGTGCTTGGCGGAGGGTTTGCTGTATATATATATATATATAGTTATTTACACAGGTCTATTATATAATATATTTATATAATCATTTACAATAATAAAGGATAATGACCCATAAATAATTAATTATAAAGAATAGTAATAATTAATTATGAAAAATAATATAATAAACCTATGGGGGCATAATGGTCTTAACATAATATAGGATTTTTTCAAAAAAAATTCAATTATATTATACAAGGGCAAAAAAAGTAACTTTGCTTATAACCGTTAGCCCTTTGGCTCATAGGCGTGAGTGGGAATATTCACTTCGAAGGGGTTCCGGAATTCGGGCTTGTTTGATTTTTAGTTTGGTTTAATCTTGTCTTGTTTTTGTTTTTTTTTTAAAATCAAATGAACTTTGATTTTTATAATTTAAGATTAAATATTTTTTCTAGGTAGACCCCGCATTCCACTATATATCATATTTTCTCTCTCTCTTTCTATATATATATAATTCATGGTGGACCCCGCTAACCACTATTCTTTACTCTCTTTCTTTATATATAGGATAATTTGCAATAACACTCCTCAGGTTTGCATCTATATATATTTTCAAAAATATATAAATTCGAAATATATATATATTTCGAAAATATATATATAAAATTTGAAAAATATATAAATTCGAATATATATATATTTCAAAAAAAAAAATTCAAAATATATATATTTTCAAAAACAAAATTCAAAAAATTATATAATTTCAAAAAACATATAATCATTTCAAAAAATATGTATATTTTCGAATTTATATAATTTTCAAATTATATATATATATATATATATATTCGAATTATATATATATTTAAAATTTTATATATTTTTTGAAATTTATATATGTTTTTCAAAATTATATAATTTTTTGAATTTTGTTATAGAAAATATATATATTTTGAATTTTTTTTTTGAAATATATGTATTCGAATTTATATATATTTCAAATTTTATATATATATTTTAATTTTTTATATATATTTTTAAATCTATATATGTTTTTCGAAATTATATAATGTTTTGAATTTTGTTTTTGAATATATATATATTTTGAATTATATATATATATTTTGAAATATATATATTCGAATTTAAATATTTTTCAATTTATATATATATTTTCGAATTTTATATATTTTTTGATTTTATATATATATTTTTTGAAATTTATATATATTTTTCAAAATTTATATATTTTATTCTAATTTTATATATTTTTTGAAATTTATATATATTTTTCGAAATTTTTATATTTTATTCTAATTTTATATATTTTTTCAAAATTTAAATATTTGTTTTCGAATTTTATACATTTTTTTCAATTTTATATATTTTTTCGAATTTATATATATGTTTTTCAAAATTTTATATATTTGGGGTTGGGGCATAAAGGTTATTTCACATTATCCTTAATATTTTCGAATTTTATGAAGGGTATTTTGGTCATTTGGAGTGTCATGGCAAGCAAAACCAAACCTCAGGGGGTGTTAGTACAAATTACCCTTCTATATATATATAATTTATGATGGGCCCCCGCTGATCATTACTTTTTACAAAATCACACAAGACCAAACAAAACCAATATAACCAGAGAAAATCAGACCAGACCAGAAATCAAACGGGCCCGACATGTGAGCATATGGCAAACCTCATGGTGTTTGCGGGAATAACCTTATATTCTAACACTTATAGATTTCCTACTATGCTCCATAAGATTTCATTATTATAACAGTAATCAAAGTTGACAAATTCCATTAATTTCAGGATTAATTTCAGTAAATCCCCCTATACTATTTAGATTAATCAACTAATTCCTTGTGTGTCCACTTTGCCCCCTATACAATTCAATTTCATCAAATTGCCCCCTCACTTCTCAAAATGCCTAAACTACCCTCAATAGTATAAGGGGGTTTAGTGAATTATTTCGGAAAAAATAATATATACTTTTTGGAAAAAAAAAAATTTCGAAAAAAAATCATATTATGTTCCAAAATATGAATTTTTTTTTCGAAAAATATTTTTTTTGCAAAAAAGTATATATTATGTTCCAAAATATGAATTTTTTTTTCGAAAAATAATTTTTTTGCAAAAAATATATATTATGTTCCAAAATATGATTTTTTTCTGAAAAATAATTTTTTTGCAAAAAATATATATTATGTTCCAAAATATGATTTTTTTTCTGAAAAATAATTTTTTTTGCAAAAAAGTATATATTATGTTCCAAAATATGAATTTTGTTTTCGAAAAATAATATTTTGGAACAAAAATATATATATTATTTTCCAAAATATGAAAAAAAAATTCGAAAAATAATTTTCGGAAAAAAAATCATATTTTGGAACATAATATATATTTTTCGAAAAAAAAATTCATATTTTGGAACATAATATATACTTTTTCGCAAAAAAAATCATATTTTGGAACATAATATATATTTTTCGCAAAAAAATATTTTTCAGAAAAAAATCATATTTTGGAAAATAATATATATTTTTTGCAAAAAAAATATCTTTCGAAAACAAAATTCATATTTTGGAACATAATATATACTCTTTCGCAAAAAAAATAATTTTCAAAAAACAAATTCATATTTTGGAACAAAATATGATTTTTTTTCGAATTTTTTTTTTTTTGCAAAAAGTATATATTATTTTTTCCGAAATAATTCACTAAACCCCCTTATACTATTAATTTCACTAAATCCCCTTATACTATTGAGGGTAATTTAAGCATTTTGAGAAGTGAGAGGGCAATTTGATAAAATTGAATAGTATAAAGGGCAATGTAGACACACAAGAAGTTAGTTTATTAATCTGAATAATATAAAGGGGTTTACTGAAATTAACCCTTAATTTTATTCAATCCTGGTGGCATCAAGAATATTAATAAAATTATGATGTTGGTGTTTCCCAAGTCTCAATCTTTTTTGTGTAATATGTTCTTATTTTTTAATTAATTGTAGTCATAGCTGCTATGAACAATCAAAATTAAATAGCAATTTAAATAAAAGGAAGGTCAAGCAATGTTATTGTATTGACTGGCAGATGGAGATTCTGAATCAAATTCATCTTCACAAATTCATTATTCAATATATATACAACAAAGGATATTGTTTTGCCTGATTTGTTCTCACATGTTTCTTTAAAACCCAAAGTAAGAACATCTCTGTTTTTATCACCATTTTTGTCTCAGCCTAGATTCAATGTTCAATTCAATCAAAATTAGGCAGTGAAAGGGTGGATAAGCCAAGACACTGTGTCTCACTCTCTTGTAATATAACCAAAGCACAATGGTTATAAAGTTTAAAATGTGCAAAACATTTAAAAAATGTACTATGAATCCAACAAATTAGGATATGAACATAGATTGCTAAAATACTGATAATAACCAAGCCATTTGGCCCTCATGAACATGTCTACCCTTTGGCTTCTCCGTCTCGATGACTATATATAATCCCCACAAAACACATCCATATAAAGCCATTTCTCATCATGGTTATTAATCCATGAAATTTAATTTTCATTTAATGATTTTATTGAAAAAACCCAATGGGGTCAAATCTATGCTGTTTTAGGTGGAAGAAAGAGCAGAAGAACGAAAAATTGCAGCCACCGGTGAGTAAGACATCTAGCGAAAGAAGTTTGACTCTAGAGGAGTGTATTTTGGCTTCACCAAACTCGAATACTCAATGCATTACTACATGTGAGCTTCATGTTTTCCAACAGTTGTCTAGAAAAGTGCACCCTTCTACGCGTAAAGTCCCTCGAAATTTTTCTACACCGAGAACTAGTTTCTCCACGGAGAGGCTATGGAAGATCGATGAAGGAGATGAAGAAGATGATTATTCGTCCGTTTCTGTTTCCTCGATGAGTGAGAGCAAGAGTGGGAAGTTTAAGAAAAAGGTGAGTTTTAAGTTGCCTGAAGAGAGTGATGTTATCGTCTTTTACACGCCTAAGGAAGCATTTGAGGAATATTGATAGTTGTGTTCCGTGGTGCTTTGGAGTTAAAATTGGAGGAAAAATAATTTAAACTCAATTTAATTTTTATTTTGATTTCAAATTTGAAGCACCTGTCGCATGTTGCTGCACGCGAACTATATGTAATGTCTCTATCGTGACAGGTCTATATTTCAAATAATTTGAGAAGAGATGTGAGAATGAAGGATTTCACAAAGCGCACAATTTGTATGTAGATGGTGGAGAAATTTGATTGTGGAGATGGAATCTATGTTAATAGTTGAAGTGCCGAGTCTTATTTCACACATATTTGGTGTTATTTGTAGGTTTTATTGTGTTTCTGTACATCAATGCTTGGTTTATTCAGAGAATGCACTTCCAACATTGGACCCTTTTCAAGACTTTTTCCCTCCACAACACTCCATCAAATGCAGAATTCAACAAACCAGTACAACAAAAATCTCAAACTTTACAGCTCCAAAACCCAAACTTATTTGACAGTTTCTATGAGATGAATGAACCAACTTTAAAAAAATACTTGAAGCAAGTTCTAATTTACTCCAAGGAAAGACAATGGGAAAGTTAGTAAGAAATTCAAAAAATAGCAACTTAGATTATGAGCACATTGTCACAATCAGGGGTGGAGCCATGCCATGGCTAGGGGGCCCATAGCCCCTCCCCAAAATTTTCAATTTTTTTAGCAAGCTACAAAAAATTCATATATTATAGATATGTTTATAAAAACTACATATGGCACCTTCAAGTTTATTTAAAATTTCTTAAGTAGCCTAGAAAAAATATAAAATTTATCAATAAATTTATAAAAAAAATTATTGCCCTCCCCCAAGATTTTAAAAAAAATTCCTTTGATAATCCAGAAAAATATAAAATTTATCAATAAAATTATAAAAATTTGCATTGCCCCCTCCTAGGTCAATTTACTGGCTCCGCCCTTGTCACAATAAAATAAGATAACCTCTTCTACCATTTAATCATGTATAATATTTCGCACAATTTCATCACTTATGCAACCATTCACACTGTTCATGTGACAACAAACATTACATCACTATGCATTAGCAACTTTGTTATCTATTTGTCAATCGTTGCACTGGCAATATAATGGGGACAAACTACGAAAGTCCATGTATATATATATATACACACAAACTGTAACACCCCGCTTCAACACTTGGTATAATATTGTCCGCTCTGGGTTTAGCCCGCACGGTTTTGTTCTTGGGCTCCTCCCAAAAGGCCTCATACTAATTGGAGACAACATTGCACATATAAGCACATCCCCAGACCTCTACCCGGGCGATGTGGGACATCACAATCATCCCCTCTTGGGACCCAGCGTCCTCGCTGGTGTTACCCACGGGCTTGTGCATGCACCCACACTTAATTCCGGCCGGGCTCTGGCTCTGATACCAATTGTAACACCCCGCTCCAACACTTGGTATAATATTGTCCGCTCTGGGCCTAGCCCGCACGGTTTTGTTCTTGGGCTCCTCCCAAAAGGCCTCATACCAATTGGAGACAACACTGCACATATAAGCACATCCCCAGACCTCATGCACAAGCCCGTGGGTAACACCAGCGAGGACGCTGGGTCCCAAGAGGGGGTGATTGTGATGTCCCACATCGCCCGGGTAGAGGTCTGGGGATGTGCTTATATGTGCAGTGTTGTCTCCAATTGATATGAGGCCTTTTGGGAGGAGCCCAAGAGCAAAACCGTGCGGGCTGGGCCCAGAGCGAACAATATTATACCAAGTGTTGGAGCGGGTTGTTACAATTGGTATAGCGAGGACGCTGGGTCCCAAGAGGGGGTGATTGTGATGTCCCACATCGCCCGGGTAGAGGTCTGGGGATGTGCTTATATGTGCAGTGTTGTCTCCAATTGGTATGAGGCCTTTTGGGAGGAGCCCAAGAGCAAAACCGTGCGGGCTGGGCCCAAAGCGGACAATATTATACCAAGTGTTGGAGCGGGGTGTTACAATTGGTATCCCCGTGGGTAACACCAGCGAGGACGCTGGGTCCCAAGAGGGGGTGATTGTGATGTCCCACATCGCTCGGGTAGAGGTCTGGGGATGTGCTTATATGTGCAGTGTTGTCTCCAATTGGTATGAAGCCTTTTGGGAGGAGCCCAAGAACAAAACCGTGCGGGCTGGGCCCAAAGCGGACAATATTATACCAAGTATTGGAACGGGTTGTTACACAAACACTGGCAACAGAGGACCGGCTTCTGTTCTGGTAGGACATATGGGAAGGAAGGAAATTACCTGGAAGGAGAGTACAATGGATTTGAGTTGAACAGAGAGAGGCACTCTCTACTACTATATACTATATAGATACATAGATATAAGGAAAAAAAAAAAACTATTGTATGTTGATTGTTGATGAGATTGCTTTGAAAATGGCGGGAGTAAAGCTGTTCATAGCTCTGGTAATTGTCTCAACGGGCATTGGAGGGAAATGGGTTGGAGCTCAAGTTCACCATGTGGTCGGAGGCGACCGCGGTTGGGACGTATCTTCAGGCGTAGGATTTTGGTCGGCCGGCCGAATCTTCAGGGCCGGAGACATAATCTGTAAGCTCTTTTCCTCCTCTCCCTCTCTCTATGTATACGTGTGTGTTTTTATGTGTACAATGAGAAGAGATTAACAAGTTTGATTCACGGACTATTTTGAGTGATTTTAGTCTCAAATAGCAATTCCCAGGTATCATTTCTCATAATTTATGTATGTACCAATTAAAAACAAACACCCACTAATGGAATGGATGCTTTGTGGATTAATTCATAGTTTTAAGTTGTTATATAAGAGTAAATCCGGATCCAATATAGGATAGGATTTCTCTACCACTCTCTCCCACCGGAAGCTTGTAACATTCTTGTTGTGATCGAACCACTTTACTTACCAGATTTGAATTCGGACTCTTCGAAAGGGCAACACTCAAACTGTCGCTTGACGTTGCATCGAATCAAGGATTGAGTCTGACTTTGATAATAATTATAAAATAGTTAAATGCATCGCAATTCAACTAAAAAATTTGAATTATTTAGTGAAACTAACATCCAACTTGTTATGTCTAATTATTTTTTCATTTGGATCCGATATGAGACTTAATCGGATGTTCACCAAATAGAATGAACTTTTATGATTTTAGGGTATGATCTAGTCTCATGATTGGTTACTGAAAAAAATCAAAGAATCTAAGGAAATATATATATATATATATATATATACATTTTTCTTAATTTTCCTTTTATTTTCTGAAAGGGTAAATTACATTTTCATTCCCTTGAGATATAATTTATTACAATTATACTCCCGTCCTTTGGAAAATTACAATTTCACACCTTCTAGGTCATCAAAGCCCAATTCTGATTATCGAAAAAGTGAAATGACATATATAACCCTAAATAATTTTCAATTATGGTGTAAAAATTTGAATTTTTTGTCTAATTTGTCTGTAATTGTCCAATTAGTGTGTCCAAATTATGATAAAATGAAGCAATAGTGTAGTAGACTGGAGCAAAAACGTTCATAACAATAAATTTGGAGGTATTTTAGACATTTCACCTAGTATTGACTGGGTTTGATCACGTCAAAATTTCATTCCAAAGGGTATTTGTTACAACTTCCGAACTTGAGGGGATAAAACTATAATTATTGCAAGGATAGGAAGTGAAAGTGTAATTTATCCTTTTCTGAAACTACCTTGTACTAGCATGGCAATTTTATGTGGGTTCCGGTGAGTGGGCAGGGTTCACCTACTCCGCGGCGCAGGAGAGCATTGTGGAGCTCAAAAGCAGGGAAGAATTTGAGTCGTGTGAAGTAAACAACCCAATCAGAATGTACACAGACGGCTTCGATGGCGTCTCGCTCAGCGAGGAAGGGATCCACTACTTCGCAAGCGGTAATCCTGAAAGTTGCAAAAACGGCCTCAAGCTCCACGTGGAGGTGCAACCTCAACATGAAATCCAGACTGTTGATAGATCAGGGGGCCCTACGGCGTCTACGGCAGCTGGGCCCACAATCCCAACTGCTTCAGCCCATCTAAATGGACTGTCTTGTATGTTGTATGTGGTTGGACTATTGCTTTGCTTTATGTCTATGGGATGTAGAGCCCACTAGTTTTTATTCACCGCTCTTGTGGCCAGGCTTGCTTTAATATGCTAGAAATTTTATTTAAGACTGGAAATTATGAATGTGGTTTGGGGTGGCAATTTATGAAGTTGTAAAATTATTTTCTTATTAATTAGTTGTAACAACGAGTGGTATGGTTGTAATTAGGGATGGTAATTTGTACAGTCCTGTTGGAGTCTCATCTCATTTTATCCTTTTATTTAAGGATTTGGGAATACCTTTTATTTCGTAGAGGTGATTTTGGTAAAAGAAATTAAACATGTCACGGGTTATGGCTGCCCCTTCTATATTAATTTTTTTTTATTATATGTATAAGACCTTTTATGAATCATAAATACTATATTAGTTATTACTCATCTTTTTTTCATCGGACTAGACATCTAAGTCCAAGAAAATACTAAGTAGCCAAATATATAGAAAGAAAAAAGTGAGAGTTCGATTGTAGAATGAGTTGAAAGAAGTTCATATATTAGATTGTTTTTTCTGTCAAATTATTTTGTCCATGATAAAAATGACACTGATAATTAAGTATAAATGGGACGGGATGAGATGGTCACGGGTATAGTAAACTGTTAATGGGGCGGACATGGTTTATGGTAAGGCAACCCTTGAGAAACCTGTGAAGAGTATGGTATTTTAAAAAATTAAACGGGGCGGAGATAGATATCGGCAAACTCATTTCGTATCCGCCCCATTACCATTCCTAGTTATAATTAGAATTAACAAAATATGAGACACACGATCACATTATAAATTAAAAAAAATTTAGGTTCAGTACAAATGAGTTTTAGTTGTAAAAGAGTTAACTTGAACACAACATGAAAATATTCGTGTCGTGTTTGAGTCAAACTCAACTAACTCGAACAATTCGTGTCACTTGATTATATATATATATATATTCTCTTTTTTAATTGGTCATATGTTGAAATATATTAAAATATTACAATTGAATTGTTTCAAATTTAATTTAATTTTTTTGATAAATAAATTAAATACTTCGTATCATATGGTTACGTTAAATTTAATTTAAAAGTTGTGTGTGATAACCTGACCGCCAAGTCTTATTTGGTTTTCATTGTGATAAAGTTACTCGTAATCAATTGGGTAAGATGTCATTGATTACGTGAATTCCTCAAACAATTCCAATCAGCCCCACTCACAATGGAACATACAATCACTAGAAATAATAAAATCTTTCTTTTATTAATGGTCTAACATCCAAGGGACGATCTAATATAAATGACTAGATTCCAAGAAAATTGTTTTTGGAGGAGGTTATACGAACCAATCCTATAATATAATTACGTATTTACAAAACATATCCAATACGCTTTTATTCTTTCAACCAATAAGATTTTATACCGATAATTAGACTTGTCAATGGATCGGATCAGTTAAATTCAAATCCAATTTGTTAAGAAATCGGATTATCGAATTCGGATCCTAATCGGGTTATCGGATTTTATTTTCAATCCATATATGGTTATTATCGGATTCAGATTATTGACAGGTTTATTGATAAGGATGACAAAAACTCCCGATCCGTGATCTGAATTCGATAATTCGATGAATTTTTACTTAGTTAATTCATATTCAAATTTCATATATGATCCGATTATCTAATTAAAAAAATATAAAAATCAATAAATATTGAAACACTAAAATTATTCACACTTTTAATAATTGTATTTATGATAAATCATTATTAATAAATAATAAAATAATTAAAAACTAACATTTATATACATGTACAATATTAAATATATACACATAAAAATTCAAATCTAATTTGTTAAGAAATCAGATTATTAAATTTAAAACCTAATCGGATTATCGGATTTTATTTTTAATTTATATCCGGTTAATCGAATCGGATTCAGATCAAAATCCGATAAATTGCCTACCGATAATGGATTTAAGTAGAATATCTTATAACAGAGGATTTTGGTAAATGAAATTTACCTAAATTATGAAGCCCACAACAGTTGTAAATAGTTTTGTGGACTACGACACTGGGCCCACCACATAGTGCCGACTCACCTAAAGCGACTGGACCCACAATCAACGGGCGATGTTCTTGCCAGCTATGCGTAATACCCGCCAAAAGATCATCCCACCCGCCAAAAGATCATCCCAGAAACCTCCACATTCCACTTTACTTCACTCTCCATCCATGAAACCCTCTCGAAAAACTCGATTCTTCTCATCCTCCACCAGCACCGTCACCTACGCATTCCAAAATGACCACTCTGCCCCTCAACCCCAATCCACCACCATCCATCTCTCCCCTCCTCCGTCCACCGCCTCCGCCGCCGTCAAGATACAGTCCGCCTACCGCTCCCATATCGTCCGCACACTCGTCAAGAAGATCTCCGCCGTCAATTCGGAAGCCAACCGCCAGGAACGGCGCCTCCAGCAGCAGGAGACCGTCGACGCAGTCAGAGGCGACGATCGGGAGAGAATGAGGATGAACGAGGCGTTGATGGGGCTGTTGCTGAGGCTGGACTCGGTGCCCGGGGTCGATCCGGCGGTGAGGGAGCTGCGACGGCGCGTGAGCCGCCGGATCGTGGGGTTGCAGGAGATATTGGACGGCGTGGCGGCGGAGACGGTGGAGGAGTGGGGTGGGTTTTTGGGGAATTGGGACGACGTGGTAGCGGAGATGGAGGAAGATTTGTGTAGGGAGAGAGGTGGGCGCGAAATGGAGAGGTTTTGTGATGAGAATTTAGGGTTTCGGTGCTTGCAGAGGTTTTTGCGTGACATGTAAATCTATTCAAAGAGTTATTGCTGTTATTGGCATTTGATGTATTAAGAAAGATATATTATCGAAAGAGATGTACAAGTACAAATCAATCGGTCAGTACTATACATATTTTTTCCCAATTCCACAATATATCAGTATTCAAGTTTTTTTTTTTTTTTTTTTCAATTTAATTTTATTGATTACTTTTTACTAACTATATTGTATGAGTGTATTTTTTATTTTTCATGGCTGAGTAGTGGCAGTTCCCTTTATTAATTCACAGATTCACGGGACTCGAGTTCGTTTCAAAGGAATTGTTTGTACCCGGTTCGATTTACCAGACTAGCCACGTGGCCCTGCAATGCAATACTTTCATACATATAGGTTAGTTGCTATCCTTCATACATATTGGGTAGTTGTTTCTAATGAAGTGTTTGCACCAATTTGTTTTACCTGAAATAATTCTTTTTCAAAAGAGTAAGTTCTGATTTGTCGGACCTTACTTTGTGATAGTGAAAATGGTAGAGACAATACAATACTTGGTTCTCTCGGAGAGAATGAACTTCGTCCTCCCAAGTTGTATGGCCTTCTAGGGGATGGCTCGACAAGTAATTGTAAACTTGCAAAATACAGATTGGGCCTCTAATTAATGATAGAAAGCCTATAGGCGTAAATTATATCGACAGATTGGACTATTCGGCCCCCCATCTCAAGAAGGGAAGGAATACTTTCTTGTGAAAATGTATCACTGAAAAACTTCATAAAGCGATTCTCCCTATATAAATCAGATAAATTAATTTAAAGTATGTGTAGTATCATAATTTATTCGATCACATAAATATGGAGACTAAGGTATATTTCAACTTATTTCAGAACAGCTAGTAACAAGAACACTTTTGGTTTTTATATTCTCTTCACCGACTTTTTATATTTACCATATATATACTTCATAAAAATATAATCAAGACTTATTATAGCACCGGCCACCCGGTAAAATTAGCACTCTTTGAGAAGTATAAACTGAACGTTGAGCAACACCACACAGTGTTTGTGTGAGAGAGTAAAAAACTCTATGGGCCCAAGCCCAACACTTGTGCTCTTGGCATCATTGAGCTATTGCTATGTCTTTGTCACAAAGATCCCAAAGGGCATGTTGAGTCTCATTCCTGACGTCTACTTCTTCTCAATCCTTACCTTGGTACTTCTCATCACCCTCCCTCCGAGGACTCTCAGCTTTCTTTATCACATGGATCACTTCTTTCAAGCTCATCCTCTTCAGCTTCAATAAAGGTCCTCTTATATATCACACCTACAAACTATATAGATTTTGTATCTATATCTACATTTCCACTCAAATTAAATTAAGAGCACCGCTAAACCCATAGCCTCCCCAAATTTAGTAAAACTAGCTATAATTACTATTATTTCTAATCCTACTACTAGAAAATTACCCATAATAAAACCCAACTTAATTTTCTATGTAGCATGTTATATTTTTAGGGCTTTACTTAGTTTTATTAAGGGGTTGCGATACTTTTATTCAAGCCGTGGCACGGTATGAGGTGGTGCCACTTTTCAACAAGCCATACTTGTCTACATCATTAAAAGATTTTTGGGGGAGAAGGTGGAATAGAATGTCGTCGAATATTTTGAGGGTGACTATATATGTACCCACCCGAGAAACCCTAGTTGGGATTCTTGGTGTGGGGCCCGCAAAGGTGGTGGCCATGACCAACCACCCTTGTGTTGATCAAAGAATGTTGGATCTGGTTCATGTAAAGTTGATGGATTCCTTGTATAGGCGCATGAACACTTGGACCTGTGGAAAAGAAAAGAAAAAACAAAACAAAACGGTGAGGATGTCATTGAACAGTGAATTTTTTATTAGGCAGTGCTTGTCTCATGTTGTGTAAGAAGAAAGTTCGCTCTGGTATGGCTCTCTAAGAAATATTTGACACGTGTTCTAATATTTCAAAAATATATTTATAATTATATTTTTTAAGATATCAAAAGTTAAGCAAATCCATGATTATGAAATTATCTTGAAACTTACATAGATATTTATTAAATTTTAAGACACATGTAAATCTTTTATTAGATCACAACACATGGTGAAGGAAATTCCTTCTCAGATGACCTAACGCAATTATATTGTCTTTATTTAAACAGATTTGTAAAGCTGGAGTCCTATGGGATCGACATTGCTGAATATATACCTTTTGAAAACAAGCAACAAAAAGACCAAAACATGACAAAAAATAAACACTAAGGACTTTACACTGTAGTTGTATTAAACCGGCTTAGCGTAGAAGTTCTTCCAAGCAGATCCTTCACAAACCTGAATACACTAATGAACTCTTTCATTATCTTGCGATCAACCTTAAATTTCATCAACTGTGGTGTAACCAGCCAAACACCAGTGATCAGTACGAAACCAACGGTTAAAACCCTAGAAATTGGTTGAGGCAAACACCACTTCCCGCCATATTTCTCCTTCAATTGACGCTCAGCCACCACACACACCCCATGAATCACAAAGTACCACGTGGCTCTCCATGTGGGCCATTCACGACTCATGTAGTAGACTTGAAGCTCATGGTACAGGCCCGACCAAATAAAGGCTCCCATTATGGCTGCCATGGAGGCCCATTTTCGGCCCAATAATGGCCTACAAATCTGGTAAATGGGCTTACAAATAGTTAAACGTAGAATGTCCGAGGCCATGAGGTTCCACCTATGGCCCCAAAAATCTTGTAGGGAGGTTGAAAGGTAGGGTTCATCGAACGGTGGCTCGAGCTCTAACCCTAGCATGGCTCGAGCTAGAATTGCCACCACGGCGATTTGGAATTCGACGCCCATAAAGAGAAACACACATATGAGAGGGAACACAAGTTTTGGATGTAAATCATCCCTATAGTACTCATGAAGGATGATTATAGAAAGCAAAAACAAACCCTTGGTAGCATACCTTAAAAGTGATTTAAGACCACTTTGGGAGGTGTTAATATATGGGTTTTCTTTGTTAGACCCATTTGGGGGTTTTGGTGATGAGCTTTTTTGGAACTTAATGGGGAGACAGGCTAGAGCAACGAAACGGCCCAGAGAGAGCGATGGGTCGGATAGTGGGCCCAACCCGAAAGCAAAGAGGAGGAGTTTGGAGTTGGCAAGCCAAGAAATGAAGAAAATGGTGTTGGATCCAAGATTGATGGTGTGTAATAAATTGAAAGGGAGGATGAGAAAAAGACACACAACTGGGCAAAATGTGATGAGTCTGGATGGGCCTATTGGGATAAGCTTTGCTACATAGTAGCAATAGCACATAGATGCGAAAACTGAAGTCCATACCATCAGGAAATTACTGATCTCACCTTCCATTTTATGCTAAATCTCTTTCTCACACGTACACACACTATGTTTGTTCTTAATATTTTGGCATTGCGGTTATTGGATATTGTACTCAATTTATATGGTGATACAATAGAGTTTGTTAGAGGAAAGGGATTTATTACTGCTGTAAAAACCATGGAGTAACGCCTGCATGAGTAGAGTAATATCCTCTTATATATGTATAAAATAATAAACATGCCAAGAACTCAACCTCCTTACTTCTTGGCATGTTTGGATATGATTCTTTGCGGATGCACAAATTTGGTGATTCTTTGTTATTATGTGTTTGATTCTTTCTGTCAAGTTTCAATTTTTAAACATATATATATATATATAATTGAGTGCTTATTGTCACTTTGAATAGTTCCAAATTAACCACTTCTGAATTAGGATGATAGAGAAGATGTTATTTCCCACTGGTTAGAACATTGAATGAAGATGCTATAATATGTTTTTGAAAGATAAAGTATATGAATCGAAATATATGTATCTCTCTCTATATGGATATTTAACTCTACATATTTGGGTGGTGCACACATTATAGTCATATGTACCAAAGTATCAGATTTGTTAAAATGCTTAGAATAGATTTATTTGTGAGCCCATGTAGCAACTAGCAACTAGTTTTCAAGCTTGATTTTTCACTGCATCTCTTACTTTTTTTGGATTTTTTTTTGTTGTTCTTATAGCATAGCTCAAAGCCTAGAACACAATGAATGAGGGCTCTTTTGCTTCACATAGAAGTTCTTCAAATCATTGCTTAAGATCTTATCTTCTTTGATTGGTTGGGTGACTTGGGTCTTGTCCTGTAAGTATGAAATCAAATCCTCTGTTTATGTCCGATGTTTATATTTACAAATTAGCATTAAAAGACATCAAACCAGAGTATATAGCTAATGTGAGGAACTCCAAAATAATTGGTGACTCAAAGTTAGCTACTATACTTAACAAGCCAACCTTAATGAGAGCACATGCCATCATAGCATCATTACACATTAGAATCTAGCTGCCTTTGTCCTAATTATGATTCCGTATACACATTATATGAATATATATATATATATATATATATATATATATATATATGAATACATGTGATAATAAGTAATGATAAATAAAAAGGAGATTATAGCAACCCATATGAAAAACAGAACAATGTGGATGAAAGCACAATAAGTACCTTTGGGTAGCTTTGATAGTAATTGCAGCAAGAAAAGGAAAAAGAGACAACAATTCAAGAAACGCTTTACTGATTTATTTCAACTTAGTGACCAACAAGAACCATAGTAAACCTAGAACTGATTTGCACACTCGGTCCCAAAACAAAATGAAAAGAAGAAAGTAGTGAGACATGCCCATTCAAACTTATTGAAGAAAATCCAACAAATGAGCATCTAGTTGCTGCTATTGTAGAGTGAAATGAGACATGTTCGAGTAACACTGATAAGTAATTCAAGTTACTGCCATTCTTTCCGGATATCGAAGGTGTAATTGATCTCCAAGTAGCACTTGTTGTCGTCATCAAGAAACTGTAAACACAGAAGGAATTCACAGGATAGGCGAGACAGAACGAAAAAAAAAAGAATAAAAAGCAAAGAACAAGTGAGATTTATCGATTGCTGACACACTTTAAAAAAGGATATAAGTCCAAAAGGTTCAGTGTCTAAACAATGGGTGAAGTTATGATTCAAATTCAAATGTCTCTCTCTCTCTCTCTTCACATGTGCCATGGAATTTTGCAGTTGGAAGTTTTTGATGTGGTATGGCCATATAGTTTCAAAATGTAACATAATTTAAAACAAGCAGATACAAAATTAGTGCTATTGTTATGCCCTGTGGTCCCCTTAAAAGACAGGAACCATAGTAGGTGAAATTTAAACTAGTATGCTATGCATTGCTATCCTATATATATATATAATATAGAATGGGAGTGCTTGATATTACCTTTGATCTAGCTGAATACGATCCTCTAGCGAAAAAACCAGATGGGGTTGTTTCTTCTGGCAATTCATGCGTGTAAGGTTCCAGCTGAGGACTGAAGGTTCCAAGCATTTCTTTTGTGCTGTCCACTGCAGATTAGGAGTCTCGTTAGCGAACACATTCATTGGAGGTCCTATTCATTAGGTCTGCGTAGAGAAACAGTGAAAGATAGAGAGAGCGAAAGAGTACCCTTGACACCAGTTTTCCAAACTGTATTGGTGTATTTGAAGCCGGATACGATGTTGTTGCAGACCTGGAATGTGAACTGCAAGCTGTATCGGCTACCTTCTTTCAACGTAAACCACAAGCCTTTGGGCTTTCCGGACTCGGGAATTGGAAGGAAGATATCAGGTCTACCAGGGGATTTTATTGCAAGGCTCAACATCTTAACATCTGGTTCCAGAGTTTCTACAGCAATATGAAACCAATTATGAAAGAATGTCAACAAATAAAATGACAGATTGCTGCAGAACATAACATTGCCACAATGCCTTTTTTCAGTTGAAAATAAGAAGTAATTTCCCAGAAACTAAAATTGTCAGGGTAAGCATGCATGCATTCTCAAATCTTACCTAGCATTGGATAAATGATATTGTTTAAACTGAATTTCCACAATTTCAGTGGTTTTATAGTTTATATATTGTGAAGGCATTTCTTTTAAAATGGATCCAAAACAGGTGGAACTATGCCTAGATTGTATACTCAGATATCTTGATTTTGAATCAACAAATTCAACAATTTTCAAGTATCATTTTGGTAAAAATCTCAAAAATAATATATATATATATATTTTTCTTTTTATGTCGTTCACTATTCAGTTGATAAAATTGGACTGTGTCTTGATTTATGAATTTGTGATTCAAATTAACATATTTTTAGAATAGTTCATCAATATAGCATGTGGGGGAATCAAAATCAAATCTTTTGGTCACCATAGAATTCCTAAAGTTTAGGCTAAGACAACTCAGATTGGACTAAGAACAGTGGATTCTATTAAAGAAAGAAAATCAAGGTTAAAAAAAAAATGCACAAAATAATCCATAACTAATTGAATAGTGTAAGAAAAGATGTCAAAATCCAATCTTTCTGTCCCCATAAAATTGATATCAACACAAACTAGCCTTTTTTATTTTTCTATGCTTCCTCATAGTCATAGAGAGTATTACTCTTGGTCGCAAAATAAAATCTGAAAATTGACATATAAATATATTTAAATTTTAGATTAAAGTTTAATTAACATTTGGCCTTTGGGATTTACACTTCCTCATTTTCTCATCAACCAAACAAAGTTCATGGAGAGAAAATAAAATTTTACCTCCAACAGAATTAATGTCCACACCCGCAAGAAGTTGTTCCTTCCACCTCCTCAAGCTCTCATCATCCTAAATCCCAAAACATCAAAACAAAATTTATTTATTTTTTAAAAAAAGTACATCAAGTATTGAAGAACATGGAAAATTTTGAAAAATTAAAATTAAAAAGAATTGTTCTAATCAATGGAAAAAAAAAAAGTAGAAGAAAAAATGTACCTTATCCTTCTCAAATTGTTCTTTAAGAGTATATTGAGGACCCAAAACAAGATTGCCTTCAACATCTTCTTCATCCTCATCCTCAGTTGCATATATAGAGCCCTCACTCATCTGTCTCCCAAACTTGTCATCAACATTCTCTGCATTCATACCTGCTCTGTTCATGTCCTTGTCAGGATCATCCTTGTTCTTATCAAAACCCATGTCTTTGGAACTCGAAACAACTCCAACAACCAAAGACATCAATCAACAACAATAGCCCATTCAAGGTACATATGTATGTGTGTGTATATATATATATATATGCCTAGGAAAAGACTAGGCTCACCCAAATGTAAACAGAGGAAATGCAGAGTAACAAGAAAAGAAAAGGGACACACAGTGGGAAGAATTGTTTTTCTTGGGAAAACAACAAGAAAGAAAAGGGATGACAGAAAATAAAAAATGGAATGAATTCTGACAAGATTCGAGAGACTTGGGTCAAAGAATCTGAGAAAGATGAATGCGAACAAAAAATTGGAGAATACCCAGAGAAAAGATAATGTTTGTGCGTGTATATGTGTGTGTGTATGTGTGTGTGTGAGAGAGAGGGGTTGGATTGTTTGGGAGGGAAATTGAAGGGGAAGAGAGAGAAATGGTCATGTGGTGATCCGAAAAAGGGAATAAAAATGAGAGAGTTGGTGAGTTCGTGAAGGTCACGTAGTTGCACACCATGATTGGCACACATAGACAGCCTTGGATTGGTTGGAAGTTGGATACCGTTTTGACCCCTTCCTGTCTCAAATCTCCATCATCAACCTGATCTATTCTTGAACGGGTTTGGGCTTGTCTCGTTAAGTATATGGGTCGAACTATAATTTATTTTGTAGGCTTGTTTAGTATATGATTTGAGCTTGAGCTACGGTGGAATTGACTTGGTTATGTTTGAGAGCCTGAGTTCATTTGTTTTATATTTTATCATGGCTTGGTTCAACTGATTAAATAATTTGATTTGATTTCAAATTTATTAAAATTAATGAACAATTTAGTTCTAAAAAAAAATAGGTCCAATTAAAATGGTGTGCACCCTATAATATCTATCAAACAATATGTTAAGGGCCCGTTTAGAAAGGGCTTATTTTTGTTATTCTCTTAAATGAAAGAACGGGAATAATTTTTGTTTTTGTCTTTGTTTTTCTCAACTTAAAAACAAAAAAACAAGATCTTGTTTGGGACAAAATCAAAATTCATTATTG
Source organism: Cornus suecica (assembly GCA_963922005.1). Taxonomy (NCBI): domain Eukaryota; kingdom Viridiplantae; phylum Streptophyta; class Magnoliopsida; order Cornales; family Cornaceae; genus Cornus; species Cornus suecica. Next base: position 81,423,385 of record OY998241.1, read on the forward strand.
TTCTCCCCCAAATCCAGTACCCTAAATTCAAAAACAAAGCTTGTTCTCCCCTAAATCCAAATTCCTAAATTCAATAAAGTAAAAAGAGCAGAGAGAGGGATTTCATTCATTCTTGATCCGGACCACTGATTTCAGGGTTGAATTGGGGTTCGATTTAGGGGTGGGGGTTTGTATATACATATATAGGTGTGTGTGTGTTTGCAGAGTTTGGATTGATGGTGGTGGTGGTGGCGGCAGGTGGTGGTGGTGGTGTTAGTGGTGGTGGAGGGTGAAGGAGTGATGATGGTGGCGTTGTTGGTAGGCAATGATTTGCAGATGTTGGATTTTTGGTGGTGGTTGGTGGGGGTGGTGGCGGTGGCGGTGAAGGGTGGATGAGTGGTGGTAGAGAAGGGGATCGAAGGAGATGATTTGCATATGCATTTTTTTTCTTTGAGAACAAGAATAAAAAAATAGGTTTTTTTTTGTTCTTAAATTTTGATCTAAGGCTAAAAAAGCATGTTTTTTGTCCTCAACACTGTTCACAAAAATAAGAACAAATTTTGGGCTCCCAAACACATTTTTGTTCTTGTAAACAATGGAAAAAATAAGAACAAAAATGAAAACAAGGGTTCCCAAACGCACCCTAAAAAACTGGTAGAATAGTATGTTATACCATACCTTTAAACAGGGACATTGACAAAAAGTACACAAGTTTTATATACATAATTTGACAAACTCTTAAAAGGGTTTGTAATGCAAGGTTACAACCTCCTTTTTCCAAAGAGGAGGGAAAAAGTTCAAACATCACAGGTGGGGATGACACGGATGCAGTTATGGGGGGTGTACCCTCCTCCGCTCCCATGACCGTAAAGAAATTCCCATTCCATTCTCGTTCAAAATTGACTAAACGGAATGGGACCCGCTCCCATGACCGTAAAGAAATTCCCATCCCATTCCCGCCCAAAATTGACTAAACGGAATGGGAGGTCACCCCGTCCCCGTCAGGTTTTTTAAAACCATTGAGTGCCCACAGGTACCCGTTAAAAGTTAAATTTTTTAAATATGTCACTTTAAAATTAAACAATTCCACAAAATCATATACTTAAAACATGAAATTCAATATTATAAAAATAAAATAACCACCAAATTATCCAAGAATCCCAATTACAATACATTTTATGAAACTAATAACAAAAAAGAAGATTGTCAAATATTAGGTTCACTTCAATCTAATAGAGTTTAGGATTAACGCGTTACACTTATTTTTTATTTACTCTCTCTATATGTATTATAATATGTCTAAACGGGGCGGGGCGGGGACACTTAAAACCGTCCCCCCCCCCCCCCCCCCCCCCTTTATATGCGGATTTTTTTCTTCAACCTCATGGCCTATCCCCATCCATATAGTATAAATGGAGCACCCAATACCACTACAAACGGGGTGGATACCTGGCGGGGCAGGACAAATTGTCATCCCTAATCACATGAGCAAAAAGTACACGTGCAAACAATTCGTTAAGACCACGACACAGACATAATCCGAGCCTTACCCGACTCGGGGGAGGGGGGGGGGGGGGGGGGGGGGGAGTCGCCTTACATGGATCCTATGAATTAGTCGAGACGCGCGTAAGCTAGCCAGAACATTATGGTTATAAAATAATAAAAAGAGTTTGTGAATACTCTAGTAATTGAAAAAAATAAATTTAAATATACTGACACTCCCTGAGATTTGGAAAAATTATAACTAGATGCAATATTTTGAAAAGTCGACAAACACCCCCCTAACAATCCAACTCTCCATTTGACGCACAATGAAAAGTCATTTTTACCCCTTGACTTTTGTCTTCAATCACACCATCTATATATTTTCTTTTTTTACCTCCAGTCCTCACTTTGATGAATTAAAATAACACTTTTATAAAAATTAATCGGTTGAACCTGCTATTATATTTGTCTATTCAAATGAACAATTATACTAATTTAATAATTAACTAATTAAATACTAATTTTAAAATTTTCAACCTTTATTGGGTCAAATACATAATGGTGTGAATTTCATCATCCAACTAAGAAAAAATAACATACAAGGTTAAGCTATGTGCAACTAAACAAAATTCCTCAATTTAATAATATCTATTTGTGCCAAATTTCAACAATTTATTACAATTAAACAAAAAAATTCAAACTATCAAATTTAATCGGGTCAAATTTTATTAAGATAATAAATTTATGTGTAATAAAATTAAAAATTTTAATATAAAAATAAGTACAAATGGTCAAATTTTATTTATTAGTTCAATTAAACAAAAATTTCTAATTTGTCAGCACTATTTAGATGATCTCTTTTAACTCTAATTGCAATGAAATAAAATAAGAAAATAATTTTAAAATATTAGATAAAGTCAAATTTCATCAAGTGCAATTAAAAAAAATCTCAAGCTATAAACCCTAGTTGGATAAAAAGTATTAATTATTCTTAAATAAAAATCCCCATATCACAAACTCTATTCTGTCTTTTTTAAATAAGTAAAATTACATAAATAATTCCCGAAACAAAAAAATAATATAAGGCAAATTTTCATGTATTAAGTGTAACTAAATAAAAAATATCAAACCTGCCAACTTTTAATCGAGTGAATTTTTTTCAATTAATTCCTACAAAAGCAAATTCCTAATGTGAAAAATAATAGAGTATTCTAATTAAGGTCAATGAATTAAATGGTGTAAAGTGATATAATTTAGTTATTTCATTAATTTCATTCAAGGGTACTGTTAACATTTCACATTTCACACTTATTCAAGGGTATTGTTGAAGTGATATAACATTTCACACTCAGTATTCATAAAATACAAACTTTAAATCTAGTTATAATTTCTACAAAATCCAGCGGTATGAGTGTAATTAACCCAAGTAAAAAATATAAAACCTGAGTTTTACCTATTAATGATTCCGTAAACTATATATTTCATTAGAATTGAATAAAACAAATTTTAAGTATGTTTGATGTGCCACGAATTTGAAGTCATTGCAGTCCTTAAATAAACCTAAACGATACAGATATTGTAATAGATTTTTAATCACAAATAAAGGTTCAAATGATGAAAGCAAATTACTCCGATTGAGCTATAAATGTAGAAGTGGACAGTAGGGTCTTTTTCTTGGGCATGTTGACCCCACTGGTCTCCAAAAAGTTCCAAAGTCCTTCATTTGTTACTCACCAGTGCACACCAAGTTTGGTAGATGAAACAAGTCTCATCTAGTAATCCCCAATTCCCCAACACTTCTTCAGTTGATCACCAAACCCCACATATCCATATTTTTGTCCAAAGTCCTAACCACTCATTTTTATTATTAATCAAATAAATTATTCATAAAAAAATTTTAAAAAAATATAAACTCTGTCCGACGTTGAGTCACTTCTTAGATCGTCCCTGTCAGTCCGTTCTGAAGAATTCATGAGCCGACAAGCGGGCGAGATAGAGTGGAGGTGGGTGAGTTTCAATAGAAAGAGATAAAATCAATCTACAAACAAAAAAAAAAAAATTATAGGCAAAGAATTTCAATTTATTCTTAGATAACTCATGTAATATTAAGTCGTAAATTTCCGATGAGGTGGGGATTCAAATTTACACTACTCAAAAATGATTCCTCCAGACATTTTAACCATCTCCGCTATGCCATAAAAGAATAAAATTTAAATAAAAGTAAAAGCTTTACTTGTGAAATGAAAGGGTATATCCGTCCATGATGACTATTTCAAAACTCTGTTTGAAAAGATAAAGCGGTATCAATCGAGTCCATTGTCACTTGCCTTTATTTGTCTCATCTTTATCTTTATTTAAAAAAGAAAAAGAAAAAGAGATAATACTCTCAACTTTCTTCAGTTACCATATTTATCCTCATTTCCTCTGACAATTAGCGGATAAGACACGACCAAAATTGCCCTTTTTACTAACAAATTAATAAATATGGGTATTTCCGTCATTTTAGTATTATAAAGAGAGAGGGAAAGAGAGAAGACAGTGTGTGTATGTGTGTGTGAGAGAGAGATACAGAGAGAGAAGAAGAGAAGAGAGAGACAGAGAGAGAGCCGTTGGAGAGTCCGTTTTTTCCGTTAATATATGAAGGTGAAACCATGGTGTCTGACCAAGAGATAGCAAAAGGTGTGGAGATTGTGCTCCGTCAATCGGACCCTAACGCCGTCACGTCTCTAAACGGCGTCGTCCAGCAGCTGGAGGCGAAGCTAGGGCTTGACCTGTCCCACAAGGCCGGCTTCATCAGAGACCAGATCAACCTTCTTCTCCGATCACAGCCACTGCCTCAGCTGCCAAAAGACCATTTTGCCCTCCAGAACCACCACCCTCACTTCCAGCCCATCCAATTCCCTCCCCATTTTGCCCTTCAGCACCACCACTTTCAGCACCTTCCGCGGCCGGGGGAGCTCAACTTCCGCAACCCTGTGAAGCCGCAACCAACGCCGCCGCCACCGCCACCAACGCACCAACAGCCGCCGTTGCGACCGCAGCCACAGCCACAACCACAGCCTCTTCAGGTGCCCAAACCAGAACCAAATGTTCAGAATGCAGCGTCTATTGCCTCCCCAACCCCTAAACAAAGGTATCATTTTACTCATTTAGCTGTTAGAATTGAGGGGGTTTGGGAATGTTAGGGTTAGGGTTTGTGGAGAGGTAAACTTTTGGTTGCAAAATTAGGAGTTTTGCAGGCAGGATTTTGTCTGTTTTCTTCTGTTGCGTGATATATATATATATATATATATATATATATATATCATATATATTTGTATATCATATATATTTATATTTATATGCATATACATATGTGTGGAAATTGGAATTTTGATTATTATGCAAAGTGCTTGTGGATTGCTTTGGGGAAGTATCAGAATAATGCAGGTTCCTTTTCCTATTTTTATTTTTTCACAAAAAAAATAAAAATGAGAGAAAGAAATAGTTTTTGCAGATTGTTTTGATGCCTGGTGTGGGTGGTTGGAAATTGATTGCTCACTTTATGATTATTTATTAGTTTAGGCTTTTTCTGGGTTCTTTCCTAGATTAAGTATGAAGGACGATATATTAATTCAAGGACACTTTTCCATCTTCATAGATAGGGTTTTACAGTATTATTCGAAATGTCATACTTATTGCTATATCAAAAGCTTGGCTGAATTTTTCTGTTTTGATGTGCTGATCACATCGTAAAGGAAATGGAGGGGTGCATTTTGTCTCCTTTTGTGCGACTCCGAAACAGATTATATGTAAGTTGAAGACATCTAAGATGACTACAAGGTGCCTAAGATGGCTTAATGATGTATAGACTGGGATGGCATTGGTAGGAAAAAGTTATTAGATTTAACTTAAAGGTTACCGAAAAGATCACTGGTTGAGGCAGTATGGAAAGACATAATAATATTATACAATTGCAGGGTGCTGGCCAGATTAACTGAAGGGCGATGGTTGGTATATGTAGCTTACCTACCTGAAGTAGATAAAATTAGTGCTATGTTAAGTTGTGAATGAACCGAAACAAATCCTTCTCCTAAAAACTAAGGACATATTGATTTGCTATGCTTTGAGTTTTTTTTTATGTCATTCATTGTCTCAAACTTGTAGGATGGTGTTTGTTCTTGTGAGGACCTCGTTAGACATACTCCCCGAATCTTTGTGTTATTGCAACACCTTTAACGTACTTTGCAGTTCCAATATGCTGAAATAAAATATTTTGTACTTATTATATAACCAACCCTTCTTGATTTAAAGAAATTTAGAAAGACAGAAGGTTGTCTAAGATGATTTGGTCGTTTGCAGCCTTGAATTGTACGGTTTGTACCAAGAATAGGAAGGAGAGATAGAAATATAATTAGTTGAAGTGGTGTGGCTAGACATCCTGGTCTAGGAATTAGTAGAAGATATGGGACAATATAGTGCTGAATATAATCTTATATAATGTATCTTAATTTAAGTGGTCTTCAAATTAAGGTTTTTGTTTAGCTGATTAAGATCAACAGACCTCCTAGTTGTCAATAGGTCACCTCAATAGGATAGTATATTTGCAAAGCTTTCACCTAACTTCCTGAAGTTTTGGAGTTTGAATCCCCTTGGGGTACTCCCAAGGAATTTTTCCGGTAATAGCCAATGCATGTACACGATTGTGGATTTTAGGTTGCTCTAAGGGGCCTAAAACCACCATATTAGCCTATTACATCATTGCTAGTGTTTCTATGCCTCTACATCTATACATACTCTTTTTTTTTTCTTCCTCTAATCAGTGCTACACCTGCTTCCTGAACAACACACTCCTCCTACTAGAGCATAAGCAAACAATACCCTTGGATTTTGTCCGACAGACCCATTCTTTGTTACATCTAAGCGTTTCTAATTCTACATTCTCTCATTTTCCCAGTTTCTAATGTAGAACTTTCTCATTTCAGCAATGCTAAGTATTAAACATACTCAAAAAATTAAGTAATAAAAAAATGTAAGTAGAAGTAATAATAATCTGTCTTGTCTTGGTTGTCTGCTTTCAATCCATAAGTAAATAATTATTCTTGTAGCTGCTTAAGACCTTTAGTACAAAAATGCTTATCAACAACAATCTTAAAGAGTCCCTGTACCCTTATCTCTACACATAGCTTCCCAGCTGATCCAAACCATACACTCATGTAAAGAACAATAACCTGTCTGGGCACCACCTTTTATGTATCCTACAGCTTCCACTATAAATACAAATGAATTGTACTTGTCACCACTACTATGGAAAGTTGGACCTGGATGATATATAATATACATATATAAAAAAATTCACGAACCATTTTTAAGTTTTTCTTATATGGTTGTACCTCAGTGTCTACCATATGCAGATTTTTGTTGTTTTATATATGAGACTGGCATTTTAAATTTGCTTATAAAGATGGAGTTGGTATGGTATTACAAGATATCTAGTTGATGGACCAGGTTTTGCTGATATTGAACATTGACAAATTAACATTTACCTTTCTTGTGGAAATTAACTGATTAAATTCAGCATCTGGTTGGTACTTGTTGCTATCACCACTTTCTTGGCATCCAATCAGGGACAGATACAGTTCAGGTCCAGTGGGGGCCATGGCCCCCACTAAAACTTTTTTTTTATATATTTTTTATCCTAAAATTTTAGATATTTAGTATTTAGCCCTCACTGAATTTTTTTTTTACTTAAGTACCACAAAATTTAGATTTTTTTATAAATAAGCCCCCACTGAAAATTTGTTTTAAACCCCACTGAAATAAATATGTCATTTATACCCCAAAAATCTAAATTTTTTTTTTTAGCCCCCACTGACACAGATCCCTAGATCCGTCACTGCATCCAATAGTCTTTGATTACTTCCATTAGTATAAAAGAATTTCAGTGGAGGTAAATGTATGATTAAGCTTTAATCAATAAGATTTCTCTTCTCTTTCTGTGATTTTTTGCTAAAGATCGGTGTGAAATCCAACCCTCCATTTGATATATTTAGTTCACCTCACCTGTCGACAACAATAACACTGTCGGTGAACTTATTTAACTTGCTTAGGCTCTGTTTGGTAACCAGTTTTTGCTGGTTTTGTCTTGGTTTGTTTTTGTTTTCAAAGACCAAACTTGTTTGGTGGGTTTTGTTTTTAAATTCAAAACCAAAACGACTTAAAACTTTGGTCTTGGATTTGGTTCAAAATAAAGTAAAACCAAAACCAAAAAAAAGTTGGTCTTTCTTGGTCTTAGCCCACAATTTTTGACTTTTCTTTCTTTTTTTCTCTCTCTCCTATATATATATATATATATATATATATATATATAATTCATGTACTAAAATTAAAAAATATATATATTAATATATATAGAATAATATATATATATATTATTTTATAATAATATATATAAAATAATATTATTAAATATATAAAAAATAATATATAAAATTAAAAAATAATATATATTAATATATATAGAATAATATATATTTTTTATTTTATAATAATATATATAAAATAATATTATTAAATATATATATAAATAATATATATATATAAAATAATATATAAAATTAAAAAATAATATATATTAATATATATTTTTTATTTTATAATAATATATATAAAATAATATTATTAAATATATATTAAAATAATATATATATATAAAATAATATATAAAATGAAAAAATAATATATATATAAATAATATATAAATTCAAAAATAATATATATTTTTTATTTTGTAATAATATATATAAAATAATATTATTAAACATATATATATTAAATATATATAAAAATAATATATAAATTCAAAAATAACATATATAAAATAATATATAAAATTCAAAAATAATATATATTAATAATATATAGAATAATATATGTTATTATTTTATAATAATATATATAAAATAATATTATTATATATATATATATATAAATTAAAAAATAATGTATATATAAATAATATATCGAATAATATATATTATTATTTTATAATAATATATAAATTCAAAAATAATATATATTAATAAGATATAGAATAATATATATTATTATTTTATAATAATATATATAAAATAATTTTATTAAATATATATAATATTTTTAAATATATTATTAAATATATATAATATATTGTATATATTTAATAATATATTGTATATATTTAATAATATATTATAAATATATATATTTAATAATATATTATAAATATATATATTTAATAATATATTATAAATATATATATTTAATAATATATAAAGTTATATACATAAAATAATATATAAACTAATATATATATATAAAGTTTTTGTTTTCTGTCAAACCAGACCAGAAAGACCAGACCGCTTACCAAACAGAGCTTTAGATTCAAGACAAGACCAGCCAAAACCAGATAAGACAATACCAGACAAACCCCTTTCCAAACAGGCCCTTAGTTTGAGATACATATTTTCATTACATTCATGTGACCCAGAAAAGGGAAATGCATTCTGCTGCAACAAGATCTACAAATGTGATTCATGTCCTGCTTATTATAATTTGTTTCAGTACTCCAGCTGGAACCAAAAGAAGAGGCGGACCCGGGGGGCTAAACAAAGTTTGTCGTGTTTCTACTGAACTTCAGGCCATTGTTGGTGAGCCAGCCTTGCCAAGGACCGAGGTTCTGATACCCAGACTGATCATTTTCTTGTTCTGTACCAGTTTTGCCTTTCAATCCAGCATTTTAGTTTTAGACACAACCTAATTTTATATCAACTTGAAATCTTGCACTTTGTTTAGATTGTGAAGCAGCTATGGGCGTACATCAGGAAAAACAACCTCCAGGATCCAAGTAATAAGAGAAAGATAATATGTGATGATGCATTACGTGTGCTCTTTGAAACAGACTGCACCGACATGTTCAAGATGAATAAGCTGCTTGCAAAACATATTACCGCACTTGAACCTTCAAGTATGTAAGAGGGGCATGGCATCAACCTGCAGCATTTTTCATCGTCAATAAATTTGCTTAATTTATTTATTACTTCTTATTTATTGCGTTCCTTTTTCTGCTCAGAAGAATCAAGTCAAGCTAAACGACCTAAGGTTGATGTCGAATCTGCAACTGGCAGTACTGGACATAGTCTACCTCCTGTTGTGATATCTGAAGCACTTGCCAAATTTTTTGGTACGGGAGAAAGGGAGATGGGTCAGTCAGAGGCCTTGCAACGTGTAAGGGAGTACATAAAGGTCAATAGTTTGGAGGTGAGCATCCAAGTACACATGTGGCATTTTTTCTGTGATATTATTTGAATAATGTAACAGCTGGATTGTGCTATATTTCTAATGTTTTTGTCACCTTGCAGCTTATAAGTTCACCCTTACATTTATTTTGCTTGTGGGTAAACTTATACCAACTCTGTGATAATTATGCGATCTATTCAGCGAATTTGATTGTTCGAGCATGTAAACCCAATTGGCAGTTACTTTGACTCGAGTCTCTTGGTGCAACAGTGGTTTTAATTTCTACTCTTCTCTGGTTTACCCAATATATGTGGCTTTGGGGTGGCTTTGGGGTGGATTACTGAAAATGAAATGAATATTTTCTCTCTTAATTGTTCCTAAGATGACTCTAAATCTATTTGTAATTGTCCTCATATCTAAAGCATCTGTCCCTTTACTAAATTCTGAAGACAGTTCATCAATCAGGAACATAATTATCTGTATATGCATCTTTTCTAGTTTTAGGACACTTGGGTCATTTATGGTCCTTTCTCGTTTATTTGTTTTGTTGGTGCAAATAATTCTGATTGCATCTCTAATTTTAATAAGGTGAGATATATGTCTGTTTTAGTATTATATTGTTCCTGATATCATTGTTTCTAAACTCGAGACTAAGGGAAGTTCTTTACAATTTATAATTTTGTGCATTTGCTTGTATGCTTGTAGGATCCTATGAATTCGATGGTGATAAATTGTGATGCAAAACTTCAAGAACTTCTTCAATGTGAAAGCATTTCTGCATTGGGGATATCTGAGATGTTGGCGCGCCATCATTTATTCACTCGATAATGTGTTCCGGTCAATGTGTGCTGGTGAGTATAAAACATGACTTAATTGGTGAACGGACTGACTTATTTCTTTCTCATTTTAATTGTTCTAGCCAATATTCTGTTGATTTTGATTGGCCAACACCCATGGCTTCTTTCAAGTTAAAATATCAACAGTTTTCTTATGTGGTGCGAATTTCAATACAGTTTTAGGGCATCTGTTGTATACTTTGAAGACTAAGTAGAACTCCAAAGACCAATCCTGTAAAGCTGAGCTATTTCGCAAGCCAGAAACTGTTCCCCAATATTTGTTGCTGTGACGTCCCCGTTTAGAATATATTTTTCACCACTCAGCCCAGTTTGGTCAGCTTTATCTTCAAGGATTTCTTCTAATTGGAAAAAACCCATTTGACACAAATGTCCCCTTGTTCGTCTCAGTTTTCGTGTCTTCCTAATTCATCCACTCGTACTTTTTCATTCTAAATCAAAATAGCAAGATCTTTATAACCCAATTGTGTTATTTTGTTTAATTGATGGTTTGATCTAGTATCTTTCCCTTGTATTCGTGTAGGTGTGCAGCGCTATAACCAAAAGAAGGTTGTGATGGTAGATCAGATGCCTAATTAAGATGTCATTTATTTTCTGGTTTGTTTTTGTTTTCTTCGTTGGTTGACATGGTTAGATGTTATGATGTCACAAATTGTTTTTCATTAGAATGAAAATGTAACCCGGGCTAGTGGCGAGAATATGTTGTAATTACGCCATGGCCTGCTTTAGGTTTTGTTGTCCATCTGTAGTTTTCTTGCTAACCTCCTTAGAATGGATAGAACGATACTTTCAGTGAACAGGAGAAACTTCTGTCATCCCGGGTAATCTATATATATATATATATATATCATTTACATGCCAGGAACTATTTATCTTTCAACTCAGAAGTCTCAGTTTGCATGTTCTGTACAGACACTTCGATGCTGTTATTTTAAATTGGGTTTGATTTCTTCAATAGTGTTATATCGTCAAATTTTTTTTTTTTCTGAACAGAATTTTCACTTTAGTATTTTATTATATAATTTCCATGTCATATTTCCTGCATTGGTAACAAGGACCTTCTGGAAATATGATTGCGTGATCGAATAGTTCGATGTCGTGGTATTGGTATTGGTATTGGTTTTGGTGATGCGTATAGCAGATTCATAAAATATTAATCTCATAAAATGTTAATTTTAAAAATAAGCACCGAAAGAGTGTCGATGCTATTTGGGCAATAGGGGGAAGAGACATTATCTGTGATTTCTCAAGAAAATATGAGGAGAAGAAATCGATTTCAGATTAGGAAGTGATGATGTCATTTTACACGGAAAGTGATGGTGGGGTGAGCTAGTATTAAATGAGTGGCTAGGGCATGTGACTGTGAAGGTGGAAAGGTGTCCAGTCTTTTGGCTGATACAGGGGCAAGTGGGTTCATTGATTATAAATTATGACTTTTGTACACGTGTTCTCGCATATACACAAAGCTTGTCCAGGGGGAGATGGTTGGAAGGACCTTCGGTGTATGATGAACCTTCGGTGCATGGCCGAGCGTTCGATATATGAACGAATTTTTAGTGTATGGACAAATCGTATTTAATGTAGAGTGTGACTTTTACAAGTCTACTATTTAGGGTTATACGACCCGTTCGTGTTAGACGGATTATAAGATCGATTCATATAATTGTTTTAAAAATTATTAAAATATTATTTTAAAAAAATAATATTTTTAATACTTAGGTCCAGTTTTGCATAACTTCTGCTTTTAATTTTCAGAAAAAGAAAAAGAGAAACAAAAAGAAACTGGTACCCCAACTTCTTTAAAACACTCTTCCAAGGCTCATAAATTTTTCTAAAATTTTGTCAAACACCGTTCTAAATATTTTTTTTCTTCAGAAAGCTAAAAACAACATTTGAAAAACCAATCTAAACAGAATCTTAGTTTTCAAATTATGCACCAAGTAATTTTTTTATCCAATTTTCAAATATGAAACTTTTTTTTGGATTACGTCACATAAGGTAGACGAAAAATTATTGGTTACCATAAGATAAGTCTAACCTAGTATCCCAAATTAATTATAACAAGTGATGTGCGCATGTATTATATATATTTCTTCTATTGGTTTGAGATACACATGAATTTATTCGTGGTACCCAATATTTTCTCGGAGACAAACAATACCCAAAAAATAATATTTAAAACAAACTTTTTTTGAAAGGATAATTTAACAAAATTTACATAGAAAAAAATAAATAAAGAAGTTCCAATTAGAGGCTATTTTCTGTGAAACTGGGTAAATTCTACCAATATCTGTTTGCCACGTAATTGATCCGCAGAGAACTGCCTCACAGCAAATAAAAAAATATTTAACCAGTCGAAAAAATACATATATCTCTATATATCTATATATATCTATCTGTATATATGCATATATATACCAACTAAAATCAGTAAACCAAGAAATTTCCATATATGTGAAGGATATATTTATCTCTATATAACTGTATATCGTATATCTACTCTATATCGAATCACTTGTCCCTTAATTCCCGAAAATCCCAAAATCAGAACAAAGAAAACCCTAGAGAGAGAAATAAATTTGAGAGAGACAAAGAAGCGATAGGACTGTGTATCATCAGTCGGAACCCTAGCTCTGTAACGCAGAGCTTAACGGGTTGTGGTTGAGAGGCTCTCGTCGGCGCCGGAGAAGAAGAAGAAGATGAAGGGTCTGTTCAAGTCCAAGCCCAAAACGCCGGCCGACCTCGTCCGTCAAACTCGCGATCTCCTCATCTACATCGATCGCAGTCCCAACACCCGCGAAACCAAGCGCGAAGAAAAGGTCCGATTCCTTCGATTTTCCAATTCTATTTTCCTTTTAACATTCGCAAGTTCGAATCTTAGTTTCGGTTAATCCTGGATTTGTAGAATTGTGTTGTATATAGACTTGTGTACACCGTATTTGTTGTTTAATTATTAAATTTTTTTTCAGAAAAGTGTGATAAAATTTTGTTTTTTTAGATAATTTGTTTATGGAACAGAGTTGAGACAGTGAAGTGATTCTAGTAAAACTGAGTTATTGATTATACATATATAAATATATATGTGTGTGTGTGTTTGGGCTTTTGATTTATTGAATCAACTGACTTTTGTATTCTTTTAGTGGCTAAACTGAGTTAATTGATTAAATAGATGCTTGAAGCATATGGTTTTGTAACCCAAGTAAACAAGGGACTGTGCTATTTTTAAAATTTTATTTTGGTGGCAGAATTATAATATCAGATATAAAAAGAGTTTTTTAACCCCAAGATTTTACCCTGTATGTGTTTGTTGTGGGTGTAGAGTAGATTTTGCACTCAATGTGTAATTTGGGAAATAAAATATTTTATCTTTCAAATTATATTCAGTTTCCGGAGGAAGACGGGTATATGGAATTGAATTGGGGAGATCTATTGTTGAAATTAGTTGTGGATGCATCTTTATATAGAATTGCATTGGGGAGATCTATTGCTGAAATTAGTTGTGAATGCATCTTTATTTTCATTATTTTTTGTTGCTTAACCAATGTCAGCTTCTTGTAATCTGCAATTTCTGCAGATGGTAGAGTTAAGCAAGTGTATCAGGGAGTTGAAGCAAGTTCTGTATGGTAATAGTGAAACTGAGCCGGTATCTGAAGCATGTTCAAAGTTGACCCAAGAGTTCTTTAAAGAGAACACGCTTCGTCTATTAATTATTTGTCTTCCAAAATTGAACTTGGAGGTACTTGCTAATTTTTTCACCTACTTTGGACTGTAGCCATATTTAGTTGTATTGGATTTTGTTTAGGGGTTTTTTTCTTCACTTTCATGTACATTACTTTGGGTAATTTATATTTGTTTCTAGCAGTTTACTTGCCTTAAGATGTATTCAATGCAGTTGATTAATGGATTTCCTTACTGCCAATAGCCTTAACCATACCTACAGATTTTCCTGGTTACATATCATCACAAGTATCACCTTTTGCAGGCCCGTAAAGATGCCACTCAGGTTGTTGCAAATTTGCAAAGACAACAAGTTCAGTCACGGCTGATTGCTTGCGATTACTTGGAAGCAAACTTAGATCTAATGGATATTTTGATATCCGGGTAAGCAGCTGTTGAAAGAGTTTGGAGATTAGTACATTTTTTTTAGGTTATAGGGTACAACGACTTAGTTCTGTATGTTAATTTGCACTCTTACTTGTTTGTAGTGTTAGGAATCTCTTATCAATCATATTTAGCTTTCCTTTTTTTTTCTGGTGCATATTTTTTTTAGGTTATAGGGTACAGCGACTTAGTTCTGTATGTTAATTTGCACTCTTACTTGTTTGTATTGTTAGGAATCTCTTATCAATCATATTTAGCCTTCCTTTTTTTTTTCTGGTGCATATTTTTGCGTGGAGACCCATCATAAGATTAGTCTTAAATGAAATAGTATTATCATAATGTTTTGGTGGTTGGTACTTTTTTTTGCCCCAAAAGGTAAATGTATAATAATTAACTACGTCGTGCAGATTAGAATACCTTGTAATCTTTTTATGTAAGTGATGCCTTTCTAAGTCTATTATTTATATGAACTTGTTTTGGGCCATTCCTTGCTTTTTTGCTTTCTACGAGGAAGAAGATGAGGAGTTTTATTTTTGGCTATATTTTTTATTCTATAAACACTAATTCATTTTCTAATGCTCTTTGCTGGTACATTTAGTTATGAATCGGACATGGCTTTACATTACAGTGCAATGCTGAGGGAATGCATACGCCATCAGACTGTTGCACGGTGAGCCCGATGAAAGAAGTCTTTTGTTTTTCCTTTTTTTTTTTTGATAAGTTGTTGTTTTTCCTTTTGGGTTGACTGGATTTACTTTTCGTGAGTGATCTATTACAAATCTATGTTTTTTTGCAATGTCTCGGTTATATCTATACTTTCCACAATTAAAGGATAATAATGTCAATTTCAAAGGTAGATTTGTAGACCACTTTCTGTTATGCCAAAGCTTAGGTCTGTCTTTCCTCTTCCCTACCCCTCGTCCCGTCTTCCCTATTTGTAACCAGCTAAAAAGGGACAAATACTGTGTAATGTCTTAATATATAGAAGGATTATTTTGTTGTATGCCACTTTTATTCTTCACCAATGGAGGAAATTAATGTGGTGTTGCTGCACATGTATTGTTGTTTTCAAATTTACTAAATTCTCTGTTTTGTTTGCAGTTATGTTCTGGAATCAGATCATATGAAGAAGTTTTTTGACTATATCCAACTTCCAAATTTTGACATTGCTGCAGATGCTGCTGCGACTTTCAAGGTTTAGTACGTTTGATAGGACTACTGATCTGTTATCTTTTAGAGGACACACACTCTTTCTCTCACCCACACCCACACCCACTCCCACTACCACACGTGCGTGCCCGCCCACACACCCACACCATTTACTTTGTGTATTATAGTCATCGGCAATCTGCAATGTCGCCATCCAAAGTTTGGTCCTCAACTTTGCTGCACATATATCTTATAAGTTAGAGCTTCCTGTTCTCGCAGCCTCATTGCTTTCACATTGTTGGATGATGTGCTTTCTGAGATTCCCTTCATTCTGTCAAATTGTAGGACAGACTGAATACCTGTACCTTTCTACTTGTAGAAAGACAACTGTCGCGATTGTTGACCCAACGCTGTATGCCACACAAGTACGCTTACCATTTACTTCGCGTGTTTTAATCTGCGTCAATCTCCAATATCTCCAACCATATTTTGGCTCTTGACTTTACTGCACATGTTGTGTAGAAGTTAGAGCGGCCTGTTCTTACAGCTAATTGATTTCAGATTGTTGGATGATGTGCTTTCTGTTGTCTCTTATCCCTAAAGGGGAACTACGTTGAACGATCTCCCAATACTAGTTCCTTTTTCCTCCTATAATAGTTGACCATTATGTGTGATGAAGAACCATAAATGCTATGTTGTTGTGTTTCAGTTCTTTCTGCCCTTATTTGAGATTTAATTGTAATATTTCTTGCAGGAACTTTTGACGAGGCATAAATCAACTGTAGCTGAATTTCTTTCAAAAAACTATGACTGGGTAGGTATTTTATGCTTCCGTCAAATAGAAATGTCTTTTACTAAAACAATTGGCTAGTCAGCTTACAATTCTCACGCCTTTGATAGATTAAAGACATCAGACTGAATGAAATTTAGAATATGATAGTACAGGAGATAGAGAACTTCTATAAGCCAGAATGTGTTATGCTTTTACAATATTAATATACATAGATATATACATGAACACAGTTATCTCACTGGAAGTAAAATATGTTGTTGAGATAGAAGTTCAACATGCAGGCTTTTTTATCTGCAAAGAATTTGTCTTCACTGATATGATCGTGATGGCTATTTAACTTCATCACTATCAATTATTCAAGCCGATATTAGAATATCTGCTAATATTGGAATTTTCTCCCCACGTTCAAAATGCTGTAAAAAACAAATAGCTTCATCCAAATGTAAGCGAACCCTAAGAGGCCTTATCATAAACAAAAATTGATAACCGGGTGACAGTAATTAAATATGAAAACCCAAGATTGCACTTCTATTACATGACAATACTGCCCCTACTCGAACAATATATGTACATGTATCAAGTACTCATTTTAACTATATATATATACAAGTACTTCTATTCTTGCTCAAAAGTTGGAGGATGCCCTTGACGGGGCAACCATTTCTGTTAAGGATATCAAGGGCAAATTGGTTGCTCTGGAAGCTCTGGAAGTTGTGCGTGTGGTGGGGTGAGATGTTCATGCCTCAGCCAAGGGAGGGATGCTCGAAATTGATGGTGATTTTGTGGCTGCTGCTTCCAGTATGATGTAGTAGGCTTGCATATAGTACTCAAAGTTCTCGTCTTGGAGCTTTGCAAAACCTAATTTTATTTTATGCACATAATATATGGGTTAACTTCTGGAAAGAGAGCCAGGAGGGGGATTGCAAGAGGTAGGGGCCTTGGTGATGGACGGCTTTGTTTGCAAACGGATTGAGACTTACCTTACAAAAAATGAGAAATACTTAAAGAAAGAATAACTAGATTTCACTTTAACGTCATTTTTTCATTCATTTTCTATCCTATGGGGTAAGGGATTTATGACTTTCATTCAATTGTTCAGAAACGGTTCATGGCAGGCCTATTTGGACATTTTGGATACCTGGGGAGAGTTTTTTGCCGTTACCAGAAAATACATCAGAATTGCATAGATATCTCCTTTTAAACTTCTTTAAAATATGCTATATTGATTTATGCTAGTGACTTTGTGATGACATGTAATATAATTTAATAACTTAAATTTTTATTGTATAACGAGATCACAGTACTCTTAACTAAACGATAATCTTTTCATATATGAGAATGTTAGTATAGGAGTTCTATCTGGATAAATATATTAGGAAACTTAAAATTTTGGTCCCCAAGGTAAAAATTTTGGATCCACCACTCTTTGTTTGCATAGATGTCTTTGTCTATTGAGCTTTTGTTATTGTATTTTATATTTCATCATGATTATTTGATATTTAATTTGATGCTCCTATTGGAATTTGATGTTTCAATGGCATTTCTGGTTTTAGTTTTTTGCAGAGTACAATTCCAAGCTGCTTGAATCTACAAATTACATCACCAGACGACAAGCTGTCAAGGTATAAAAGTTGTTTGAGGTTCTGTCATACAATTTGGAGAATTAATAAAATGGGAAATAGGTAGATATATGATCTATGATGTGCTTCTTTCTTTTTCAATGAAATTTTATGTATCTGGAGTAAAGTCTTGCAAGTTCTAATAAAAGGGAAACATCCTTTGCTCGTATAATTTTGTTCTCCAAATTCAGGAAGAGAAAATGCAAACTTCAGGAGTCAGAAGTGACAGTTGTTTGAATACACAGAGACATATATAAATATATATATATATATATATATATATTTGTACATCTAAGAATCCTTATGGTTCTTCCATGGTTCGCCGTAACGGTAACGGTATTGGTGTAACGGACTCGGGTCAGTATCGGGGTTACGTAACAGGACTCGGTTATCGCAATCGTGAATTTTTTAAAATCTTGCACATCTCACCCAAAATGTTCTAATTATATACTTTTGGCAACATGAATGAATAAAGATGATTTTTTGGTAGATTTAAGTGAATTTTATTTAATTTTTTAAAGAATTTTAATATAAAAAAATGAGTTAAATCTAATGGTGTCGTCGTTATTTCAATGTTTATGATATACTTGTTATGATATTATTAAATTAAATTTAAATAAATAAAAAATTGAAATCACAAAAGATATAATTTATTTCCAACAATGTAAAATAATTTTAAAAAAGATACATGGCTCACCATCAAAATGAATTTCGTGGTGAATCTTGTTGCTCTGGTTGGGTTCATGAAAAAATGATTTTTTTTTTTTCTTTACTTTTCAATAATTTAATAATGGAGTAACATTTATCATATCATATGCATAACAGAAAGTTTTTAACCCAAATTTTTTAAAAACTTCAATTGTGTTAACCGTTACGATATTTTCGGAACAAGTAAAAATTGGGGTTACGGCCACCGTAACGGGTCGAGAATCGGGTAACGGGGCTGTAACGGCCCGCAACGGTAACAGGGAGCTGGAAAACCATTACGTTACGGCGAACCATGGGTTCTTCCTTTATATTTCCGTTGTAATTCATAGGTTGCCTGCACCTTGTTTACCTCCTATTTTGCATCCCTACAACAATTGCATATTATGACACTACATGCATTTAGTTGCAGCCTTGGACAGTCCTGTATTTATTACTTGTTTTATATTGTTGCATTGTATATTAGCTTCATTATTTATCAGTCTTCCTAATGCAGCCAGATTCTTGGCACTTGTTTTCCAACTTTTCATAGAAGCAATTGTAACAGCTATGTTGTTCTCTTGGTTACAGTTGTTGGGAGACATTTTACTCGATCGATCAAATTCTGCTGTGATGACACGATATGTGAGCTCTAGAGATAACTTGAGGATTCTTATGAATCTTCTCAGGGTATGAACCTTCTCCTTGATTGCTTGATGCTGCAGAATACTCAACCTTTTTTGGCTCTGAGAAGTGAGAGTTGAGTGTGTTAAACAGTCTTTTTTACTTTATGAACTTTTAATTTATTAAATGGCGAATTCCCCTTTGCGCAGGAGTCGAGCAAGAGCATTCAGATAGAAGCATTTCATGTTTTTAAGGTGTACTATCTAAATATTGACACTCACTATACTGTATGATAAAATTAGTAAATTGTCGAGGTTTTATTTGTTCTTTCTAATTGTAAGATCAAAATGTTACAGTTATTTGCTGCTAATCAAAATAAGCCCCCGGATATTGTTGGCATTCTTATTGCAAATAGAAGCAAGCTCCTCCGTTTGTTTGCGGATTTCAAGACAGATAAAGGTAGTAACACAATGCATTCGGAATTGGTTATTTTTGTTTTAGTACTCTTGCCAGTATTCCAATATTCAAGTTTGTTTTGTTGCAGAGGATGAACAGTTTGAGGCGGACAAAGCCCAAGTAGTTAGAGAAATTGCCGCCCTTGAACCGAAAGAGCTGCCATGAGCAATCTCATTTGTACGTGTACGTTGATGTTTTTCCGGATTAGTTTAGTTCTCATAGTCCTCGACACGGTGACCCTTTTCTGTCATTAATAAAGTGTGTATATAATTTTTTTTCCCTTGATATCTATCAGAGACCTTTATTTGAAAGAAGTATATACGTTGGGTAGGGGGAAGAGGGAGAAAGAAGATGACGATGCTAAGCATATAACTTTCATGGATGAATTGTTAGCTTAATAGTTTATTGATTCATCAAATTAAACGCCAATGCTATGTGATATTTGTATACTGAAAGTATTGTGATAACATGTGAAAAGACTTGCTTTCATGGTTGAAATTTCTGAAATATTTGGGCTACAATGTTTGTGGTGCTGGAAGTCTTTTTCTTTCTTTGTTTTATTTGTATGACGGAAAAAAAAAAAAAAAAACTTGTGAGCTCTCAGTTAAAAGGTTGTACTTGTATTCAACTTTGGAGCCTTCCACAACGTTTTTCATACTTTAGAGCACTCATTCTTGCGGTTTTATGGTGCCTATAGCCCCAGTTGGTGAAGTGCCACACTATTGACAGTGGAGACAGGGTTCGAGCAGTTGTATGAAATTTTTTATGGGTCATTAACAAATAAACCCTTTGGTTTCAGATTCTTGACAAACACTCCCATAAGGTGTCAAATAACCCCCTGTATTTTTATCCGTTAACAAATAGCCCCCATTCTGTTAACAAATATTCTCCTGCCGTTAAAAATAGATATTTTATGCCTAAAATATTCCTAAATTGATATTTTATACCCAAAATACCCCTAAAATAAATTGGTAACTAAATTAAGGTTTTTTAGTAAATTACAAATTATTTTTTTGTTTTTTGTTTAAATTTACTTATTTATTTAAATTAAAATCTGAAAAAATATATTACTCCCCCCGTCTCAAATTTAAGTCCCTTTTGGGGAATTCAATTTTTTAAGAGGATTACTTTTTATTGTAGTGTTAGTGAATAAAATATCAACTTTACCTGTGATTCACTATAGTGATGTGATCATTTATAAAGTATATGTTTTATACCTTTAATGCATCTAAGGGCAAAACCCTTTTAAAATTTCTATACATCTATTCTCTTAAAAAAAATAAAAAATATTATTTAAAGTGTATTATTATCAATAATGGTTTTCTTTTAATAACTTCTACTCTCTCCGTCCCAAAATAAGTGTTCACTTTGAAAAATCAAAACATTTTATTTGATCAATTTACCAGTTTAACCTTCAAGCATTAAAGTTATAAAACATATATTTTATAAACGATCACATCACTATAGTGGACCGCGGGTAAAGTTGGTATTTTATTCACTAACACTACAATAAAAAGTCATCCTCTTAAAAAATTGAATTTCCCAAAAAGGGCTTATAATTTGAGATGGGGGGAGTAATATATTTTTTCAGATTTAAATTTAAATAAATGATTAAACTTAAACAAAAAACAAAAAAAATAATTTATAATTTACTCAAAAATATTAATTTAGTTAAAAGAATAATAATTTGTAATTTACTAAAAAATCTTAATTTAGTTACCAATTTATTTTAGCGGTATTTTGGGCATAAAATATTTATTTTTAACTGCATAGTGGTATTTGTTAACGGAGTGGGGGCTGTTTGTTAACGGATAAAAGTGCAAAATCCCCCAATCTCCCAATCAAGCATACTTTCAAAGTAGCACAAAATCCCCCAATCTATTCCCTATAGTGCAGAATTCAAAAAATCATACGAAAATTACAATTTGATTTTTTTTATAAAATTCGAAACAAACATATAAAATTCTATATATATATATATATATATATATATAATTCATAAAAAAATATATAAAATTTGAAAAAACATATAAAATTCAAAAAATATATAAAATTTGAGACAATATATAAAATTCGAAATAAACATATAAAATTTGAAAAAAATATATAAAAATTGTAAACAATATATAAAATTCGAAAAAACATATAAAATTCTAAAAATATATATAAAATTCAAATATATATATAAAAAGTGTGACTGAAGTTTAAGTAGACAAGCTTCAGAGTCATTAGCCACGGTAACGGATCATCTCCAACTCTTTTTCTCTCTCTACCACTTTCCTCTCTCCATCATTATCACTTTTCCTCTATACAAATAAATATAAAATCAAAATCAAAATAAAAAAATTAATCGATTAACTATACCGATTAGAGGGTCCTTTGGTACCCAAATCTAGGGGTGCACATGCTCTGGTTTGCTTCCGATTACGACTGAAACTGGAATTGAACAGATACTTTCGGTTCCTTAAAAATGAGAACTGAAACTGAACCGTTAATTTTGATTTAAATATTAATATATTCACGGTGTAGTTCACTTTCGATTCCGACCGAAACCGGAATCGAACCGATACTTTCGGTTATTTAAAAATGAGAACCGGAACTGAATCGTTAATTTTGATTCAAATATTAATATATTTAATTCCAATTAAAATATTTTAATAAAGTATCGGTTCGATTCCGATTTCGGTCACCATCGTGGGGCATGTGTCACCATCGTGACCCTTGAAATAGCTTTGCAGAGAGCTAGAGAGGATCCGTTACCTTGACTAATGACTTTGAAGCTTGTCCACTTAAACTTCAGTCATACTTTTTATATATATATATTTGAATTTTATATATATTTTAGAATTTTATATGTTTTTCGAATTTTATATATTGTTTACGAATTTTATATATTTGTTTCGAATTTTATGTTTATTTCGAATTTTATATATTATTTCAAATTTTATATATAAATTTGAATTTTATATGTTTTTCAAAATTTATATATTTTTTACGAATTATATATATTTTTTTGAATTTTATATGTTTATTTCGAATTTTATATGATTATTTTGAATTTTATATATAAAAAATTAAATTGTAATTTTTTGTAATATATATATTTTGTAATAAATGGTGGAAGTATAATTAGTAAAATAGAAAGAAATGAAAATATATTTTCATATTATAGCTAGGGATAAAGTGCATGCTTTAAATAATTTGGGGTGATTTTAGATTAGAAAATTTCTTGCAAAAGTTCAATAGTTTGGAAGTTTTCTCGCCCATTACACTTTTTTTTTAAACAAGTATTCAACTATCATTTGTTTAATTACTTCCTCGAAAAAACCAAAGAATAGTAGTCAATATATATATATATATATATATGTGTGTATCAACACATAGGTTACAAAGATAAACATAAAGATCTAAAGATTCATTATGGATCTCTCAACATATCTATAGAGTCATTATGGATCTATCAACATATACAATGATGATGGCCTGATCTTTGGAGCTTCTGATGTCGTTTTTCTCCTCTTGTCACAAAGATCTTTAAGGATATTGGGCCTATTAACCTCCAACGAGATTGGGCCACCAATTAAGATTGGGCCCCATACATCTTGTTTGACGCTAGCTTTTGTCCGTAATCACTAAATCCGTCTTGTCTCTCTCTGTCCCTCTCTCTCACACACACATACACACACAAAAACACACACAGTCTCTCTCTCTCTCTCCTTCTCTATGCTCGCTTCTTCTCCCTAGAATTGCGAACCCTAACCCTATTGATTCTCTCGATTATGCTCCACCGCATTGTTGAATCTACACATTTTTCTGTATCCTCTGTTCGCCGATCCACATTCGACGGTTCTGATTCCGCTTGTGATTTGATCACAAAACCAGGGAGAATGAAGGGAAGGTTGAGCATTTGATTCATCTGAAGGTTCGATTTTTTTTTTTTTTTAATTTTCAATTTCATTTGTTTATTTGTATTCTTTTTTATTTCTTTCATTTTACGCTCACATCTCTTTATTCGTTTGAATTAGGATGTTTATGTTGAGCAACTGTGTGTTTTATCTGTGTGAAGTGTTCAATTTTCAATGCTTGTTTTGGAAGTGTAGAATTGATATGTTTGCTATATATATACATATATATATAGAGAGAGAGATTTGTGTGTTGAAATTCAAATTTCAGCAATGCTTAAAAAAGAGGACTAGTTTTGCAATTTTTGAAGAGAAAAAATCATCAACAGGATTTTTAGGCCTCCTGCAATCTAATCATTCAAGTATTGTAGAGTCAATACCCTGAATAGTATTGTTTTTTTGTGTGTCTGTTGTATTTGATACCAACATTCTCTAGTCGAAATGAGTCTAGCAATGTAAGATGAATTAAGGACATGTCCCATCAGAGACTGTTATTTCTTTGTCATTTCAAAATATGGTTTTCAAGTTGTAATAGAAAGTCTTGGGAGTTTTCTTTTTTTTGAGAACTGGAGATTTGATAACAAAATGTCTTTTTTTAGAGAACTGACTTTTCTAATTCTTTGAAACAGTTTTCTATTTTAAAAGTTTTTGAAACAGTTTTCAGAAAACTGAACCAAACAAACTAATAGTCTCTTGTGTAGAAAAACAAACATATGAAGAAAAGGAGTTGCATATAGACATTAACTTGGGGTGAGTGCATTGTTCCCCAAGAAGTGGCAATAATTGACGTGCTTTCTAAAATTTAAAGATTGTATTAGTGGCATAAAAAAAATAATTGTCTCTCACAGTTGACAGCTTTTACATTGTATTAGTGGTTGAGTTTTGTTGTTTAACATAATAAATTGGTGCACATGCTAGCCTGGTTTTATATTCCCTCGAATGATTGATAGCTTAATAAAATTGGAAGTTGAAAATGGCTGATGGCGATTATTTGGCCATGCATTGTGTAATTTTTTGTTGGAAACTTGGTTGATTGGTACAATTTCCGCCATCACTTACGGGTTTTGTACTAATACAACAAAAACAATTTCCATGCCATTACAGGTTTAGCTTAGAAGCGGACACCAAGGAGGGGAGGGGGAGTGCAAGCCAGGGAGGAGCGAGGGTAGGCACCGCAATTCCAAAACAAGGAAGTGCTTGGGTCTAGGTGTTAGAAAAGGTGGGGGAATGTTAACAAAACTTGCATACACACACATCCCTTTGTGATGGCTTGTCTGTTCACAGCTTGTCTGTTCACAGGATGACACAGTTCCACCCTTCTATTTATAGATAATTTCCTCTGCAAGGAAGGCAAATTTTGTTTTGTGCACACTTTGAAAAAGAATGAACATGATAAGCTAATTTCTTCGGTAGATTTCTTATACTCGGATCTGCGGATGTTTTCTTTACAATGCAGGTACCATATGCTATCATTCTTGTCACTTATTTGGAGGACAAGATTGGTTGGTTTTGAAAGTGAAAGCATCCTTAATTTCTCACATGTTTTTCGGAGGACCATATTGAGATCTTGCATTTATAAAGCTCCGGTTTGATAAAGCCCAAGTGGAAGAGCAGGTTGGAGTTGGGGGAAGTCACTGTATCACGGTGGAGTAGAGGAATTTATGATCTCAGGTCAACATTAAATCATCTTCACCTTCATATCAGAAAAGGTATTCCTACATTCTTTTCATTCTGCATTTAATCAAGTTTTTGTCCTTTTACTTACCTTGCTTTCCGGGTTCTTTCTTTCTATTTCTCTCATATTCTTCCATTTCATTTCCTCGTAAGAATTTGGTGAGTTTGATATTTTTCAGACATTTAAGTTCCGTGGAGGACACATGATCCTGCATGTCATATACCAGTAGATATGGCTCTCTAGTATTGTAGAAGGGTTGGAAGATGGCGTTTGTTTCAGAGGAGGAACAAGCTGAAGATTATCTTTTCAAGATTGTCTTGATTGGTGATTCAGCTGTCGGGAAATCAAACTTGCTTGCTAGATTTGCAAGAAATGAATTCTATCCTAATTCTAAATCAACAATAGGAGTAGAATTCCAAACCCAGAAGATGGATATTAATGGGAAGGAAGTCAAGGCACAGATCTGGGACACGGCTGGTCAGGAGCGTTTTAGGGCTGTAACCTCTGCTTATTACAGAGGTGCAGTTGGTGCTCTGCTTGTCTATGACATCAGTAGGCGGCAAACGTTTGATAGCATTGGCAGATGGCTCAACGAACTTCACAGTAAGCACCTTCACTGGTGTTTGGTTCACTTTGTTTTATGCTTATTTTCCTTGTTAGAAATTTTGTTAGGATCCATTAGGAGGCAGTTTGTTAACAAGTTAGTTTTGCTCATGTGTGAATGATTAGCCCTCCAATACAATGAATTGAAGAATTTAACTTCAGCATCTAAACACAATCTTGATATGTTGGTACAAATTCCTTGCTGATCAAAGTGACGATCTTACGTTTATACTTTCTAACTCGAGGAACCAAGGCCTGATATATGTGGTTTGTTTATTGTACAGCTCACTCTGATATGAACGTGGTAACAATACTTGTCGGCAACAAGTCTGATCTTAAAGACGCCAGAGAGGTTGCCACAAGTGAAGGCAAGACATTGGCGGAGG
This sequence comes from Cornus suecica, assembly GCA_963922005.1. Classification (NCBI taxonomy): domain Eukaryota; kingdom Viridiplantae; phylum Streptophyta; class Magnoliopsida; order Cornales; family Cornaceae; genus Cornus; species Cornus suecica. The sequence goes on from OY998241.1 coordinate 81,449,951, forward strand.
CACAGGGTTTATTTTTCATGGAAACTTCGGCCCTCGACTCCTCCAATGTTGCTGCTGCTTTTCAGACAGTTGTTAAGGAGATCTACAATATTTTGAGCCGGAAGGTAATCCAATCACAAGAGTCGAAGAAAGAAGATCCTTCCTGGATGGGGAATGGAAAAACTGTTGTTTTACAGGGTGATGGGAACCAAGAAGCTGATGGGCAAGTAAAGAAAGGTAGGTGTTGTTCATCCTAAAGTTGTGCTATCAAAAGTGTTCTCCATTTTTTGTACCGCTGGTTCTTTGAAGTCTGAAAATCTTTAATTTTCAAAAGTTATCAACATTTCATCTCCCACTTGTAATTCAATTTCTTATTACTATTTGAAATGTTGGTTCAAATGGCATTTCCCCCTTTTATATGAGCTATGAATTGGACTTAGAAATTGTAAATGGCTTGATGGTATAGAGAAAGGATGAAGGTACAATTTCGTAGGATTTTATTGTCTTCACTCTGCATTTTTCATTATCTAGTGGTTTACATGGAGTTGGGCAAACCTTGTGGATTTGAGTGATAAAAGTATCATCTCCTCACTTCTGGATGACAGAGAGATGGGTTTGCATTTGTCATACATTTGTAGTTTTTGCATAAACATTAATTCTAGGTCTAAGTAGCAAACCCTTTGAGTTTGAGAGATATATAGAGATACAGGTAGGAGTGCAACGGTACCGGAACCGGAACCAAACCCTTTTTTTCGGTTCCTTAAAAATAAGAACCGGAACCTAAATTTCGGTTCGGTTCTGGTTCCTACTATCCCATTTGAAAAAAAAATAAAAAATAGAAACAAAACACACAAAAAAAAAAATTTGTTTGTGAGACTCAAATTTTTAAACCAAAGTTGAAAGACAGTTCAATATAGATATCTAATTTATATACCAGTTGTTACAGTTTTACCCTATTATTCAAGTTATACAAAAAAAATTGCAGAGCAGACTAGGTTTTCAGTCCCGCGATGATTAGAAAACCATTAAAAAGTTCTTAATTTGTGAAATCCATTCAAACACAGATTCATGAAACCATATTTTTCTAGAGCAACATTGGTTTGAGGACAGCATTACACTGTGCAAATTAAGCAGTGTTTGAATGCATAACCAACAATGCAATAAAAACAGAGTTTCAACGACTAACATAAAGTGGTACTTCTACAGAACCTCAACATCAATAACAAAAATCTCCAAATACTCGATACAAATTGAAGAGAGAATTCATTACTACATGCATACATAGCCATTCAATAACAAAGACATGAGAAAAATGCATAGCGGACTAGGTTCAAAGACATGAATATATATATAAATTCAAGTTATTTATATATAATTTATAACTTGAATTTAACATGTAATATATATTTAATTATAATTGAATTAAAATGTGTGGGGTATAAAGATCAGTTTCCATATTCCGGTGTCCTTATTTTGCCCCCTATAAAATCTAGGGGGTGAAAGTGTAATTAGCGAAATTAGAGGGATTCCGGGTGTAATTTACACTAATAGCAGGGGATGAAATTGTAATTTATCATTTTTTATATTATTATTATTTTTAAAATATTTTTTAATCTTTATAATAAAATTAAATTGAAAAATAGCTATTTAGTCACAATAAAACTAATACATTATGAGCGAAGAGGTGCAGAGATTTTAAAAAGGAGTTTGTATAGATTTGTGGTGGGAGGTTCTAGAGATATGTGGTGGTGAGATTTCCAAAATGGCGGGTTATATATAACATATATGCGAGCATACAGTCCAAATTTTGGATGCAATTTTAGAGTGCAAAATTTCGGTAATCATTAAAATTTGCTCAGTATCATATAAAAACTTGCATTCCAATTCTATATTTGCTTTGTGAGAGCTAGTTTAGTAAAGAGAAGTGGAGTAGTGAAGGAGGAAGAGGGGAGAAGTGGATAAAGCCAGAGTAGTCAAGGGAGAAATGTAAACAAGTGAGTAGCAAATGGTGTCTGGCCTCTATTTATAGTTAGAGTAAAACACGTATAAATTTCAACAAAATAAATGTTTTAAATGTTTTTTAGAACTTCTCCATAATATTAAACTATTTGACAGAATTGTAGCTGCACTATGTATAATTTCTACTAACAGGAGAATTTTGGATCGCCATGAAAAATCTCCCAAGACTTCAGTCGTTATGAAAGTTTAGGAAATTTTTTCCATTGTGCTCCATTTGGTGACAGCTCCAGTCAGTATTCACTAAGCAAATAGCTTAATTTCCATTCAATATAGTCCAATCATATACCAAACAACTTAAACTTTGGATGGTAGCCTCCTTATATATACTTATATATATATATATATATATATATATATAATATTAGACGGGTCTAAGAAAATTTTCTGAGAAGGTCTAGAAACCCAGTTTTTATTGGACACCTCCAAAGAACCTGCATATATTGATTGGCAGCTAGAGTCCAGCCATAATTTAACTATTTCATCATCAAATCAAAGTTCATCTCAAGTCAGGGATGAAAATAGACATTTATTTTCTTCATTCCTTGGTAAAAGGTGAAAAACTTGGTTCAAAAGTGATCTTAAGCAAAATAAACAAGTAACAACTCTAAATACAATATTTTTTTGGAAGTTTGGAACAAATATTTAGCAACTTATTTTGGTACCCCAGATGAGTATCCCTGAGAGTTTATACACTACTAAACAAACATACATTTCATTTAAATAATAATAACAATTTATTAAATGACAATAATATGAAGAACACTAAATCCACATACCTCAAGAGAATTGGCAAACTTTGCTACAGCAGCAGAACAATGAAAAGAAAAATAATCAATTTTTATGTATCAGTGTGATCACTCATCTCAGTAACCTCAGTATATACTTCCTGTCCGATGTTACATTTCATTTAAATCTCAAAAAAAAAAAAAATCCTACATTGAAAAGCTCAAGCTCAAATCTTACATGAAATTCTTTGTGACTGTTGTATATGACAAATTCTATAAAGCAACCTCCCCAATAAGCTCTATCAAATGCACTTCCAAACTAAAAATATCTCGCTGATGTTAAATCTACTGTGCTTGGTTTGGTTCGCCTGACATTTTCATCTTCTCAGGCGGCAATTCCTGAAGCAAATTATAACATAAGCACATTAATATCATAGCATGAACTGTTAAATAAGGCTTCATTGGTGTCTAATTACTTCACTGAAGCAACTTGTAAGTCATCAGCTGATCTTTTACCATAAGCACTATGAAGTAACTTTATTTTTTTTGAAGTCTCAAGAAAAAACTCTATATCCTGGGATATCATCCCAAACTTGTAAGCTGATCTTTTTCCATATAGGCACTATCAAATACTATAACAAATTAGATCAAGTTCCCCTGTGACAATTTATGCAGATATGTAGAAAAAAAAAATTAAATTTTCATGGTCACTTGCATGCAAACTTTAAAGACGATGAATATACAAAATGGAATCTATTTGAAATCTACTGGAATGGAATGGGACTAAACCTGAGCCTGCGTTCATCTAACGACCTATTTATCAGATAACTTGAAAATGCATGGATGAGAAGAACATAGACACATAAAAATTATACAATGTTCTCAACTATCTTATCCAACCATTTACGTCTATCCCTTATTTTTTCTATTTGTTTTCTTCTCTTGGTTGCAAGGTTAGATTTAATCCATTATGTCATCTTCATGACAAATATCTGAAATCAGTTGCTGGGCAAGAACCATAGATGAACTTTGATTATTAGCCCCTAACAACTAACATCGGATGGTAATTTACTAAACCACATTGAGAAAGCAACCGAAATAAACTACAATGTTTGCCCCTTCTACGGGACATTTTTTTTCAGAAACAAATTCTCATATCAGGTTGCATATACCACTCAACGGAAACAGTACTCAACCCAAAGTGTCTACTCCTGCCTCCTGGAAAGGTCCTAAAGAAATGATCCCCAAACAGGGTAAAATCAATTATGTGGACAATTTTTTATAGGTAGAGTCTGAGATGGTTTAAAGAAAACAATGAATATGACGTAGGAAAACAAGAATCGTTGTACCTCAATTCAAGCCTAGGTGTAAGAGACCGTTTTTTATATACCAAGCAAACTTATAAAACATAAAATTATTATGGAAATGAAATTGGGAAACTAAGAATTCTAAAGACCAACTATTGTTCTAGAGTGACTGAGTGAGGTAGAGAAGAAATTTTTTACCTCTATTTGATCTATTGGTAATGTAACCATTGGCATATGCAGTGGCCTTTTTACTCAGAACATCTGAAGTGACATTTCCAAGCCCATAAACATAGGAACCAAAACCTTTCAGTTCCGGAGATGATGACTTCCCAGTAAAGTCTCCATACAAGTTTCCCAAAGCCTGATCAATAGCATCTCTTGAAGAAACATAAGTTGTTGGTACGGCACTGCTACCGCTGTTTCTTCCATAAGCTCCTGCTCTCAACTGAAAACTGTTGTCTGCACTACCAAAACTAATATTGCCGCTACTATAGGCAGAAGCAGTGCCTCCAGCATGACCTGTAATAGGAGAGGAACCCCAATTTGCTCCAGTACTTCCAAAAGCACCAATCAATCCCGAATTCCCACTTTCAGAGCCTATAAGATCATTGGAGTTTGCAGATTTTGTAGCATAACTTGAGGTTTGATTTCCCCACATATTCCAACTTGTAGGACTTGAAATAGAATCAATTCCACCACTACTGTTACCATAACCAAGCAGACTACCGTACCTGTTTGAGCTCCCACTGTAAGAGGGGTTTAAGCCATGTCCATAGCGAGGACTAGGATTAAAGTTCCCACTTTCAGCGTAGCTTGGAGTCAATTCTGGCTCAAAGTTCAGTCCTATCCCATAATCAGAAGGACTAAAGGGAGGGTATCCACTTCGGGCAACTGTAACTGGACTCGATCTACCTTCCATTTTCATTCCATAGCCTCCAATTGAGCTAGGATTATATCCCTGAGTGTAGGCATTGAGGAAAGAATTGAGTCTACTCGGGCCATAGCTATTTTCACCTAACTGGGACCGACTTGGTCCTGGAGATAACTCCTTGGGAACAGCTCGCTTGACCTCAACCATTTTACCATTGAGATCATGGAAGGTTTTGAGCAACACTTTTTCCACTGCTTCCTCTGAATCAAAAGTGATAAATCCAAACCCTCTAGGCCTTTGGGTGTTATGGTCATACATCACCACAACATCTGTGATGGTTCCAAATTGATCGAAGTACTTCTTAAAGTCACTCTCTGTCACTGTGGATGCTAAACCTCCTACAAATATCTTTTTTGTACGGATAGAACTTGGGGAACCCCGACTGCTGCTATTGTTTCTGTTCAGACTGTATTGATCATCCCTCGGAACAGCTTTCTTTGCCTCGACCTAAGAACAGAAAGCGAAACAGTGAAATGATGTAAAAAGTACAATTTCACATTTACAGTTAAATAAGGACTTAAATCTTAAGGAACCTAAGTGAATAAAGTGTAGAATTTTGATACATTTTGGATCTTCTCAAGGTTCTCCTTCACACGAAAAGAAGAACTTTACTACCTTATGATATTATTAACACAGGATGAAGATCTTTTGAAAGCTTATAAACAAAATGAGATAAATCAATACTAGTCAGACTCTCTCTATCTCACAGCGACGTTCTGTTCCTCTGCTGTCTCCATTCATAATCTATAAGCATGATTCAGCAAACAATTACATGCCTACTTTATCTGCAATCAAAAATATTTTTCCACCCAATCCAAGCTAAATTATAAAACTCAAGTTATATGAGGACTCTCTCTATGCTAAAAATTGTTTTAGACTCCTGTGCTTCATCTTCTACTTTTAATGATTAAATCATCATGAAGGATTTTATCCTCTACACTATCCTTCATACATTACATTTATTCATTGCCTCGTGTGACGTGTCCTCTTCACTCCAAGCTTGATTTTAGGAGCATCCATGGACATATTACGATTCATTGATTTCTATAGAGTACATACTTAATTATGGAATTTTCTAATGTCCTCTTCGCCTTTACCGCAATTATTTTCCTACAGATCATCAGCCTACACCTAAAGACACACCGCTTCCATACCATTATGACAAGTAGCTAATCAAAACTACATCTTCTGCACAGAAGGAGTTGCAAAAGAAGATGAAAATGTAATAGTTCCATTCTGTTGTATTATTAAAAGTAGACATGGGGTGGCTCATTATGTGTAAACAACATCATGGTGCTCTTCTTAATAATTTGATGCACATTATGGTTCAAGAAATATATATACGTGCTAAACAATTTGATACACATTATGGTTCAAGAAACATATATACGTGCTAAACAAAGTTCTAAGGAGTAACACTTCAATTATAATGTTAATACCATACGTCTAAAAGGTATCTGATCAAAGTTCAAAATCAAGAGACAAAGTTCATTTCAGAGATACAACTTACATTTCTACCATCTATTATGTGTTTTTCCCGGACAACTCTTTCGGCGATGGTGGGATCAGCAAAAACAACAAAACCAAAGCCACGGGCACGACCAGTGTTCCGATCCTTCATTATCACAGCCTCCACTACTTCTCCAAAATTGTGGAAATATTCTCTCAGCCTATCTTCATTTGTGTCCCAAGAAATCCCACCAATGAATAGTTTTCCAAGCTCCATTTCCATTCTGCTCATTCCAATTTCAATAACCCATCATTTAATTTTCCCACAAATTCAGAAACAAATCAGAATCAATTCATTCAAACACTAATAAAGATTTGATCAGATAAAGCTGAGAGTGCAGAAAGGAAAAAGCATAAACCTGATCTAATAGGTACCCAATAAATACCCACCAACAAAAGACATAAAATTGGATGAAAACCATATACATGAATGATTTTAATCCCATTTCTCCAAACAATCCTGTAAAAGCATATAATCTTCTTCTTTTTTCGGTGAAAACATACATCATAATGTAAGTAAACAAGAAAAACATACCTTATCAAACAAATTACCAAAAACTTGGAGAATTTTGATTATTTACAAAATGGGCAATATCAGATTCAATCAAAGAATCTCAATCAGAGTGAAAACCCATATACCAATCAGTCCAAAATCCGAGAAACCTAAGAGAAAAAAAAATAATAATAAATAAAATAAATTTTTTTGTTGAAATTGAAATGTGGTGAAAAGAAGCACCACCCAGAAACCATTTGCCAAAATGATAGCATAATTACCAATTGAAGGAGGCCCAGTAGAGAAAAGAAGAGAATCTAAGATCTGAGAGGACGCATAACAAGAACAGAGGGCAAAAGACACCCCCTTTTCCTCTCTCTCTTTCTCTCTTCTCTCTTCTCTCTTCTCTCTCTTTGTTATTCCAATCTATCCTTGGTTTAATTCGATATTACGAGTTTTTATTAAGTGAAAATGGAGAGAGAGAAAGATTGAGAGGTGTGTGAGGAGATGATTTTACATCTGAAATGGGTAGTGATATAAATAGCGTATGGAGAGAGAGAGAGCTCTTAGGCTATCCTCTCGTCTAAGAAATTATGCAACGGAGATGATGGAAGATGGTGACTTCCTAGTGTTTTAAATTTTTATTTAAAATTATTAACGTTACCTTTTTTTGGTAAATATTTGTTTTAGTTATTTCTACATATGGAAATGAAAATTGATACTAGTACAATTTTGCATTATGTATTAATTTCACCACCATTGGTTATGCTCTAGAGGCAATTTGTTGTTCATGGAAACATTTTCTATGTTCTTTTCTTTTACCTTTTCTAATTATATTTAACACCTTGCAAAGAAATTTAACTTCATTTCTTAAAAGAAAAGGAACACATTACCACTAATCTGCTATTGGTAATACATTAATTCGCAAGTGCATGTGTCAATCAATACGTGACTATTGTTAGAGATTCTTTGTCTCACATCGAATTTCAATAGAAAAGTGACAGGGTATATAAATGAGTGAATATTAATTTCACCAATTAACTTAATTTTTGATCGAATAGTAAAGTATTTGATTCATTACGATTGGTATAAGAGGTAGATCTATTGCTTAATCCAGTGTCACGCCAAATATCAATTGAGTTTTCGCCATCCTGATTGAGTCCGGATTAAGGTTAAGCAGACAAGGTGGTCGATCGAATTTGGGGTATATAAATGAATAGATGTTAGTTCATTTATCAATTTATTAAATTTTTTGGATCAAACCGCAAAACATCGAATTCGTTACATTTACCATTTGATGTCATAAAAAATTATTTTAGAAAAAGAGTTTATCCTCAATTTTTTTTTCGAACTAATCACTTGAGTGGAAGAAGACAAAAACATGAGGATATACCAAATAGTAGGAAATTTATTTATTTTGTTATCTAAACTAATTGACACATTTTGTTTTTATAGGTACGTTTGGATAACCTGTTTTTTGTATTTGTTTTCTATCTTCAAATATAAAAATTGTTTTTGTATTTGTCTTTGTTTTTTTCAGCAAAAAACAAAAAATAAAAAAGCGTTTGGATGAAAATTTGTATTGAAAAATAAAATGATATTGGTGGGCGGCGGTGGTGGTTGGCGGTGACCGGTGGTGGTGGCCGGAGGCGGCGGCCGGCGGCGGTGGGGCCCAGCGGTGGCGACTGGTGGCGAGGGGTGGTGGTGGTGGTTGGCGGCGGTGGCGGGGGCGGTGGCGGAGGTGGTACCCTAAACAGTGAAAAAACTCAAAAAACAATTAAAAGTTGTATTTGGTGTTTTTACCACTTTTACACACTATTCACAGAAAACAGTTTTCTTGGAAGAAAAAAAGTGAACAATAAACTCGTTTGCCAAACGTGTTTTTTTTGTTTGAACTCGGTGAACAGTAAAAAACCAAAAACTATTTTTCCGTATCCAAACGGGCCATAGGAAATAAGCATGCCACATGTTATGTTGTTGGAAAATAATGTTTGGCTCACTCTTTTGTTTATTCTTAATTGGAAAATTCATAACATGCTTGCTTTATGTGGAGGCATAGGATGCTGAATGTATACAACATTGGTAAAATTAGAAAAAGTGGTAATAGTTAAAATCGTTTGAAAATAGTTAAGAATATAATATGGTTGTTACAAGATCATTTCAAGAAAGGTTTGCAATATAAAAATGAAACAAAGTGAATTATTGTGGAGGACAGAAGGGATTGATTGTGCGCCCACTCGTCTAAGTAATGGAACAGGTAGACACATGAAATTTTAATGCATATATCAATCCATAGTTCAATCCAATCGATATAATATGAAAGCCATATCATTACAGATTTAAAATATACCAAAGAGAAAAGATTATAAATATAAAAAAATAAAAATCATCTCCTTATGTTTAAGGTTCTTTACTAGAGATGATGAAATATGGCTTTTCATTTGGTTAGGAAGCACAAAAAAAAGATATATAGGAAATCTAGAGAGAGAAATTAACAAGGGCATGTTTGATTCGTGTTTTTGCTTTTGTGTTGTGAAATTTATAAAGTAAAGTATATGTTTTTGTTTTGGAATGTTGTGAGTCAAAACTGGAAGCACGTTTGATATTGATACTTTTGTTTTGGTCATTTATGTCTTCCGCTACAATGATATTTTTTTAACAGTTCCAAAAACACAAAAAAAAATCATTTTGGTACTTCCTAAAAATGATACTAATTAGTTTTATGTTTTTCTATTGTAGAAAATAAAACATTGAGTATCAAACATGATTTTTTTTTTTGTGAAAAAAAAATACACAAATCAAACACAAAAAGGTAAACCAAACATGCCCTAAGATTAAAGGATTTTTTACAGTTTTCTGATTTTCACAAATTAATGCAAAAATAGACTTTTGTATATATAAGACCTGTGCAAGGTGATACCCCCACATGAATCGGATAAGACTCAGACTATGTCTGTGATTGTGTTTGTACCTAATAAGAATTGAACATGAAACATGTTTTTTAAGACACCGAGTCACAAATATTTTCCAATTAGACCAATCCACTCAAGTTAACAAATGAATTATTACAAACTAGAAAAATACCCCAAACATGAATACTAGTAAAATCCAAATCAATCCATTTTATAAATTTGGTGAATAAGTTCATGGTTGAGAGAACTTGTAATCTTCATCAATAATAAGCGGTACGGACCTAACCCTCGAACGAGAGATTCAAAGTTCAACCCTCATAGTAGAGATAGGGTGTGTGAGTAAAATAAAAATAATAATAAAATTGGATCAATTTTATGTTGGCGCACTAAATATAACTTTAAATAATAATTCCGAGTTGTCTAACTAAAAAATTACCATATTGAAATTTAGTTAAAATTTACAGTGAAACTCCCCTTTTACCCTTGCCTTGAACACATGATGAGGATCTCCTCTTCCCTTCGACTTCCATTCTCAACTTTCCCTCCACGCCAAACCCCAGCCGTCACCTCTCTCTCTCTCTCTCTCTCTCTCTCTCTATATATATATATATATATATATATATATATTGAATACACACACGCACCCGCATCTTTCTCTCCCTCTCTTGGATTCAAAACCTGAAACAGTAAGCAAAACCCCCCCAAAAATACATGTTATCTATTTCAAGAATGAAATCACTTCTCTCTCCAGCTTTCTCGACCTCTGTATCTGTTGCTCCAAAGCTCTTCAAAACCCCACCTTTGTCTCCCTCCATTCCATGGATATTTCGATCCTCCAAAACCCTTAATTTTCTCCGCACAAAATCCACAATGTCTTCTCTCAATTCATCTCTTTCCTCACACCCCACTGGAGCTCGCACTCTCCAAACCGACGCGTCTCACTCACCTTCCGGCGAGATTCACGTCATCGTTGGCCCCATGTTTGCCGGCAAAACCACCACTCTCCTCCGCCGGGTCAAATCAGAGAGTACTGCAGGAAGGTTTGTTCATTATTCTTCGTTATATATATATATATATATGTTTGGTTGACTTCCAGGTATTTTGTTTGTAAGTGATGCTGTTTTATGGATATAGAAGTATTATTTTGTGCGAAAATGCCATATATATTGGATTTATTGGGAGAATAGAATTGATGATTGAATTTTGTTTCAGTGTTTCTTGGCTAATTTAGGGCTTTGATTTGTATGATGATTAAGTGATAATTTGAGAGTTCCAGATATGCCCCATAAATGTTATTGGGTATGTTGGAGCATAGGACGAAACAATTACATAGGACAAATAGAGGTTCTTAATTTTTGACATAACTTGATTAGGTACTTTATGTTTAAATTGAAAAATTGTCATGCACTTTATTTGTCCCAGTGCAACACAGATGCTCACATTGTTTTTCTTATTAGTTCATATCCCACTATTTTGATTTATCAATTTTACATTTCCACTCAATTAATATATTTAACAGTGTAAAGTTCTCCTGTATTTCTATTCGATCGGTTGAATACAATTATCACTGGTGAAATTTTACCAGTTTACAGGCCAAGGTCCCCAACGACTTTGTCCATTTGGATGAAACATTAAAAAGTCTTTGTTTTGGGGGTAGATTGACGGAAGCAATTCGACTATTGTGGTGTACAGGATTTCAAGTGTACCCAGAGACATATTCTCTCCTTTTGCAAGAATGCATTTCTGGAAAACAATATAAGAAGGGGAAAAGAATTCATGCACAAATGGTTACTGTTGGCTTTGTCCCTAACGAATATTTGAAGATCAAATTATTGATTTTGTATGCAAAAGCAGGGGATCTAGAAACTGCCCACATTCTGTTTGAAAAATTGCTCAAGAAAACCCTGGTTTCGTGGAACGCGATGATTGCAGGATATGTGCAAAAGGGGCTTTCAGAAGTGGGCTTGAGTCTTTATTACGAGATGAGACAGAGTGGTGTAACGCCAGATCAGTACACCTTCGCATCTGTCTTTAGAGCCTGCGCCACTTTGGCAACACTAGAGCAAGGGAAGCAAGCCCATGGCGTCATGATAAAGGCCCAGCTTAGTGCAAATGTTGTAGTTAATAGTGCCCTCATGGATATGTACTTCAAATGCAGCAGTCCCTGTGATGGGCATCTAGTTTTTGATAAATCTTTAGACAAGAATGTGATTACATGGACATCTTTGATATCTGGTTATGGCCAGAATGGAAGAGTAGTAGAGGTTTTAGAATTGTTTCAGAGAATGATTAGTGAAGGTTTCAGGCCAAACTATGTTACTTTTCTTGCTGTTCTTTCTGCTTGTAGCCATCGAGGTTTGGTCAATGAAGGCTGGGAATATTTCACATCAATGACAAGAGATTATGGTATCCAGCCAAGAGGAAAACATTATGCAGCCATGGTTGATATTTTTGGGCGTGCTGGGAGGTTAGAAGAAGCATATGAGTTTGCTCGAAACTCACCTTATGTGGAACACTCAGTAGTATGGGGTGCTCTCCTTGGGGCTTGTAGGATTCATGGAAACATTGAAATGGTAAAGCTTGCCGCAAGGAAATTCTTTGAACTGGATCCAGGAAATGTTGGGAAGTACGTCGTTTTGTGTAATGCTTATGCTGCTTCTGGTTTGTGGGACAATGTTGCAGAGGTTAGAAGGACTATGAAGGAATCAGGGATGAAAAAGGACACTGGTTATAGCGTTATTGAGGTCCAAAGAGAGGTCCACTTCTTTTTCATGGGGGATAATTCTCACAAACAAACCGAGCAGATATATGAGTTGGTCAAAGATATGATTTGCATTTTAAAAGATGCTGGATATGTTCCTGATTTAAGTAGTTGATGATAAGAGAAGAAAAGTTACTCATGGCTACTAAGTAAAATTGGGGAATGACGGAATCAGGGATGAAAAAGGTGACTGATTATAGTGTTGGTGAGGTCCACTTCTTTTTCATGGGAGACAATTCTCAGACAAATGGAGCATATATATGAGTTGATCAAAGATATGATTTTCATTTTAAAAGTTGTTGTTTCTGATGTAAGTGGTTGATGATGAGAGAAGAAAAGTTACTCGACTACTAATTTAATTTGCAGTATCGGGCTTGCTTCTCTGTTTTTCTTAGCGAAGAGGCACTGGTTTCTTGGGAGATTAAGAGACCCACCTTTATTTATCGTGTTGTAAGGTGAAAGATCGATGATGTGTTATGGAGCCACTCGTCCATTCAGATAATTATCTCCCTAAAACAAGCTATTGTGCAATTGCAATTATATTATTCGGAGTATTCTTTGACGATTGATGAGAATCAAGTGTGGCGGATACTAAGTGTGAATATCTACTTGGCTACCTCTGTTTACGACAGGGATACACTTCCTTTGTTTTTAGTTCTTAGCATATAGGTTCATGGCCCGCAAATTGTAATTGCGGGTCCTCCAGAGGCATTTTGACTTCTGAGTTCTCAAATATCCGATATCACAAGTGGATTTAGAGGGAACTATTCTGATATTTCTTATACCTAGAATGATCGTGTGGCTGAATTTTCATGGCATTAGAAAACTTGCAGGAAGGACAAATCCAGGGGAGCTTTGGAGTATTTTATAAGTTTGTTTGTTTAAAAGCAAGAAAGTTAAAAGCTGTTCCGCGAGTAGAATTTTTGTCTTACGTCTGGTTAAGGAGGGTAATTCCAGACACTTAGTCACATTAAATTTTGTGGCTTAGTTATCACTTTATTAATAAATTCCCATCCATTTAAAGGGTACTGGATTGGATCCCTTATCACATCAGTTCTAGTAGCTTATAGGATTGGAGCATTTGTTGGCAATTACTTCTCTATAATCAAGTTTGGTCTTAATTTATGCTCCCTTTCTTTGGGAAGTAAGAGAGACGGGAGGGGGGTTAACCCGGCTCCAATATTATTTATTCTTTTGGTGTTTTTTCTGGAATTATTTTTCTCTCTTTAAGTTGAAATTTCTGATAGAATTGCATATACATCTTTAAGAAGAGAATGCTGTCTATATCTTGTTTACATGTATCCTTCATTGAGTGAAACGTGTCTTTATCCAATTTTCAATACTTGCACATCTCCAGCTCCAAATATTCAGTTTCGTTGGAGAAACTGGGGAAGTGTAGCTAAATTGGGTTTAGTTGTTTGGAAACATTATTAAACATCTTTTAAAATTTATGATCTTATTTTAGCTTAGTTTTTCCTTAATTGTCTTATGCAGAAGCGTTGCAATAATAAAATCAAGCAAGGATACGAGATATGAATTGGAGTCCATTGTGACACATGATGGAGTCAAATTTCCATGTTGGCCATTGTCAGATCTATCATCTTTCAGACAAAAGTTTGGTCCTGATGCTTATGATAAGGTATTTTAACACCTAAATGTGATGATATGCAAGTGATACTATATATTCACGTATTGCATTTGTTGTTGTAATTGTTAACCTGAAAGTTGGTAATAAGTGGTGGTGTGTATTTGTGGTATATCAACCCTGTAAGTCGCATCCGTAAATTCAGAGGAAATTCAAATTCTTCTAAAAATGGAGCTGGTAATTTGTTTCATCGATTTAATTTCATTTGCAATGCATTCTTGGCATTCTTGTTGTATCGAGTCTTCCGTGTTTGTTCCGTAATTTTGACTGTATATGCTGGCAGCTTGATGTGATTGGTATAGATGAAGCTCAATTCTTTGATGACTTGTACGATTTCTGCCGTAATGCTGCTGACCATGATGGGAAAACTGTAATAGTTGCCGGACTGGATGGTGACTATTTGAGGTATCGTATAAGATTGTTAATTCTCATCAATTTAGGTGTTGTTGTTTATTTACTTATTTAGTTCTGGCTAGAAACTCACACATCCATTTGCAATGTGGATATGAACCTTCACCATCCATTTTTGGGAGGTTGAAGAGATACCACTGGACTACAACCATTGGTATCAAATTATTATGGTTAATAGTTCCTTTGGTGGAGAAAAAATCTGCTTTTTATTGGGTATGACATCCCACATATCATTCATCAGGAGTTCTAGGTCGTTTCACGATTTCATTTCATTACCTTCTCTTTTCCATAATTTGTCGACTACTTTTTGATGGCGAACTGTATTACTGTTGGCAGAAGGAGCTTTGGGTCTGTACTTGATATCATCCCGCTTGCGGATTCAGTCACTAAGTTGACTGCTCGATGTGAGCTGTGTGGAAAGCGTGCATTTTTCACCTTAAGGAAGACGGAGCAGACACAGACAGAACTGATCGGTGGAGCTGATGTATACATGCCTGTTTGTCGGAAGCATTATGTTGGCGGACAGGTTGTTGCAGAGGCTGCGAGAATTGTCGTAGAATCTCAGAAGGTTCAGTGTGGTTAACATTGGTACCTTCACCTATATTGTTCCCATGATTTCTGGTTCTTCCTAACTCGAAAATTTGGTATCTGTAAAGTAAATCTTTAGAAACATTTGTTGTGAAACATTGATCTGGGTAGACTAAAAAAGCATGAGCACATTCAGTGAATTGTACCCTTTATAATATAGGGCATTTTATCTGTTTAAATTAGCAGAGCTCAATTCTCTCTCTATTTTTTACTTTGTACTTGGTTTTATCATATCATTGAAGAATGGGGAGAAATAATTGGCAACATATTGATCACACAAATATTGAGGTCATTAGGGTATATTGGGTACCTCAGATAAATAGTAGAAAGATGTGTAATACACGTAGAGATTATATCATTTTTTATCTTGGGATAACCAATAATTTTCCGTTATTATGAAATGGGTTAGAGGAGATGTTTGTGTTAGGTCGGTGGCAAATTGAGCCTTATCTAGGATTTCATAAAGATAATGAAGAAACTCAACTATTATACTTTTGAAAAAAAATTCAAAAAAATTATTCATTTTATTTGAGTTATTTTATATTGAAGGGGAATCTTTACGTTTAGTTATTTACTGAAGAGTAATATTGGCTTTACTGCCACTTGGAGAAGTTATAGAATAATAGGCTGAGTAATTTTGAAGTTGTTAGTTTTGATATTGAGGTCCGTCCATTCATGATCCAATGATTGAAGTTCATCCGAATAATTGAAAATATGCATGTAGACCTATTCAATAGTTTCTCACTTAATTTCTTTCCTTTCTTGTTCCAATTAAACCATCCTAAATAAGTTGCAAATGACAAGTCATTTTTTCATTAAAAAATACCTCAACTCTTACCAGCTTTACAAATACAAATATATGTATAGATACATTATCTAATTTATAGGAATAGTTAAGAGTGTGCTTGATTTGCATTTCAGAAAATAGTTTATCTTATTTTGCAAAATTAAAAATTAGAAATTTGTAAAAAAAATTTATTTGGTTTAATTTTCTAAAAATAATTTTCAAAAAATTCAGTTGTAAAGATACTTATTTTGAGAGAATTTATTTTTATTATTTTCAAAAAATTATTTTTCTTCCAAAAATTATCCAGAATAATTTTCAAAATTGCAAACCAAACATACCTTTAACTATTCTCATTTTCAAAATGACAGGTGAGAGAGTTGAGTTTTTTTAACTAAAAATAAAATAAAATAAAGTAAAGGGTAGCTACTAACTATTGGCGACGTCCCATGTTGGAGATGATATACGGGCCCGGGCCCAATTGAATCTTGGGTAAATTACTCTGACCTCCCCTGAGGTTTACCCTTATTACTGTTTATCCTTATATATCTGTCACTGGCTAGGGCTTGGTTCAAGAATAAGATTAAACCAAACCCAAACTGCAAGAGATCCTCTGTACAGTCGAAGCCAAACACTTCTAATTTACCATCTCTCAGGTCTCTCCTTTATCTTTCCAATTTTATATATGTATATAGATACATATATGTATATACATAAAGTTTTGATTTTTCGCTGAGGTAAGTCCCAAGTACCACTTCTCCTTGCATCCTTTCCTCTTCTATTTGGCTCTGTTTACATAATTTATAGCATATTAACCTATATCTCTGTCTGTATACCTCATTTTCGCTTCACTATTGTAATTTTGCACCTCATTTCGAAGAATGAATAATCAAATTTAAGCATTGAAAATGGCCATTTTTCTCTACAAATTGACCAAATTATTCAACACTCGGTTAGTTTCTGAGCTGCCTGTTTGAAATTATGCTCAAAAGATCACAACTTGCTAATCATGTTTGCAGAAATTTACAATTTTTGTGTATTAGCCCTACCCATTATTCATTTTGCTCTTCTGGGGAGACCACAAGTTGTGGTGATTCTGTGGTTAATGAGCATAATTTAGAGTCCGAGACAGAATGGGTTTCATTACTTGCACCCTTTGACCTTGACAAGCTTCGAAATTCGCTTAATCGGATTACCCCGTATCAGCTTTGTAAATTGCTTAAGCTCCCTCTTGATGTGTCGACATCAATGGAGTTATTTCAGTGGGCAGGTACCCAGAAGGGCTATTGTCATTCTTTTGATGTGTACTATATATTTATAGATAAACTAGGGGTGGTTGGACAGTTTAAGATCATAGATAGACTGTTATTGCAGATGAAAGAAGAAGGGATTGTTTTTAGAGAAACCCTTTTCATATTGATCATGAAATATTACGGAAAAGCCGGTTTGCCTGGGCAAGCTACCAGGTTGCTTTTGGATATGAGGAGTCTTTTCTATTGTGAACCGACATTTAGGTCTTACAATGTTGTATTGGATATACTGGTAACGGGGAATTGTCCTAATGTTGCCCCAAACGTTTTTTATGAAATGTTGAATAAGGGTATCTCTCCCACGGTCTATACTTTTGCTGTGGTAATGAAAGCGCTCTGTTCCATAAATGAGGTGGACTCTGCTTGTTCACTCCTCAAGGATATGACGAAACATGGGTGTGTGCCAAATTCGGTGGTTTACCAGACTCTGATACACTCGCTGTCCAAGGTTAATAGAGTGAATGAAGCATTAATACTTTTGGAGGACATGTTTCTGATGGGCTGCAAACCAGACGTCAATACCTTCAATGATGTTATCCATGGTCTTTGCAAGGTTAATCGGATTCACGAGGCTACAAAGTTGGTTGATCGGATGCTTCTCCGGGGTTTCATTCCTGATGCTATCACTTATGGAGTTTTGATGCATGCATTGTGCAGAACAAGACAAATTGATGAAGCAAGGGCACTGTTCAAGAAAGTGCCTAACCCGAATATTGTCTTGATTAATACCTTGATCAATGGATTTGTGACAAGTGGCCGGTTTGATGAAGCCAAGGCTATTCTGAATGAAGGCATGATTAGCATTGGGTGCAATCCGGATGTTTATACATATAACATACTAATACGCGGTCTTTGTAAAAGGAAATGTTTAGTTTCTGCTTGTGAATTGGTGAAAGAGATGGCGTCTAAGGGTTGCAACCCTAATGTGATCACTTATACAATTTTGATTGATGGGTTTTGCAAGGAAGGCCAACTAAAACTAGCTGGTTATGTTGTAGATGAAATGTCAGTGAAGGGCCTTAGTCTAAATACAGTAGGATACAATTGTTTAATATCTGCTCTATGCAGGGAGGGTAATGTCCATGAGGCTCTAGAGATGTTTTCCGACATGTCGAGCAAAGGATGTAAGCCGGACGTATTCACATTTAATTCATTGATATTTGGGCTTTGCAAGTTTGATAAGATGGAAGATGCGTCGGGACTTTTTCGAGATATGCTATTGGAGGGCGTTATTGCCAACACTGCCACATACAACACGTTAATTCATGCCTTTCTTAAGAAAGGTGCAATCCAACAAGCAACAAAGCTTGTCAATGATATGCTATTTAGAGGATGTCCTCTTGATGACATTACTTATAATGGCCTAATAAAGGCACTCTGTAAGGATGGAGATGTTGAGAAAGCATTGGAATTGTTTGAGGAAATGATGAGCAAGGGACTTATACCCAGTAATATATCTTGCAATATTCTTATCAATGGCCTTTGTAGAACTGGAAAAGTACAAAATGCACTTGAGTTTCTGCGAGATATGATTCATCGAGGGCTGACACCAGATATAGTCACCTATAACAGCCTGATAAATGGTTTATGCAAGATGGGGCGTGTTCGGGAAGCTCTGAACCTCTTTGACAAATTTCAAATTGAAGGACTTCGTCCCGATGCCATCACTTATAACACTTTGATCAGTTCGCAATGTAAAGTGGGCATGTTTGATGACGCCTATTTCCTTCTAAATAGAGGTGTTGCCAATGGGTTTACACCTAATGATGTCACTTGGTATATATTGGTCAGCAATTTTGTTAAAGTGGGTGATGAGGAATGGTGGTAGACATCCTAAGCTTCAGTTTGGCTACTGCGATGAAAATGTATTTTTCGAAGAGTAACTTCGCTTTTGACCATTGGATCTTGAGTAGTCTAAAGGAAGTCTCTTCGTAAAATTCAGAAATTTGCATCAGTGGACGCATTTGGTTGCCACTTTGGTTGGTCACTGGTTCCAGGAATTAATCATAATGAGAACCTTATTTAGTTTCGGGGAAACTGGAGTGTCGGGGATCTGGAGATGGTAATGGGGCTTATTTTCATTGGATCCTTCATACAAGAAGTAAGCACTTCAAATTGTTGTGTTTTACAGTGCCAGCTGGTTGAAATGTTCATACCTGTTATTATCAGATGGAACTCTATGTTGGCATGCCGGAAATAGTGCTGGCGATGTGGTTTGAATGCTTCTGAGGGCTTATCATGGTTAAATCAAAGCAGATCACCTACCTTACTGTTTGCACCTGAGAAAGACATTATTATGACCCTGAGTTGAGGTAATCGCATTATGGAATTACTCTACAAAATACAACTCGGCAGCGCATATTTCTATTTCAAAATTGACATTTCATATCCTAGCTCTGCACAACAGTTTTTCCCTTTTAGCAGATTTAGGGAAGGAAACCTCACACTTATCGACTTATGCTAACCCAGAAAGATCTTCAATTTTCTGCAGAATATTATGAACATTCTTGGCTGATTTCCCACTAGCTTCACAGATATTGAATAGGTCCTGTGCATAAAAGCAGTGAGAAAAAGCCTACCCATCATAATAGCATCATTACCATAGCAAAAGCCTCCATTAATCCTGCTGTCCTTACTTCTGCAGCCAAAATCAGCTGCCCTTTCATATTGGTTTCTAGTGTGTTATCCCTTCAATTTATCGAACCCGTGTTTATATATTTGTGATTGTTTTAACAATAACCAGTGGTACTATGGCACTCACCTCCATTTTTTTTTTCCCGATGTTCACAGGTTTTCATTCAAAATTCAGTCATAAGGGGAAACACATAAGGAATGTTCCTTCTCATTGTCATTCCATTGGTTGATGAGTTCCCGCCAATTTGTTTGTTAAAAGCTGCTTGATGAATTCCGAGAAGTTGCTAAAGCTTTCTGCAACGAGGGAGAAACACTCTTACAATCAGCAGATATACGTTACTCCTTTTCCAACTCGGGATATCTTCCAGTTTTGAGTTCTGACCTCATTTCTTTAGTTACTTTTCGCTTCTTTGCAGCTTGAGTCCTTAGGTATACATATCTCTGCAATTTGAGATGTCATTCGAGGCTTTTAATGTTCTGAGATTGAATCCAAGAGATTTACTCGTGAGAATCGTGGAAAAACATCCGGATTGCACCAGGGGCTATTTTAGCATCACACTTGTATCCTTGGGATCCATATATGGTGTCTGAACTGCGCGGATCATTCCATAGACCAGTGTCTTGTGGTGCATAATAGCACAAACCGCAATTTACGCCTAGGTTTGCTTGCTCTGGTAGTCTCCAACTATGTCAGGCCAACAACTACTCGCAGATTCTTCCCTCTAAAAGCAGGATGGAGGGAAAACTAGCGGGAAGGGGGCATTCAGTCAGTAGGGAATTCGCCTGTACCTCTTGTAATTGAACTTGTTTGATAACTTGTGATTTTTGCTCATGTAATGAAATTTATTTGGTTCCATGATTGTTGTTTGGCCTTGTAATTGTAATTAAATTCTATTTATTTTTTGTTGGTACTTATGCAAGCCTATTTCACTAGGACCATAATAGCCACTGTGACACCACAATACAAGTCGTTCAAAACTCTCTTCATCTGAATCCGATGTGAAGCTATAATTTATAACACTAGGTCTTGTTTGGTAGAGGGAATGGAGCCCTTTTTTTGGATTTGGTTTGAAAATTTTGCTCCACTCCATGTTTGGCAAGCATGGTGTTGGACAAAAGGTGCTTGAATAGTGTCACTACATTGGATCCAAATCCATCAATTTTCACACCATCTCAAGAGATGGTTTGGTTGGAGTTGGGTCCAATAGTTTGACACTATTCATTTATAATATTATATATATATAAATTCAAAAAATAAAATATTTCAAAAAATCAAACAAAAAAATATATTTCATAAAAAAATAAAATATTTCGAGAAAATAAATATTTCTAAAAAAAATAAAAATTAATAAAAATATATTTATTTATTTTTTTAAAATATACAAATTATATAAATTTTTACTGAAATCTTTTATTTTTTTGAAATATCTTATATAAAATATTTTATCTATAAATATTTCGAAAAAATAAAATATTTATGAAAAATTAAATATTTCGAAAAAATTAAATATTTATATATTTTATTTTTTAAAACATATATATTTACAAAATGTTATTTTAAATAAATAAAATGTCAAACTATTTCAAGTTACCAAATATGATTGGTTTAATAATTTCAGCTCATACCAACTCTACCAAACATGGTTTGGTTTTTCAGTTTCATTTTTTCTTACACCAAAATCATCTGTACCAAATATGGTTTGGAACTAAAATAAAACAACACCAACTCCAACCAAACCAAAACGAAAAACCAACACCACATCGTCTACCAAAGAAGCACTAAAAAGAATGAATACTGAGTGCTTTTTTGGTACGGTGAATTTTCTTCATCTGGTTCCGATGGGAAGCAATAATTCATAACACTAAAAAGAATGAATGTGACAATAACAAGAGTTCGTCAATATTAAATGGACTGACAACCATGCCTTTCAACTTCTGAAAGTTCTAATCAAAGTTTTCAGACTATGACACATATATTTAGTACAACTTTTAACCAACAAGCTTTCATAGCTCAGTTGGTTAGAGCACCCGTTTAGTAAGCGGGAGGTCTTGAGTTCGACTCTCAATGAAAGCAAAATTATACAAAGCCTATTTAACAATATGCTTCTATAATAAATACATTTTTGTTTCAAGGTTGATTAGGACCTGTTTTACTCCACTCAACTTTTTTTTTTAACCTGACTCCACCTTAATAGTTTTGCTGTGTTTTTGAGTTCACAGTTTTTTATTTATCAGAAAATAAAGAAAACACCAACTAGCATAAAGTTAGTAACATCAAATTAAAATAAAACTTATTATTATTACTACTTTATTAAAAGGGCCAAACTCTGAATATAACTGAAAAACAAAAAAGAAAAGAACATCAAACAAAGCATCAAATGTGTTAGAATATATCAGGCTTAGGCCCGTCTATCTAGCTTATCCTATGTAATCCTAGCCCATTTAATATTAGTCTTACTTAATTTATATTGACTTGTCATCCACACCAAGTTTACTTGTTCTCCACACATTTTCCCCTATATATATGGATCACCTCTATTGTAATACTTTACAATTTAATATACACTTCATAATACAATTCATTATTCTTTATTTTTCTTGTTTATTGTCTTTATTATATTCATTTAAATATCATATTATCAAATCATCATTTCTTATAACATGGTATCAGAGCTATTCGATTTTTGGTAGTTTCTTTCGCCTAGTGTCGTCTATGCTAGGAATGGCACTCCATCTCCCATCTCTGGCGGTGATCCTAAGTTTTTCAATCTAATTTTTCAATCTCTTTCACAACTCTACTAATCCTCACTTTCTCAATCTTTTTTCAATCACTTTCACAACCCTACTAATTTTTCAATCTTTTTTCTTCTGCGAAGGATTTGTCGTACCTCTACTTCACAACCTTTATTTTCGAAACCCTAACTTTCTCTCTCTACAAATCCTAGTCTCTAATTCCAAGAGACCCACCACCAATTTCTAACACTGTTCGAACGAGACTCTCAATTTCTCCCTCACTGCTCACAAACTGGTCCATATTCGTCGTCAAAATATCCTTGAAATCAAAGTCTGACAACACCAACAGGTTCGTCTCGATCAGACAAAGCGTACCCAATTCGCTGCAACCCCAAAATCCATTGCACGTGCCACCACACACCTCCAGAAGACCGGCGCGTCTGGAGTCCTCGGCCACACGCACGCCACGCGTCTTCAACCTTCAGCGCGTGTGGGATTCACGCACCCCACGCGCCAAACCACCGTCGGAACCCTACCGCCGACTCTCATTGCCAGTCATCTTCTCCGACGACGATTAGACCACCACCGGAACCCTACCACCGGCACTCATCTCCGGTCACTTCTCCGATGACAATCACTGCTTCCAGCGATGGTCGTCCTCTTCGGCGACTTTTCAGACACCGATCACCTTCTCTGGTGGCATCTACAAATTTCGACGACTTTTCCAGATTCCGGCAACTTTTTTGGTCATCTAAAAAAATCTTCTAGACAGTGACGTCACCTGACACGTGTCCTCTTTGACACTTGCCATGTGTCACCTCTTGATTCAGCCACGTGTCACTGCCAGATTGTGCTACGTCACCAAGTTCTTTGAAAATTAAAGTTTTGTCTTTATTCAATCTTTTGTGCATTCCGGACTTTTTTTAACTCCGAGTTTAGCAAACGAATGGTTGATTTCAGCTAATTGGACCGCTCCGGACGCAACCGTATTGTCGGTTTTGCAAGATTTGTCTTTGATCTCTTGATTACTCATCTTTCTGGCTCGTTCTCTACCCTTTTGGGTACTTGCTATTTTGATTTTCATAGCCAACATCATATTTTTTCATTTCATCCGTTTGGACATTCGTACCTTGTTTGTTTAGGGTACTCTCATCATCTCATCCGTACCCGTTTGTTTAGGGTATTCTCATCTAGAGAACCAACCACTTCACTGATTCAGTTCTCTCTATCTTATTTTCTCCTCTCAGGAGGAAAAATATAATCATTTCGATTAATCAATCTTTTCTCGATTGATCGTTATCTCTTACTTGATCGACTGAACCTTTAATTCTATATCATCTTCTTTGTTTTGGTGATTTAGAATTCTTCATTCAAGAATGAGACTCAAAATCAGATTCAAGAATCAAACTTCAAATTAGTTGCTCTTGTCAGGAATCATTGCTTCCGCACAGCCAATCGCACTCATAATCAAAATCAAAATCAAAATCAAGATCAACCTGCTGATATTTTTCACCAAAGTTCATCTGCCAGGACGATTTCAAGAATGGGTTTCCAAACTCAAGTTGGTCTCTTAATTCCCCAACTTAAGTTTGAGGGGGGGGGGGGGGGGGGGGGGGGGGGGGGGGGGGTAGAATATATCAGTCTTAGGCCCATCTATCTAGCTTAGCCCATGTAATCCTAACTCATTTAGTATTAGTCTTACCTAATTTATATTGACTTGTCTCCCACACCAAATTTACTTGTTCTCCACACATTTTCCCCTATATATAAGAGTCACCTCTATTGTAATACTTTACAATGTAATATAAACTTCATAATACAATTCATTAAGCACCAAACAAGTTAAAACTACAAAGTTACAAGAACCAAAAAACACTTTGTGTTAAGATTGTTCAATTCACTAGAAGGCTTTGGAATATGTTGGTGCAAAAGGGGTTGCTTCCATGGCCCGATGAATGGGATGCTATAATGGGATGGGCAGTTCAAACTTTAAAAGGCAAGTCTTTGAGTACCATTCTTAATAAATTAGTCTTTGCAGCCACAGTTTATGAGATTTGGTTAGAAAGGAATAGAAGGATTTTTATGTAAGATTTTCTTTCTCAAGAAGCTCTTTGTGTTAAGATTGTTCAAGTTATTAGGATGAGATTTTATTCTATCAATAATCTTAAAGTTTCTCCATCAAATATGGCTTTAGCCCAAGTTTGGAGTCTTCCTTTATCCATCTTCAACACTGTTAATGCTTAAAGATATTCTGAGCAGTTGGGTTCATATATGGGTCTGCTTTCTGCTATGTCTGGTTTTTGTTTTGAAACGTTTGATTCTGATTCCGAAGGCTAGTGTTGTTTGTTGGTTTGATTGCTGCAATATTGGCTGTTGGTGTTTCAGCATTAAGCATTTCCTTCTGTGGATAACTACTCTTGCTGGTGATGTTGTTTTATGGTGGCTTTCTGAATGTTCTAGCAGTGGTTTTATGTTCTCTTTATGATTGCATTTGTGCTATTTTAGAAATGCTTCTATGTTTGGCTATTTTGCTGGACCTGATATGTGTCTTCAAGTAGATAGCAGTGATTTCCTTGAGGTCTTTTTTCGATTGCTTGCAAGTTGGTTTATGTATCTATATGAGCTTGGTTGGGTTATGGATATACACATTTTAGCTGCTCTGGATTTGAAGTCTTATAGTTATGGTCTCCCTATGTACTGCACTTGGATTTTTGTTGGCTGAGCTTAAGTCCTTGCTTGTATGATTATAGTGTTGGGTTTCAGCCTACTGTGAGCTCATGGATAATTATGACTAGTGTCTATTTTGCTAGGTTTTATTGTATTTCTTCTTTCTTATGGTGGCCTTTTGGATTTCATAAGATTTGTAATACCTGGGGTATGCCCCTTGAAGTCTTGTAAAATCTTGGATTTTTTTTTTTTTGAAATATACATTTTACCTTTCAAAAAAAGAAAAAAGAAAAAAAAAAGCACTTGGTAGGACTCAAATGGATCACATTTGCTGCCATGCTAAACTCTCTAACTTAGTAATCTGCAGTGAATCTAACAACATCATCAATCTGCAGGCTTTCGATAATGATACGATGATTTCAAGCCGCAACATATCAAAATATCACCATCCATTGATGTACGGAACACCTGGTTTTTTATGCTATTGACCGCTGTCTTCTGGTGTGTTGTTATGGTTTTACTGCCAAAGCACAATCAATATTTTTTGGCGCCGCTTCTCAGCTATATGTGCTTTGACAATCAATATTATGGAAAATTTTCAATAATAGATGATGATTTATAACATGATTGGCAACAAACCAAGAATAAAAGAGTAAAAATTCTCAAATCTGTGTATCACTAAACAGTCTAAAGACATATTGACAACCAAAAGTTCAAAAGAATTTGCTCAGCTACACCCAACATCAAGGGTCTTGATAAAATTTTTTACAACGAAGAATATTTAACAAAAAAATCAGCTTTTGCACTATCATGTAAGCCTAAACATCTCTACACCTCTTTCGAGCAATTAGTCACGCGATTTACTCTTTCCTTTTATGCAATTTTGACTCTCTTTGTCCTGCATTCACAAACAATTAAACTAATTCAGTTTGAAGCAAGAATCACATAATTAGTTACAGATATTAGCACTGAAAAAGTCGATCTAAAAAGTAGATCAGGTCAGTCGAAATAGAACATTAAAGCAGGAAAAAAATGAGAAAATGATGGCGCAAAAGCAGCGAGCGATTCAATGTTGAGACATTGGGACCAACTCAACAAACCTTCACTCCCTCAGCTACCATCATGTCTATTTTCATAACTCCAAAGCTCGATATATTTGGGCTTCTATTTTCCCTCACAAATTCCCAATGAAATTTTGGAGCAATTCTTTATAACTCTTTACTAGATAGGTTGGTCAATTTTTGTTGCTACTGATCAAATTTAACTCAAATTCAAAAGACAGAATAATAAATCCATCAAATGAGCTGTACTGTTACGGATTGTGCATGTAAAATTCTTTACGCTCTCAAACAGAATATATTTTCAAAATTGCCAGGACCATCTTTCAAATTTCCCACAAATTAGAAACATAATAGAAACATGATTTCAAAATATATGATAACCTTCTACAAATTAGACATGAGAAAAGATTCTAGTTATACAAAAATAAAAATAAAAATAACTATAGAAAACTGTTTTTGACTTACAAAACATTAACCCGTATTGTTTGGATGCTGAAGGTAAATGTGTTTGGCCATATTTTTGTGCTTTTAACGTAACCTCTTTGATAGCTCAACCTTTATCCTGAAATATAATACCGGAAACTCATTTTACTCTCTACATGGAGAAAATTTCTCATTATATCAACTGTGAGTTGAGGTGTTTTTGGGAAGCAAGTATTTTATTCAGACAAATCAGAAACTACTACTTAGTATAACAGCAAAAACCCAATGAATTTTACCTTTTACATTTTTCTGATTGTTCATACATACTTCAGCAGTTCACTACTCAAAAGCTGAATCTCTCTTTCTTGCACACTCCTCTTCCACTGGATCAATGGATCAACAATTAGCAAAAACTTGTGGCAACTGTTAAGAAGAAATTCCAACTTTGTGAGTCTAAAAAATAGGACTCATACCTTGTATTTCACTTAAATTGTTCTGATTGGCAGTCTCTTTCATACTACAATTTAAGGCCCGAGCAAGACGTTTCACATGAACTAAGCTTACACTTCTTCGTATACCTAAAACACAGCCTCGAAAATGAAAATGTTTAATTTACAAAAAAGGAGAATATATACATATCGAAAATTGGTTTTTATCTACGACTTCATCATTTATGGTCCCCACTTGAACTTGTAAGACTGAAACTAAATCAAAAAGGAAAGCTTGGACTGATTCCAATTTAATGAATATATTTAGTAATTTTAACTGTACTTGGGGGGAGGGGGTTGTTAGCATGACAACAATGATACTCGTAGTAGTTTGAGATGTTCAGAACTCAAGAGAGGTCATATTTAGAGCACTAGGCTTGTTTGCAATACCCACTGATGGCCAAGACAGTGGATGGGCAAGAAAAGGAACTTCGACTAACAGAGTCAAATGTTTGAAGTAACCTTTCCTAGATCATGCTTGATTTGCAAATTTGATAGCTCCATATCTTTCCTGAACCTAGTCTACAAGGGGTGTCCAAGCTTTCAAATATGTGTTCCTATGTCTTCCTTCAGCTTTAGGAGCAAGTGAAGCTGTGATGAAGGTGGAACTGACGCATGGGAATGCTCGCTATTGTTGTATCACTGATATTTTCAAATGGCTATTCCTGGTGCTGGGCAGAAAAAAGAAAAGATTGTGTGTTGTCCAACCAGAGTCGTACTAATTGAGATGACCATGGCCGTGCAAAACCTTTTCTCATGGTGGTAAGGGATGGTGCAATTTTTGCAGAAACAATGACCGTAATAGAAGGAGAAATAATTTTCTTTCATTCACATGGTCAACAGGTGATACTGGCATGGGGCAGATCGAAGGCACTTTTGAGGTGAGATTTTGTTACAGGCTGCTTCAACAAGAAAACTGGCATGGATTCTCGCAATAAGGCAATGGGGCGCAAAATGAGCTCCTCCCAAGATCACTTTCTGTGGATTGGATGGTAATCCTTCTGACCTCTTGAAGGGAGTACAAAATATTGACAATTGGTACCGTTATGTGCAATAGCGACGAAATTAGTTGATCAATTGGTCATCTTTCTGGTGCATTTCTGGTTGCAAGAGATTCTAGCACTTCTTTTTGCTCATTTTTGGAGTCAACCCGGTGAGAAGCCTAAATGAGTTGTATAAGGTGCTTGCTAGCTAGAGAGTGCCTAGTGAGGAGGAGGGAAATTTGGAGAATACCTTTTGAGGAGCTTTTGAGATGGAAAGTCCTGTGAAGGTATTGAATTCTCTAAATGGACTTTTGGGCTTCATGTCCTGAGCTCCCTATGTTTTGGATTACTTGGAACTCATCTCTGCTGACGGATTCTTTTGCGGAGTTGTTTGTGAGACGAGAGTTAGTATTCTGGTTTTTCTAAATCTGCTAATTGCTGTGTGCATGTGTGCACCCTGCTTCATTGCGCTTTTATTGTACATCTACTAGTAAAAAGTTAATTATTTACCTTGTAAACCTCACATTGCTGAAAAGAATTTCACTGAAGTCTAGTTGGATAAAAATCATCAAAATGACAAACAGCAGTAAACTTACATTTTGTCCTTGCATTTTCCTTCATTGCTATATCTGCTCCGATTAGGGGAGCGTCACCAAGCATACCAACAGGACTATTCAATAATCTCGCAAGATGTTTAATTTTACTGAGACGTAACCTTTCGGGAAATTTAGCTGATTTTTGGCCTTCACCTTCCATGCCTATCACATATAGTCACAAAGAAATCGTAAATTTACTGACTGGTGCTGTTTTTGACTCCAATACAGAACTTCAAATATATTCCAAATATAGAATGCATAATGAATTTACCCTCAGATTTTGTAGCTGATGCGTTTAAATACGCTTGTCCACTATCAAATCCAAGATGCTCTACATCATCGGATTGGGCACTAAGTTCCAAATCAGCAACTAATGCGTGATTTCCATTCTTTGTCGCTGGTACATTTCTAGCTGCTATACTTTTTTTTACATGCTGAGAATCCCATTGAGCATTTTCCGCTCTTTGTCTACGTAGCTGATAATTTCTACGTCGTTTAGCAAGATGTTTTTCCCTCTGTTCAAGACTCATGGATTGTCTTCTTTGTCTGTCCCGAATACGGCGCCTTTCCCTTTCTTGCTCTCTCTGCAGTGTGTGCCACTCAGGCTTTTCCACAACCTCTTCGATTGTCATTTGAGAATCGTTTATGCACGTTCACCAAATTCGTGATCTGGCTTCAATTTAAGCAAATTCTTCTGCACTCATGAAAAAAATCATTCTTTATTTCCCCTCCATTCAGTGGAATCACTACAAAATCCAATATTTCAAGCACCAAAAGAGGATTAATCGACATGTCAAATTCCAAAAGTATGCCATATAGTGTAGCAAATCAGGATGACATATACGTCAACAGCTTTATCACACTATCCAAAATTGGTTTATGAGCGTGATGGTTCATTTGTTACTTATCTACAAATAAAATTGATTCCAAGGTCCACTGATTTTAATCCAAAAAAGCAACACATACAGAGAAAGGAATGATATGTTCCTTTTACAGCTTCTAGACTGAAATGACATTAAAAAGGAAAAAAAAAATCACTTTTAATCCTAAGGCCTAACCCAACTGATTTTAATGCCAAACAGCAAAAGTAGCTATGTGCAATTTCAATATGAAAAAGAGCAGTTTCAAGGGATATATATATATATATATATATATATATAAACCTAGGCAGCACAAGGCCATGGGATTGGAACCCAAAGCAGTCACTTTGATTAACCTGTGCCAAATTCCCAAAATGAAATGACAAAATCATATGTAGTATTAAAAAAAAAAATGGCACACAGCAATACATATATGAGATGTGATTACAATTGCAGTTAAGCCTCTACAGAACATGGAAGAGCTAAAGCCCTGCAATCAAAGTGATCATGAGTTTATATACGTGTGTATATATATATATATATATATATATATATATCCGTGTATATAGATATTGACTCCTGAATCAGGAAATGCACCGTGGCTAAAAGGAATCGGTGGTATAAATAAAAATTAAAACACACACCAACAAATGACATTGAGAGTGAAGAAATGGAGTTTTTAGAGCTCAATATCATCTAACAATACATATTGTGATTTCGTGAAGAAATGTATGAATAGGTTGGTGATAGGATTGGGACTGAAGACGTACCTTGTGATTCTGGTGATCTTAGCCGGAGAACAAGGGAGTGAACATAAACACAATATATATATATATATACAGATTTATAGATATACATATATGTCATGTGTACACACATAATCGTCAGCTACCAGCGTTGGTTTTGAACACGCAACTTCATGGTATCATGTAATAAATGATCTCAAGTGAAAATTAAGTAAGAAAATTTTATAGAAAAATAAAGGTGCAATAAATGATCGCAATTTAATTCTCTAAAAGTTGTCAAAAAAAAAAAATCTTTTGTATTTGTATTTGATATATATCATAATACTATAACACTATATAATTTGAAATACAATATTAATAAATGAAAGCCACCACAAATTATATATGTAATTCTCTTTTCTTTTCCTTTTTCTTTTTTTAAAAATAACTTTCTATATTAATGTCTTATTTTGTTCATTTTTAGATTATTATCATCTCAAATTTATTTTTTATATCACGATCTATGTTGTTTTTAACATTTAGAATTATCTCCAAAAACTACCCAAAATTCTATATTATGTTTTGGAGAGGAAGGAGAGAATTCGGTTGTTTGCTCCAATATAAAACATTATAGAGTGATTTTGAAAAAGTAATTCATAAAAATTATTCACTCCCCTAATAAAAACGCAAATACCGATTAATTAAAAACTTACCAAAATTATAACAGCAACATTTAATAAAACTTTTAGGCAAAGTTATAACAAATGAATTTAATGTGTTAATAGATAATAAAGAATACAAGAAGTTGTCAAATGACTGTTTCTTCTCTCAAATGTTTGTGCTATAATATTGTCGCAAGTTGTAACATATATACTTACTAAAATAGTGATTCTAGAACAGTGTTATTGCTTCACTATTTTAGAAGCAGTTAATAATCAACATTTCTAGGAAGATCAAAAATAAAAATATGTTATAGAATAATCTATACAAAAACATACCAAACCAAATTCCAAACAAAGTTGAAGTTTCAAATCGTTTAATTCTTTGTCATTGTAATGAATTGCAATTTGTAGCCGAGATCTTACCTACAAAAATGGGCTAAGCAAGAAAAAATATTACAAAAATGAAAGATACACAGCAATCTCAGTGGAGGATTTACTGAAGGAAGTAATAGGACAACGTATCTCGATCTGAGAATTTAACAAATTCATGGCTGATGAGGCGATGAAAATGAATAAAGAAACGCGATGTTGTCATGATTGGTTTGTTGTTGCAATATCGGTTTCGGTAATGATGTAACGAACTCGAATAATATCGGCTTTAAAAATGAATATGAAATGAATATCGGTGCTAAATAATAATGATATCGTACTTTTCAAAAGCGTTACGAACCAGACGAGACGTAAAGCATCCGACGAAACCATGCACACAATATAAGCCAAGAACCAAAACCAAAGAGGTGCTTTATTTTATATTTCCCCAACCATGTGATCTGGGACTTCTTTCCAATCCAGGGTAGGGAAGATATGGAGAGGTTTCCTCATCTTTTACTTTGTTGCTGGATACAGATCGCAACAATATGAATTAAGCAGTAGCCGTCCACTCCTGCTTCTCCTAACTTTTCATCTCAATGAATAGTTGATTGGTCCTAGTCAAGTTCACCATATCGGTTTGGAAGTCGCCGATTCCGTTAGAAGATGCCGATATCGTTAGTACTGATATTTGCCCGATACTCACATTTAAACCATTACCACGGGGCAACTTTAGGGATACCACGAGTCAGACTGCGAGCCATGGCTGTAGCACACATCCTCACTAATTATAGGAGGGATGCCAAGATCCAGAACATTTCATCTATCACTAAACTTAGTTGTCCTCAACTTGTTTTGTCACCAATAGTCCTTACAGGAGCATGAACCTCCAACAAAATGATGAAAACGATTACGGTCCCGAAGAACAATCTTCCGGTCATAAATCCTTGATATAAACTTAAAGGCCAAATGACAGTCATCACAAACTCGGAGATTCTTAACGATTCGGATAGGGGATCCTGGAGCTGTGCTAAGAAGCGCAAAAGCAATAGCTAACTTCTCACTGTGATGAGCTAATGCTCTCTCTTTCTCTTGCTCATCAAAATCTTGTAATACCGAGGCTGTTAGAGGTACATATCCAGCATGTTTCAATCTATTGGACATCTCAGCTAGCATTTCGTAGATCTCCTCAGATTGTGGGTGTGACTTATCACCGGCAACAAATTCATGGACTGCATTATCAACCTCAACCGAACTGCTCCCGGGGACCTTCTGAATGTTTACGTCTTTCATCATCCTCCTAATATTCATGACCTTGTCCCACTTTTTGGCTTGGGAATATATGTTCGACAAAAGTACATAATTTCCATCTACATGAGGCTCCAGTTCAAGAAGATTTACAGTAGCTTCTTCTGCAAGTTCAATGTTTTTGTAGATTCGACATGCTCCAAGAAAAGCTCTCCAGACAACTGCATCTGGTGCGATGGGCATACTTCTAATGAGTTCTCTAGCCTCTTGGAGTCGCCCTGCTCTCCCAAAAATGTCGACCATGCATCCATAATGTTCAAGCTTAGGAGTGACGCCGTAAACATCATTCATGGACGTGAAATATGTCCATCCCTTATCAACCAAACCGATATGGCTGCATGCACTTAGCACCCCTATAAAGGTAATATCGTTGGGATTTATTTCTTCAGATATCATCCTGGAGAAATGATCTAGAGCTAACTCACCAAACCCGTGGTTTGCAAGTCCCATGATCATAGCACTCCAAGCAAACACATCCCTCTTTTTCATCTGATTGAAAACTCTCATTGAACTATCAATCTCCCCGCACTTCCCATACATATCTACCAGAGCTGTTCCTAGTTTGAGATCAACTTCGACCCCATGTCTCTCTATGCACTCATGAACCATCTTGCCCATACCTAATGCACCCACATCACCACAAGCACACAACACACTCACCATAGTGATCTTATCAGGCACCATCTTTGCTAATTGCATCTCATGAAAAAGCCTCAAAGCCTCATTCGACCGCCTGCTCTTGGCATAGGCTGCAATCATTGAACTCCAAGAAACCACATCCCTCTCACAAGTTCCATCAAACAACTCCTTTGCAACCCCCAATTCACCACGCGACGCATACCCATGAATCATAGTATTCCAAGAAACCAAGTCCTTGTTGGGCATCCTATCAAACAACTCTTGAGCTAAACCCATCTCCCCTACTCGAACATACTCCGCTAACAGCACATTATACGAAACTAAATCCGGGTCAATCATTTCATCAAACACGTTACGTGCAACATCCATATACCCAAATTTTGCATACATTTCGATAAGAGCAGTTTGTATAAACAAATCAGACTGAAACCCAAGTTTCAAAACATGGGTATGTATAGTTTTACCATTTGAACAAGCACTGGATCTCCCACATGCTTGAAGAACAAGCGAAACGCTAAAACTATCGACAAAGATGGCGTCTTGAAGACGCATTTGGGCAAAAAGGGACAAAGACTCAATAGGGTTTTGAGCATTCAAGTAAGCTCTGATCATGGTGTTCCAAATGAAGGTGTCTGGTAGAGGAATTGCGTCGAACACAGAGCGTGCGTAAGGTAAATCAGTGGGCGATGAAATGATTCGACGCAATAGCTTGGCGACGATGAAATTGTTGCGGTCCAGTGAGGTTTTGACGATGCAGGAGTGAATTTGGAGGAGGTGAATGAGATTGGTGGAGTTTTGGATCACTGTCATCACCTTCTGTTCTAGGGTTTGGGCGTGAGAGGTGACAAGTAGAGACCAGCGTCTCATTGTTTGCTGTTATGACATTTTTGAAACATAAACAATGTGTTTACTTTATTTGACTCATCTCCTCAAAGCTTCCACCAATTTGACAACAAAATTGACAATCTCAAGATTTGTATCGTTGAACAGTCACTTGTGTTGACTATGAAATGCAAATATGCAATGTATATTTCAAATAGAAGAAAATATAAAAATAAAAATAAAAAATTACATAATTTTTTTTTATTTATTTTTAATTTTAAAGGGATATGCCGTGACCTTTTGCCTTTGAAGTTTTCTTCATGAGTAGGTTATCTTGATTCTGTCATGAATGAAGATGTTGGCCTATACTTTTTGTTAATAGACTAATATGACCACTATGGTATACTTCTTAATCATAATTATCACTTATAAAATGTTTTGGAGTTGCAGAATTGATTTTTATCGCCGTGGCGGACTGTGTTATAGATTTGTACAATATCGGATTTTAAAAGTGAAGATCGGATGAATATCGATGTTAGGTAACTAGTTGATTCTTAGAAAGATTACGATATGGTATGCTTATATAGAATTCAAATGAAAACTCTAATTTCTTTTCCCAAATATATTTCCACAGAGTGTTCTAGTTCCTCTGGAACCTTGGAAAGGAATATGATTGGTTTGTTATTTGACCTAATAAATATGATCATTCAATCAAATTCAATTTAGGCTAATGTTTGGTCTTCTTAATATTTTCTCTCTTAAATAGGAAATGTTTCAAATAGTTGAGTGGTCTCATGGACTAATCTTTAGGAAAGACTTGAAAGTCATAGAAAGGGCAATTCAGGCATTTTGAGATGGCATCTAATTAAGTTTCATGTGATCCAAGAATACAAAAACTATTGTATCACAACTTTTTATAAAGCCAAGAATTAATTCCTTGCTGTTCTCAAACTAATTTCCATACATATAGAGCTATCTGCTTCTTGTTATGAGCATCTCAAGTTCAGTATCAGAACAACAATGCTCTCAGCTAGTTCACTAAAGCTCCTGCTTGCTCTCATCATGATCTGTTTATCACTAGTTGTACAAAAATCAGGTAAATTTTCAAGTACCCAGTGATTATTACTATTAATTTGTTTAATGCAGTCATTTTTATCTTAACATAAATTCAATTGATCATGGTCAACAATTAATTTCTGGATCAAGTATTTGTTTTTCTTTCTTGTTGGTTTTTTATTTAGTTTTTTTTTTTTATTTTTTTTTTTGGCGCGTTGATGCGCGGTAGATGGGCAGTTTGAGGAGTGGTGCATAGCCGATGAGCAGACACCAGATGAGGATCTGCAAATAGCTCTTGATTGGGCATGTGGGAATGGCGCTAATTGTAGCGATATAAAAGTGAACCAGCATTGCTTTATGCCGAACACTATAAAGGACCATGCCTCTTATGCATTCAACAGCTACTATCAGAAACTCAAGCACAAAGGAGCTACTTGCTACTTCAGTGCTGCTGCTATCATCACTGCTCTTGATCCAAGTATTTTTAATTACTTCCAAATTTTTAACTCTTTTTCATCCATCTGCATTGATCAACCAAAAATATATATTCAGAAAAAACTGTAGTCTATTATAAAAGTTACCAATGTAGTTTCTCAATTCTTAACTATTACATTTGATGATAATTAACAAATTTAAGTGAATCAACTTCAAAAATAGGTCTATAGGGTATGACCTTTCCGAGATACCGGAAATTAGCTTCTCAATCAAGCAATGTGACTCCGGAAACTTGGGGATTCACGAAATTAAGTGTAGCCCATGTAGGAATATATACTCCCAACTTTTTATGTTTTATTTTAACAAAAATATTTAGACTTATATATTTCAGACTAGTTAAAGGATATGATTCTTGCATTTTGACATGTCAACAGATCGGATAGTTAAATTAAAATCTAATTTATTAAGAAATTGAATTATCGAATTTGGATCCTAATCGGGTTATTGAATTTTATTTTTAATCCATATCCGGCTAATCGGATTCGGATCATAATATATTGACAGGTCCACTGATAAGGATGACAAAAACCCCCGATCCGCGATCCGAATCCGATAATTCGACTGTTTTTTACTTAGTTAATTCATATCCAAATTTCTTTATTATTTGATATCTTATCCGATATTCTGATTCGATTATCTAATTAAAAAAAATACAAAAATCAATAGATAAATTTAGATTATTTCTTGTTCTCCAAAAATCAGTAAATATCAGTCAATACTTATTACGCATGTCCATGACAAATATAAAAATCAAAAAACGAAAAAAGAAATTGGAACATTATTAAGTATACTACATTTACAACTCAATATATTAATAAATTGTATATAAATTTAAAGTATGAATATTGAAAACACTAAAATTATTCACACATTTAATAATGATATAGATGATCAATCATTATTAATAAATAATAAAATAATTAACAATTAACATATATATACTGGTATAATATTAAATATAGACACATTAAAATATCAAATATATATTGATATATATATATATATATATATATTATATAATTTCAGATCTGATTATTATCGAATCGGATTAACATAAATCCAAATACAATTTGTTAAGAAATCGGATTATCGGATTCAGATCTTAATCGGGTTGGATTTTATTTTCAATCCATATTCGACTAATCGGATCGGATTCATATCAAAATTCGATCCATTGACAGGTCTATTTGCATTAGAGACAAATAGAGTTAAAGTTTCAATTTGGTTAAAATTTTCTTATACTTGATACATATGACCGAAAAAAACAGTTTGTAATTTCTGTTTTCTTTGATGACAGGTCATGGTTCATGCAAGTTTGAGTGTCGTTCTTGAATTGAAAGCGTTGGGGATACGTGTTTCTTCCCAGAAAAATTAATATTGTCCCAACTTTGATATGAAATTAATATTGCAATTAGCTCTTGATTTCAGTTCAGAACTATAGTATTTTATGTACGATATATTGTAATGGCTTTGAAGGGCACAGATTTTGGCATTAAACTCATGGAAAAGTTGCAGCAATGGTTTTCAAGGGCACATAATAGCTTTGGCACATTAACTAAAAATATTAGTTACAGGGTGAATGAATATGTAGACAATCATACAAAAACAAATGATACAACACACTTCCATTCACAAATCTATCAATCACTGTGAAATTACATAGCAACTAAGAAAAATAGCGTACAGGGAGTGGAGTGAATAGGTTTTTTTATGAATTTATTAACAAATTAAAATTTAATTACATAATAATCAATTTTAATCCAATTCTCTAACAAGCTAAATCATGCAAAGATTAATCTAAGTGTAGAAGATAAAACAAAAGATGACACATAATATTTTTACTTGGAAACGCTATAAGTAAAAACCACGGATACCTTCCGGTATCGATGCACTATTAATCAAGAAGTACACAGACTTTATGAAGTTAGGATTTAGAAAATCACTATGACTTGCCTCTTATCACTCGACGTATGAAAGTCTTGAATCACTCGCGCTCCACGAAGCCTTTGCTTCATTCCATACTCTGATGACTCCGCTTCTCAACGGATCAATCAATCACGAAGCTTCCCGTTTCGATCTCCGCACTCTAACAGCTCCGTTTCTTAACGGATCGATGCAACGACGTTGCAATAGGTGGTGTGATAATTTTTCAACAACGGATCATCCAATTGTTCATAAAGATATCTACAGATCTGATCTATGAAAGTATAACAGAGATCTCACAAAAGCCACAAACAAAATCTGTAGAGACTCATCTTATTTATAGAGAGAATAATCTTATTTTAAGTAAACTTGTATCCTTTTTGGACTAGGACTCTTACTTTTGTGTTTCTCTTGTATTTAGGAGTCAATCTAGTCAACTTTGGTGTAAATATCATTTATACACATGATATAATATCATGGAGTGTAACCCAAGTCATTGTAGTTCACAACAAGTAAAAGTGCTCCAGGCTAAAATCTGCAGGTTGGTGGTACGCTTGACCCTACGCTTGAGCATGGCCTACACTTGAGCATAGGCTCATGCGTAACACTTCCAGCAATATGCGTAGAATTAAACTTTCTAGCTACTTTTTTGCTACTGTCTATGTAGGCTATGCGTAGCAAAAATCATGAAATCCACTTTTTGCATTTTTCCTTCCGTTTATACTCCTTTTATTCCTCTAACATGTTTCCCAAAGTTTCGGCTTTGAAAAATGTCTGTTTTGTTCTCCATAATGTATTTTTGTGGTCCCAACTTGATTTCTCTTATATTCTTCGATATCGTAATCTTAATTTGAGTTTGATGAAGTTTGTCGATGTCTTTGCTTGACCACTTTAATTTTTCTAAACATATTCAACCTCACAATTCACTTAATATGATTATTATCAAGAACATGTTAATAATGAACAATCCTACAAATGTGTGGGACATATAGTACTATCAAATATTACAATACTATCTTTACTATTATTTTTATATGTTAAGAATAGTGAAAAGTATTTGAAAATAATAAATCAAATTTTTTTTTTCATGTAGAATAGTAAGATTTTCGAGACAAATAGTTGTAATCTTTATAGTGGTAGTTGGAATATCATGTTTATGATAAGCGCAATGGGTACTTCATACTTGTGCCCCCTTAGCATTTGAAAAGTACACTTTCCCATTTATGTATATGTAATGTCATGGAGGATCCACCATATCCACTACACCAGGTTTCGTGTAACAAATTTGGAGATGGAGATGGAAGATACAACAAAAAACTGTAGATAAGAAATGCATTAATATAAGATAGGATTGTTATCTTATCCATGAATGTGAGAAATAACTTCCCTCAAAGCGGCACATAAACCCTCAAGCTCATAAGGTTTCATTTTAATAAAATTACAAAATTTCAAACTTATTTCATTTCCATCCTATGAAATCAAGAAATATGTACAAGTGTTTGAATAATGCTTTGGCATAGTTGATAACGCAGTGTAGTACTAAAAGTCGTCCCATACTTTTTTTAAGGCCGATATTGTTTAAATCTTTAATACTATTTTGTGACTGTAAGTCTGTAACTAAAAACGATGCCAACTAGAACACATATAACTCATGAAACATATGCATAAACACTTTTACAACAGATATAGTAAAATTAATAGTATTTTCCAATTCCCACACTATATAGATATCAAACATCAAAATGTGGTCACTTTAATTAACATATAGCCACCACTTTAGCCTATCTTTTTGATGATTTTGCTATAGTTGTCCAGCCCGTATTCACACATAATAATAAAAAGGCACTAGGTGTGTATTAGGCACTGTTTTGTAACTGGTTTTGGTACCAATATTTTGGTTTTGGTACGAAATGGTGGTACCAACCCATGTTTGGTAGGATTGGTGTTGGTACAACAGTACCAAACCAATGGTACCAAATGATGGTACCAACCCATGATTTTGGAACCATCAAATGAGGTGGTTTTTGGTGGTGCGGTACTGTAGCAACCAAAACCAAAACCAAATGGTTGTACCATCTCACCCCAAACCAAAACCAAATAATTACACCATATTAATATATTATATTAATATTAAAATATATTAATATTAATATATTAAAATATATTAATATTAAAATATATTTTTGGAAGTTATTTTAATATTATAGTTTTATTATCTTTCCTAAAAATTAATATATTAATATTAATATATATTTTTGAAAATTTAATATATTTTAATATTATAGTTTTATTCTCTTTCCTAAAAATTAATATATTAATATTAATATATTAAAATATATTTTTGGAAATTTAATATATTTTAATATTATAGTTTTATTATCTTTCCTAAAAATTAATATATTAATATTAATATATTTTAATATATTAATATTAAAATATATTTTAATATTAAAATTTTATTATATTAATATATTAATATATATATTAATATTAAAATATATTTTTGGAAGTTATTTTAATATTATAATTTTATTATCTTTCCTAAAAATTAATATATTAATATTATTATATTATTAATATTTTAATATATTAATATTAAAATATATTTTTGAAAATTTAATATATTTTAATATTATAGTTTTATTATCTTTCCTAAAAATTAATATATTAATATTAAATATATTTTAATATTATAAATTTTAATATTTATAAATAAAATGTGAGATCATTCCAAGTTACCAAATATGGTTTGGTTTCGGAATTTCAACCCATACAAACTCTACCAAACATGGTTTGGTTTTTTAGCATCACTTTTTCTCACACCAAAACCATCTGCACCAAACATGATTTGGAATCAAAATAAAATCACACCAAACCAAATCCAACCCAACCCAACCCAACCCAAAACCAAAAACTAACACCGCACCGCACCGTTACCAAACGTAACCTATGGGTCTATCATAAATTCCACAACCCTCCCTCAATCACCACATTTAAGGCCCTTATCTCTCTCCCCCTCTGTACCTTTCTTGGGACAAGTTATGATTGCCCTTTCCTAGGAAAAATTAAAAAAGGAGCTAGCTAGTCCTACTTGTCAAGCTTTCTTTCCCCACAGAACTCCTTAAATGCTTCCCCAGATTTGTCAGATTTACTTCCATTTAATGCCCATAATTCATTAGGCAGGTGTCCCCATGTTTAAACACATATATAATCTATACGTCTCATGTGTGTATAAAACATGTATGTAACATTTCTGTGATTAGACCAAGGGGTACGTATACACATCCACTACAACCACTAGGTGTTTGCAATATTAATGCAAAAAGCTCCACCACCAGATATTTGGAGATTAATTTAAAATAGGAATCTCTCTCTCTCTCTCTCTCTCTCTATATATATATATATATATATATGTATTTATGCATATAAAAATAAAATATGAAATATGAAATACTTTATTAAAAAATGTTTTGAAGGGGTCTATTTAAGTAGTGGGAATTGGGAGTGATTGTGAGTCTGAGCTTTTGAGTGTTGTTGCTGGTCAGTGCCAAGTATTTGCAAAGATGAGCTATCTTGGGGTTGGTGTGAGTCCCGGGAATGTTCCAGTGTATCATGGGAGTAACTTGAAGGTGATTGATCGGAGGGTGAGGCTTGCAGAGTTGGTTTTAAGGGTTGTGATCTGTGGTTTAGGTGTTCTTGCAGCTGTTCTTGTGGGTTCTGATACCCAAGTCAAGGAGATCTTCTCCATTCAGAAAAAGGCTAAATTCACAGACATGAGAGCCCTTGTGTAAGTTCTTCAAACCCCCCTTTTATAGCTTCCTTCTCTTTAGAAATTTATATATGTTTACATTTTTGTATTGATCATATAATATTCTTCATAACCCATATTACTTTTTCTTAGAAAATTAACAATTTATATATATATATATATTTGGCAGGTTTTTGGTGATAGCCAATGGGTTAGCTGCAGCCTACTCAGTGGTTCAAGGGTTGAGATGTGTTGTGAGTATGGTTAGAGGAAGTGTGCTCTACAACAAGCCCTTGGCATGGGCTATTTTCTCTGGTGATCAGGTATATATATATGGACTAGATTACTTATATGCTGCGAATCAAAGCTTCTATAGTGCATTTTACTTAAAATATTCAAAACCCATCTGATTTTTTATGAAGCTGTTCTGCATATC
Source organism: Cornus suecica (assembly GCA_963922005.1). Taxonomy (NCBI): domain Eukaryota; kingdom Viridiplantae; phylum Streptophyta; class Magnoliopsida; order Cornales; family Cornaceae; genus Cornus; species Cornus suecica. The sequence continues at coordinate 81,491,953 of OY998241.1, forward strand.
AGACTTGTGAGTAATAAATTAGTATTTGTGATGGAGTGAAACTATGATGGCAATTTGCCCTGCTCCGTCCCACCCGCCGTTTATAGCGGTGTCCATTTATACTATATGGTGGAGATATGATTGGGTAAAAAAACCTCCACATTGACGGAACTAGACGACTTAGGTGTCCGTCCCGTCCCGTTTAGATATATTATAATATATATATATAATAAATAAAAAATAAGTATAGCCCACTAATCCTAAAGTCTAATTTTGTTATTGTCTGGATTGAAGTGAACCTAGACAATCTTCTTTTTTGTTATTATTTTCGGTAAAATGTATTGTAATTTGGATTATTGGATAATTTGGTGGTTTATTTACTTTTTATAATATTGAATTTTATGTTTTACTTATATGATTTTGTGGAGTTGTTTAATTTTAAAGTAATATATTTGAAAATTTTAACCGTTAACGGATATCTGCGGGTACCCAATAATTTTAAAAAATCCGGAACAGGGATGGAGTGACCTGCCACCCCGTTTAGCTAGTCTTGGGCGGGGATGGAGTGGGGGTTTAGCGGGTTTTAGCTTAATTTCACATGTATCCCGAAAATTATTACCCTGCATGCGTGCCACGTGAAAGATCGCATTGAAGAGGCAGGCAGTGGTTGATCTGTCTTGTAACATTATTTATTGTGCTCAAGCAAATGCAGTAGGAAAATGATAGTTACTAACCTATTTGTATAGGCCTATCACTTTGATGCAGTGAACAGATCTCGCACTCACCTTCTCTTTTGTTTTTTTTGATGAATCGATGTTTTTTGCGGGACTCGTGCAAAATACCCCTCCACACGCACACAAATTGTGTAAAATTCAGACTATGTCCGTAATCATAGCTCTAACAAATTATTTGCACTTTGCATTTGATAAGAATCAAACATGTATCCTACCAAGGGGCATTAAGTTTTTCGAGACAGAATTAACACATTTCATTCATTTTTGAATCATAGAGCTCGCGACTCTTGTCACGAGGGAGCTCTCTGGATAGCAATACTCTATTCTTACATAATGGAAGTCTATCAGGAGAACACATTCGCTGAGCAACTAACTCACAAAATGAGCTTGTTCCCAACATTCTTATACTAGAAGAATAGGTTAAGTAACTTAAATTCATTATAAAGGAACATAAACATTATTATAAATGTTAATTAACTAGACGTAATTGGATGACTGCCCATCGATTTTTATAGATAAATACTCACACACCCCACACCCACATGAGTGGAACCCCTAACCTTCCACGGACTCACACTTTGGGGAAAAATGTGATATCATTAGGCTACAATGCCTTTGGTAAACTGCCCATCCGATTTGACACGCTTAAATTCACTATATAAATGTTGACATGGTTCGATGATCTTAACGAACAATGCTTATACATGGAACCCAATTTTGGCAGTTGATGGCATACATGACATTGGCTGCTGTGGCGGCTGCTGCACAGTCGGCGGTGTTTGCCAAGTTTGGGGAGGCGGAGTTGCAGTGGATGAAGATATGCGGCATGTATGGCAAGTTCTGCAACCAAGTCGGGGAGGGAATAGCTAGCGCAGTGATGGTTAGCATTAGCATGGTGCTCCTCTCCGCCATTTCGGCTTTCAGTCTCTTCCGCTTGTACGGACTCAACAAAGGCAAGAGCAGCGCCACATGGTAGGCGAAAAACTACTATTTTCGACCATGTCTGTCTCTTTACCGTAAAGACGTGTGACTTTATGGCCTTTTGCTATCTGTGTATGAATGTTTTAAGGCCTTGCCCAGAAACAAAGAGGCAATGTAGCTTACTGGTGACTTTGTATGTTTGCTTCAATAATTAAACTGGAATGTAGATTAGTTAGAAAGCAACTTGTCTATGGTGTGATGAAATTGATCTTGAAATGGAAAATTTTCATATCTCAGTTTTCGGAAATTATTTAACCTTAGAATTGTTGAAACAATGGCTGCATAAAATTAGTCAGCAGATAAATGGTATAATTACTAATAATTTTTGCCAAAACAAGATATTTATCAATGAATTATGATCTCCATTGAACCTTAATATTACATTAGTTTATAAAACTTTGAAAATTCCAATTATCTAGTTTAAATAAAAATGTGTTGTGATACCAACTAAGTCATGAATGAGAAACATAGCTGAATGAGAGAGATTTTAATGCCATCTGAACCTAATGAGGTAAGCATCACATAAAAATCAATTCACCATGAGTCATAATTTGAAGTTCCAACTTCGATTTCACGAGTTACAATTTTCATTTTCAAATCAAATTGAAAAATTACCGCTAGACATTTTCTCCTCTACTTAAATAGTAATTTTTCTATCAAAACTAAAATATCTAAATTAATACTATATCTTTGATATGAAACCACCAACATCTTCAAATATTTTTGGAATTGGATTAGTGCACGCAACCTATATATATATATATATATATATATATATATATATATGGGTGAAAGGCACAAACCCCCTCTACACTATCAGGAATGTGCAAATAACCCCCCTATAGGTTTTAAAACACCCTCATACTTTATAAAACGTGCACTTTGACTCCTCTAAGCCATTTTCCGATGACGGACTTGTGCTTTTACTATTATACCCTTATTATTTTATTTTTTAATTAAATATAATGAATGGAGTAAATATAAAATGACGAAAAAGACCTCTCAATCTCAATCTCTAAAATCTCACTCATATCCATATCCATATATATATATGATACTTATCTATATATACTTATATATACACACACATACAAATATATATATATATATATATATATATATATATATATATCATTATCTTTGTCACCACCAAATCCACTATCATCAATCTCAAACATCATCATCAAAGTCCCCCGATTGCAAGCTCAGGTCTAGACCTAGCCGCCAGCACCATCGATCGCCGCTTCGTCAGCCACACCAAAGACGTCCTCTACAGAGTTTTTCATAGTTCACACGAATTCTAGGGCTTATATATCAAAGAAATCATCAAACACAATTGAGCTTCGAGGTTGGATAAATCCTAGATTGGGTCGATTTGGTGAATTTCATGAGAATGAGAAGAGGAATTTTGCTAAAAAAGAAACCAAAAATTAGGGTTCAAAGCAAAAAAATTGGCCAGATTTGTTAGAGAAAGGAGGAGAAAGAGAGAAAAATTAGTTTTACAATTTAGGGTTTAGGTTGAAAGAAGTTTCTGCTTTTTCCTTCCTCTCTTGGGTTTAATTTTCTTGAAATGTGGTGGGAAAATTAGGGTTTTGATTTGGGAAGCTTTTCCCTCTTTCCTCCACTATTAGGTCTTAATTTTCTTGCAATGTGGTGGCAAAAATTAGGGTTTGGTTTGAGAATGAGAAAAGGTAGAGAGAGGCGAGAGAATGAGGAGAGTGTGAGAAGGAAAGATTTTTAGGGTTAGATTTAGGGATTATTTCAACCGTTGGATTATAGTATCTGAAGGTCAAGATTGATCTTCTTTTAATTTAAATGAAGGGCATTTTGGTAACAATACAAGGGTATTTTGGGTATTTATAAAATTAAACAGTATGTGAAACACACATGTTTTTTTTTTGCCGAAAAAGTTCCCTGAACAGTGTCGCAGGGGGTATTTGTGCACATTTTTTCCAAACTATAGGGATTTAATTGCCCAAATTAAAGTATAAGGAGGTTATTTGTATATTCCTGATAGTGTAAGGGGTTTTTGTGCATTTCACCCATGTATATATATATATATATCGTCATGTGTGGTCCTGTCTATTATATATATACGGTGGTGTGTCATGTGTGGTCCTGTCTAGGGTAAATAGCTTAAGACCCCCCTCAATTTTACTCTCTTTTTCTACTATACCTCCTCAATTAATTATACTCCCCTCAACTTTCATTTTCTTGCACCATGAGCTTGCCCTCAAATTTTTTTACCCTTTTACCCTCCAAACTTTTTGTATTTCCACCTTACCTTTAATCATATCCTTACTATTATATTTCTTAATTATTTAAATTACAAAAATATTATTTCTTTTAGTTAGAATATTGATCATGTCATTTACCTTTAATGTATTAGACTAAATATACTCTCAAATGTTAATTTTTTTTTTTATAAGTTCTAATTATTTTATTTGTAAATCAATTAACTTGGTATTAAATTTTAGTTTGATTTAAATCATAAAACTCAATACTAATTAATATATTCATAAATAAATCACAATTTATGAAAACAATATATATTTTTTGAACAAAATATATATATTTCGGAAATATATATATATATATATAATTCGTTAAAAATATATATTTTCCGAATTCTTTTAAAAAATATGAATTTTTTCAGAAAATTAATTTTTTTGGGAAAAATATATATTATGTTCCAAAATATGATTTTTCCCTAAAAATATATATTATTTTAAAAAATATGAATTTTTTCCGAAAAATAATTTTTTTGAGAAAAATATATATTATGTTCCAAAATATGATTTTGAGTCATAATACCTAAACTACCATCAATAGTATAAGAGGGTTTAGTGAAATCAAACCTTCAAAAAAATTATTTTTCGAAAAAATATGTATATTTTAGAATATATATATATATTGGAAAATGATATATATTTCGGAATATATATATATATATGATTCGTCAAAAGTATATATTTTTCGAATTGTTTTAAAAAATATGATTTTTTTTATGAAAAATATACATTATTTTCTAAAATATAAAAAATATATATTTCGGAAAAAAATTATATTATTTTCAGAAAAAAATCATATTTTGGAAAATAATATATATTTTTCTCAAAAAAATTATTTTTCGGAAAAAAACATATTTTGGAACATAATATATATATTTCCCAAAAAATTTATTTTTTGAAAAAAATTCATATTTTTTTAAAATAATTCGAAAAATATATATTTTTGACGAATTATATATATATATATATATATATATATATATATATATATTCCAAAATATATATCATTTTCCAATAAAACTTAATTTCATTTAAATCATAAAACTCATTATCCTAATTAAAATTTTTTTTTGCCAAATGAAAATTTCTTTTCATAAAAATATATTCATAAATTGTGATTTATTTATGAATATATTAATTAGGATTGATTTTTATGATTTGAATCAAACTAAAATTTAATAACAAGTTAATTGATTTACAAATAAAATAATTAAAACTTAAAAAAAAAAAATTAACATTTGAGAGTATATTTAGTCTAATACATTAAAGGTAAATGATATAATTAATATTCCAACTAAAGGAAATAATATTTTTGTAATTTAAAGAATTAATAAAACTTGGAGGGTAAAAGGGTAAAAACAATTGAGGGCAAACCCATGATGCAACATTTTATAAAACTTTAGGGGGTTCTAAGCTCATTTCATAGTTGAGGGGCTATAGTAGGGAAAGAGAGTAAAATTGAAGGGGGGTTTAGGCTATTTACCCTCCTGTCTATTATATATATATATATATATATATGGTGGTGTGTCATGTGTGGTCCTGTCTATTGTGCGTCACCGCTTCAATTGAAATGAACCGTGGTGGGCACGTGCTTATGGTAAGACCCTATTTTTCCACACAAAATTATTCTCAGTTTTCCCAACTCATACCCACATACGCGATCCTCTTCTTCACCGGTTCCGATCCACCCCTCCCTCTCTCTCTTCTAATTCACTTCCAACATCACTAACCCTAAATTCGTATATACACATACATACACATAGATATATATATATAAATTTATATAGTTATACACACCTACTATATATATATATATATATTTCCATCATACACAGAGAGATGTCGGAGAAATTCTCAGCAACGCTGAGAATTGGGGACCTGAATGACTACATAGCTCCGTCTCAAGGTTGCGTGGTTTCTCTCAACAGTCAGAAGCCCAACTCCACCAAGCTCGATAAATCTTTGGTAACTACTCTTTCATCTTCTTCTTCTTTTCCGCGTACTTTGAGTTTTTTGTTGACTTAATTATCAATTTAGGGTTTAGGAAGCTCGTAACATTTTAGTTCCGCACATGTTTATAGTTCAGAGAAAAATGGTATCTTTTTCCTTTATATGGTCCTGTTTCAAGCTCCAATATTTAACCTAATACTACCTGCTACAATCGATTTCAACATTTGGTTTTTTGGTGAATAACTGATATAAGCATTTGTAATGTGTAAACTTTTAATTGAAAGCTTTCTCTTGGAGTTCATGATCAATTTGAGCTATGTTCAATTATCTTCGCAGAAATACTTCTTTGTTATCAATATTATTTTTTTTATTTTATGGGAAACTATTTTTTGTTGGTGCTTTATGAAGTTTGGGTAGTGTTGTTCAATTACTAATTAAAAAAATACTCTGGGACGCTTGCAGAAGTATCTGACTTCGTTTTATCTTCATTAGTTTTGATTTGATTTCGTTGTCTCAATTTTGCATTAACAGAAGGTAGAGAAGATTGGGTCCTCTATTGAACCACTGGAGACGAAACCGGTGCAAATTTCACTCAAGGACTGCTTAGCATGCAGGTAGAGCCTCCCTCCTCTCTCTTTCCTCTATTGTGTACATAATAGCTTAGAGCATAACTTATAACGTGTGTGTATTAATTGATGATTTGTAGAGTTTAGGGTTAAAGGCAGTAAACCCCCTGAATTTTACCCAGAAAAGTACTAAATCCTTCTTGACATTATACATACATATATGACTATATTCTTTGAAATATGCTACTTTGGATACGTATATTAGGAGTTTTGCAAATAGCACCTCACACCACCTTGGTGCTTGAACCCTAAAGACTATATTGTCTCCTCAACGTTAGTTGAAACACTTCTGTGCAATTTGAAAATGCAATGAACTCCCATCAAATTCATTTCTTTAGAATTCTTTTTGGATCACTTTTTTTTTTTTTTGAAAGTTAAGCATTACTCACACACTGCCTTCACCGAGGCTTGAACCTTGGACCTCCCATTTGAGAGTTAGGGTCCGGTACCACTTGGCCATTAGGCCTTTGGTCTTTGGATCACATTTTTCCATACAGCACTGGACACCCTTTTAGTAATGACTATCACTTGTGTGGAGTTATGTTTAATTCATCTTATGATGAAAATACCCTTTTCCTCATAAGTCAAAATGGCCCTTGTGTTATCAAGAGTGGGTTTTTTCTAAAAGGCAGAGTGAGCCACCTGCAATGATAAGTTTTCCTTTGGCCACACTCTCAAGCAACATAAATACTTATCTCCAATGAGATCTCAATACAATTGTTTACTAGTCACCATCCTGACTTATACCTTATCTTAACTAAACTCACCATCGAGGCAGCAGCTTTTGCGGCCAATTGAAATGAGTGAAGTGGACAGGGTGAGCAAATTACTTGAGTTTTTGAAAGGGAATCTATTATGATAATTGCTTCACAATTAACGGTAAGTATTGTTCTCGCCTTGTTTGCAATTTTAGTTTAGGGGGCTACTTGCTAAATTAGGGGTTTCTGCGAGTTGCCAAAATTTCCGAGAGCGATTAATGGTTTTTATCAGTGATAAAACTATCATTTAACCTGAGGGTTAGTTTACTCCATGGCGTAATTTGCAGCTTGTGTATACTTTAGGTGGTTGTTTACAACAATAAGGGTTCTGTGCAACTTGCAAAATGTTTAGGGGTTTACTGCGTTTAACACATATTTTAAAATGTATATGGGTAATTGTAAGGAGGCCTAATGGACATTAAGTTTGGGATGGGTTGAATAAAAGTTATCAGATTAACTGTATTTTTGTGCACATTGGAAACTAAAATCTCTTGAACGTCGAAACGATTAAAAGATTCATACAACTGTTGAAATGACTAAACTCCCATTTAAAAATGTGCAACTCATATTTATTGTGATTGCAACAGTGGGTGCATAACATCAGCAGAGACAGTTATGCTTCAGAAGCAAAGTTTAGATGAGTTTCTTTTGCATATCAGCAAAGGGAAGACTGTTATTGTCTCTCTCTCCCCCCAGTCAAGGGCTTCTCTTGCAGTTCATTTTGGCCTTTCTCCACTTGAAGTAAGCTTTTCTTTTCCCTCCCTGTTTCCCCCATATCTTCTTTAAGTTACTTATGCTGGACTTCATACCTCAAGCAATAATAACGCAGGTTGAGTGTAACATTACCCAACTGACATGTTTCATCCTTGGTTCATTAGGGCCTTACATCCTTGTCTTATTCTTTATCTTCTACTTGTAAGATAGCTACTAAGAATTTCGTAATTGATCCTGACAAGTTATATATAGAATTAGTTATTTTCGAGCTTGAATTTATGTACCGATGATGCAAGTTGCTATTAAAATATTTCAGGTTCTTAGGAAACTTGCAACATGTCTTGAGTCCTTACCCTGGACACACTTTACCATCGTTGTTTCATTATGAGCCTACATTTTTGTCCCATTCATTATGTTATCCTTCTAAGATAATTGCTAGGAATTTGTTGGTGTTTCTATACCCGATAAAAGATATGCAAATTAGTTGTTTTTTGGGATATTTATATATATATATATATATTGTATTAATATGTATACATATTAATGGTGCTATTTGCTGTCACAATTTTACAGGTTTTTAGGAAACTTATAACATTTCTCAAGTCCTTGGGAGTGAAGGCTATATTCGATACCAGCTGCAGTAGAGATTTATCACTTATTGAATCATGTAATGAATTCATATCACGTTACAACGAAAGTCATTCAGTGGAAAATGCAAAACATAAATCATCTCTACCTATGATTTCCTCAGCTTGTCCAGGTAAATGTCTTGTTGTAATAAATTTTTTCCCCATTGTCTGCATGCACAAGCATGAATAAATTGTTATGCCGGGCGACTTACTTCCGGCCATGATGTGATGTACAAATGTTTTTCCTGTAATTGCAGGTTGGATATGCTATGCAGAAAAAACTCTTGGATCCTATATTTTGCCTTATATTTCCTCAGTCAAGAGTCCCCAACAAACTATTGGAGCTATCATCAAGCACCAGATATGCCAAAAGCTATCTCTTAGGTAAGTTATTCAATTGTACATGGCGTGAGCCATGAGGATATCACCTTACCTAATATTACTTATCCAAAGAAGAAAATGCCCACCCAAATAATTTGAATCGGCGTAACAATAATTGTCGAATTAACAACGTTGTAGGCAAACGTTAGAGTTTCTCGCCCGACATAGAAATTTTTTTTAAAACATGCTTCTCTAGAGGATCGTTTTAAGTCATTGTAGGAGACTTAGATTATATCTTTCTTCTAAATAAGTCATAGAAGTACCCAAAGGTCCTCTGTGCAAGAATAGATCTTATTAACAGCTGGTGGGGTTCAATGTGGATATATATATCGATAATCTGGAAGTATTGTATCATTAGTCTCTTGTGGGTTCATGTAATATCGACAAAAATCTCTTGGATCTATCAAAATCTTATCGAGTTCTTGTGTAATCTAATATCATCTTACATACTCGTGAAGTTCTGATACGCTTTCTTTATTTTATACTGACTTCTCTCATTCAACAGGCCAGATGAAGTCTACCATGTGACAGTGATGCCCTGTTATGATAAGAAGCTTGAGGCTGCTAGGGATGACTTTGTGTTTCAAGTAGAACATCAAGGTGAAAGTCATGAGAATGCTAGTATAGAAGTTACAGAAGTAGACTCTGTGTTGACAACTGGAGAGATATTAGACTTGATACAGGTTCCACAACGTTTTTTCATATTTAGTAATTTTACAAGTTTGGGTAGTGGCTATATCATAGTTTCTTTCTTGGTTATATTTTTATTATTTTGGTTGTTGCAGCTAAAATCAGTAGATTTCGAAGCATTGGAAGAGTCTCCCCTAGATAAATTGTAAGAAAATTATCCTTTAAAGGTTCCCTTGATTTGTTTTTTAGTTGCTTTATCGAATGAAATGACTGTTATTGTTCTACAGGCTCACAAATGTTACTGAAGAAGGACATCTTTTTGGGGTTTATGGGAGCTCTGGAGGATATGCAGACACAATTTTTCGATATGCTGCTAAAATGCTTTTCGGGAAGGAAATTAAAGGCCCTCTGGACTTCAGAACTATAAGGAATTCAGATTTTCGAGAGGTGACTCTTGAAGTAAGTTTGGTCTAACCATATCTTGTTCACATTGTTTTGTAGGCATAGAAGCAATTTGTTTCTGAGAATTTAGAAATTGTCAAGCTTGGTGGAGCCGTAATGTTGAATAAGTAGTAAACTGGTCGCTACTTCTGGGTTTAGAGCTAATTATGTTTTGTTTCCAAAAAGATTGGTCTAGGTTGTGATCCATTTAACCTGTCCAACCCTATATCTCAAGCCACTAGAGGTTGCTAAAAGGTCGAAGTTTCATGTAATATGAAGTTAATAGTGTGGAAATATTACAGAGTTCATAGGCATGTGCAATACCAACTTCTTTTTGGTTCATTCATGTGTGCAAACGGAAGTATCAGATTCTGTACTCCAATTACACCCCAATTAATACCTGCCAAGTGACTGTTTGCCCTTATTTACTGTCCCACTTCTCCATTTGGCTAATCAAAGTTTATGAAGTTAGAAAAATATTAGTTGATAACTTGATATGTTGCAAGTGATTGTATCATAGTTCCAGTGAGATATCATGCCATCTTTTAATGCAGGTGGAGGGAAAAACAGTGCTGAAGTTTGCCTTATGTTATGGCTTTAGAAACCTGCAGAATGTTGTGAGAAAAATCAAAATTGGAAAATGTGATTATGATTATCTGGAAGTTATGGCATGCCCTTCAGGTATTTTTCTTTTACTTTCAGATGAGTTCACTTATATTGAGATAGGGGTTGTAGTTGCAGAACATCTATTCATTCATTTATTTATTTATTTTATTGAAATAGGGGTTTTACATGGCCTATTGGTTCTTTCATTTATATTTTCTTTTCATTCACTCCTGAAGTTGAAAATGCATTTTTTTTTGAATGAAAAGAAAAAAATTGAAAATGCATGTAATTTTGCTTTTCTTCTGATCAACAGGATGCTTGAATGGTGGAGGTCAAATCAAGCCCAAGCCCGGGCAGTCTGGCAAGGATTTGATTCAATCATTAGAAACTACTTATATGGAAAATGTAAGTATTTGGCTGGAGTACAGGACGGCTTTAGGGTTTAGGGTTTAATGCTATTATTTTTAGTTACTTGTCTTTGATTCTGCCTAATCTGAAAGCTTGGGTCGGCACTATTACCTTGTGTTAAGCATGTGGTCTTCTTATTATACACCTGAACCTGCAGTTCTGACTGTGCTTTATGCTTATTCTATACTGTCTGCAAGTCTATTAAGTTATTAACTCTTATAGAAGTATGGATTAATCCAGAGCTAATTAATTGTACTTCATATTCAGGTTTTGTTTGCCGATCCTTTTGAGAATCCCCTTGTAAGATGTATATATGATGAGTGGCTTGAGCAACCTGGTTCAGAGAAAGCTAAGAAACACATGCACACAGAATACCACCCTATTGTAAAAAGTATTACTTCTCAGTTGCAGAACTGGTGAGGAGCTTTCTGTCCCAAATCCGTTTTCCAGGGCAATGGTGCAGACTACCGTTTTATCTTTCCTCAAATTACCGGTGGCCTCTGCACAAGGATTCATTTATTTCAACATCACCTCTTGGACGCCGTATTGCAGACATGGACGACTCCAATTTTGGTAGAGAGAACATAATATCCACGAGGGCACTCCTCCAGTCATGTATGTATAACCTGCGTTTTGAATTTTGTTTCTTTAATCATAGAAATGTTTATTGCAGGTGAATATATAGAATATATGTATGTACGTAAAGCATACATCTTTTCGTTCTTTTTCCCTCTTCTTTTCTTTTTTGTGCTAGGGATCCAGGAATATCCTGTGTATGTGATCCTTCAAAATTTTCCCCATAGGGCCATACCTGTTGCAGAACAGAAGTAACACATATAAGAGTTCTGAGTATTTTTGTACTTGAATATATTGAAAGAAAGGAGGCGGGTGTTGTGACCAGTAATTGCTGGTTTTACTACATACAAATATTGGGATTGTCTTTTTTCAAATTTCAAAATAGATAGTTTTGAACCTCTGATATTGGATCCTATCACTGAATTCAATTTTTGTTTAATATTGTATGTGCTACTGTAAAATATATGAGATCATTTATAACTCACAGCATTTTTTAGTTTATACATAAAATAGTGTTCAAACGGTTTGGAGGCGCCAAATCAAAATTACTCCTAATTCAATCTGCTTTTTAAGGCCTGGTAAATTAGAGTTCGATTTAATTCCTGAAAAAAACCTAAAATTAAATCCGTACTTGGGCTGCTTTTACAGCTGATTCAATTAGAGTAAATAATCTAATTTTGTAATGAATTCTAAAATGATGTGATTGTCTTTGTAAACATGAGGATTACATATTATCCACTATCACTAATATCAAATAAATAATAATTTTTTTACGTGTTCATTGTTTGGATATAAATAAGATACTTTCAAAGAAAAAAAAATGAAAAAAAACAAAATAATTATAATAATAAATGATACCTATCCTCATGGAATATGTAATAGCGCATAATTTATTACTGTGGACCATTGTCGCTGCTAGAAAGTCAATCTTTATATTCCACACTATTATTAGAATCATTTAATATGAACAAGATAGTACAAAAATAATTACCATTCCACATTAGTACATATAATATTACATTTGTGATTGTTGACCATTATTCCTCCTTTGAACTTACCATATATTCTGCACTATTATTACTATCAATTAATATAAACTGGAAAGTACATAATTCTTTGTTGTGGTCATTATATTTTATAACTATATGTATAAAATATAACCATATACATAATATTACAATATCATTACTATTATAGACACAAATATATATATATATATATATTTAAATGAAATTTGCATTGGAGGGTGAAAAACAAGTGCCTTAAAAAGTTAAATAAATAGATTAAAAAACTGACAAATTAATAAATATTAAAAAAAAAACGCCGAAATTCGACAGGCACACAGTTAAAACAGGGGATTTGGGTGGTCCGAGGTTTCCGTACATTGGATGAGAGAGAGAGAGGACTTTAACATTGACACCCATTCCTCTCTGCAACGTCTTTTCACTGTTTCATCCGCAAAGACAACCAAAATGGTACCTTTCTCTCTCCAAATGCTATGTTTTTTCAATTTTATTTCCAATTTCTCATTTTTTTTAGTCTACTATTCTACATTATGAGAGTTGGGTTAATGTCTTTAACCATTTACATTGATGTTATTCGAAGCTCGTCTTATTTGTTGCATCATTGATTTCTCTAAATTTGCATAAAATTCAAGGTAGGGATTGCGTGCTCTCATTTGATTTTTTTTTTCCCAATATTTTTTATTTTGATTTGGAGGAGAATTCTTTTTAGATTGAAACAATTGAGCTGATTAACAATGCCAAACACAAATAACCAATAAATAATGGTTACCCATGTGAAGAACTGGTTAAATGGTTGCATTGTTTTACAAGGTTGAGTGGGATTGCTCAAATTTGGTTCATTTCAAAGAATTTAACCCTCAATGGAGGTTTCTTGAATTGTTGATGCAATGACGCCTAAAAGTTCCCATTTTTTGCAATTTCATGGGTTTGTTTTCCAAATGTTTTCCTTTTCTTTTCGTCTTTTATTTTTTCCCAATGTAAAATAGTTAAGGAAATTTTTTTCCTAGAAACCAAACAAGCATGTATATACACCCCATTTGTATGAGGGGATGTGTTTATTATGCTGCTTGGGGACAATTTATCGTGTGTTAATCGATACATGTTGCCAAAATCAACAGAAAAAATAGATGTTATGAGAAAACAGCACCAAAAAAATTCGATCATTCTCACACTACAGCAACATAACAAGAGCAAATATTAAGTAAATATACCCCCAAAAAAATTGGGCGAACCCGTCAACTTATGGCAAAGTTGGGTTAAGATGTACAATATTTATTAGGCTCTTCGCTTTCCATCGGAAGATTCTTTCTTGCACCTGTAAAAAATTATTTTTTATCATGAAATTATCTTGACATGTACTTGTTTGGTGTAGTTATGGTTCGGAAAAAAAAAAAAAAAAAAAGGGTGTTCATGGTTATTTGCATTTGACAGACTACCTCAAGGCGGCTTTCGGACAGGAAAATCGCGAGGTTTGAGAAAAATATCACCAAGAGAGGATCAGTTCCTGAAACCACAAAGAAAGGGAAGGACTATCCAGTTGGGCCCATTGTTCTTGGCATCTTTGTTTTCGTGGTCATTGGATCATGTATGCTCGTTTAGACCCTTTGGACATCCTTTATTTCTTTTATGCAGCTATGCTTTCTCCTTTGCTGTTTGTTACTTACACTGTTATTTTTGTATATTTTGTATCAGTATGCAATGACGGATCTAAAGTCACGTTAGTGGAGGGAAATGTGAACAATAAGACAACATTTTTGTTTAATCCGAAACAGTAAATAATTTGATTTTTCGTACAAACATTGATGCCCCCAACCGAACAAATCTCATGAATTTTCCACCGTCCCTCTATTTTTCATATTTTTGTTGTCGTCGTATGAACAGTACCATTGTTGCCTCCACTTCCTCCATCTCTTTCACTCTGTCATACATCGAGGCTACAATTTTGTCCCCGTTGTTTCAGTTTCCGTATTCGCCACACTTAGTTACTAGCTTAAATGTTTGTAGATAAAAATATTTTAGTAATCTGAATTTTCCATGGTCTATCAGTCCCACTTATATGGTATATGTTATTTATGAAGTGGTGGTCAAATTTTATTTATTTTTTGCTAGCTTTATTATGTACTTGGATGCATTCTCATTTCAAAGCTCCTTACTTGGTACTTCTCCTTTTTGGTTGGCAGTTTTGTTTCAGATAATCAGGACAGCGACCGGTGGTGGGGTGTTTGCTTGAGGAAATGGGGAAGGAAATAAATTTTTTCCATTATGAGGTGTGTTGTTAGATATGATGAGAAACATATAACTAGTGTTAGACAGTGAAGTTAAAACATCTTTACTTGTTCAAGAGAATAAAATGGTGTTATGCACTTGGATCTATTTAGACTGTGCTGAATCCATTTTCTGCTATCTTTTTTGTGAATATCATAGAGCTCCTTTCAGTAGTTAAACTCTAGATATATATATATATATATGAAAGAATGAAAACTCTGTCTGATATACCATTGCATTTCAAAAATAGAAAACTCAAACATCACAATATGATTCTAATCCTTCCCTCTTAACAGTCTAGCAGGGTTACCAACAGCAGTGGCTTTAGGAGGCACATCTCTTAACACAACAGAGGCTGCACCAATCTTAGCACCTTCCCCAATTCTCACATTCCCCAAAACTTTGGTCCCAGCACCTATCAGCACCCCATCACCAACCTTAGGGTGCCTCTCCCCTGTCTCCTTCCCTGTTGCCCCTAATGTCACGTTATGTAGAATCGACACATTGTTTCCGATAACCGCCGTCTCTCCAATCACGACTCCGGTGGCGTGATCCATAAGTATTCCCCGTCCAATCCTCGCTCCCGGATGAATATCCACCGCGAAAACCTCCGAAACCCTGTTCTGGATAACAAGTGCCATCACCTTCCTACCTTGTGACCACAACTTATGTGCCACCCTATGAGCTTGGCATGCTAAAAACCCCTTGAAATGCAGTAGGCAATGCACATAGCTAATGCAGGCGGGATCGCGCTCTTTCGCGGCTTTTAGATCATCTCTAATTGCTGTTTTGATCTCATAATCATCTTCTAGTACACTAAACAATACTTGATTCATTGTCTCACTAGTGAGGCTTGCATTGCTCAACTTGATTGCCAGATGATTAGCCAAGGCACTCTCTAGTGAATTGTGCGACAATATAGAAGATATATAGTATGTGGATAGTATTGGCTCTTGTTGCATATCAGATTTGGCCTCCTCTTGGATTGTCCGCCAAATACAATCTTCATAGCCATCATGAGGATTGGGTTCATAGAGGTTTGTGAGACTGTGTTTGTATAGTTTGATGAGACTACATAGAGATTTGTTGAATTGGCATGGATGGGTATTTGAAGAAAAACATTGGGTTATTGAATTATCAATACAAGCTGCCATTGAATAGATACACAGCAGTATATATATATATAATATGAAAGGTGTTGTGTAAAGGCAGAGAGATTAATATTGTTTCAAGTATGGTTGGATTGAAATTTGAGAATGAAGATGGTTTATATAGGTGATGATGGAAAGGGGGTGAGTTATGACCAGAAATTTCATGGAAAATACATGTAGTATCTGAAATGGACCACTTTTTTTTTTTTCCCCTGAACAAGGACTTGAAAAAATAAAAAAAAAGACCCGGCAGTTTCGAGGTTATTGTACAATGCTCCAAACCACTCACATTGGATAATGCTTAATTATATGTCTTTAAAATAAAGTACTACATATTTTTTATGTGACGTTTGGCATGACGATTTTATTTGGGATTTAAACTTGACTTGACCAGCACTCTCTCCCATTGGATCCTTGCACAAGGAAAATCTACATCCGTTGATTTTGGTATCTGCTATTTTCTATATACCGTTTGTGTGTGTGTATATATATATATATATTTATATGTCCTGTAGATGACTTGTGCAAAACTGTAAAATAAATTCAGCAAACAAATTTTTCAGAAATTAATTTCCAATTTAATCAACCAAGTCTCTGCTTGCCTACATCAAATTTGAAGGGAGGTTTATTTTATGAAATTGTTGTGATTAGCAAGGATTCCTCAACCATGAATACAATTAATTTTTACAGCACTACAGTAAGATGACCAAGAATCATATATATAGTGCCATTAAAAGAGAAACATTTATCTCAAATCCTGTGTTTTCATTTTTTTTTCTTACGCTGGTTTTAATTTACGTTTATCTTTTTACAACTCGCCCCAGAGTAAATTTATAGGAAAATATTTTGCCAATAAATGATTGTGAGTGAACCAAAGAGTGATGGGTTCCAAATAAAAAATAAACAAAAAGAAAAAGAAGCAAGAGAGAGTGATGTGAGTTTCCAAACACCATCCTCTGGTCCTTTGGTGGCTTTCACACAATTATTGGCTCATAAGCAGCCCAACTTGCACCTGCAAGTATCAGTGCGTGGCTGCTGCAATCTGCATGCACCACCCACACGACTATAAGTGGCAGCCAACGTCAGGTAATATATATATGTGCATATATATATATATATGATATAAGGATAAGCTGCTTTATAAGCTTTTTAACCCTCTAATGGAATGTAACTAACATCTGAGTACACTGCATAACACTGCCCCAACAACAAAGCATTTCAGTTCACGGATCCTCATCGATCCTGTTGTTAGCGCCAATATTCCATTTCTCCGATTGCGCCTTAGGTAAGGCTCCAACTCGCTACACTTCCACCATTCAATATTAATACGAATTCAAAAAATAAGAGGGGAAGTGACAGTAGCAACATACTCACAAAAATTTATCCAAACGAAAACCATTTTATAACTTAAACGAAAGTTCGAAACACAAAACTACTATGCAGATGCTAAATACAACTAAGAGACTGTTGGCACAGTTACGGCACAACAGCATGAAAACACTTGAAACTTTCAAAAGTTCGATTGAAACACTACGACAACCTGGTAGGATCCCCACTGTCTTTACTGGTATGATCACCATCCAAGTATACCTTGACCTTAAATACAAACACCACTACTTGCTATACACTAGCCCACCCCCCCTATATATATTCCTATTTGAAGACCTCTATATATTATAGCATTTACAGGAACCAACGGGGCACCTTCAGGATCTACTTACTGAGTCAAAAATTCTCTGCAGCGGCAAAACCATTGATTCATACAACTTACTTCACAACTTACTTCACATTTAGCTGGTTGAAACCATCCACCAAAGCTGACTTGGCCTCGTTACCCGCTCCATCATTCCCGCCACTCAGAGAAGTTCCTCCAGCTTTATCGTCATCATTGGGACAAGCTCTCTTCCTCACATTAGCCCCCTGCTTCTTTTCCAGATCAGAAGAGATGACAAGCTTACCTTTTTCAATTGCTTCAAGTTTGGATGTAGTGACAGCCTTCTGATCCACTGATGCAGTGCCACCACGCTCAGATGCTGGCTGCTTCTTACCAGGATTGACAACTGAAGATATGTAAGAATGTATGTCAGGCTTTGCCTTTATATCCACCCATCTGTTATCAACCCAATCTCTTGACGTCCTTATATCATTTCTTGGAAAAGTCAGGATCCTTTTCTCACCTAAGATCGCAATGACAAAATACATTAATTCATCATGGCAACCACAAGGACACCACACCAAAATGTGGCATACACGCTCAGCAAGAATAGGCCAATAAGCTGGTGTGTCTCATGGACAGGAAAGAGTGTCGTTCAGTGAATATATAATACCCCAGATAGTTGTATATTAGTAGTATAGGGGACAAGAGTATAGAGCAAGAGGAATAGGTCGGATTCCAATATTAGAGCATACCAGGGAAGAAAACTTGAAGAATATCACTTCCCGAGATGTTGACTCCACTTACAACACCTTCCCACCAGCCATCACACCACCATGCATCAACTGCTGCCCCAACCTCAAAAGAACAATCTGAAGAATCCTCAGGAGGCCACGGACGAATTGTAAGGCGGCCGGCGCATCTCATGCCTACTTTATCAGGATCTGCGACTCTGGATGCAGGAATCCATTCCTAACGATACACAAAAAGGAAGGAGAGAGAGTATCAATGAGTATATTTGTTTCCTTGATGACTCAATTGTTTCCAGTGCACGAGAAAAATATATGTTCGTTGAATGTCAGGGTCCAGGTCTTGATACCACATGGACTCAACTGAGTCATACAGGATTTCAAGGGGTCCGAGATTGCATTGCAACACTTTCACAATGTTATCCTAAGAGCTAAGTCAAAGGCAATACCTGTGGCAACTCATTTATGACTTGCAGTATGTGTAACAATTTGTTCCGCATATTGTAGACCATATTATTAGACTCTCTAGGTTGACCATGACAGATTGGTGTTTAATGTAGGTGTAGGGACATATGCTAAGACCAGTACGTTACTAAAGAAAGAAAATAGGATAATTTATCCTTCACAGATATAGTTAACTAAAATTCATTCTTTTCCTTATGTTTCACTAGGTAATAACGATACTTCTTTCCCAAAGTTAAGTACTAGATTGTTTTCACCTAAAAATATGAGATTTTTTAACTGAAACAATTGATGAAGTACCTCTCCTCTCCTATTTATTTTTCTCCTCCATATAAATTTCAGTTACACAGTCAAATCCCCCCATCCCCGGAACAAAACTAGAATTTATGAGAGAATTATTAGAGCACTCATAAGACAAGCTTTGTTCTTGACAATTGCCTAGATCTCGGTCATTTTTATACCCCAACAATGCCTTCCATTTTTGAGAAATTCACCTAATAATTTTTTGGTGCATACCTCCCTTTCCTTGGTGTACCCAAAGATGAAATCACATAATAATTTTCTGGCGCATTTACATACCTCTAGATTGCCGGTATCATCTGCTTCTTGCACATCATTGTATCGAACTTTCAGACGCTTTGATTGTGGTGATACCTTCACGATCTTACACCTAAACCAGCAACCTCGGATGCCGCTATCTTGACAGAGAAACTCTATCTTGCTACCAACCTTGAGAGATACAGGGCCCTGGGGTTCACGTTCAACAAGCTTAATGCCTACTGGTCCTGTACTTGATAACTTGATTTTCAACTTCCAGTTTGTTGGCTCACATTTTTCCATCTGGTTTCCAGGGACCGAATTCATGGCACCAGAATGTTCACTCTCAAGTCTCTGATGCACTCTACCACTTCTATTCCTCTTAGCTCCCTGCCTCAAAGTGTCCTCTTGGGTATTCTCTCTCTCTCCTTCCTCAGTTGATTTATGGCCCGTGGTCTTGTGCATGGAGACAAGAAAACTATCCAAAGAAGAGAGGATTGCTTGATTAGAGTAGCCATGCAATTTAGTTAGGGGAAAGGGCTTAACCTTATTGTTCTCAAACTGCCTAAAGCACATATAAATTGAAGATGATAATGTTTGAGGAACAACAGGCAAGAATTTCTCGTAATGCTTAGGCGTCAAAACTGTGGCAAGACCATCAATACATTCAGCACTGATTGCCTGAACATGGGGTGTGATGAAAACTTCTCTAGGGTGTGGTTTCAGCTGAGGAATAACACCCTTGACTTCTTGACTGTGGTGAAACCAGCGCACTTTAACCTTTTTCTGTCCCTTCTTGTCTTCGTACAAATCTTCCAAGTAGCCAATATAGTGACTTCCTTCTTCAGCCATGATGAATACAAATGAATGAACCTGATTACCAGGAGAAGAAATGTTAAGAGATTGTTTAGGAACATAGTGTCGTCGAAAGTGATAATATAATCAACATGGTCATTCTTACAGCTATTGCGGCTCCATTTCGGCCAAATGATGGGTAGTGCTTGAGTTGTTTACAACATATCCAAGCATCACCCGACCACAAAATGTCTGAATTGTGAACTTTAAATTTTTTCGGGACTTGGATCTGAAATGAAAATTTCAAAGTCACGAGAAATATATATATATACAGGTATATATATATATTCGAATCAGACTTAACAGACTGAAATGATACCATCTGATCAGGTACGCGAGTTTGAATAGTAGAGGATCCAGCCACTGACATTTCGTGAGCCCTTAGAGCTTGTCTTGAGTCGCTAGTCAATGAATCTGTCAGAATAATGGGTATATTGCTCAGAGAGACTCGCTTCTGATAGAAAAAAGAAGGGTAAAGTATGAAAAATACTCATTTCTTCATCTGAGCTCATAGTATTGCATGCGATATCAATGTCAAAGTGCATTTGCCAAGATATAGCCCCAGGACCACCAACAAATCCAAGTTCAGAGTAGTGAGTAATGTTTAGAAAGAACCAAAAGTAGCAAGCATGAGATACATAAACTGATGACTTCACCTCAGCAGTGATGCTCAATGCACCACCGCAATTCATAAAATATAAAGTCTAGCGCCACATCCCTTCAATTGCTCTACAGTTGACGTCGTGCTCACCCTTGTGTGTTTACTCATTACATGCATCTTTCTACCAACTATGTTAGACTATAAGACTCATTATTCACACTTGATGCTCAAGCTTTTTTTTTTTGGATAAGTATGTATTAAAAAAGCACTCAAATGGGGAACACGCCCATAAACAAAAAGGCCCTAGGAGCCAAGCAAGCCCAAAAACTCTAACTTTTAACAATAGCGACCCTCCACCCAATAGAACAAATTTGAAATAATAACATCCTTTAAGATCCCTAAAGGGGACTCAATGCCCTCAAAACATCGTCTATTCCGCTCAAGCCATATACCCCACCATAAGCAAAGAGGGGCCACCTTCAAAAAGAGCGAACACGCAACCCAACATGTCTACCCCTCCAAGCAACCAAAACATCATGCACCGACGCCGGCATAACCCACTGCATCCCAAAGAGGGCAAAGAGAAGGCACCAACAATCATAGGCCACCAGGTAATGCAAAAGGAGATGATCAACGGATTCCCCCTCCTTCTTACACAGAAAACACTGATTAACCACAATCACACCCCTCTACCTCAGTACATCCAAAGTGAAAATGCGACCCCATGCTGCAGACCAAGTGAAAAAAGCCACCTTGAAAGGGGCCATAGATTATCAAACCGCCTTCCAAGGAAAAGCCACATCTGACCTAGGAGAAAGGCAACGAAAAAAGGAGGCCACGGAAAAACATCGCGAGGGAGAAGGAGTCCATAACAGAGCATCCTGCCCAACACCCGCAACCTGAGAATACAGAAGCTCTAACAAACCAGCAACCTCCTCCAGCTCCCAGTCCTGGAAGTATCGCACGAACAAAACATCTCATACAGGCTTATCGGTATGAATGTGATAACAGTCGGCTACAGAGGCATGACGATCACGGACAATCCTGAAGAGCTGAGGAAATGAAGTGGCGAGAGAGCTCTCACTACACCACCAATCTGTCCAAAAGTAAACATGACAGCCATCACCTACACTGAATCTACAAAACATAGCAAAAGCATCCCATCCCTGACGAATAGCCTTCCACATACCTACCTCACGACGGATCCGAACCTCACCAGAACACCAACCACCCCTGCCCTCCCCGAACCGACACGCAATCACCTTGTTCCATAAACAGTTCCTCTCATAACCAAAACGCCACAGCCACTTACCCAACAATGCATGGTTGAAGGGAATCAACCGCCGAATACCCAGACCCCCCCTCCTGAAAGGGGGCGATATACAACCTCCCATCATATAAGAGGAAACGCGACTCGCGACTCTCTCCATACATCCCCCCCCCCCCCCCCCCCCCAACAAAAACTGTCTCTGAAGCCTTTCGATCCTCTAGGCTACACTACAAGGTATCCGATAAAGGGATAAAACATAAGTGGGGAGATTGGAAAGCGTGCTCTTAACCAAAGTAAGTCTCCCACCCTTGGAAAGATACTGTCGTTTCCAACTAGCCAATCGCCACTCGACCCGTTCCACCACCGAGTCCCAACACGACGAATGCTGACCCGAAGATCCCAATGGTAAACCCAGATACACAACGGGTAACTGACCAACCCTGCAACTAAGAGTCATAGCCAGACCAGCGACATCACTCACCTCACCCACCAGAATCATCGAACTCTTACTAGTGTTGATCTTCAACCCAGAGACAGCCTGAAAACAAGTCAGAATACACCGAAGATACCGTAACTGAGCCACATCCGCATCACAAAAAACAAGTGTCATCAGCAAACAGCAAATGCGAAACAACCATGGACTGAACAGACGCATCATCCACCCGGAAGCCTGAAATAAAACCCAACTCCATCGCCCAGCTCATCATCCGACTGAAAGCCTCCATCACCACAAGAAAGAGGAACGGAGAAAAGGGATCCCCTTGCCTCAACCCACAAGAGCTCTCGAAAAATCCTGCAGGTGAACCATTCACCATAACAGAGAACCGAGCCGAAGAAATGCAAAACTCAATCCACTAACACCAACGCTCCCCAAAACCCATCCTCCCCAGCATATAAAGTAAAAATCCCCAATGCACATAATCGTAAGCCTTTTCCACATCCAACTTCACCAGAATCCCCGGTCTCCCACTCAGAAGCCTAGTATCCACAATCTCACTAACAATAATAGTCGAATCCATAATCTGTCGCCCCCCCCCCCCCCCCAAAAGCATTTTGAGTATCCGAAATCACCCCGTCCAATACACCCCTCAATCGAAAAGAAAGCACCTTCGCAATGAGCTTATAAATACACCCTAGCAAACTGATAGGACGGAAGTCCTTAATATCATTCACATCCCCCTTCTTAGGGATAAGGGAAATGAAAGTGGCATTAAGAGACTTCATAAAGCAGCCCTCCTCGTGAAAAGCCCGAAAGGTACCCATCACCTCACCCCGCACAATCGGCCAGAACTCCAACATAAAGTGCATAGAAAACCCATCGGGACCAGGAGCTCTATCCCCATTACACAACTTCAAGACCCGCAGAACCTCCTCCTCTGTAAACTGAATCTCCAATATGTCCCTATCACCCTCATCAATCGAATCAAAATCAAGTCCATCCAAGCTCGGTCTCCAACTCTGACCCTCCGAAAACAACAGTTGATAGTAAGTTGGAATCCCCGAACGGAGCTCATCCTTAGAAGACAACACAGAACCATCAATGGATAGACTCCCAATGAAATTGGACCTCCTTCGAGCATTAGCAATTCTATGAAAAAACTTTGTATTCCGATCACCTTCCTTTAGCCAGATAGCACGAGATTTCTGTCTCCACGAAATCTCCTCCAGAATAGCAATCTCCTTGATATCCGCCAAACACTGCATCCTTCGAGCTCACATGGCCTCATCCATACTTGTACTCAAGTCCACTCTATCAATACCATCAATCTCGGTTATCAACACATTTTCCCTCCAAGCCAGATTACCGAAGACCTCTTTATTCCAAGTGATAAGCGAAGATTTCAGCCTACGCAACTTCGAGGCCAAAATAAAAATCGGAGAGCCAGCCCGAACATCACAGTTCCACCACTCAAGCTTTTACTGCTTACCAAGCAATACAAGCAAAAAGATAGTAAGCAATTTCTTAAACACTGAAGTTTGAGCACTTCCTGAATGTTAGCAACAAATGGCACAACTCAACAATCTGATAGTAATTGGGCATCAGCAGGTACCCAGAATTACTCCAATATATCATGTTATTGAGAAGAACTAATGCAAATGTCTTTCCTAGAGTGAAACAACCATCAAACTGGCATGTTGCCAAATGAGTAGAGACATCAGGCCCTTGTCTTTTATTGTGTTGAGCAAGGGTGTTGAAACTCAGGTGGTTTAATATAAGCTAAAGAAAAACCAAATACCAAAAATGCATATAGTATTCATCATGATGAACATGGAAGAATAGTATAGATATATGGCTAAACAATATATTTTTGTCTCTGGTTTCATTTGGACATATATTTTAAGTTGGCGAATGGATGACTATGAATGTACTTTATGCGCTGTTTAAGATTTAGAATTGAAAATGTTTACGATGACAGAAAAAGTAAACCATAATAGTGTGTAACTGTCTTGGAATTAAACAAGAAACAAAATTGATAGCAAAGGAACACCAAAGAAAAATCAGCCATTTGTCGTCGTTCAGTCATTTATAATGAAATACAGGAAATGTTACACATACTACTCAAATGGGTGGATGAACTAAAGGAACCCCAATTTAACTCAGGTGGTCTAACATAAGCAAAAGAAAAACCAAATACCAAACTTTACATGGAAGATTAGTATTGATATATGGCTAGAGAATACAGTCTTCTCTTTGATTTTGTTAGAACATATATAGTAAGTTGGCGAATGGATAACTATGAATGTACTACTTTATGCGTTACTTAAACTTTAGAATTGAAAGGGTTTATGATGACAGAAAAAGTAAAACATAACAGAGTGTCACTGTCTTGGAATTAAAGAAGAAATAAAATTGATAGCAAAGGAACACGAAAGAAAAATCATCCATTTGTCGTAGTTCAGTCATTCATAATAAAATACAGGACATGTTACACATACTACTCAAATGGGTGGATGAAGTACAGTAACTAATTTAAGGAGGTAGGGAAGATAAGATGGTAGAGGAAGCGGAAAATGGAGCCTATGTGATAAGGGTAATTGCATTAAATCCAACAAGATACGGAAATGATTAATAACGACACAGTGATAAAGAACCATGATAGATGAATATGAAAACCTTGTGCAGCATTAAGCAACACGAATGTTTTGGTCAAAACTTCAGTTCTACCTATATTTTCAATTTGTAAACACCCTTGGTGGCAGACTTCCCTAATTCTCAATAAGGTTGACTCAAGTTTGCAAGTAGGAAATGTGGGAAGCAAGATTCACTATAAGGTACACAATCCGAGCTGTCAACTAACCAGATATACATAATTAGTCAACTAACAACGTAGACATGAATTAAGTGTTGCGAAAAAGTAAACACAAGGATCCGATGAATGGCAATACAAGGAAGAATGTACTATTAGCATTCCTATGTTAGAGCCTTAGAAAGGAACAAGATGTGGAAAGGAGATTGAGTTGATTAGATCATGTGGAACACCAAACCAGCAATTGCATCCTATGAATCCAAATAATGCAAATTCAAAGTGTTGCACAGCAGTGAAGTCCCGTAAACATAGCTATGAGAAAAGATGCAAGGATATAGAAAATTATGAATCTTCTAGTTAAAATTAGATAACTCACCTGAGAAGTAGTGGAATCACTGAAGTATGATAATGGAAAGACAAAAAAATATTATCATTTTAAGGATGGATGGATCAATACAGCCACTTCCAAGTCGTGAAGGCATAAAGAAAGTAAGTTTTATTCGAAAATTATAAACAAGCTATATATACAAAGATACATTTCATTACTAAAGTTCAAAAAAAAAAATGAAATTAAAGTTACTGAATGCCCTGGAACAATAGTTAAGTCCAGCCCAGAGCCTAGGTCAGTTTGAGTTTAAGTTTTGAACACCATCCGTCCAACCCTTATAACAACTAAAATAGAGCTGATTACAGTCATGCTGTCCATGTATAACCAAGGCCAACATATATAACCATAGACTGGGACAAGCAAGTGGATCACTTGTATAGATGAACTTTGAAGACACGCACAACAAAAGGAGGGCGGAGAGACTCATTTCCGAGTGACATAAATGTGTGTATAAAAAGAGCCTAGCCCTATTGGCATCCTGTTGCCCCCTGTAGCCATTAGGATTGAAATATAGATGAATGATGATCATTCCCAATTTCCTTAAAAGTTAAAACTGACACCAAAAAGTTAGTTCACATTAAAATTCACATATGTTATTTTTTCATACACAAAATAATTGCATACACTATTTTGATTTTCTCTGATCATTTTTCGTAACTATAATCTACTTGGATACACCCAAACAAAACTATACCATTTAGGAGGCTGTCCTACCCTTTTGGGTCACTAACTAAATTTTTACAATTACACAAATATATATATACATATATAACAATCGCCAAATGCAAGTCCAATGCATTAAACTTTACATGGAAATATTTTTTACTTTTATGTTTTGATAAAGTGTAACTTCAGTTTCTTTTCTAAAAAACATAGAAATGCCATATACAAACACTACTTCTGACTAAAACACTCACAATTTAACCTATAACAAGAAAAACACTTTTTTTAATCATTTTCAAACAGTCAATCAGAATCTCTATATTTCTGAAGAACAGAACAAATCCGATCTAAACCTATCTTTGATACAAACCATCAACTTTGTTTATAGGTCAATTTGCTCTATATACGGAACACTCACTTGTAACATCAAATATTCAGAAAAGCCTAAACCATCATGCTGCAAGAAAAGGAATTTATTAAAGAATTCTTTGAAGAAAATATATAATTTGTCAGTAGTATGAAGATCCCCTACATATTACTATATTAATCAATTTACAAACTATTTGATTAGAAACTCCAAATCCTTCACTATAAAATAGTTCACCTCTATTATCAGTTTCCTTTAGTAACATCAGATCAATTCATACATGCGCATGTACACACTCACACACACGCACAAACACACACACAGAAAATTGCCTATGCATCTTGAATCAACCTATCAAAATTCAAGAAAAAATACATTTTGCTTAATTTTCACCGGACCATAGTGAAAAGAACATAGATCAGGTGCATGTGAACAATGCTTCAGGATTTGTTAAAGGCCTTAACATCGGAAGTGAAAATTCCTAAAATTATAAAAGAGGGGGGGGAAGGCCATAAAATAAAATCAGGAACCTGTATGGACATCCAAAAAGGATCTCCATCAAGCCCTAAAACGCAAAAAGAAATGGGACTAGTGTACACATCACAAATTTGTTAACCAGCGAAATTGGATCTGCAACAAAGCAACGGAAGGAAGTATAAGAAACCGAACAATGGAAGAAAGATTTAAGGTTTGATATGATACCTAATATATCGAGATCGGACGAATTACACAACGATCTTGTTGAGAGAGAGAGAGAGAGAGAGAGAGAGAGATCGGCCGAATTACACAGCAATCTTGTTTCTCTCTCTCTCTCTCTCTCACACACACACACAGAGATAGACACACAATCAACTCAGTACACTTTCAAATCTTGAAAATGTGTCAATTTATCATAAACGAAAAGTGTCAAGCACACTCGTATGGCTTTATCTTTCCATGGTTTTACGGATGGGAGTTATGTTTATGATGTATGGCCCACATATTATTACTCTTTGCATTCTTGTTCAATACATCATATGCGAAAAAAGGAAAAAAGTAAGAATATGTGAACCATACATCATAAACGTGACTCTCATCCGTAAAACCATGCGCTTATGACATACTGAACAAAAAGGCAAAGAGTAAGAATGTGGGCCATACATCATGCGTTTATGATAGATTGACACATTGTCAAGATCTAAAAGTAACACGGTGGCTTACATTCTAATTTCTCAATATTCATTTTAACAATACCAAGTCCATGGTGCCCACGTGCAACCAAAAATGAATAGTCTTTGATAGCAAAAGAACCAAGTTGAACAAAATATTAAAATTCTCAGCTTGGCTTGGTCATCTCAAGGTTGTAATTGAGCTTGGATTGAACTCATGATTCCCATTACCAGTGCTATTAAGATTCAACTCATCTTAGTTCACTGAAGCGCGGGCACCACTCGGGCTTAATTGGATGCTAAAATTAATAAAAAGGAAATACTTGAAGGGTTTATTAGAGAGCCAAAAAAAATAAGATACATTTGTGTAGCCTTCAACAGAATAAAGGTAAAGGGACAAAATTTGATGAAACATATCAGACGTGGTTTAATTAAACAATAGGTTAAAGAACGCATAATAAGGCTTCAAGAGCAAAGGACAATACATCATCATGCTCATAACATGGAATGCAATGCATAGAGCATGTGGGAGAGATTTCAAAACTAGCAAGGAGATCTTATAAGGAGACAAGGTGGCAAAAATGAAATATTAGGAATAGAGAAAACCCCTCTTCCAAAAAGCAACAGTATAATTCACACTGAATCAGTTCCATGTGAATATGATAACATACTAGTCCTTTATTGGGGTTAGTTAAGTCTTCCGTTCCTTCTTTAACTTTTTTTTTTGTATTTATTCAGTCATGGCTTAAATATCTCTCCTATTTTCACGAGGATAGCACAATAACCAAGTGTTGTAGAAGCTTTGCCTGTTAGGAAAACAGCCCAATAATTACTCCTAATCTAAACTTGTTCAAATAGAAAACTATCCTAAAGAGATTGTTGGCAAACTGAGGTTCCCAATTCATTAATACCTCTTATACCTCGAATCCACAGTGAGGAGAACTAATCTCACTTGCATGTTTACTCTAATTTATTGCCTATGTTGCATTCCATTTTTTAATTTATATTACTTTCGATAAGTGCATTCCATTTCTTAATGCTTATTGTAGTTCCATCATTTTTATTCTCAAAAACATATGCCACCAAAACTAGTTCTGCTTTTGCATTTCCGAAACCTTACCTAAATTTTTATACATTTCCCACTTAAGATTCCTAATTTGTTATGGCATATTCCCTTTCTCTCTTAAAATCTTCAGAATATAACTTGAGCTAATCGTAGATCTATGAAAATCGTACTTTTCCTATTCATTTAGCACAAAACTTTTCAATCCTAACATTAACATCAAAGTTCAGCATAATATGTCCTCTTACCAAATAAATTTGTGAGTCATGTGGTTCTAATTCGATCAAACATGCAATCTTTTGAAGTGGTCATTTGACTTCCAAAATATAATTTTAACCCTTCTAACCTTGCCCCAAGTAAACCGTAATGAGCATTCCGTTAAAATTATTGGAAGATGGAATTGAAGCAGCATATTTAACTTTTACCATTTCTTCAAGTTTCTTATTACAGAAACAAATAAAGTAACACTAAAAGAAAAACTGACATGCATTTTCCTAAATGATCCAACTCTAACAGGGTGATACACACTAAAGAGTTTGTCTTCTCGTAACAATAACTTAAAGCCATAAAATAAAATATGCATTTTTCAAAATAGTGAATATCAAAGCGATGTACACGAGTTTGATGTCATTCCACAAGAACATGAATTATTTTTATTTTTATTTTTTTAACATAGGGAACTATACGAATAATAGAGAAACTCCATTGTACAAGTCTTGAGTGATATCATGATATCAAGATAAACATCACTAAATATGACATACTACTGTATTTTTATGCAGATGATGCATGCTTAATACTTAAAGCACGTCTTTTTCCATAGAATCTCTTAAGTATGTAAACCATGAATTAATATCTCAATTAACAATTCGCACTTCCCAAAGTTTCAACATTCCATCATTTGTTCTTAATATTTGTCTATTTTCCTACTTAACAAAAAAAAAAAATTGTGTATCTTCCTTTAAAAGAATTATGTTGTCAATATATACAATCAAAAACAATTCATCAATATGTGGGTTTTATTGCTATATAAGCTTTTGATTATTTAATTCGCTACTTGAAACAAATAAAAATAGTTGTGAAAGAGCACAACCAATGAGCTAATATACCATCGCTGTTTAGCTAACAACGAGAAAATATTATCTAGTAGGTTTCACATTTTCTTTCATATATCACATCATATATTTTTTTTCTTCACAAAGAACATACTTAAATAGGCTTCACATTTTCTTACCCAATTAATGTAAAAGACATCTTCCAAATCCTAACTTTTTTCCCTTCGCTAACATTTTTGCTCCTCTTTTAAATTTTCTCCTTTCCTTTTTTCTTATCTCTCTCCTTATTTTACGCACTCGCATCTCTTCTTCTCTCCCATTCTCTCTTATTTTTTTATTTGCTCATGCCTCCTCTATCTCCTTTTTTCTATAATCCCATGCCTATGTGCCCCATGTGTTAGAATTTGGAATAGAAGTAATTGGACAAGACTTAAGGATCCTACAATCAGTTTCTAGTGTTCTTTGGGCTTTAGAATTCACTTTTTTCCCAATCTTGGTCTCAATTTCTTTATGCCCAGTATTTGATTTGATGGCAATTTTTTTATAAATATGTCTAGTAGAAATAGTACAACTGAATATGAAGATCTCAAAGAAGGAGAGAGAGAGAGAGAGAGAGAGATTAAGTGGATTCGATATATTATAATTGAAAGTGATATATTAGAAACCAATCGTTTATATTTATTATCTGTGAGAATGATACGTATGCAGATTGAGGAAACCCTTGTGGCATAATATTAACTGAAATATGAGAAACCTCAGATATGAAATTTTAACTGCAAATTTGTAGCTAAAAAGGCAAGAGGAATGATTTTTAGCCATAAATTGAGTATGAAAACCTAATACAGAGTTTTAGCCATGGGTCTAAGATTAAATCAAGCAAGCCTTTACAGTTCTTATATAATCTCAATTTTTTTTCTGTCTTAGTAGAATAAGCTTTCATTTAATTAATTTCAAATTTGGAACATTCCACTCTGTTAATATTTTAATAGGGGTATAAATACTCCATTAATACCTTGATCATGTTACAGACCAGTCATTATTTCCTTAAAGAACAGTGTGTTCCTGGTAATTTTGAGGATACATGAGAATACAAATACGAAATAATGCACACACATGCACACGTATTATTGTTATTCATACCTGCCTTTATTCCTACATGCCATAAAGGCTTAAACCATAGAAACTCTCATACAACCACCACAATACTAACCCCCCAAGCCACTTCCAGCCCGCTCCTACTCGATGTTTCAACCTTCACACCAACATACTTTAACTTGCTAACAAATTAAAACCCAGTGAAACATCTACACAAGAATTGCAGTACCTATGTGTTTTTTTAATATAATGACAAATATCCTTGTGAATCCTAACTAGTTGTGACCTTCTGAAACATTAATAACAAATATGTCTAAATAAGTTAAATTTACTTTTTTCACCTAAACATCCATTAAGAAAACCTTTCTTTATCTATGGACCCTAACAATTTAATTGTTATGAGAGTAATATGGTGGATTCAGTGATGGTAGCTTCCACTATTATAGTTAAGTAGACTTCTAAAGGGAGATAAATTCATTTGCAGATTACGGAACGTATGAACAAAGAACTAAGAATCTTGTAGTGATGGTAATTTGACAGAAATGAAGAAAATAACATTGGTGTTCAAAGTATGCACGGTTAATCAAATAAGTTGACCCAATTCCAAGAACTTATATAAGAGCTAGTTAGGAATGAGGAGAAAATGAGAATATCAAGAAATTAAGGCTGAAGGTTACCATAACAATTTAGAACATACAAAAAATAGAGATATCCATACACAAGGAATAACATCATGATGTTTGCTTAATACAAAATTCAGACACGCAAAGAAAAAGAGAGACACTCTCTAGAAACAAATCCACCTTGTTGCTTAATTATAAGCCAATGGAGAGTTAAATTATATTCTCCAATACCAACATAATTGGGGTCAGACATAGGCTACAGCCGAAATGGCCAGAAAAGCTGTGAATATTGAACTAGGGAAACGTTAAAATTGCGTAGAGCTCCACCAAAAAACAATAAATAATTAAATAATAAAAATAAAAAATAAAGAAGTAGCACTGTTATATCATTGGAGAACTCCTTCCCAATTCCTTCACCTGAAAGGATATGACGTATGGTTACTTGCAATGCAATGTTTGATACTAATGCGACAAATGTGACCAAATGGAGTAAGCAATGAAATTCAATAATTGCCTTTTGTAGCACACATAACCGCCATGCAAGTAATCCTACTCAATAGAATGTTAAAAACATGCATATTTTGAACTTCCACAGGAACTCATATCGTAACTTTCAAAGCAAGTTCTAATTTGAATAGATTAAACTACATACTTGAGAGATCCAACGAAGGATGTTGCTCCGGCGCCAATGATTTGAGCCACTCAACAACATCCCTTCTTGCTCGCCATTTCGTGCACGCAGGGACCAATCCCTTGGATTCATAAGCCTGCAAGAATTCATCTGACACAACATATATCATGTGCCGTATACTTCTCTCAGTCCCAACAACAGCAAGGACTAAATGCCCCGAAGCATCCTTCAAGTAAAAATGAACAACACGGTTTCCCTTCTCCTGCGAAACAATGCGCTCTTCCCATGCCACGAAATCCTTAGAATCCACAGACATCCTGCTGGTAGAGAGAGCCACAGCAAAGTAAGTGCTAACTACACTATCCAAATTTAGTAGAATTCTTTCATGAAATTACCCACAATCATTTAAACCCCTTGGCTAGAACACAATTACACAAACTCCAGAAACCCTAAAACGGTATATATTCTCATTAAAAATGAGAAACTGAATCCCACTAATGAAAAAAAACAGATTAAAAGGAAATGTCACAGATTTAAGAAACCCCGTATGAGTAAAACTCAAAAGTGGCTCTACAAACATAAAAACAAACAATTTGGTAGAAAGTTGAGCAATAACATTAACTCTAAAAACCCTAAGATGGTATAGCTTCTCTAAAAACTTAATCCCACTAAAAGGAAAGGGGGAAAAAAAAGCATAGCTTTGAGAAAGAAAAAACCATTTTATTTATACTCCAAAGTGGCTGAACAAACATGGAAACAAACAATCTAGCATCACTAAATTTCAGATTTTAAAATCCCTGATCACATAAAAAGAAAAAAAACAAAGAACAGGGCATTAGAGATAGAAGAAAATCATAACAACCCAAATAATCAGAATAAATAAAATAAAAAAGAGAAACTAGGGTTTTAAAACCTAAACAAGGTGAAAAAACCAAGTAGCATTGGCCTAGTTCAAATGCCCCCACTAAGTTCAGAGCCATACACAGATGATTAAGCACTGCATTCACTAACAACAAGTGATGATCAAGCAAGCAGAACAGTAGGGATGAAACAAAAATTGAAGAAGAAGAAACAGACCTGAAGAACCCAACAACCCAATATGGTAGAGAGTTGAGATAGAAAAAGGAGGCAGTGTATGAAGTAAAGTTGTATGTATATATGCATATATATAAATGTACATATATGGGTTGTTGTTGTTATGTGCGGATGATGACAGCTTAGGGAAGGGAAAGTGTAACCGAAGAAGATTATAGAGAGAGAAAGAGACAAAGTTAGAGAGAGAGAGGGACACCAGTCAGAGTTGCAGAGTTTGGTGTCTAGGGTGCCCCCATTGATATCTGGTGAGGA
Organism: Cornus suecica; assembly: GCA_963922005.1. Lineage (NCBI taxonomy): Eukaryota > Viridiplantae > Streptophyta > Magnoliopsida > Cornales > Cornaceae > Cornus > Cornus suecica. Next base: position 81,525,854 of record OY998241.1, read on the forward strand.
AGAACCGGAGAGAAATACCCATTCATTTTTTTTTTCTATTTCTATTTCACCAATTTAACAAAATATAAAAATAAAAATAAAATAAAAGAGTGTGTGACCTTGTGTGTTGTGTCTAAATACTCATTAATTTCCTTTTTCTATTTCTATTGTTATATCTACTTCACCAATTTAACCAAAAAATAAAATAAAATAAAATAAAAGAATGTGAATGTGTGACGCTGTGTACTAGAAATCAAATAAATTACGAGTACAATTTGAATTTTTGATGACCTAATAAGTACATATTTTTTAAATAATTTTACAAATACAACTTATTTATTGACACTTATATCAAATTTCAATTTAAATTGAAACCAAGTAACAAAAGGAATTTGCTCAATTTAAACACGGTCTAGAGAGGGTGAGCCCCCGTATTGTGATAAATGAAAATGTAACATTTAAAAGTAATTATATTTGTATGTGTCAAATCATGGGACGAAATTGATTAGGGCATCGCGTGGAGTTGAATTTTACCATTTTTAAGTTGGTTTATATATAAAGGGCCAAAATAATGTAATCACTCATTTACTAAACTAATGAGATTGAACTAATCGTTAATTTTAATGAGTCTAGCTCAACTCTGCTCATAAACGGCTCATTTAATTATAATATTATTTTTTTTTGTTAATAGTTGTCTAAATTTATTGCAAAAAAAAAAAAAAAATTAGCATTTTTTTTTTTTTTTCAATACCATGTTACTTAGTTATAAAGTGATTCCAACAAAGTAACCATATAGGGTCTATAATTATCAACACTGTTCTTATGATTTCATCAACTCTTGTTATGACCATTTTGAGATAATCTTAATATTTCACTTAAACGAATTTGTTCACAAGTTTGACTCGTCAAACTCTGCAATATTAAAGTTCGACTAAATCTAAAATTATTATAAGTGGTTATTTGAAAATATTAACGCTTTCAACATTTTTTTTTAACCTTGACAACAAAATTTATGTTTATGGAAATTATAACCTCTTAAATTCTCAAGTTCTCGACCTCCAACTAAGCCGAACATAAGATTCATGTCAACGATGACCGCATATATAACTCATTAAATATTACACAGTTTGAATGAGTTACTTAGTATAAGTTTATAGAAGTTTGGAATTGATTGATTAATTAATACTCTTTTCTTTATATGTTAAAGAATTTATTTTCTCAACTTTAATCTTAAATTAGTTGTCTAATTTTGAATACTAATATAATCTAATTTTTAACTTCTCCATCTTATCCTTCTTGTGTTGGATTGGTAAAATAAGGAGTGCTTTATAATGGATGTCACTAAAGAATAAACAAAGAGGGATAAACATGAAAATTAATGTAGTGTCAAAACACTAAATTTCAATCTTTTAAAAAGTGAAAATTTTATTATTTTCGAATCATGACTCTTCAAAAAAATGTTTTATGCATTCATTTAAGTTACACTACATTAGTTATGATTCCAAAATCCAACCTGTGAATACAATACAAGAAAACCAGGGTTAGGGTTTTCTCTTAGAGGTGGAAACATGCGGGCAAGAGAAATGAAGGAATGAGTTTGGACATTTACATATATATATATGAGATCACTAAAGATTTGGGGTTTGTTGATGTAAGACAAAGAGATGAGTTAGCTAAATTCCACACCGAGTGCTGATTTTTAGCCAGCTTTTCAGCAATTCGAAGATGGGCATGAATAAAAGCCATCAACCACAAAAAAACACCAAAAGCAACCCACCAAATCATGTGATATCCAAAAAATATTTAGAACCAAGAGATAGGTAATATGGGAATTATAATGAAATGAGGGATTACTCTTACCTGGAGGTGGCATACGGACGGGTTTGGGTTGGGTTAATAATGGACCCGTTATTAAGGGTCATTAGTAACGGGTCATAGGTAATCCAGAAATTATAATTAGTTAATTTAGTTCATAATGTACTTTTTAGTTGCATTAAATCCTACTATTTTTAGAAAATAAGATATAAAATTAACTCCCATATTTTTAAAATGTCCAAAACGTACCCAACCACCATGAGAGATTGAGTGGGAGAAGCGATTGTTGAATCGCCATGTCTGTACGTCTATGATTTGAGGAACTATGATTTGAGGAGGAAGTTGGGGGATTGAATATCATTTGCTGTGTATTGACAAGTCAGCGACCAAATTTAGGTCATTTTCGTTTGTTCCTTTTGGAGTGTTTGGTAGGTTGGGCTAGGACTCAGCTGCTGATTATCTCTTTCTTTGTTGTTGTTGGGCTCCTGGTGGGCCATTCATTTGTATAGTGTGTTTTGGTTGGCAATATATTTTTATTTAACAGGAAGAAGAAAAAACCGTACCCATGCCATAAATTTTAAGACATTTTTAATAGGGTTGCAAATGAATCGAGTCGTTTGTGAGCAGATTCGGGTTCGAATCGTGTTTGTTCGTTTAGGAAACGAACCGAGACCGAGCCCGAGCACAATTTTTAGGCTCGTTTAATAAATGAGCCGAGCTTGAACATTACTAAGTTCGGCTCGCCAAACTCGTAAACATGCTCATCTAAATTAAATAGTAAAATTATCTCATATTTGACAAAAGAAAGTGTTCAAATTAAACAAATTATGAAGATTGTTATGAAAAGATTATAGGAATTATGCAGTCATAACATAAAAAATTATACTAATGAAAATATGTTAAAAACAGACATGCAACAATTCAATCTATTGGCAAGAGTAATATATGTTGCAACTGAAACGAGTCATTCGTGAGCAAGCTAGGGTTCGACTTGTTAAATTTAGCGTTCGGTTCGGACTCGTTCGTTAAGCAAATGAGTCGAGCTTGAACACATGCATTTTTTAGGCTCGTTTAGTAAATGAACCAAGCTTGAACATTCCAAAGCTCGGTTCGACTTGGTTCGTTTACACCCCTAACTTCTAGTCGTGTCCGAAGAAAGATCACGTGTGAAGTTTAATTTCAATAATACGTTGACATCACAACTACAAACATAATCTAAACTTTACTCACTCAGATGAGAGTAAATTTACACAAATTCAAGCGGTTATCTAAAATACTAGTGTTGTGTTTAGTACGTTAGAATGAAATAGAATGTTCATTCCAACCATTCTCTTGTTTGGTAGGTATTATAAAGTGATAATGATCATTCTCTTGAAATGAAAAATCATTTCAGAAAATGAAAATCCATTCCACTACTAAACCTATGGAATGGACATTCCATTCTTTAAGTTTTTCTTTTAAAATATCAAATTATTAAATAACCCTTACACATTTTAAATAAACAAATCACCACCACCTTTCTCCACCGTCGCCACCACCACCACCACCTTTTTTTACCTTCTACCACCACCACATTTATTGTTTTCTCCCACCACCTTCCACCATCTCCATCATTTATACTTTTAATGTCTTTTACCAACACACCACCATCACCGGACCACCACCATTATCTTCCACCATCATTACCACCACCCCTTCCTCTACCATCACCACCTTCAACCACCATATCACCACTTTCTACCATCATCGTTATCGCCTTCATCATCACTTTTTACTACCACCACATTCGTTATCCGTCACCACTATTTTCATTATCTTTTATTATTTTTTAATAAAAATAATTACAATAATATATTTGTTACTAAAAGGGGTAGTTTTGAAAATTTTTCATTTTAAGTTCATTCCATTACTAATATGGTTACTTTTGCAATCAAACAATAGAATGAGATTCTCATTCAATTCATACATTTTCCAATCCATTCCTATCGTACCAAACATAACCTAGGTGTTATGGAATGAGAAAAGAGAAAACATAAGGGATGGGCCAATGCTCCAAGCCCAAACAAATTCAAGAACAAGGAAGGGCCAAGACCCACAAACAATAGCCCAAGGTCCATGAGTCAGAATCTGATTCTATCTGGTAAAATCTTACAATTCTGCTATAATTATGTACGATTTTACTACCTCGAATTTCAATTTTGACAGCTTTGGTTTGGAGTAAGTATCAATTTCAACAATTCTGTAAGTTTTAGTAATTAATGGCTATAAATTAACTAGACCTCTAACATCTAGATATACATACATTCTTCCACTACAAAAGGCACGATCATAACTATTTTTATTATACATATAGATATACTACTACTACAAGTCTTCATATTATTAATTGTCATATTATATTAGTACATATATATAGTCATCATCCATCTTACAACAGAACAGAAGAGAAGCATTCTACATAGTTATTAATAATACTTAGCGAGAAGCCACATGAAGCACTAGTACCGGTGGTGGTGGTGGTGGTGGTGGTGGTGGTGGTGGTGGTGATGGCTTCAGTAGCAAGCAACAGAGGATACCGAAAGAGGGTAGCGAAAACTGTTAGCATACTGGAAGGAGAGACTCTCTCCGGGACCAAGTGGCTCACCATTGTTGACCAGGCAATCGTCGTAATATATACGCTTGAAAACACTGGGATTTATGAGTCTGGCGGAGCTGAACCATCCACAGCTAAGGTGGATGTTGGAGATGCTGCAACCGGAGACGCATACGTTGAGGACTTGAACTGTGTATGTTGGAATGCCATTTGGAAGTGGAGATGTAGGGCCTTGGAACACAACTATGTTGTCCTTGGAGCATGTTGACCCTATCCGATTCATTGAGCCATCACCATCGTCTATATATATATATATAAATATAGATATATCACTGATGAGCAAGTAATATTTTTATGCTATATGAAACAATTTAAGAAATAATATGCTTTCAAAGAACAATGACATACATTTGATCAGGTTAGAATTAATATTCTTCCATAATATGAATATATATATATGCATTTGTAATTCCATATATCACTGAGATGCAGCTTGAAACGAGCATGCAATGTGTAATCTGAAGTCTGAACCCCTGGTATGAAAATTAATTGGGCCGCATAAGAAATACAACCCAGGGTCTCTGACCTTGCAGGCTTTTAAAACAACATAGACATTAATTGATTAAAAATTAAACCCAGAACATCAATAGATTGGACTTGGACCAACAATAATCAAAAGTTGTGCATATATATCAATTGTGATTGTAGCTAGGCTAGGCTAGGCCCACTTAGGACTATCACACTCACACCTGTTGATGAAAAATGGAGATAAAGCCATGTGACATTGTTAAATGGGAAATAAATTGCATATGTAACAGGCCTCATGAATTCTAATCCATACATTTACGGTTTCTGCTCCACTGGATAGGCTCAGTATTAGAATATCCACATCTCTATTGTGACTATATATCGAACTCAGTCACAGGTGTGCCAGCCAAGTTGAGGACTCAACTTCTATTTGGAAAATAAAATATAAAAAGTCCACTATATATATATATATATACCTCTATATGTAAATGATTCTTCGTATGACTATTTGAGTTTCATTATTTTTAAACCTAGGTCCTCATGATGAAGGATCATGAACTCTTCCATCTCACCCACCTGTCCGGGTTATCAATCATTCCCTACTTACATAAAAGAGGCGAGAATTGGCTTACCGGGCAATGCCAGTAGTTTCCGAGCAAATGTAGTGTGATTTTCCTTGGGAAAGAACAGTTCTTGAATGCTAGGGTCACCCATTGATTCAGATGCATGATAAGTCTCCATAACTACAAAATTAAATACTCTTCTTCATCAGAACAACTGTTAACAATGGAGTTCGAGAATTGATCGAATACATAGTTAGTTTGCATGCTTGGTTAATATGGTAAAGTGAGCAGTACTCATATACATATATATTATATAGATATATGTAGTATGTTGCGTTGCATAAATGCAAAACTGCCACCAAAACCTAATCACTGAGCTCCATGCTCCCACACATTCCCATGTTTCTTTTAGAGGAACAAATGGTGGACAATTATGAGCGTAGTCATAATATAAACATATAAAGAACATAAATATATTGCATTAATTTATAATTCAGGATGGTCTACCAGGGTCAAGTCCTAGCTAGAATTAATGTCGTGGACATTTGATCACTTGTACTTTGCATGTTCTTAATTAGTTCATTTCATTAGGAGAGAGAGAGAGAGAGACCTAAGAACACAATCAGAACCACAGAAGCCATACTCGATCTCATGGTGAATATGGTCTTGTACTATCCTTCAAACCAGTCTGCATATTTCAAAAGAAAAACTAAACATGTGAAATTCATCTATAAATAAACAAAAAGACATCCAAGAGCTCTCCAAAACTATGCATGCACAATTGATAAAAATAAGAAATGTCCCGAGAAAAATCAAAATTAATTAATGGTAGTACTCATGATGTACAAAAATTTACATACATAATCCAATATATTTACATATATATGTACTTGGGAAGAGAAAAAAAAAAGAAGGTTTGATTTTGAGCTTTTTAGTACTAATTTTGGAGTAAGAAAAAAAAGAAAAAAAAAATGAAAGTAGTGTTCGAAGCAAGAGTGATAGATTGAGAGTGTGATGACTTACACTACGCAGCCAGAAGAACAAGAGTGAGACCAAATCTAATTTGGAATGGACGTGAATCTAAGGGGGCTCAGCAAATTTATAGCTATGAATCTACTGAGCTATTTAACCAGACCCCAATTCTCAATATATTACGAAACTGCCACTGATGTTATGAGCATATGCCACATTGTCCAGACTTCTAATAATTCTTTTTTCCCGTAAATTATTTTTTTCCAAAAGAAGAATATATAAGAAGCAAAAAGCCAATGAGATATAATATATTTGTGATATAATTAAAGTCCAAAGTTAAAGACACAGAACTGTATTTATGTGAATAGAAGATTACATTATTATTAGATTATTCTGATTTATATTTTAATTTATTCACATAAAATAAATGGAAAGAACAAAAATGCAAAGAAAAATCTATGAAGAGAAAAAATGGAAGGCATTAAAGTAGTATCCTTGAAAATGAGGATTAGATGTTGGAAAAAGCTGAAGAAGTTGAAAGTGATCATAAAGGCGCAATTAAAGTTTTTAAAAAATCAATCACAGAAAGGAGAGATATAAGCTGGGACGAGTGGCTGTGGGTCACATCGAATCATGAACCGTGCGGCTGTTTTTATGCTTTGATTTGATTATCAAACATTTAATTTAAATTATAGTAGTTGTAGTAGTAGTAATGAAAACATTCCTAGCCCTGCTTGCTTCATCACTCAGTAATTCTAATTTAATACCACCCCCGAAAGTAGTTGGCATTTATAGCTATTCCTCGTAGACTCGTAGTAAATATACCATTTATATAACTATATGCATGTATATATATGGAGTACATAATTCTTTCCTTAAAATCACAATGACTAAACTACATATCATATTGTGTGTGTGTATATATATATGCATCTATGTATTGGATTATGTCAAGAGTACTATTGAATGTTGTAGTCACATTCCACGCACAAACTTATTACTAATATGAACATACATGCGTGTGGAGATAGAAAATAATAAGTGAGGCCAGATAGAACTTACAAGCTTATATGTATGTGTTGTGTTATGTTGGTGTATATATATAAATACATATCTGTATATATACATAGGCATGATATATATGGAGGGAGAAGAGAAAGCAGAAAGGTGGTAAGGCTAAAAGGAGGTAGCTGGGACAATGACCAGCTTTTCATTGGGAAGCAAGCGGCGAAATTAATTATCTTAATTTGGTCCACGTCCCCCACATCCTCGAATAATGCACACGTACGCTGATTTATATTACTCTCTCTCAAGTGTGTTGATTTTGAAAAGTCAAAGAATATAAAAGTCATCATCTTAGTTAATAATTTATTCACCACTATTATAAAAATTATCATTTTAATAAATTGAATTCCTCTTTTGGAACGGATGAAATATTTATATGCAACCACTAGCTAATACATGCATTTATTCCTTTGTTTTTTTGAAAAAATTATATGCCTCTATGTATATATTGATCATATTTATATATACGCGTAATTATATGTAAAAGTAACTCTTGAGAATCATGGAAACTACATGCATGTGTGCTATCAACAAGGACGCGCCATAATTTTTTTTAATTGTGGGCAATTCATTATATTAGGGATAATTAGAGGCAATAAATTTAAAATTTTCAAAATTAAAAGGAAGCAAATCTCATTTTTTGTCTATATTTTTTTAAAATACTTAAATTATCATTAAAAAAATAAAAAATTAACTGGGACAGTTTCCCATTTGGGGGCTATGTGCCTCCGTACCTGGCTATCAAAACCACTTTGAAGTCAAAAGTTCCTTTTTCTTTTTCAACTAAAAAGTTGTTTGTTCTTGATTTATAGTAAATTCGAATTGATTTCCAAAAGATGCTTTAGATAATAGTATTTTTTTTTTATTATTATTATTAGATTTCCAAAATCGCAATTGCAGGTGCTAATCAAACCCCTTTATTTGGAAGATGTTATACGGTGATCATTTAAATCCCGCTCTTACAACTACATTACATATATACAAGGAAGTAGAAGGCCTTTGGCGAAATATTGTGGTAAATTAAGCTATCAAAGTATCAAGCATAAACTATATATTTATATATGTATATAATATATGAAATTGAATACATAGTAGATATTGAAGACTACAAAGTGGATTGAAGACCACATGCAAAGTCGAATTGAATTAAATTGGGGGTGTAGTTAGGACTTAGGACCGCATATATGCAGCAAGTGCATCAGCTATATATATAGGAACATTATGGGCATGGGCACAGGGACTCCTCGACCAGTGTGTCCACCAAGTGGTTCTGGTTGTGGGCAGTGGCTAGGGTAGAGGAAGAGGGGTGGACCCTTGGGTTTGATTAATTTCCATATGCATTATATATATATATATATATATATATATATATATATATATATATATATATATATATATTATGACTTTAATTTTGAAGTGCGTGTTGGTTTAACTACTCTCGTGTGATTCAGTTATTATTCAGGACAACCGTGTCATGCCCTGAACCATTCTGCATGCACTAGTTAGTTTGTTAGGCTTCTCAAACTCAAGAAATTTTCTTCTTTTTATTTTTTATTTTTATATTTTATGTTATAGATGCAGGCTATATTAGTCATTTATTACATGCATCATATCGCATGATCTTAATGATTTCTCTCATGTTATCTTACCATCAAACCCACCAGTGAAATTTTGCACAAAATCTAAAATTCCTTCTGTTAGGACATAATAGATTGACAAAAATGCCCTTTGATCAAGTTACTTAATGTTGGCTTTCATGTTATAATATGGAGAAGATATTGGGTACCCCAAAATAATTCACGTGGTACTCCAAGCTAATAATAGAAATGGGTGTAATACACGCATGAATTATATCACTTGCGCGTGACATGCATCATTTGTTTTAATTGATTTGGGATACCATGTCATAATTATCCTTGTGGTAATCAATTATATAAAAACTCGAAATCATAATGTTTTAGTCGTCCATTATGCACTTATTTTTATTGTAAATTTTCGATTCTACGATTCTGATGTTATAAACTCTTAACAATCTGATTTAGATTCCCGATTTCAACAATCTTGATTTGCAAAGGTTGTGCTTGACTAAAAAGTTAGGAAATGCTGGATTGATTTACATGTAAAATCGGTAGGGCTAAAATCTTGAACATTAACTATCGGCCCCAACTATTTTGTGGGCTTCGCATGAAAATAATAATATTTCTGCAATTCTGTTTTGACACTCTTTTTGTTCGCTATAACCATTTTAATATTATTATTATATAATTATCCACACACACATTCTACAAATTGTTGACCGCATGATCAAATTGCTTACCTCTCTTTTTGAACAGAGAGGGGATACCATTAGGCTAATGGTGTCCCCAATGTTATTGACATACATGTAATTAAGTCGACTTTATTGAGACAATTAATTGTGTCTAACAACAGTTAATGTAATTCTCAACCATGAGATTATATAATTTAGGATAAATTACACTTTCACCCCTATTGATTGAATATATTACAGCTTGACCCCCTCTAGTTCAGATAATTACACTTTCACCCCTCTAGTTTAGGTTTTTTTTATCACTTTCCCCCCTTCATACTTCCGGCAAGGTCAATACCGATCAAAGATGATATCATCCAATTTTTAGATGGGAAATGACTATTATACCCCTAACACAATGAAATTACCATTTTGTCCTCAAATTTTTTTATTTTTTTGGACAGCATTGCCCTTGTATAAAATTAACCCTAAATACATATATATATATATATATACACACACACATATATATATATATTTTTACCCACCATATCAGCTGCCTCCACCACCACCACAACCCTAACCCTAAATACATATATATATACTTCTGTATATATATATATTTCACCCACCACTACCATAGCCGCTACCACAACCACCACAACCCCCGCCACCACCACAACCCCAACCCTAAATACAAAATGTATAAACTTGTATACATATATATATATATATATATATATATAATTTCAACCGCCACCGCCACCACAGCCGCACACCGCCACCACAGTCTGCCCCAAAACCTTAGATCCCAACCTAGGGTTTCGATTGACCCACCACCACCCCAACAGCCTGTTGTCGCCACCACCACCACAACAGTGAACGGATTTTAACTCTGATGGGTTTGAGGGGATAAAAGTGTAATTATCCAAACTAGAGAGGGTTAAACTATAATATATCTAATCTATAGGGGTGAAAGTGTAATTTACCCTATAATTTAATTGTATCTTATAAAAAGGATATACTCAAATTCAGAGCAGTTGATCCCCTCAATTTCTTTCTTTCGAGTATAATTGTATTACATTATTTTAAATATAAATTTAAAAAAAATTAAAAAAAAAATCACCAAGCTAATTTGTGAAAGATACTGCATTAATTAAGGGCCCGTTTGGAAAGGGGTTTGTCTGGTCTTGTTTTGAATCTAAAACTCTGTTTATTAAGCGGTCTGGTCTTTCTCGTCTGGTTTGAGAAAACAAAAACTTTATAAATATATTAGTTTATATATTATTTTATGTATATAACTTTATATATTATTAAATATATATATTTATAATATATTATTAAATATATATAATATATTAATAAAATATTATATATTTAAATATATATAATATATTATATATATTTAAAAATATTATATATATATAATAAAATTATTTTATATATATTATTATTTTATAATAATATATATTATTCTATATATTATTTTTTAATTTTATATATATTTATATATATATATATATATATTATTTTTTAATTTATATATTATTATATATATATATATATTTAATATTATTTAATATATATTATTATAAAATAATAATATATATTATTCGATATATTATTTATATATACATTATTTTTTAATTTATATATCTTTAATAATATTATTTTTTATATATATTTAATTATATTATTTTATATATATTATTACAAAATAAAAAATATATATTATTCTATATATTATTTTTGAATTTTATATATTATTTTATATATGTTATTTTTTAATTTATATATTATTTTTATATATATTTAATATATATATGTTTAATAATATTATTCTATATATATTATTACAAAATAAAAAATATATATTATTCTATATATATTAATATATATTATTTTTTAATTTTATATATATTTATATATATATATTATTTATATATATATTTAATAATATTATTTTATATATTATTATTATAAAATAAAATATATATATTATTCTATATATATTAATATATATTATTTTTGAATTTGATATATTATTTGATATATATTTATATATATATATATATTATTTTTATATATATTTAATAATATTATTTTATATATATTATTATAAAATAAAAAATATATATTATTCTATATATTAATATAGATTATTTTTTTAATTTTATATATTATTTTTTATATATATTTATATATATATTTAATAATATTATTTTATATATATTATTATAAAATAAAAAATAAAGTTTATTCTATATATATTAATATATATTATTTTTTAATTTTAGTACGTGAATTATATATATATATAGGAGAGAGAGAGAGAGAGAAAAAAAAAATTGTGGGCTAAGACCAAGAAATACCAACTTTTTTTTTGTCTTGGTTTTACTTTATTTTGAACCAAATCGAAGACCAAAGTTTTAAATGGTTTTGGTTTTTAATTTAAAAACAAAACCCACCAAACAAGTTTGGTCTTTGAAAATAAAAACAAACCAAGATAAAACCAGCAAAAACTGATTACCAAACAGGGCCTAAGTATTTCTTCCCCCTTGTTTTGCTCTTCTTTAAAATAATAAATTATCTTTGGACCAATCTCAAAGTGAGGCTCTACTATTATAGAAACTAAAAAATGCACAACATAATAATAAAATACTTTATTCAGATTTTGTTTTTTTTATATACATTTTCTTTTTCGACTTTGAGCCCATTAGAGCAACATTCCCTTACATATCAATATTTTTGTGTTTTTGCCACGTCACCAACTTGTTCCTCAAGTTTGTTCTAGAAGATACCAGTTGATGGGCCTGAGATGGGCTCTATGCTCTCGGGCTCAAATTATTTATAATGGATCAGTGATCTTTGCGGGGCCTAGATGCTTGATGCGCTTCTTTATTTTCAAGCGTACAACTATCTTCATGAGAAAGTCACTTGAAATCATTGATTATATACAAGTATTTGTATACCATAACACGAAACTAGATTCTAGTTGTTACATGCTTTCGTATCCAAAAAGTGACTTAATTTTCAACTTCTTTGATCATGAGTTGTCCTATGTTCGCATTACAAATAACCCATTAATGGAGAGTTCCTAAATTAACGGCATCAATCATTTAAATTAAATTAATCGGAGATATCGTATGGGATTCTACATCCGCCAGCTTAAGTGCAGTATATTGCAAGTATATATGCTATACATATATATATATATATATATATATAAATAGGAGTGCAGCTAGCCCAACATTGGCTGTGCTTCAATTTACAACATTGGTGAGCTCGAGTCTCCCTCGAGGGTGGAGAAAGACATGGCATTGAGTTGGCTTCTTCATCTTCGATATAGTATAGTTTTAGGGTGAACTAAGGATGCTAAAAATATGGAGGGAAACAAGACTAATGTAGGGTACCCTGAAAGCTCAAAGTGGTCAGAGGATGGGTTCCAAATGCCTCTTCATTACCCTCGTTATAAGAAGGAAGACTATGAGAAGATGGAGGAGTGGAAGGTGGACAAGCTTCTCAAGGACTATGGCCTATGTTTTAAGGGTAACTTGGATGACAAAAGGGCATATGCAATTGGCGCCTTTTTATGGCCTGATCAACTTTGAATTGGTTCTTCACTTCGTGCTTGTTTGGTAGACGGTGTGGAGTTAGTTTTTGGTTTTGGTTTGGTCGGAGTTGGTGTGATTTTATTTTGGTTCCAAACCATGTTTGGTGCAGATGGTTTTGGTGTGAGAAAAAGTTATGCTGAAAAACTAAACCATGTTTGGTAGAGTTGGTATGGGTTGAAATTCTGAATAAATATTAATATTAATATATTAATATTATAATATTAATATATATTAATATATGAGTTTCACATTTTATTTATTAATAAATATTAATATATATTAATTTTATTTATTAATAAATATTAATATATATTAATATTAATATATTGGTTTCACATTTTATATATTAAAATATATTAATATATGGGTTTCACATTTTATTTATTAATAAATATTAATATTAATATATTAAAATATATTAATATATTTAATTTTTCGAAATATTTAATTTTTCGAAATTTATTAATATCAAAAATGAATTTGCTACAGTGTTGGTACCAAAACCAAAACCATGAACCATCAAAAATGATGGTTCCAAATTTTGGCTCATTCCTTCACAAAAGTTGCACCATGGAATTGCTACAGTGTCTACTCCAAATTTCTACACCATTTGCCAAACATGGAGTGGAGCAAAATTTTCAAACCAAACCTAAAATTTTGGCTCCACTCCATTTGCCAAACATGCACTTAGGCCTTGTTTTGTAAACAAGTTTGGTGCCAAAAAATGGTACCAAACCATGTTTGGTAAAATTGTGTCAAAAAATGGTACCGTTACTGTAGCAAACCATGGTGCCAAATTTGTGAAGGATTTTGGAACCATCTTTTTGATGGTTTTGGATGGTGCGGGTACTGTAGCAAACCACTGTAGCAACCCGAATCACTGTAGCACCGAATATAATATTTATATTTTAATATTAATATATATATATTAATATTAAAATTTATACTAATATTAATATTAAAATAATATTAAAATTTATAAATTTTAATATTAATATATTATTATATTAATATTAATATTAATATTAATATTAAAATATATAATAAAAATATATTAATATAATATATTTTAATATAATAAAAATATAATATATTTTAATATAATAAAAATATATTAATATATTTTAATATTATAAATTTTAATATTAATATATTATTATATTAATATTAATATTAATATTAATATTAAAATTAAAATATATTAATATAAATATATTAATATAATAAAAATATATTAATATATTTTAATATAATAAAAATATAATATATTTTAATATAATAAAAAATATATTTTAATATTATAAATATTAATATTAATATATTAGTATATTAATATATTTTAATTTTAATATAATATTAATATATTTTAACCCATACCAACTCTACCAAACATGGTTTGGTTTTTCAGCATCATTTTTTCTCACACCAAAACCATCTGCACCAAACATGGTTTGGAACCAGAATAAAACCACACCAAACCAAATCCAGCCCAACCCAAACCAAAACCAAAAACTAACACCGCACCAAACCGTTACCAAACGCAACCTTAATGGTTATGTTTGGACAGAGTTGTATAAGATCATCATATATATATATATATATATATAGCTACATGTAGTGGCAATGATATTCTATTTTGTATTTAGCATGTTTGTGTAAATTTTTGTGTTGCATGTCTTATATAATATCAGCATATTCTAATATTAGAAAATATTGAGATATATATGTTTTGTGTGAGAGAAACTGCGTCTGTTCAGAATTATGTTATCTATATATATATATCACCTGGAATTGGTGTTTCACTTTTATTACAATATCATTTGCAGATAAATTTAGGTCAGGCATGAAACTAATTTATTTTCACTTTCACTAAGGAGTAAGGACATCCATTAATACACAATCTATTGAAAGAATATCAGAAAGAAAAATGAACTCCACCTATAGTCCTTAGTTACATATGAAATCCCTTGAGCTTGTATAAACAATATCGTCCTTAAAAATTTCCCAAAAATGGCAGTTCAGTTTCGAACTCGTGACCTACAACATGGCTTATTAATAGTTTTACTCCCCTTAAGAGTACAGTCTACAAGATCTTGAAGCCTCTGGTGATTAAAATTAACAGTAATGAAGTTTATTTTATTTTATTTTTTTATAATCGTGATGTCCGGATCAGCTTACGGGCACCTCGACTAATTCATGAGCGAGTAATGCTCGAACTATGTCCACGATCGTAGCTCGACCGATTTATTTGCAACCTAGGAATGCAGTTTTACCAGTCTTTGCCGTGTTACATACGCGGATGGCCCCACGGTACTGAGTTAGAAACTTCAAAGCAGTCTCATTTCTCAGTCTCAGCAACTTCCAAATTGACTGACTTGGTCTTCGTCTTCCCCTACAATAATAACAAAAAAGGACCCCTGCATAACCCTACAATAATTATATATCCAACTTCCTATACATATATTTATATGGCTATATAGACGTCATATATTCCACAACTCAATCAGCAAAACATCACACACAACCCCCTTTCAAGCTCACACCCTTCCCCATAGCCATATTTCCTGCTAAAACTCCTCTTTTGGTTCACATAAGCATAGCAACAAACATGGATCAATGCGAGCAGTACCCGAAATTTCAAACACTTACTAGACAATTCGATAACGATAAGTACCATCGCTTCCATCTGAAGGTTTTTCATTTTCTTGTACCAGTTTCTTTATTATCACTCCTCTTCTTTTACTCCTTAGGCTCCAATTTTCAGTTCTCTACATTGCTTTTCCCACTCTTCGCCCATACCCTTGAGAGGAAATACATGTTCCTCATTTGTAATGCCATCCTAGTTTTTCTTGCTAAGGATACGTGTTTCATTGGTTCTTCCCCGGGTGAGGATGACTTTAATGGCCACAATGCATATAGGATTAACGAAGATTACGTGAAGCCGGTGTCTACGAAAGTCGCCATGGTAAGTAGTATACGATCTCCAAAGAATGTTGAAGCAGAAGCAGCAGAAGAGCAGCTATCTTTGAATAAAAAAATGGTGGAAGGACGAAATGGTGCTTTAGGTATGGAAAGAGATTACGACAAAGGAGAAGAATCGGAAGAAAGCGGGTCACTGATAGCAGAAGACATAGGAAATGAAGAAGATCTGAATATAGATGAATTGAACAGAAAATTTGATGACTTTATAAGGAAGACGAAGGCAGAAATCAGGATTGAAGCACAAAGACAACTAATCAGTGTGGCTTGAATCTCTCTCAGATTTTAGATTCAAGTTTTATAAATACTCGAAACTTCCTGGGAGTTCTTCTGTATACTGTCCAATGTCCATCATATTATGTCCAACTACAGACGAACATTTGGCATGTATAACACCTACAGGGTGCATTCGTAAAATTGGACTTGCGTAGCTAATATTTTCCTTCCAAAACCCTCATTTAGTGATATAATGGTCGAGAACAAACCCTTGTATGTCTTTTTAACATATGCCTTCTGAACAACAGAGTGCATATTGCAGATTTCCGACTTCTATTGACCTTCACGATCTCTTTTTTTCCTTTTCTTTTTTCTTCCCCCTGATAAGTAGACAGAAATTCAGAATCTTCTGATGATGAAGAACGTTTGAGATAATACTATATGAAACACAATAAGGCTATAATTAAGAATCAAAACTAGAACCAGAACCATAACGGGTCTCATGTATTGATGGGACTTTTGGTTGAATGCATGCTTTCGAAGACCACAAAGATGTAAATCCACTTAAAATCAACCAAAAGCAAAACCTTGAATTTGATTCTAATGCACGATTCATGTGATCACAAGTGATTAATCTAGAAGCATCATTTACAGTTTAATCCATCAAGGGTCCTAAAACTAATAGTTCATGAAGCACAAAATTTTGTAATCGAAGTTTCTGCGACAAAAACATGACAAGAGTTTGCTCTTTTGTTATCTGTAATATTCCACAGTACTATAGACACCAATCATTCGGTGCCCTCTTATGAATGCAGTCAGAAAGAAACAGTCATGTGAAATAAGTACCTGCCACTGCAGACAGTAACAAAGGGAGAAATTCAGAAGGGCCTGAGAATGGGAACGACTGATTATACGTCCTGCAAGTTGAGAAAGCCAGTTCCATCGATCTGTAAGTAGAGAAAAGATGGTGAATCCCAAAGATTTGTACAGAACATTTGAATATTTACTCATATTCGAACGAATTGTATGGAAGAGTAAGAGCATGCAAAAACAGAATATTTCTGCCACTCTTCAGTTGTACAACAGAGGCAAGCTAATATAACTGCAGATCATCCAACTTGAGAACTCTCGAGTTGAATAGGCTTCATAACTACTGGAGCCCTGTGAACAATCACCATCTGGAGCTATTAACCATGCCAAGCAGCATCCTGTTTACTAATTCCTGCCCCGGGAATCACCTATGTATATGCAACAAATGCATTGGACATCGAAAGTATTTTACTATCCAGATCAAATAAATAAACAACAAATCCGACAGAGAACAGAGATATTACAGTCATGATCAAACATTACCTAGAACTAACTAAAATAATTCTACAGCTTCAGCAAACACAAAAAAATCCAGGTACATATCTGCACCTTTTTTGCAGAAAACTCAAAAAGCGAAAGCCTTGATAAGAAAGCTGCTAGGAGATAAAATGTTTCACCTCAAGTGTAAATTCAACTTAATTTGGTTACCCAAAAAAAAAATTTAACTTTAATGTGGCTATATAGTTCTTTATAAGATCAAAAAGCTGGACAAAAAGCACTAAATATTAATCATGAAGGCCAAAAAAAAAAAAAAGTCTTCAAATAAGAAAAATTGAAATAATCATCCAAAAGGGAAAAGATGGATGAAATCAAAATGCTTACGCATTCATTCCCACATATTATCCACTAGAACATGAACAATAACACCATGAGCTCAAAATTGATAAATGCAGAAGGCATCGATGGTGTGTGAAAGACAAAACAAATTCCAGAAGCCATGTTGCTCATTTCATACCTTAAAAAATCAAGCTGTATCAGAAGAGGCTCTATACACTTTTAAAAACTTGGCAACAGAAGAATAGAATAGGAAACTTTTCCTCAATTCCTCTTCATTCTTCATTATCCCAGTTTGACATTATACATAATAAACCATCTTAGATAAAACATCGTTTCCTCCAACATAAATTTGCAGCTTTTAGTAACCATAAATCCAACGAACCACAAAATTTAGTGGCAATTTGACGACTGAATAGACACCAGTTTAGCAATATTAACGTCTGAAAGTCCAATATCCACAACTAACATGTATTCTGCTGAACTTTTTATGTGGAGAATGCTCAATCATCCCATTCTAACATCAATTTATGATTTCATTTTACTTTAGTCGTCCTTCCACTGACCAAGAAATCTTGGCTAGTTGCATTTGTTGCCATATACTGTAGCCATTTCTCTATACATCAACTGGTTGGTGAACCTGTCAAATCCTTGGCAACTAAATCACTGGTTAGCATATTTCTCACAGCAGTGATGAACATCAATTGGTTGGTGAACCAGTCACATCCATGGCAACTAAATCACTTGCTGGCATATTTCTGACATCATTAATGAGCCTTGTAAGTTCTTTTGCAAGTTCTCTACGAACATAATCTGAACGTTCCTTTGTGATAGATGACTCTGTAAACAGGATTGTAGTAAGGGAATTGAATTCTCGAGACCATTCATCACCAATGTCCTGATTACTTTGAGCACCATCAGGAACTAGGGGGATTCGTTGTTGCCATCGACTCGGATAATATTTCTCAGGCAGTTGAAAGTAGTTCTTTATCAGAAGTACTCGAAGAGCATGTCTGCATAAGATACCTGAAGATTCAAATTCCTTGCAGGAACAGTGAATTTGTTCATCTTCCGGTATCCATATAACTAGACGTTCTTCATCCATCTTCTTGAAGTGTCGTACAATATATGACCCATTAGCCATTTCAGATGTAGCATAATGCATAGTTACCACCAATTCCTGCTGTAACGCATTGAAGGCAAAAGGCGTAAGAATACTTTGGGCATGTTCTTCTACGGGTAAGGATGTTCTTACATGCATATACTGCATCTCTTCATGTTCCTGAATTTTTGAATTTGAAGAAATCCCCACCTGAACAAGCTCCAAATAAATCTAACAGTTAATATGTAAACAAATACAAGTAAGAAGTGGAATAAATAATATATATACCTGCTCAAAGAAACTACGCAAACATGTTTGTGCACTGAAGATTCCTTTCAATAATGCCACTGTGGACCTTGAATATGCAGCTGTTGCCATTCGGGCAAGAAAACAACCTCTTGTGTAGGATAAAGCCCAAGAAGCCCGGAGAGAAAAGAGTAAAGCAATGTGCTTATCTGAACTTAGTCCAAATCGAGAAACCATTTGATTCCATTGGTATTCAAAATCCTCAGTACTCTCTAAATGACACAGTGTGTCAAACTCAGATTTAAATTCCACATATCTTGGTCCAAGTGGATAACAGAACCAACAAGAAACCTTGGGCAGAATATTCCAGATGGAAGTAACATGTTTGGTATTTGGTAATTCGATTCTTATGGCCTCTATGAGCCCCTGGTCCAGATCAGTTAGAATCGTCCGCGGACATCTTCCTTTCATGAAATGGACAAAAGTCTGTAGCAAATAGAAACATCAAAGAAGATCATAATAAGGAACGACAAATCACAAACATGTAAAATGAACATCAAGGGTTTAGATGCTAAACCTGCAAAACCCATGCAAAGGAATGGGGAGTTTCATCCTGTAGTAGAGCACAACAAAAGAAAATAACCTTTCCATGGTTGTCAATGCCAAGCCATGCTCCAAAAAGCATGCCGTATGTGATCGAACGGTAAGTTGTGTCAAAATAAACTACATCACCAAACATGGTGTACGCATGAACAGAGTCTCCGTATGACCAAGCAATGTTCTCGACCTTCTCATTTTCATCGACCGTAACATCATAAACAAAGTATGGATCCCCCTCTTTTGCAGCCCTGCAGGCTTCAAGAAGCTCCATTGTATCATTTTCTCTTTTCTCGGTCAGCAAGGCACTGTTTTCTTGAACAACTTTCTTACGATTTTGAACGAAATTTCTAACATCCCTCTCCAAAAAGGGCAATTGTCCTCCTTGAATCCCCTTCTCCAATTCCAACATCTTAACTATACGATGTATTGGGAACCCAGCTTTGGAAAGCAAAAGAATTCGCTCTTGATCAGCATCATGGATTTTACGATAAGCGGGAAGGAGACGCACCTGATCATCCTCCAACAATTCATGATTGTGCACATTACTGAATTGCACAACAAACCACTGAGAAACACCATCAACAACCTCCTTCGACAAGTACATTTTCGCGTCACATCCACACCGAACTGATTTCCTATCTCTTTGGTGCTCCCCAGTCTGCTTCTTTTTGGCTGGAGCAAAGCCAGACCGATAGCAAACGAAGTCCCGTTTATATATACCTAGCTGCGGACTCAATCTAGACCGCTCTTTCCTAATAGAAAACCCATTTTTTCTAGCAAAATTACCATAATACTCAAATGCGTCATCGTCACTCGTGAACAACATTCCAACATAAGGAGATACGTTCGATGGTGAATCGTTCTTTAGCAATGGGGATGCCATGGTGGTCTCCTCGGAATCTCCCTCATAGGTAATGAAACATTTCCAATCCCCACAAGGACACTGTTGCCTCGGCATCCATATATTTTTCGAAGGCATTGAAACCATTATTCCAGTTGTTTCAAGTATATCTTTGCCTATATATACATATATATATATATATATATATAATTAAATCAATTCAAGTCCTTGAGAGAAGCAAATGCTGGCAGCAGACATCCATCTAACCGAAGAGAAAACAAAAAATTGAAGAAACAATAAAATCAGCTTATTCTTTTTTCTGGGTCATGTGTGATAGGAATAAATACCTAACAATTCGCAATGTTTTAATTGATTGCTTTTTTGATATGGAGTGAATAGAAACAGTGAAAAAACTTTTCCTTTTTCTGGGTCATGCGTGATACCAATGAATTAACTAAGAATTCTCAATTTGAAAGGTTATGGATTTGTTTGGGTTTCAAGTTGCGGAGGAATATCTACAGGCATATATATATATATACACAGTGTATAGATATAGATATATAGAAATACACAGTGTATGTGATGTTATACGAGAGAAAGGGTAAATTGCTAACGACAATGCAAAAAAATTAGTTAAAGAGTGAAAATAAACGTACCAGTGAAGGAGACGAGTGCTTATAACTCTTTATTCCATGTTCTTCTCCTTCTTCCTCCCACGCCTCGGTTGCCCTCGAACACACACTACACACACTGATTCACACACACTGAGAACAGCCCGATTCGGGTGGGTGGGGCAGGGGAGCAGTTTCTGTGCTGGGCCAACGATTGGGATAACAAAAACAAAAAACAGAATTTAAAAACTAGTCCAAATAGATATGGGCTAGAATCAAGAAGCCCAACTCTGGTTGACCCTGTCTAATTGGGGAAGAACATTTTATTACTTTACATTCTACTCTCTAGTCTCAAACCTATTATAATTCAGAACAATACTTGTCATGCCTTAGGAAGACCACGTTCGTCATCCTAGTGATGTGGTCCAACATAATTTGAACATGTGGTGAAAAAAAAATTATTAAGGAATTGACATTAATTGATGTGTTTATGAATTTTATTTTCTTTTCCTTTTATAAAAAAATTTAGCCATGCGTTCAAGTTGTATTCGACCACATCAGGGGAGCACACGAACTTAATACTCACAGGACAAGACCTAAATATTGTCCTATAATTTATTTGTCTTTTTAGAAAAATAAAATAAGAAAAACAATGGAGCACTTTTGGTTTTATAATTTTGAAAATAATTTTTTATTTTTTAAAAATTAAAAATTAATTAATAAAAAATGGTAGAAAAATTATGTTCGGTTCAATGTTTTTGAAAACTTGAATATAAAAATGTTATTTATATAATTGGCTTTTTTAATGTTCTCATAAACAATCTTGAAAACTGATTTTAGAAATGTAAACCAATAAGATCATTAGGTTAAAAAAGTAGTATTGAGAAAGAAGTAATTCCATCTTTTCTAAGTAAGGATTCTCTTAATTGTTTCTCTAGAATTCACAAATTCTATACAAAATATACAATGAAAAATTAAGAAAAATTTAAAAGGTATGGGACCATTATCACCAAATGAAAGGTTTAGGGCCGGTTTGGTAACTTGGTCTTGGTAGTCTTGAGTGGTTTAGGTAAATCTAAAATCATGTTTGGTAAAGAGTTGGTATTGATCTTGATATAATTATATATATATACTAATATGTATTTAAAATATTAAAATAAAAATATATATAATTAAAAAATATTTAAAATTTCCGAAAACAATTGATATTTCTATTTTTTTTATTCCAAAAATTATATATATAATCGAAAAAAATATTTTAAAATGTGAAAATTATATATAAAATTCAAATAATATATATTAAATTCGAAAAAATATATATAATTCAAAAAATATATAAAATTCTGAAAAATTATATTATATACTGAAAAAATTTAAAAATTTAGAAAAAAAGGATATAAAATGGGAAAAAATATATAGATTCGAAAGAAATATAAAAAATTCAAAAGTCATATAAAATTATAAAATTTGGAAGAAATATTTAAAATTCAAAAAAATTATATAAAAATCGGAAAAAAAAATTACTATTTGAAAATAAAATATATCAAATTTGAAAATAAATAAAAAATGAAAAAATAATAAATAAAATTTGAAATATATATTTAAAAT
Source organism: Cornus suecica (assembly GCA_963922005.1). NCBI lineage: Eukaryota > Viridiplantae > Streptophyta > Magnoliopsida > Cornales > Cornaceae > Cornus > Cornus suecica. Next base: position 81,549,078 of record OY998241.1, read on the forward strand.
AAGAAACAAATATATAAAAAATTCGAGAAAACAATTTTTAAATTTCTATTTTTTTTAAATTCAAAAATATATATATATAATTGATAAAAATATTTCGCACTTTCCAGAAAATTAATTATATTTTCTAAAAAAATATTTTCAGAAAATTATAAAATTTTCTCACTTTCCAGAAAATATAAAAAAGTGCGAAATATTTATAATTTTTTCCAAATTGTTTTTCTCCAACTTAATTTTACGAAAATATTATTTTTCATAGTATATTTTTTCAAAAAATATATCCAGAAAATTATAAACTTTTAGCACTTTTTTTTTTTTTTGAAAAGTGCAAAATATTTATATTTTATTATAAAATTTTCGTACTTTTATTATTATTTTTTAAAAGTGCGAAATATTTAAAATTCAAAAAAATATATATAATTCAAAAAATATATAAAATTTTGAAAAATAATATTAAAATATGATTTTTTTCGCAAAATATTTTTTTTGCGAAAAAGTGTATATTATGGTCCAAAATATGAATTTTTTCCGATTTTTTTTTTTGTGGAAAAGTACATATTATGATCCAAAATATGATTTTTTTTTGCGAAAATTTATTATGTTCCAAAATATTAAAAAAACTTCGAAAAATATTTTTTTTGCGAAAAATATATATTATGTTTCAAAATATGATTTTTTTTTTCCGAAAAATAATATTTTTGCAAATATTATATATTATTTTTTCCGAAATAATTCATATTTTCAGCCATATATATCTATAGAGAGAAAAAAACAAAAAGTCAAAATTGGTAGGCCAAAACCAATGATTTTAATGGTTAGTTTTAAAAAGTTCAAAACCAATCTCAAAAACCACCAACCAAACATGGTTTGGTTTTCAAATCAAAAACCAAAACCAAAACCAAAATCAAGCCCAAAAACCACTTCCCAAACAAACCCTCAACTATTATCCAATGAACAAGAAATCCCCCTCAACCACAAAATGAGCAAAAAAAAACCCTCAACTATTAATTTAAGGGCAATGTACCCCTCCACAAAATTTTTGACTACAAAAATACAATTTTACCCTTACAAAACTAACTTTATTGATAAAAATCATAACATCCAATATCTTCATTATGTGACGTAATGGGCACTCACACCACCGACATTATTCTTGTTTTCTTTCCTCTTGTAAAACTTCATATATATATATATATATATATAAAACTTCACTATAACCTGAAAAACACCAAAAAAATCACTTAAAAGCCCGTAACAATGACCACCCACCACGCTTTACATGATTGTGCATGCTGATGGATTTTCTTCACAAAAATAGTAATCACATCGACTCACTTGGCATGGTCTTCCATAGCCATCGGAGTAATTAGCTTTCCCTCCATAAAAATCATTACATGGTGGAGGAGGAGGGGGTCGGGTACCACCACACCCACAATAACATGGTGGAGGAAGAGGGGGTCGGGTACCACCACACCCACAATAACATGGGCCCCTGGGCCCGCCCGCGTGACAAGGCCCATACCCAACATAACATGGAATTGCTATTATGGGCCCGGGCATTGGAGCCGGTTCGGGTGCCTTGGGAGCCGGTTTGGGTGGCGGGTCGTCTGCTTTCGGAGCTTCTTTGGGCTTCTCTGCGGGCTTTTCGGGAGTTTTGGGCTTTTCGGGAACTTTGATCTCAATACTCTTGATAGTTTTACCACCCCTGCAACGCACCTTGTCACGGATCTTCTCGGGGCTGCAGCGTACTACAGTGATGGTCACTGTGTTTTGCTTTTCATCATATACCTGGTTTCGAATTTCTGTTCTCCCCCATATTTTAACAATCACATCACAATATACTATAAGTATGTATCGCAATATATATATATATATATAAAACAAATGTATATTTGATTATATAATTTGATATTTATATTTAAGAAACTCACGAGGAAATTTACAGAGCACTTTCTTGACCTTCTTGTAACAGCATGAGCACTGAAGATCCACCTTCAGTACCATTGTTGTCACCTATATATTACCATACATGGTACAAAAAAATTAAATTAACAATATAGTAACAGAAAATAAACCATTAACAAGTAAAAAGAAAGGATCTAAAACAATAAGGAGATCAGAAATTGATTCATGTTATATAATCATGGGTATCAAGAAATCCATCAATATTATCCAGTTTAATCAACTAATTTTCACTATGTTCACTTTGCCCCCTATATTATTCAATTTCATCATTATGCCCCCTTATCTCATATTTTGAGTCAAAATGCATAAACTACCATCAATAGTATAAGGGAGTTTAGTGAAATCAATCATTTAAAAAAATTATTTTTCGAAAACCAATTATATTTTTCGCAAAAATTATAAATTCAAAAATATATATATTTTTTGCAAAAAAAATATTTTTCGGAGGGAGTATATTATTTTCCAAAATATGAATTATTTCGGAAACTATAATATATATTTTTTGCGAAAAAATATCATATTTTGGAACATAATAGTATATATTTTTCGCAAAAAAAATTATTTTTCCGAAAAGATCATATTTTGAAACATAATAGTATATATTTTTCGCAAAAAAATTATTTTTCCGAAAAGATCATATTTTGAAACATAATAGTATATATTTTTCGCAAAAAAATATTTTTCGGAAAAAATTTCATCTTTTGGAACATAATAAATACTTTTTTGCCAAAAAAGTATTTTTCAGAAAAAAAAATCATATTTTGGAACATAATATATATTTTTCGCAAAAGAATTATTTTTCGGAAAAAATTCATATTTTGGAACATAATATATACTTTTTCGCAAAAAAATAAAAAATAATATTTTTCGGAGGGAGTATATTATTTTCCAAAATATGAATTATTTCGGAAACTATAATATATATTTTTTGCGAAAAAATATCATATTTTGGAACATAATAGTATATATTTTTCGCAAAAAAAAATCATATTTTGAAACATAATAATATTTCAATGCTTATTTCTTGTGTTATGTATTTCCTTTTTGAGTTTCTTGTGCTTTAATTGATTAGCCCACGGATTAGCAGGCGGCCGCATGATACTCTGTGAGATGAAATATTAACTGAGATTGATAAAGAGTGAATCATTTGTAGACTGACTAAAATGATGAGTAATGAGCACCGTCTTTATTCACTTCTTTGTCTCTCTCAAAGCAAAGTAAAGAGTGAATCAAAGTTTTATTTATTTATTATTATTATATATAGGTACTCCTCTGTCAGTTTTTCCTTAGCCCTGTTTTGTAATATGATTTAGTGCCAAAAATATAGTTTTGATGCCAAAAAATGGCACCAAACCATGTTTGGTAAAATGGTGTGAAAATTTAGTTCGGTTACTGTAGCAAATCATGGTATGAAAATTGTGAAGGAATTTGAAACCATCTTTGTGGATGGTTTTGTATGGTGCGGACACTGTAGCAACACACTGTAGCACACCACTGTAACAACCTGAATCACTGTAGCACCGAATATAATATTTATATTTTAATATTAATATTAATATTAATTTTAATATTAATATTAATAATATTAATATATTTTAATTAATATTAATTAAAATATATTAATATATTAGTATATTAATATATTTTAATATTACAAAATTTTAATATTTATAGATAAAATGTGAAACCATCCCAAGTTACCAAACATGGTTTGATAAAAAAATTATTTTTCCGAAAAGATCATATTTTGAAACATAATAGTATATATTTTTCGCAAAAAAATTATTTTTCCGAAAAGATCATATTTTGAAACATAATAGTATATATTTTTCGCAAAAAAATATTTTTCGGAAAAAATTTCATCTTTTGGAACATAATAAATACTTTTTTGCCAAAAAAGTATTTTTCAGAAAAAAAAAATCATATTTTGGAACATAATATATATTTTTCGCAAAAGAATTATTTTTCGAAAAAAATTCATATTTTGGAACATAATATATACTTTTTCGCAAAAAAATAAAAAATAATATTTTGGAACATAATATATATTTTTGACAAAAAAATTATTTTTCAGAAAAATTCATATTTTGGAACATAATATATACTTATTCGCAAAAAAAAATCATACTTTGGAATATAATATATATTTTTCACAAAAAAAATATTTTTCGTAAAAAAAATCATCTTTTGGAACATTATATATATTTTTCGCAAAAAAATTATTTTTCGTAAAAAATATCATATTTTCCGAAATATATATATATATATATTGAAATTTATAGTTTTTACGAAAAATATAATTTATTTTCGAAAAACAATTTTTTTAAGGGTTGATTTCACTAAATCCCCTTATATTATTAAGGGATGGTACTTTAGACATTTTGACTCTAAATGTGAGGAGGAAGGGGTATGGTGATGAAATTGGATAGTATAAGGGGCAAAGTGGACACAGTAGACGTTAGTTGTTAAATTGAATAGGTTAAGGGGGTTTCTTGAAGTAAACCCATAAATAAAATATAAAAAAAATATTATGTAAGAAAATTTTGTTTTTCTAAACAATTTTCTGAATAAAATTCAATATTCAATCTGATATAGATATTTTAGATTAGATATATATGCTACTTTTCCCACCAATTAATTGAAGAGTTTATTTCAAGAAGCCCCATGTGCTATTCAATTTAATCAATTAATTCCTATTATATCCACTTTGCTTCTTATATTATCCAATTTCATCACTATGCCTCATCCTCCTCACATTTTGAGTTAAAAAGTCTAAACTACTCTCCCTTAATAGTATAAAGGGGTTTAGTGAAATCAACCCTTAAAAAATTTATTTTTTGAAAATAAATTATATTTTTCATAAAAACTAGAAATTTAAAAATATATATATTTCGGAAAATATGATTTTTTCCGAAAAATATTTTTTTTTGCAAAAAATATATATTATGTTCCAAAATATGATTTTTTCTGAAAATTATTTTTTTTGTAAAAAATATATATTATGTTCCAAAATATGATTTTTTTATGAAAAATAATTTTTTTCAAAAAATATATATTATGTTCCAAAATATGATTTTTTTTCTGAAAAATAAATTTTTTTCGAAAAAGTATTTATTATGTTCCAAAATATGAATTTTTTTCCGAAAAATATTTACTATTATGTTTCAAAATATGATTTTTTCCGAAAAATAATTTTTTTGCGAAAAATATATACTATTATGTTCCAAAATATGATCTTTTTCCTAAAATTATTTTTTTTGCAAAAAATATATATTATATTTTCTGAAATAATTCATATTTTGAAAAATAATATACTTCCTCCGGAAAATAATTTTTTTGCGATAATTTATAATTTTTGTGAAAAATATAAATGATTTTTGAAAAATAAGTTTTTTAAATGGTTGATTTCACTAAACCTTCTTATACTATTGAGGGTAGTTTAGGCATTTTTATTCAAAATATGAGGTGATGGGGGTAATGATGAAATTAAATAATATAGGGGGCAAAGTAGACACGATAGAAATTAGTTATTTAAACAGGATAGTATAAGGAAGTTTCTTGAAATTAACCCTATAATCAATTGATTGGTAGATAAAATGTTCAAGAACACACAAAGCACAATTGGTAGATAAGATATTGAAGAACATACAAAACCCAACCAAGAAAACACCAGCACCACACAATATATATATATATATATACAGAGGGCCCGCCTGAAATCTCAAAAATGCGTAGAGGTCCTAGGCGAGATCAAATGTGAGGCCCCTAATATATAAGGCTTTACGAACTTAAAAATTTCGGCTTATGCTCTTTTTTCATTTTCAATAAACTTATCCAAAAAAAAACTTAAAAAGTGATAATTGTAAAAAAAATATTTAAAAAATACATTAAATATACTAATATTTAAAATTTTGAGAACAACATCCATCTTGGTGTTCTCATGAAAAGTTGTTGTGTGCGTGTTGCGACAGTCGCGAAAGCTCAATTATAACCGTGTGAAAAATTATTATCGTTGAGCGAATGTGACAATCGCGAGTGTAATCATTAAACGTTATGTAAATACAACAATAATTTTCTAGCCCTAATTATAATAATGGTTTGATTTAAATTAGAAAGTTTGAAAAAATAGAGATTTTTTTTTAATATATAGTAATAATAAGTGAAATATAAAATTTTACGGCCCTACAATATTAAATTGATTTTGAATTTATTATAAATTGGGCTATTAAATAAAATTTTAAAAAATATTGAAGTTGAGGCCTAAATTATGTAATTATATTAGGTTTTATTTTTAATTGAACTGAAATATTAATTAATTTTTTTAAGGGCAATAAAAATAATAAATTTTCTTAAATTAAAAATACTGAAAAATAAATAAATTTTGCCTAGGCGACCGCCTATAATATACATATATTGAGAAACTAGCAAAATATCAAACCTTTTCAGCCATAGGAGAGAGTTGTGAGTGAACTGATCTAATCTGAACTCAGAGGTGTCAGTTGATGATGAAAAAGGAGACCATGTATGAGAGAGAGAGAGACAGAGAGAGAGAGGGGTAAGAGATCAATGGGTCTTGATTTAATTGGTATTAATTGACGTTTATGAAATAGCTTTTAGAATACACCACAACCAATGAGGTGAGGGCACGTGTAAAGTGCTTTGTCGTTAATGGTGGTGGCGACTGGTGTGGATGCGCTCTCTCTCTCTCTCCACCTACAGTGCCGGTGGCTTTGATGGACTCCTCTTACCTTCCTTCATCATGTAAAGAAATATAATTTGGTATAACGATTATTTTGTAGAGTCCTAATTATATATTGTAAGGGAATCTTACAAAAATAAAAATTCAATTTAGTTCCAACAGACAAGAGTCATGCCAAAACATAAAACAATAATAACCAAAGGAATAACAACTAAAAGTATAACTGAATTGACTAATAATAAAAGCTCCATGATTTTTAATTTATTTATTGTGATAACTATACTGTCTAGACATTCTGTGTATAATAGGTTTTTGTTTTATTACATAAGAATTGGTTCATGTCACTTTCGCTGTAGAAAGGCTGTCACGCACTATGTGTGAAATTTTTATATTGCGATTATTGAAATGTTCTGGTTGTAAGTATTAGAGGCCAAATCAATGGGTGACTATTCTATTCCTTATAGATTTTGCTAGATTAGGTCGAATTAATGCAAATACTTCTTTGTGGTTCAATGGCACAAATCAAAAACAGCTTTATAATGTAGCTAACAAATTAAGCCAACTGCAAAAGGCTAAGGGGAGTGCAAATTTTTTTATTTTTTTTTACTATTGTTATTTTCTTATATAGAAGATATTATGAGAATTGAGATTGTTTTGCTTTCTATGCTTTTAATTAAAAGTTTCTTTTGTTTGTGGTGTATTTTTTTATTTATTTTTTTCCCCATAGACTGTTCCCTTTTTTTTTGTTGCTTCTGGGCCTGAGTAGCATAGGCTTTGGGGCTAAGCTCTAGGCCTTTCCTTTACGTCGATTCTAGTTTTATATAATAAACATGGGCTTCTGGGCTTATATAGCCCATAACCTTGGCTTTGGGGTTTAATTCCCTGCATTTCTTGCATATTTTATGCTTATGGTAAGTTTGCCGTAGTAAAATATGGGCCCAACAGTTCTGCCAAATATTTGGGCCGGCAGAAGTATTGAGCCTGAAAAATATTAATCTAAGTTCAAGGATTGAAGATGTGATTTTCAAACCTAAAGTTCAATTTATGTAAATCCGTTCGATGATGCCGAACGAATCTCAACTTTTGTAAATCAACAAAAACAATGAAATAGATAAATGACAAGAAGAAAATTGATAATTTCAAGAATAAGCATATACTGGAACAATTTCGGGGTGGGGGAATATTCCCTTCCCTTTTCTTTTTCCTTTCTTTTATACATGAGCTTGGTCTTACCCTCATAAATGGGTTTTAAGACATATTTAAAGAGAATATCTCTACATTAAATATAAGTTTTATGTTTTGCAAAACTGCTACAATAAAACCCATGTCAGTTTTAATTGTATAATCTGTAACGGTCATAGCTTTTATCCTGAAACGGGCTTATATCTTTGGGCTTTGCTTTCTATTTGGGCTTAACAGATATGTTGATCCATTGTTTGATTTTTGCGATGGGCCTGGTGTAAAAATGGGCCTACACTTTGCCCCCATGATGCAGCTTGCGGAGTCGTTCACCCATATAAAGAGCCTGAGTCTTCCCAAGATGAAAAAGATTTAGCTCAATTTATTTTGCATGGGATCATTCCCGTCGAACGGCCAGAGCCTGTTGCTGCTGAAAATGAAATGTCAGCTGAGCCTTCGATTCCTGCTTCAGAGAGCCAGCAGCTGCCTACCGATGATATTAATCCTCCACCTTCTTGATTATATGTTTCTATCTTTGAACAATTTCTTGGGTCTGTAAAATTATATATATTTTTGGTGCTCCTGTGGTGAGCGTTTTTTGGACAAGTTTTGAAATAGCACTGGTGTGCTTTGAGTTTTTTTTTTGAACAGGATGGCACTAAGGTGCATCGATATTTTCCGAACAGGTGGCACCGAGGTGCACTATGTTTTTTGAACAGGAAAACACTATTGTGCTTGATATTTCTTGAACAGAATGATGTGTTTTTTGGAACACAACCCTTTTGATGCGTATCTTTGTACGTCTTTGCGAAAAATAGGAACTTGATGTCATCTTTATGACGGTCTTTTGCATAAATGACTTATATATTTTGGCCAAGTTATTTTACTTCGGCTTTCTGGATAGTTTGAACATAAATCTGAGAAGATATGAATAATATCTTTATTGATTTGAACTGGATCTTATCACACAAACTGTTTAAATATACTGGAACAAGAAGAAAATGATAATTTCAAGAATAAGCATATACTGGAACAATTTCGGGGTGGGGGAATATTCCCTTCCCTTTTCTTTTTCCTTTCTTTTATACAAGAGCTTGGTCTTACCCTCATAAATGGGTTTTAAGACATATTTAAAGAGAATATCTCTACATTAAATATAAGTTTTATGTTTTTCAAAATTGCTACAATAAAACCCATGTCAGTTTTAATTGTATAATCTGTAACGGTCATAGCTTTTATCCTGAAACGGGCTTATATCTTTGGGCTTTGCTTTCTATTTGGGCTTAACAGATATGCTGATCCATTGTTTGATTTTTGCGATGGGCCTGGTGTAAAAATGGGCCTACACTTTGCCCCCAATTCCCAAGCCCATTTCATATTTTTGAAATAGGATGGGAATTCGAAGAGCCATGTGTAACCGTCCGTTTCCTTATTCCTTTTTCTTCGACACTTCTTTCTCATTTACAAAAGCAAACTCTTGCTCTTTGAAGACGATTGCCAGCAAGAAATTTTTGAGAAGGAGTGGAAAGAAAAAATGGTGAAAATTGGGAGAAATTGGAGAGTGGATGTGTCCGGCCCATATCCTCTACCGAGGACCTTCGGTATTTGTAAGAAACTGAAGTGTGGATTCAAAAATCCTGGCAAGTGTATTTTTTATACTTTACCAATTTAGCTTGTTTTACATTGATCTACGTATTTGTTTGTTGATCGTATGCCCATGTCTTGTATACAGTCAAACGTGTTGAATATTTGAACGAGAAAGTATTTGCGACCCTTCCGTCGAGCAAGTCACTTTTGACTTCCCAAACTTTGAAATTAATTGCTGCCCATGCTTCAGAGGCTAGTATCATGGAGATTCCGGTCACAGCTTCCAAGCGTGCTGCAACACAAAAATCCACTCCCCCAGTCAGCTCGACATCTGATAAAGGAAAGAGCTAACTGGTCGATCTGACCGAAGATCCGAAGAAGACGAAGGGGCATCTAAAGAGGATGAACGCTGATGGTAGTGGTAACGTTCCGAAAAAATTGTTGTTGGGCCCCCCTTCTTAACATGCGAAAAGAAATGACTCTGAAAAGCATGAGAAGCTTGTAAAGAAGGCAAGATCTGTGAGCGGCTACACTATTCCAGATTGCTGTTTTCCTCCTTCATTTGATCCTGAAGGTGAATGGATCCCCAAGTTCGAGAAAGGAGATGGTAGTGTGCTGAATCGCCGAACGTTAGCAATGTCCGATCCTGATTCCTTGATGGCTCTAGCTCGTGGAATGTGGCCTCCCAGGGATGAACTCTTTCAGCAGCATATTGATTAGAACGAGCTTCTGGCTAGGGCTCCTGTTTCTATTCTAGAGGTACCAAAGTTTGTTTGTTTTTATTTTTTATTTTTTTTACTAACATCTTTTCTCTTTTCAGTCTGTGTTCAATGTTCTAGCCCTCTGTAAGGCTGTGGAGATGGGAGAGTATAAGAGAAAGAACATTGATGATGCATACCTTCGAGCTGATAAATGCGCTATGCTGGCTGAAAAGCAAAAAAAGATCTTGGAGCTTGAGGTGGAGAGTTTAAAGAAACTCCATAAGAAGGAATCTGATCGTAATGCTGAGCTGAAGAAGCAGATCCACAATCTTGAAACTTCTAATGCCTATTTGAAGACAGGTTTAGAAATTTGCCGAAGGGGAGGTATGGACATGCACCGGAGATATGTGAACATTTTTGACATAAAGTTCTGTGACAGGTTCAGATTTTGCTTTGACCAAATGTCATCGGATCCATCTGCCCGTTCATATGATAATCCGGCTACCCATGATGCAGCTTGCGGAGTCGTTCACCCATATAAAGAGCCCGAGTCTTCCCAAGATGAAAAAGATTTAGCTCAATTTATTTTGCACGAGATCATTCTCGTCGAACGGCCAGAGCCTGTTGCTGCTGAAAATGAAATGTCAGCTGAGCCTTCGATTCCTGCTTCAGAGAGCCAGCAACTGCCTACCGATGATATTAATCCTCCACCTTCTTGATTATAAGTTTCTATCTTTAAACAATTTCTTGGGTCTGTAAAATTATATATATTTTTGGTGCTCCTGTGATGAGCGTTTTTTGGACAAGGTTATGGGCTTATATAGCCCATAACCTTGGCTTTGGGGTTTAATTCCCGGCCTTTCTTGCATATTTTATGCTTATGGAAAGTTTGATCTGGACCCAATAGTTCTGCCAAATATTTGGGCCGGCAGAAGTATTGAGCCTGAAAAATAATAATCTAAGTTCAAGGGTTGAAGATGTGATTTTCAAACAAAAAGTTCAATTTATGACTAAGGTTGTGTTTGGATTTGTTTTTCAAATGTTGTTTTTGACTTTCTGGATTGAAAAGTTGTCTTGAATGGTGTTTAGCAAAATTTTAGCAGAGTTTCCGAGCAGGGCACTTTAAGACTGTTTTGAAGAAGTTGTGAGGTACTATCTTCTCAACATGTGTTTTTTTTTTTTGTCCAACTCTATTGAACAATTAAATGGTGTAACTGTGCAAGTCTTTTTGAATTATCAAGGGCTATGTAGTCCTGACATTTCCTTTTCATTTCAAAGTGGTGGTGAATTTCTTGTCAAGAAAAAGAATATACTAGCCCAGATTGTCATACCACATATGACATGTGTTCTAATTTGTTTACAACTTATCAATTGGAATAGCCATATATACCTTATTTTTCTGAAAATACCATAGTTTGATTGCTCATAAAATTAACAAAAATATTTTACTGCTACAATTCTTCAGGTAACTTTTACTAAAAAATATGCAGCTGTTGCCATTCGGGCAAGAAAACAACCTCTTGTGTAGGATAAAGCCCAAGAAGCCCGGAGAGAAAAGAGTAAAGCAATGTGCTTATCTGAACTTAGTCCAAATCGAGAAACCATTTGATTCCATTGGTATTCAAAATCCTCAGTACTCTATAAATGACACAGTGTGGCAAACTCAGATTTAAATTCCACATATCTTGGTCCAAGTGGATAACAGAACCAACAAGATACCAGATGGAAGTAACATGTTTGGTATTTGGTAATTCGATTCTTATGGCCTCTATGAGCCCCTGGTCCAGATCAGTTAGAATCGTCCGCGGACATCTTCCTTTCATGAAATGGACAAAAGTCTGTGGCAAATAGAAAGATCAAAGAAGATCATAATAAGGAAGGACAAATCACAAACATGTAAAATGAACATCAAGGGTTTAGATGCTAAACCTGCAAAGCCCATGCAAAGGAATGGGGAGTTTCATCCTGTAGTAGAGCACAACAAAAGTAGATAACCTTTCCATGGTTGTCAATGCCAAGCCATGCTCCAAAAAGCATGCCGTATGTGATCGAACGGTAAGTTGTGTCAAAATAAACTACATCACCAAACATGGTGTACGCATGAACAGAGTCTCCGTATGACCAAGCAATGTTCTCGACCTTCTCATTTTCATCGACCGTAACATCATAAACAAAGTATGGATCCCCCTCTTTTGCAGCCCTGCAGGCTTCAAGAAGCTCCATTGTATCATTTTCTCTTTTCTCGGTCAGCAAGACATTGTTTTCTTGAACAACTTTCTTACGATTTTGAACGAAATTTCTAACATCCCTCTCCAAAAAGGGCAATTGTCCTCCTTGAATCCCCTTCTCCAATTCCAACATCTTAACTATACGATGTATTGGGAACCCAGCTTTGGAAAGCAAAAGAATTCGCTCTTGATCAGCATCATGGATTTTACGATAAGCGGGAAGGAGACGCACCTGATCATCCTCCAACAATTCATGATTGTGCACATTACTGAATTGCACAACAAACCACTGAGAAACACCATCAACAACCTCCTTCGACAAGTACATTTTCGCGTCACATCCGCACCGAACTGATTTCCTATCTCTTTGGTGCTCCCCAGTCTGCTTCTTTTTGGCTGGAGCAAAGCCAGAGCGATAGCAAATGAAGTCCCGTTTATATATACCCAGCTGCGGACTCAATCTAGACCGCTCTTTCCTAATAGAAAACCCATTTTTTCTAGCAAAATTACCATAATACTCAAATGCGTCATCGTCACTCATGAACAACATTCCAACATAAGGAGCAACCATAACCTCGTTCGATGGTGAATCGTTCTTTAGCAATGGGGATGCCATGGTGGTCTCCTCGGAATCTCCCTCATTGGTAATGAAACATTTCCAATCCCCACAAGGACACTGTTGCCTCGGCATCCATATATTTTTCGAAGGCATTGAAACCATTATTCCAGTTGTTTCAAGTATATCTTTGCCTATATATACATATATGTTGGGTCGAACCAAGGTTCAAATGCAAACACACACACACAATGGACACCAAATATATAGTGGTTCCCCAAAATTATGGGTACGTCCACTTTGAGAGAGACTTCACTTTCTTCGGTTCGAAACAAACCGGGTATGAGGAAGTATACAAGTGTTTCTCAACCTCACAAATCTCTCTCTTCTTCACAGAACATGCTCTGTGGATTTCAAACCTCACAACACCCTCGTGTATCACTCTATATCACTCTCTTGGTTTTTTTTATGTTCTCTTACAGTTGTGGCTTATTCTTGTACTAACTATCCATACAACATCACCTATATATATATATATAGGCAGAGGAAACAAATAAGCCAAGGTTCAACTTGCACAGGCGTGCTTGAGATTCATCACGCGCAGCCATTCTGGACTTTGCAATGCTATGCGTGATGGTACAAGTTGCTTGTCTTCATACGGCAGTGGGTTGTTGGCGGCTTGTCTTTGGTTTACACTTGCATGTGGATATGGATGTATACAGCAGAGACTTGCATGGATATGGAACATGAAACTAACAATTCTTCCCCTTCCATATCAATCAGAGGAGAACGTCTTCACCTGATCTCCCCCTCACTGCCAATTTGGGGCTGGTGTTAAACCAGCTTCTTCATTGCAAACTTCTAGCTTTTCTCTGGACAGGCTCTTGGTCAGCATATCTGATCCATTATCATCTGTGTGAATCTTCTCTAGCTGTAGAAGTTTGTCTTCGAGCATGTCACGGATCCAGTGATACCTGACGTCGATGTGCTTGGACCTTGAGTGGAAGGTGGAATTTTTGCTAAGATGAATAGCACTCTGACTGTCACAGTATATGACATACTTTTCCTGCTCTTGTCCCAGTTCTTGAAGAAACTTCTTCATCCACAAGAGCTCTTTGCATCTTTCTGTTACTGCAATGTATTCAGCTTCTGTGGTGGATAAAGCAACACACTTTTGTAATCGGGATTGCCATGAAACTGCTCCCCCTGCAAAAGTGATTAGGTATCCCGATGTGGATTTTCTGGAGTCACTGTCTCCGACCATGTCTGCGTCTGTGCAACCTTCCAATAAAGGTTCGCTACTACCAAAGCATAAACAAATATTGGTAGTTCCTCTAAGATACCTGAGAATCCATTTTACTGCTGCCCAATGGTCCTTTCCAGGATTTGACAGATACCGACTGACAACTCCAACTGCATGAGCAATATCAGGCCTCGTGCATACCATGGCGTACATCAAACTGCCAACTGCTGAAGCATAAGGCACTTTCTTCATTTTTGCTTTCTCTGTCTCACTTGAAGGACACTGCTTCATATTCAACTTGAAGTGGCTTGCAAGTGGAGCACTGACTGGTTTTGCTTTGCTCATGTTGAACCTTTCAAGAACTTTGCCGATATACCTTTCTTGAGATAACCAGAGCTTGTGTTTCAGTCTGTCTCGAGAGATCTGCATTCCCAAGATTTGTTTTGCCGGTCTCAACTCCTTCATAGCAAATGACTTGCTCAGCTCCTTCTTCAATTTGTTGATCTTGTTGCTGTCATGGCCAACGATCAACATATCATCGACATATAGTAAGAGGATGATAAAATCTCCATCAGGAAATTTTTTGACAAATACACAATGATCTGCAATGGTTCTGTTGTACCCATTTTGGTCCATGAATGAATCGAACTTTTTGTACCACTGTCTTGGTGCTTGTTTGAGCCCATAGAGACTCTTCTTCAATCTGCACACAAGATTTTCTTTTCCTCTGGTTCTGAATCCTTCAGGTTGCTCCATGTAGATTTCTTCATCCAGATCACCATGTAAAAATGCGGTCTTTACATCCAGTTGTTCGATCTCTAGGTTCAAGCTGGCTGCCAAGCCAAGAACAACTCGGATGGAGGACATTTTCACTACAGGTGAAAATATTTCTTCAAAATCAATGCCCTTCTTCTGACCGAATCCCTTCACAACCAGTCTTGCCTTGTACCTTGGTTGTGGATTATTTTCTTCAGACTTTAGTTTGAATACCCATTTGTTCCTGAGAGCTTTCCTTCCCTGCGGTAACTTGACCAAGTCATATGTGTGGTTCTCATGCAGCAATTTCATCTCTTCCTGCATGGCTTTCATCCACTCCGCATTTTTACTCTCTTCAACAGCTTCCTGATAGCTCTTTGGTTCTCCCCCGTCACTAAGCATCACGTACTCTGCGGAGGAATATTTGCGGTTCGGTTGTCGCTCTCTGAAAGATCTCATTGTTTGAGGATCAACCGGATTTTCTTCTGTAACTGGTTCTGGTTCTGCATCATCATCAGCTGGATCTCCTTGAATAGCTCCCCCATCATTTTCTGCTCTCGGTGAGGGAACCGGGTCTAGATTAGTTGGTAACTCTTCAGGTGGATCTGATTTATTCTGTTTTTCAAGATCTTCAATGGTCTGATCTTCGAAAAATATCACATCTTTGCTTCTGATGACCTTCTTGTTGATAGGATCCCAGAGTCTGTAACCAAACTCTTCATGGGCATATCCCAGGAAGATGCACTGTTTGGCCTTTCCGTCAAGCTTGGATCTTTCATCTCTGGGAATGTGGACAAATACTCTACAGCCAAACACCTTCAAGTGTTTGTAGGAAACATCTTTCCCTCTCCATACTTTCTTTGGAACATCACAGTTTAATGGAACTGAGGGAGATAGGTTGATTAAGTCAACCGTTGTTCTCATTGCTTCACCCAAGAAAGGAGTTGACAACTTGGCATTAGATAACATGCACCTGATCCTTTCGCAGATGGTTCTGTTCATTCTTTCTACAAGGCCGTTATGTTGAGGAGTTTTCGGCACTGATTTTTCGAGTCTGATGCCGAAGCGTCTGCATGACTCCTCGAATGGTCCTCTGTACTCGCCACCATTATCTGCACGTACGCACTTCAGCCTTTTTCCAGTTCTCTTTCAACCTTTACATGAAACTCCTTGAACACTTCCAGCACCTGGTCTTTAGTTTTCAAGGCAAAGGTCCATAATTTCCTGGAATGATCATCAATGAATGTGACAAAATAGAGGGCACCCCCATGAGTTTTGGTTTCATGGTGCAAACATCCGTGTGTACGAGATCTAGAATGTTTGGCTTTCTAGATGGAGGGGAACTGCGGAATGCAACTCTGTGCTGTTTCCCCATGATGCAGTCGACACAGGTGTGCAATGGAGTACATTTCATTCCAGGTAAAAGTTCTTTTCTGGCAAGGACCTTGAGTCATTTCTCTCTCATATGACCGAGTCTTTTGTGCCATAACTAGGTGGGGATTTCTTTTTCCATTGTATTCACCTCGACTCCGCACAATTTTGCTTGCGTTGTGTAGAGTGAGCTGGTCTTCTTTCCTCTGGCCACCACAAGATTGCATTTGGTGAACTTCCACTTGCCATCACCAAAATGACTGTTGTGGCCTTCATCATCGAGCTTGCCGGTGGAGATCAGGTTAAGACGAATATTTGGAACATGTCTCACATCTTTGAGGAGTAGTTTGCATCCATTGCTGCTTTCCAAAAGAATATCGCCTCTGCCAGTAATTTTGGATGCTCCTTGGTTTCCCATCTTCATAAGTCCGAAGTCACCACTGGTGTAGGATGTGAACATATCCTTCCTCGAAGTGATGTGACAGGAAGCACCTGTGTTAATAACCCAGGTAGAATCTTCAGATGTGAAGTTGACACACTCATCATCTTGAACGATGACGAGCCCTTCTCCGGTTGTTGATGTTGCTTCTAAGGTACTTTCTTCACCTCTATTTCTGGTATGTTGTCCAGACTGTTCGACTTTAAGCTTCCTGCATTCTCTGATAAAATGGCCTAGCTTCCCGCAGTGATGACAGGTTTTGTCTCTTCTGAAAGTAGACTTTGATCGCCCACGATACTGTGGCTGATTGCGATGGTTTCTGCTTTTGCTTCTACCGCGCCATTCTTTTCTTTCTCGTCTTTCAGTGACAAGAGCTTCTGACTCCGGATGATATCCTTCTTCCTTTCTTCTTGCTTCCTCGTTCAGCATTCTGTCTTTCGCCATTTCCATATTAATAATTCCATCTGGAGCTGAGTTGCTTACAGAGACAACTAGCGTATCCCAGCTTTTCGGAAGGGAGTGTAATAGGAATACTGCCTGCATCTCATCTTCTATAGTCATTTTCATCGAGTTGAATTGATCCAACAACCCCTGGAATTCGCTCATGTGTTCTGACACACTTTTGCCGTCTTTGTATTTAAGATTCACCATACGGCTCAAAAGATTTACCTTGTTCTGAGATGTCTTCCGTGCGTACATCTTCTCCAATTTTTGCCAAAGAGCATAAGCATCATTGTCGTTGGCAAAATTTTGGTAAATGTTTTTGTCGAACCATTGTCTGATTTGGGCGGCACATTTTCGGTTGAGTACCGTCCAGTCTACGTCGGTCATGTCCTTCGGTTTGCCATCAGGTGCATCATCGGTCCTTTTGATCGGCTTCCACAGATCTTTAATATACAAAAGATCCTCCATCTTTGACTTCCAAAATGAATAGTTGGCTGCGGTCAATATGATCATCGTTCTGGATCCTGAATCTTCCATCGAAACGGTTCAACTTTAAGCCCTCCTGGCTTGTTTGATATATTCAGAGTGGAATCTCGCGAAACAGAGTGCACCGTTGCGTCCGGAACGGTCGAAAACCTTAAGATCGCCTCTGACTGGGCTTAATTCCGAGTTACGATGAGTCCGGAATAGTCAAAATAATGTCGAGGGGCAAAATTATAGTTTTGCAAAGTTGGTGATGACGTGGCAGCAACAGAGGGTGACACGTGGCAGTAAACGTGGCAAGGTGTCAGCGGTGACACGTGTCAGGTGACGTGGCTGAATGGCTGTTTGACACGTGGCAGGACACGTGGCAGTGTCTGAGGATGACACGTGGCACTGCTGGCGTCAGCAGTGACATGGCAATGACGATGACGTCATGGATGACGTGTCAGCGCGTGAGGCGCGTGGGGCGCGTGGTCCTCACGCGCGGCGACTGCTTGAAGGTGCGTGGTGCGCGTATCCTCACGCGCGCTGGAGGTAGACGACGCGTGAGGCGCGTGACACCGAAGATGCTGACGCGCCGGTCTTCAGGCGACGCGTTCGACGACGGTTGCGGCGGCGGTTGATGGGAAATTGTTCCTTAGGTGATGGGTCGTCCGAAAACAGGGGTGGTGTGGTGATTTGATCACTGGACTGGTTCGAAATAGAGCTTGAATTTTCGGCTCTGTTGAGCTTTAATGGCTCTGATAACACTTTGTTTGGTCGAACCAAGGTTCAAATGCAAACACACACACACAATGGACACCAAATATATAGTGGTTCCCCAAAATTATGGGTACGTCCACTTTGAGAGAGACTTCACTTTCTTCGGTTCGAAACAAACCGGGTATGAGGAAGTATACAAGTGTTTCTCAACCTCACAATTCTCTCTCTTCTTCACAGAACATGCTCTGTGGATTTCAAACCTCACAACACCCTCGTGTATCACTCTCTCTGTTTTTTTTTATGTTCTCTTACAGTTGTGGCTTATTCTTGTACTAACTATCCATACAACATCACCTATATATATATAGGCAGAGGAAACAAATAAGCCAAGGTTCAACTTGCACAGGCGTGCTTGAGATTCATCACGCGCAGCCATTCTGGACTTTGCAATGCCATGCGTGATGGTACAAGTTGCTTGTCTTCATACGACTGTGGGTTGTTGGCGGCTTGTTTTTGGTTTACACTTGCATGTGGATATGGATGTATATGGCAGAGTCTATGGATATGGAACATGAAACTAACAATATATATATATATATATATATATATATATATATATATATTATATATATATAATTAAATCAATTCAAGTCCTTGAGAGAAGCAAATGCTGGCAGCAGACATCCATCTAACCGAAGAGAAAACAAAAAATTGAAGAAACAATAAAATCAGCTTATTCTTTTTTCTGGGTCATGTGTGATAGGAATATATACCTAACAATTCGCAATGTTTTAATTGATTGCTTTTTTGATATGGAGTGAATAGAAACAGTGAAAAAACTTTTCCTTTTTCTGGGTCATGCGTGATACCAATGAATTAACTAAGAATTCTCAATTTGAAAGGTTATGGATTTGTTTGGGTTTCAAGTTGCGGAGGAATATCTAAAGGCATATATATATATACACAGGGTAAATAGCAAACGATAATGCAAAAAAATTAGTTAAAGAGTGAAAATAAACGTACCAGTGAAGGAGACGAGTGCTTATAACTCTTTATTCCATGTTCTTCTCCTTCTTCCTCCCACGCCGCGGTTGCCCTCAAACACACACACTGATTCACACACACTACACACAGTGATTCACACACACTGAGAACAGCCCGATTCGGGTTGGTGGAGCAGTTTCTGTGCTGGGCCAACGATTGGGATAACAAAAAAAAAAACAGAATTTAAAAACTAGTCCAAATAGATATGGGCTAGAATCAAGAAGCCCAACTCTGGTTGACCCTGTCTAATTGGGGATGAACATTTTATTACTATACATTCTACTCTCTAGTCTCTAACCTATTATAATTCAGAACAATACTTGTCATGCCTTATGAAGACCATGTTCGTCATTCCGGTGATGTGGTCCAATATAATTTCAGAAAAATATTTTTAATAAGGAATTGACATTAATTGATGTGTTTATGAATTTTATTCTCTCTTCCTTTTATAAAAAGATTTAGCCATGCGTCCAAGTTATATTCGACCACATTAGGGGAGCACACGAACTTAATCCTCACAAGACATGACCTAAATATTATCCTATAATTTATTTGTCATTTTAGAAAAATAAAATAAGAAAAACAATGGGGCACTTTTGGTTTTATAATTTTGAAAATAGTTTTTTATTTTTTAAAAATTAAAAATTAATTAATAAAAATGGTAGAAAAATTATGTTCGGTTCAATGTTTTTGAAAACTTGATTATAAAAATGTTATTTATATAATTGGCTTTTTTAATGTTCTCATAAACAATCTTGAAAACTGATTTTAGAAATGTAAACCAATAAGATCATTAGGTTAAAAAAGTAGTATTGAGAAAGAAGTATTTCCATCTTTTCTAGTAAAGATTCTCTTAATTGTTTCTCTAGAATTCACAAATTCTATATAAAATATACAATGAAAAATTAAGAAAAGTTTAAAAGGTATGGGACCATTATCACCAAATGAAAGATTTAGGGCCCGTTTGGTAGGCGGTCCGGTCTGGTTTTATCTGGTCTAGTCTGGTCTTATCTGGTCAGGTCTGGTCTAGTCTTATCTGGGTGGTGTTTAGAAAGTCTGTTTGGTAAACTGTCTGGTCTTATGGTCTTATTCAAGCTATTTGGTCTTATGTTTGGAAAATAATACAAAAAATAAAAAATATATATATAAAATTCAAAAAATATATTAAGTATGAAAAATATATAAAATTTGAAAAAATATAAAAATTTTGAAAATAATATAATTTTTTTGAAAATAATATAAGAAATTCAAAAATAATATATATTTCAAATTTTATAAATTATTTCGAATTTTTATATTATTTTTTGAATTTTATATATTATTTTTGATTTTTTATATTATTTTCAAATTTTTTATATTTTCTCAAATATATATATATATATCTAATTTTGTATATTATTTTTTATTTTTATATTTTTTTCAAATTTTATACATTATTTCAAAAAAATTATATTATTTTTCAAAACTTATATATTATTTTTTAAATTATATATATATATATATTTAAAATTTTATATATTAATTTTGATTTTTATATATATATTTCTAATTTAATACATTATTTTAAAATATATATATTATTTTTCAAATTTTATACATTATTTTTTATTTTTTCTATTATTTTGGAATTTTTTTATTTTCCCAAATTTTAAATATATTTTTTGCATTTTATATATTAATTTTTAATTTTATATATATATTTCAAATTTTATACATTATTTCAAAAAAATTATATTATTTTTTTAATTTTATATATTATTTTCAAGTTATATATATTTTTTAATTTTATATATATATTTCAAATTTTATGGTCCCATGTATTAAGACAATTGTATATAAGACCACTTGAGACCATCATTTTTTATTGTCTCAAATTACCCCTTTTGGTCCTAATTGGTCCTTGTTTTTTTGGAACCGTGTTGCCAAACAGTGTCCGGTCCCAAAAAAGCCATTATGAGATCGGATCACATGGGACCGGACCGTAAACCAAACAGGGCCTTAGGGTTTGAGTCTTTGTCACAAATTTACAATTTCTATATATATATATACATATATTTATAAATTTATATTAGGGTAATGTGCAAAAAAAAAAACCCTCAACTATTATCCAATGAACAAGAAACCACCCTCAACTATCAATTTAAGGGCAATGTACTCCTTCCACAAGATTTTCCACTACAAAAATACAATTTTACCCTTACAAAAATAAATATATATAATTCAAAATAAATATAAATATTGAAACAAATATATAAATTTCGAAAACATCATATAAATTTCAAAAAAATATATAAAAGAAGACCACTAATTGATGTTGGTGGTAAGTAGTTGATTCAATTCATTAGAAAATATATGACATTTTACCAATATATATATTTTTTGAAATTTATATTTTTTTTTATTTTTATTTTTTCAAAATATATATATATATTGAAATTTATATATATTTTTCAAATTTTATATATATATTTGAAATTTAATATATTGTTTTCGAATTTTATATATTTATTTCAAAATTTATATATTTGTTTTCGAATTATATATATATTTTTTCCGAAATTTAATATATATTTTTTGAATTTTATATATATTTTTTAATTATTGAATTTGTGATTTTTTAATTTAATTTAAGGTTAAATGTGTCTTTGACCAATTGAGTGGGTTAATTGCACCAAATTAATAGTTGATGGATTTTTTTTATAATTGAGGAAAATTTCTTGCTCATAGGCAATAATTGAGGGGGATTTCTTGCACTTTACCATATATACTATATAAAATTATGTCATTCAATTTCTCCGTAATCATTCTCGAATGTTGGATCTCTTTGTGCTAGGTTGAAGTGAACACGCTTGGATCATTTTCCCCCCTTCATATCTATATATTTTTTCCTTTTTTCTCATTTCTCTATCCTTTACTTTTACTCCGGTGAATTTTTGGAATCTTGGATAATTACAGGCATTACATATGTATTTTGTGATACCTAATTCAAAAGTAACATCATTATTCTATCATTACAATTGTTGACATCATAATGACAATAAACACGGATTCTCTCCGGCATAATCTCTCCCCGACAATACCATAAAAATATAAATTTGTCCTAATGACAATAGGTCCCTAACCTACCTCTTTTATACTACAATTACGCTATTATGTATAAATTGAAAAGCATATGCACTCATTCACTCAATAAAGACATCTTAGCATAAAAGCAAAACTAACTTTATTGATGAAAATTAGAGGGTGAGTTTGAAAAGTCTATTTTTTGTATTTGTTTTTTGTTTTCAAATATAAAAATTATTTTTGTATTTATCTTTGTTTTTTTCAGCAAAAATTTAAAAACAAAAAAACGTTTGGATAAAGGTGTTTTCACCACTTTTATTTGGTGAAAGTTGTATTTTATAGATTTGAAGAACAATTGGTAGATAAGATATTGAAGAACATACGAAGCCCAACCAAGAAAACATCAACGCCACACAATATATATATATATACATAAGCCTGGCCCTGAAATCTCAAAAATGCGAAGAGATCCTAGGCGAGATCAAATGTGAAGCCCCTAATATATAAGGCTTCACGAACTTAAAAAGTTCAGCTTGTGCTCTTTTTTCAGTATCAATAAACTTATCAAAAAAAAAACTTAAAAAGTGCTAATTGTGAAAAAAATATTAAAAAAATACATTAAATATACTAATATTTAAAATTTTGAGAACAACATCCGTCTTGGTGTTGTCATGAAAAGTTATTGTTGTGCGTGTGAGTGCGACAGTCGTGAAAGTTCAATTATAGCCGTGTGAAAAATTATTATCGTTGAGCGAATGCGACAGTCGCGAGTGTAGTTATTAAACGTTATGCAAATATAACAATAAAATTCTAGCCCCCTAATTAAAATAATGATTTGATTTAAATTAGATTTTAGTTTGAAAAAATAGAGATTTTTTTTTTTTAGTATATAATAATAGTAAGTGAAATATAAAATTTTGGGGCTCTACCTTGTGAAATTGATTTTGTATTTATTATAAATTAGGCTGTTAAACAAAATTTTAAAAAATATTGAAATTAAGGCCCCAAATTATATAATTATATTAGGCTTTATTTTTAATTGAATTGAAAAATTAATTAATTTTCTTAAATTAAAAATCCTGAAAAATAAATAAATTTTGAGGTGGACCGGAGGACATAGGCGTCCCCTATGGTCAGGGCCGGCCCTGCATACATATATTGAGAAACTAGCGAAATATCAAACCTTTTCAGCCATAGGAGAGAGTTGTGAGTGAACTGATCTGATCTGAACTCAGAGGTGTGAGTTGATGATGAAAAAGGGTCTTGATTGAATTGGTGTTAATTGACGTTAATGGAAATAGCTTTTAGAATACACCACAACCAATGAGGTGAGGGCACGTGTAATGTGCGTTGAAAATTAGTCATGCGATCATGAATGATTTGTCGTTAGAGGGTGGTGGCGACTGGTGTGGATGCGCTCTCTCTCTCTCCACCTACATTGCCGGTGGCTTTAATGGACCCCCCTTACCTTCCTTCATCATGTTAAAGAAATATACATATATATTGATAATTAAAAGCATTTGATGTAAATTGTATTGTAAGGTACATTGTTTTGGTCATGTGCAATAATGGTCCATGCACCCCCACATGGTCGTACACATGTACCGACAACATGCAATGGTGTGGGTTCTTGAAATGCTGCTTAAACTTTGCCACATGTCTACATGCATGTTCAATGTGTGACCTTTCAAGATGGGTAAGATTATATATTCATAACTATAATTGTTATAGTTCTCCGCGCTGTCGCGGACTCATGGTATTGCTAATTACGGACCAATCGAGAGATTTAGGTTAGGGGCAGAATTTCAATGTTCGGGATTTCAGGAGAGGTATTGTAAAAAGAAATTAAAAAAAAATGAAGTTTTAAAGAATTTTTAATGCAAAATCTTAAATATTTCAAATTCAAAGGTGAGTAATGTTAAAATATATATATATATATTAAAAATATTACGAATCAGATATATTTAATAGCAACCATGAATCCGAAACGATGTACTTGTAACCCATCATAAAATTAATAGTAAAAGAATTGCACTGGTGGTGTGACAATTTAATTTGGTATAACGATTATTTTGTAGAGTCCTAATTATACATTGTAAAGGAATCTTACAAAAATAAAAATTTAATTTAGTTCCAACAGACAAGAGAAAACATAAAAAAATAATAACCATAGGAATAACAACTAAAAGTGTAACTGAATTGACTAATAAAAAAAGCTCCATGATTTTTTATTTATTTATTGTGATAATTATAGTGTCTATGAAGGTGACATTCTGTGTATATTAGGTTTTTGTTTTATTACATAAGAATTGGTTCATGTCACTTTCGCTGTAGAAAGGCTCTCACGCACTTATGTGTGAAATTTTTATATTGCAATTATTGAAATGTTCTGGTTGTAAGTATTAGAGGTCAAATCAATGGGTGACTATTCTATTCCTTATAGATTTTGCTAGATTAGGTCGTATTAATGCAAATACTTCTTTGTGGTTCAATGGCACAGATCAAAAACAGCTTTATAATGTAGCTAACAAATTAAGCCAACTTCAAAATGTAAAATAAAATATGATAATTATGTAAAAATAATAATAAACAAATTTGCGGAACATAAAACCTAAAATCTTAGAATTCTATTATGCTCACATATACATTAAATCGTAAATAAATTTATAAATATGTTATAATCATGATAATAACAAATTTCTCTCTAATTTATAAATCTTCTTCAATCCATCAATCTCCGTCTATCATCATAGTTAACCATTAGATGATCCTGAAATACACAAATACGAAAACCCTTAAAGGAAACTGGTTTCTCTCTCCTAACCTTTCTGCACACGTTAAACTATTATCGTGTTATTTCTGTAAGTATACATGACCGATGGAATATATGCACTTTAATAGGTAGATAGAGGACCGGTTTCCTATTACAACAATAAGTCCACTCTCCATCAGAGTCAGACACAAAGTAGGAGACTTTTCCCCTTATCAAATTATTTATTAACCAATAATTATCTCAACCTAATTTATATCTCACTCTGTCACAACATAAATAAAATATATAGTCCAAAATCATGTGGGACATAATTTTATCTTACATTATCCTACTTGGACCATATGATTTTAAGTGGTCAGTATAATAGTCATAAGTGCGCTTTAAATTAGATTAAGTCCATAAATTGGTCGCCATAAACATCATGACAAATAGACTACTAATGCGAGTCATGGCGGTTGTATGTCACTTAAATTGACACAGTCCCTTCCATGAATCACAACATTAACAACCTACTTAACATGATCTATAATTGAAAAATTATAATATAGGTCCAACAATAATGTCTTTTCCAAGACTATTCATGTTATCATTTATTCATAATTATGCATGTATACTAATCAACAGGAATATCAGAAACACAATAATCGAGCTCAAAATGTCAAATGTTTAAACACATAAGCATCCATAAGAAAATAACATCAATCATTGACTACATTCAAAACCCATTATTTCAACTTGCTCCTTAAATGTCTTGGATGATAGTCCTTTCATTAACGAATTCGCAATCATAAGTTATTTGCTTATGTGTTCATAGACACTCTTGAATCTGAACTTCTTCTTTAATGGTAAGGTAATTCAACTTAATGTTATTAACATCCTTAATATACCTACCATTTTCATACAAGAAGATAATTGCGGCATAATCACAATAAATTTTCAGCGGCTTGAATACCGGAATTCCAAGTCTTGAAATAAAGTTCCGCAATAGTAAATCAAAATTTGTAGCCTCAAAGCATACTACACTATCATTTTTCATAATAGACAAAACAATAATTATTGTTTTGTATTATCCATGATATTACTCCTTTAGCCAAAAGGAACAATAAAATTAAAATGAGGTTTTGGTCCATATTAACCAAAATCTTCATTTAAATAACCAATCACTTATAAATAATCAGTCTTCATAAGTGTGAGCATATATATAATACTTCATCCCTTATAAAACATAGAATAAAGAATATTTACATGTCATTATGTTCCAAATTATTTTTAGGGAATAACATAATTAGGTTAAATATCCCTATTGGAACAACATCAACTTCAAATATTTCACTACTAGCAAAAGAATATTGTCAACATATAAAATCATAATATAAATGTATTCCCACTGACCTTCAGGTATATACACTAATCAATAGTGTTTTCTTTAAAACCTAAAGTAAGTAATAGTATCATTAAGCTTAAGATACCATAATTGGAAAGTTGTTTAAATATATATATTGACCTCTTAACCTTACAGACCATGTGTTACTTATCTTTCATGTGAAACTTTTAATTTAATCCGAAGTCTCTAAACTCCCACTGAGAAATATTACATTTTACATTATGCAACTCTAAATCATAATGCGTTAATCATGTCATAATAATTCTTAAATACATGTGAGAAAGTTTCTATTATAATTAATGCTTCATTTATGAGTGAAATATTTATCTACAAGTCTAGTTTTATATCGTGCAATATTGCCATTAGAGTCACGTTTGATCTTAAAGACCCATTTACACCCGAGTCGTTTATGTCTTTAAGGCAATTCAACGGATTTTCAGACTTCATTTAATTTCAACTCCCTATTCATAGCATCAATCCTTAATAGGAATTATTATCATTAATGATTTGTGAATATGAAACCGAACCCTTACATATCCCTTATTTTATTAGTGACAACTTCATTATGGAGTTCTTAATCATTCAATTTTTCATCATTGTTAAACCGTTCAACAAACTGATGAACAATTATTTTTGTACAAGTCTTGGGTACTGGGATTTGTACCCTAACTTTTGAATGATCACATACCTACCACTCCCACTAATGTCACAATTTTTAATGAATCTAACCTTATCGGTTCTCACAATCATCGTACAATGTTTAGGATAATAAAATCTATACCCTTTGGATTTATTTTTATTTTTTTCTGGATAGGAAATAATGTACCCACAAACGTTTCTAAAATCCAATTTCTTTTATGTGGATTACTAGCTTCCGCTGCATAATTCTATAGAGGTGTATTAAATAAGTTTCCTTCCTATACAGAGTTCGAAAGGGTATTTGAATCTGACTTACTAGAAATTCTATTTAATCCATACATAGTAGTTCTAAAAGCATACATCCACAATAATATAGGCAAAAATAACATATTTAACATACTCATAAGCATTAACATAAGGATACGATTAAGTATTTTAACTACATCATTCTATACTATTAAGGAAATTTAGCAATGAACTAAAACATGTTTCACTTCTTCGTAAACCTTATAATATCCATCACCTTATCATACATTACGAATTTTCACCTTTTATTTGTTTTCTTTTCAACTTCAGTTATAAAAATCTCAATAACATTAATTAGTAGAGACTTTCATGCAACAAGTAGATATAATCATAATGTAAAAGCCA
Organism: Cornus suecica; assembly: GCA_963922005.1. Taxonomy (NCBI): domain Eukaryota; kingdom Viridiplantae; phylum Streptophyta; class Magnoliopsida; order Cornales; family Cornaceae; genus Cornus; species Cornus suecica. Next base: position 81,576,982 of record OY998241.1, read on the forward strand.
ACTATAATGTTGACAAATATTTTTCTTGTAAATAAGGTAGAACATCAAAAGAAACATAAATGTTTGTACTAATAATTTCAAGAAGCTCTAACATTCATGTGACAACTTTCTTAGTGCTCTGGTTTGCATATCCTAATGCAATCCAAAAACACACTATAATCATTGAAAACATAAGTACAGAATTTTCACTAGATATATGACCATCTTTAATGCCACAAGTAACATGAATTACATTTATTAATAATATGATGCAAGACTAAATTTTTGTCAATAAGTAACTTTGATATATGTTTTGAACGAAAAACTCATTAAAAAAAAACTTAAGTAACATAAAAGGTCCAAAACAAATATATATTTAATTTTTCACAAGAAATTCTTATTTCAATTTGTGCTTTAGGTCGTAAAATATTATTGCATCACATTAAAAATAAAAATTTATACTTTAGTCAATCTATAAAGTAATAGAAGGAACATCATTACATTTTATTTAAAACATACACAAATAAACACAAAAGACTTTAATTATTATAATTTTTTTCAAAACTATTATTTTGTTCCTTCAATCATTCTGATAATGTCTAACACATAAATGACACTTGTAATATTTTAATTAATTAGATTGAACAAAATTCTTTAGTTTTGGGTTATGTTTTCTTAATGCTGTTTTATAAGCTTCATCCCAAAATCTTTCTAGGTTCTTGAATTATGAGATAAACTATTATCTTGCTACTTAAACATTACCTCGTAGAAAAAAAAAACATTACCTTCACTTAAATCAAACATACTGGTCAATCAATTCACATGACACTTGTACTTAATAGTAGTGTAGTGAATGTAGATGACCCATTATGAGTATGTTTTGGAATTGAGAATAAATTGAACAAGAATATCTCATTCATAGTTATACATAAAAGTCTCAATTTTGGAAGAAGAATAATTATCTTAAATGAACATGATCATACATTATAAAATACAATCATGAATATTAGTGATAAAGTCAACAATCAGTTTATTTTTAAAATAAACTTTCTTTTATACCTTTCAAATATTCAATACCACAAATACTTTCAAAATTATTTGCATAAACATAATGTTTAAGCTGTTATAAACTTAAAGTATTAGATTAAATGTAATACACTATAATTGAACTAAACTTACTCAATTATGATAAGTTAATTATATTAGAATTGAAATAGATTTAACATGCAAATTAAGGGATACAATAAAACACTCAGAACATAAAATGCTCACAATATTAATACTTTGAGTTAACAACACGTATATTCACATAAGTACATAAAATACAATGTAGAAGTATGGTCCTACTTTGATAGTAACCATAAAATACAAATAATGATGCTTATATGTATTTATATACATACTTTATTGGGTGATGTAATTATTAATTAAACTAAACAATTTATCTTTGGATATCCTATACATAGCCAATTAAAAAATACACTCAACCCCTTAATGCTCATTTAATCACTCAAGATTAACAGAAACATCAAAGAAGATCATAATAAGGAACAATAAATCACAAACATGTAAAATGAACATCAAGGGTTTAGATGCTAAACCTGCAAAGCCCATGCAAAGGAATGGGGAGTTTCATCCTGTAGTAGAGCACAACAAAAGAAGATAACCTTTCCATGGTTGTCAATGCCAAGCCATGCTCCAAAAAGCATGCCGTATGTGATCGAACGTTAAGTTGTGTCAAAATAAACTACATCACCAAACATGGTGTACGCATGAACAGAGTCTCCGTATGACCAAGCAATGTTCTCGACCTTCTCATTTTCATCGACTGTAACATCATAAACAAAGTATGGATCCCCCTCTTTTGCAGCCCTGCAGGCTTCAAGAAGCTCCATTGTATCATTTTATCTTTTCTCGGTCAGCAAGACATTGTTTTCTTGAACAACTTTCTTACGATTTTGAACAAAATTTCTAACATCCCTCTCCAAAAAGGGCAATTGTCCTCCTTGAATCCCCTTCTCCAATTCCAACATCTTAACTATACGATGTATTGGGAACCCAGCTTTGGAAAGCAAAAGAATTCGCTCTTGATCAGCATCATGGATTTTACGATAAGCGGGAAGGAGACGCACCTGATCATCCTCCAACAATTCATGATTGTGCACATTAATGAATTGCACAACAAACCACTGAGAAACACCATCAACAACCTCGTTCGACAAGTACATTTTCGCGTCACATCCGCACCGAACTGATTTCCTATCTCTTTGGTGCTCCCCAGTCTGCTTCTTTTTTGGCTGGAGCAAAGCCAGACCGATAGCAAACGAAGTCCAGTTTATATATACCCAGCTGCGGACTCAATCTAGACCGCTCTTTCCTAATAGAAAACCCATTTTTTCTAGCAAAATTACCATAATACTCAAATGCGTCACCGTCACTCTTGAACAACATTCCAACATAAGGAGCAACCATACCCTCGTTCGATGGTGAATCGTTCTTTAGCAATGGGGATGCCATGGTGGTCTCCTCGGAATCTCCCTCATAGGTAATGAAACATTTCCAATCCCCACAAGGGCACTGTGGCCTCGGCATCCATATATTTTTCGAAGGCATTGAAACCATTATTCCAGTTGTTTCAAGTATATCTTTGCCTATATATACACACACATATATATATATATATATATATATATAATTAAAAACAGAATTTAAAAACTAGTGCAAATAGATATGGGCTAGAATCAAGAAGCCCAACTCTGGTTGACCCTGTCTAATTGGGGAAGAACATTTTATTACTTTACATTCTACTCTCTAGTCTCTAACCTATTATAATTCAGAACAATACTTGTCATGCCTTGTGAAGACAACTTTTGTTGTCCAGTAATGTGCTCCAATATAATTTGAACATGTAGTGAAAAAAATATAGTCATGCGTTCAAGTTGTATTCGACCACATCAGGGGAGCACACAAACTTAATCTTCACAGGACATGACCTAAATATTGTCCTATAATTTATTTGTCTTTTTAGAAAAACAATGGGGCACTTTTGGTTTTATAATTTTGAAAATAGTTTTTTATTTTTTAAAAATTAAAAATTAATTAATAAAAAATGGTAGAAAAATTATGTTGGGTTCAATGTTTTTTGAAAACTTGAATATAAAAATGTTATTTATATAATTGGCTTTTTTAATGTTCTCATAAACAATCTTGAAAACTGATTTTAGAAATGTAAACCAATAAGATCATTAGGTTAAAAAAGTAGTATTGAGAAAGAAGTATTTCCATCTTTTCTAGTAAGGATTCTCTTAATTGTTTCTCTAGAATTCACAAATTCTATATAAAATATACAATGAAAAATTAAGAAAAATTTAAAACGTATGGGACCATTATCACCAAATGAAAGGTTTAGGGCCCGTTTGGTAACTTGATTTTCGTTTTGATTTTGGTCTTGGTCTTGTGATTTTGGTCTTGGTGGTCTTGAGTGTTTTAGGTAAATCTAAAACCATATTTGGTAAGGAGTTGGTCTTGGTCTTGATATAATTATATATATATACTAATATGTATTCAAAATATAAAAATATTAAAATGAAAATATATATCATTAAAAAACATTTAAAATTCTCGAAAACAATTGATATTTCTATTTTTTTTATTCCAAAATATATATATATAATCGAAAAAAATATTTTAAAATGTGAAAATTATATATAAAATTCAAATAATATATATAATTCAAAAAAAATATAAAATTCTGAAAAATTATGTTATATACTAAAAAAATTTAAAAATTTAGGAAAAAAGGATATAAAATGGGAAAAAATATATAAATTCGAAAGAAATATATAAAATTCAAAACTCATATAAAATTATAAAATTTGATAGAAATATTTAAAATTCAAAAAATATATATATAATTCGGAAAAAAAAATACTATTTGAAAATAAAATATATCAAATGTGAAAATAAATAAAAAATGAAAAAATAATAATTAAAATTTGAAATATATTTTTAAAATAAGAAAAAATATATATAAAATATTTGAGAAATAATATTTAAATTTCTATTTTTTTAAAATTCAAAAATATAAATATATAATTGATAAAAATATTTCGCACTTTCCAAAAAATTATATTTTCTAAAAAAATATTTTCAGAAAATTATAAAATTTTCTTACTTTCCAGAAAATATAAAAAAGTGCGAAATATTTATAATTTTTTCCAATTTTTTTTCTCCAACTTAATTTTATGAAAATATTATTTTTCATAATATATTTTTTCAGAAAATATATATTTTAAGAAAATTATATTTTGAAAAAAATATTTCGAGAAAATTATAAACTTTTCGCACTTTTTTTTTTTGAAAAGTGGGAAATATTTATATTTTATTATAAAATTTTCGCACTTTTTTTATATTTTTGTAAAAGTGCGAAATATTTAAAATTCAAAAATATATATATAATTCAAAATATATATAAAATTTTGAAAAATTATATTAAAATATGATTTTTTTCGCAAAATATTTTTTTTTTGAAAAAGTGTATATTATGGTCCAAAATATGAATTTTTTCCGAATTTTTTTTTGGTAGAAAAGTACATATTATGTTCCAAAATATGATTTTTTTTTGCGAAAATTTATTATGTTCGAAAATATTAATTTTTTTGCGAAAAATATATATTATGTTTCAAAATATGATTTTTTTTTTCCAAAATTTATTTTTTTTGCAAATATTATATATTATTTTTTCCGAAATAATTCATATTTTCAGCCATATATATATATAGAGAGAGAAAAAAATTAAAATTGGTGAGCCAAAACTAATGGTTTTAATTATTAGTTTTTAAAAGTCCAAAACCAAAACCAAGCCCAAAAACCACTTCCCAAACAAATCCTTAGGGTCCATTTGGCAACCCGGTCTTGGTCTTGGTTTTGGTCTTTGATTTCAAGACCAAGACCATGTTTGGTTGGCCGGTTTTGGACTTGGTTTTGGACACTCTAAAACCAACCACTAAAACCTGGTTTTGGCCCACCATTTTTGACTTTTTTCTCTCTCTCTCTCTCTCTATATATATATATATATATATATATGGCCGAAAATATGAATTATTTTAAAAAAAAATTTATATTTTTAGGAAAAAAATTAATTTCCGGAAAAAAATTATTTTTTCGAAAATAATTATCTTTTTCAGAAAAAAAAAAAAATTTCGGAAAAAAATTATTTTTTTGGGAAAAATCATATTTTCGGACAAAAATTAATTTTCTCCAAAAAATTATTTTTTCGAAAATAATTTTATTTTTCGGAAAAAAATTATTAATTCGGGAAAAAATAATTTTTCCGAAAATATTTATTTTTTCGGAAAAAAATCATATTTTCGGAAAATAATTATTTTTCGAAAATAATTATTTTCCGGAAAAAATTTATTTTTTCGTCAAAAAATAAATTTTTGGAAAAAAATCATATTTTTGGGAAAAAATTAATTTTCGGAAAAAAAATATTTTTTCGAAAATAATTATTTTCCGCAAAAATATTTATTTTTTCGGAAAAATTTATTTTTATTTTCGGAAAAAAAATATTTTTTCGAAATTAATTATTTTCCGGAAAATATTTATTTTTTCGGAAAAATTTATTTTTTCGTCAAAAAATAAATTTTGGAAAAAAAATTATATTTTTGGGAAAAAATTAATTTTCGGAAAAAAAATATTTTTTCGACAAAAATTAATTTTGTCGAAAAAATTAATTTTTGGAAAAAAATTATATTTTTGGAAAAAAATTAATTTTCGGAAAAAAATATTTTTTTGAAAAAATTAATTTTTCGGAAAAAATTAATTATTTTTTTTCCGAAAATTAATTATTTTTGAAAAAATTATTTTTTATATTTTTGGGAAAAATATCTTTTTCCCGAAAATTATTTTTTTTCCAATTTTATATATATATATTTTTGCATATTTATATATTTTTAATACATATTAGTATATATATATATAATTATACCAAGACCAAGACCAAGACCAAAAGCAAAACCAACTCCTTACCAAACACTATATATTGGTTTTAGATTTATCCAAGACCAAAACTAAGACCAAAACCAAAACCAAAACCAAAACCAAGACCAAAACCAAGTTCTCAAACGGACCCTTAGGGTTTGAGTCTCTCTCACAAATTTACAATATCTACAAATATACATATATTTATATTTATATTAGGGTAAAGTGCAAAAAAAAAACCCTCAACTATTATCCAATGAACAAGAAACCCCCCTCAACTACAAAAGAGCAAAAAAAAAACCCTCAACTATCAATTTAAGGATAATGTACCCTCGCAAAATTTTCCACTACAAAAATACAAAAATACGATTTTTCCCTTACAAAACTAACTTTATTGATAAAAATCATAACATCCAATATCTTCATTATGTGACGCAGCAACCATTTGGGCACTCACACCACACCACACCATACCATGCCACATACATTATTCTTGTTTTCTTTGCTCTTGTAAAACTTCATATATATATATATATATATAAAACTTCACTATAACATGAAAAAGACCAAAAAAAATTACTTAAAAGCCCCACCCACCACCGTTTACATGATTGTGCATGCTGATGGATTTTCTTCACAAAAATAGTAATCACATCGACTCACTTGGCATGGTCTTCCATAGCCATCGGAGTAATTAGCTTTCCCTCCATAAAAATCATTACATGGTGGAGGAGGAGGGGGTCGGGTACCACACCCACAATAACATGGCGGAGGAGGAGGAGGTCGGGTACCACACCCACAATAACATGGGCCCCTGGGCCCGCCCGCGTGACACGGCCCATACCCAACATAACATGGAATTACTATTATGGGCCCGGGCATTGGAGCCAGTTTGGGTGACGGGTCGGCTTCTTCCGAACCTTTTTTGGACTTTTCGGAAACTATGATCTCAATACTCTTGATAGTTTTACCACCCCTGCAGCGCACCTTGTCACGGATCTTCTCGGGGCTGCAGCATACTACAGTGATGGTCACTGTGTTTTGCTTTTCATCATATAACTGGTTTCGAATTTCTGTTCTCCCCCATATTTTAACAATCACATCACAATATACTATAAGTATGTCTCCCAATATATATATATATATATATATAAAACAAATGTATATTTGATTATATAATTTGATATTTATATTTAAGAAACTCACGAGGAAATTTACAGAGGACTTTCTTGACCTTCTTGTAACAGCATGAGCACTGAAGATCCACCTTCAGTACCATTGTTGTCACCTATATATTACCATACATGGTACAAAAAATATTAAATTAACAATATAGTAAAAGAAAATAAACCATTAACAAGTCAGTGTGTAAAAAGAGAGGATCTAAAACAATAAGGAGATCAGAAATTGATTCATGTTATATAATCAAGGTTAATTTCAAGAAATCCCCCAATATTATTCAGTTTAATCAAATAACTTCCAATATGTTCACTTTAATCCCTATATTATTCAATTTCATCATTATGTTCTCTTATCTCACATTTTGAGTCAAAATGGCTAAATTATCCTCAATAGTATAAGGGAGTTTAGTGAAATCAATTATTTAAAAAAATTATTTTTCGAAAATCAATTATATTTTTCGCAAAAATTATAAATTCAAAAATATATATATTTTTCGCAAAAAAATTATTTTTCGTAAAAAATATCATATTTTCCGAAATATATATATATTTTGAAATTTATAGTTTTTACGAAAAATATAATTTATTTTCGAAAAACAATTTTTTTAAGGGTTGATTTCACTAAACCCCCTTATATTATTAAGGGATGATACTTTAGACATTTTGACTCTAAATGTGAGGAGAAAGGGGTATGGTGATAAAATTGGATAGTATATGAGATAAAGTGGACACAGTAGACGTTAGTTGATTAAATTGAATAGGTTAAGGGGTTTCTTGAAATAAACCCATAAATAAAATATAAAAAAATTATTATGTAAGAAAAACTTGTTTTTCTAAACAATGTTCTGAATAAAATTCAATATTCAATCTGATATAGATATTTTAGATTAGATATATATGTTACCTTTTCCACTAATTAATTAATGGGTTTATTTCAAGAAGCCCCATCTGCGAATCAATTTAATCAACTAACTCCTATTATGTCTACTTTGCTCCCTATACTATCTAATTTCATCACTATGCCCCCTCCTACTCACATTTTCAGTTAAAAAGTCTAAACTACTCTCCCTTAATAGTATAAGGGGGTTTAGTGAAATCAACCCTTAAAAAAATTATTTTTTGAAAATAAATTATATTTTTCGTAAATACTATAAATTTAAAAATATATATATTTCGGAAAATATTTTTTTTGTGAAAAATATATATTATGTTCCAAAATATGATTTTTTTTGCAAAAAATATATATTATGTTCCAAAACATGATTTTTTTTCTGAAAATTAATTTTTTTGCGAAAAATATATATTATTTTTCAAAATATGATTTTTTTTGTGAAAAGTATTTATTATGTTCCAAAATATGATTTGTTTTACGAAAATATATACCATTATGTTCCCAAATATGATCTTTTTCCGAAAAATAATTTTTTGCAAAAAATATATATTATATTTTCTGAAATAATTCATATTTTGAAAAATAATATACTACCTCCGAAAAATAATTTTTTTGCTATAATTTATAATTTTTGCGAAAAATATAAATGATTTTTGAAAAATAAATTTTTTAAATAGTTGATTTCACTAAATACCCTTATACTATTGAGGGTTGTTTAGATATTTTGACTCAAAATATGAGGTGAGGGGGCATAATGATGAAATTAAATAGTATAGGGGACAAAGTAAACACAATAGAAATTAGTTAATTAAACTGGATAGTATAAGGAAATTTTTTGAAATTAACCCTATAATCAATTGATTGATAGATAAAATGTTCAAGAACACACAAAGCATAATTGATAAATAAGATATTGAAGAACATACAAAGCCCAACCAAGAAAACACCAGCACCACACAATATATATATATATACAGAGGGCCGGCCTGAAATCTCAAAAATGCGTAGAGATCCTAGGCGAAATCAAATGTGAGGCCTCTAATATATAAGGCTTTACGAACTTAAAAATTTCGGCTTATGCTCTTTTTTCATTATTAATAAACTTATTCAAAAAAAAAACTTAAAAAGTGATAATTGTAAAAAAAATATTAAAAAAATACATTAAATATACTAATATTTAAAATTTCGAGAACAACATCCATCTTAGGGTTGTTATGAAAAGTTGTTATTATGTGTGTGAGTGCGATAGTCGTGAAAACTCAATTATAAGCGTGTAAAAAATTATTATCGTTGAGCGAATGCGACAATCGTGAGTGTAATCATTAAACGTTATGCAAATACAACAATAATTTTCTAGCCCTAATTAAAATAATGGTTTGATTTAAATTACAAAGTTTGAATTTATTATAAATTGGGCTATTAAATAAATTTTTTAAAAATATTGAAGTTGATGCCCTAAATTATGTAATTATATTAGGTTTTATTTTTAATTGAACTGAAAAATTAATTAATTTTTTTAAGGATAATAAAAATAATAAATTTTTTAAAATTAAAAATACTGAAAAATAATAAATTTTGAAGCCTCGGAGGCCTAGGCGACCGCCTATAATATACATATATTGAGAAACTAGCAAAATATCAAACCTTTTCCGCCATAGGAGAGAGTTGTGAGTGAACTGACCTAATCTGAGCTCAGACTTGTGAGTTGATAATGAAAAAGGAGACCATGTATGAGAGAGAGAGAGAGAGAGAGAGAGATTGAGAGAGAATTGGTATTAATTGACGTTTATGAAATAGCTTTTAGAATACACCACAACCAATGAGGTGAGGGCACGTGTAAAGTGCTTTGTCGTTAAAGGGTGGTGGCGACTGGTGTGGATGCTCTCTCTCTCTCTCTCTCCACCTACTCTTACCTTCCTTCATCATGTAAAGAAATATAATTTGGTATAACGATTATTTTGTAGAGTCCTAATTATATATTGTAAGGGAATCTTACAAAAATAAAAATTCAATTTAGTTCCAACAGACAAGAGTCATGCCAAAACATAAAACAATAATAACCAAAGGAATAACAACTAAAAGTATAACTGAATTGACTAATAATAAAAGCTCCATGATTTTTAATTTATTTATTGTGATAACTATACTGTCTAGACATTCTGTGTATAATAGGTTTTTGTTTTATTACATAAGAATTGGTTCATGTCACTTTCGCTGTAGAAAGGCTGTCACGCACTATGTGTGAAATTTTTATATTGCGATTATTGAAATGTTCTGGTTGTAAGTATTAGAGGCCAAATCAATGGGTGACTATTCTATTCCTTATAGATTTTGCTAGATTAGGTCGAATTAATGCAAATACTTCTTTGTGGTTCAATGGCACAAATCAAAAACAGCTTTATAATGTAGCTAACAAATTAAGCCAACTGCAAAAGGCTAAGGGGAGTGCAAATTTTTTTATTTTTTTTTACTATTGTTATTTTCTTATATAGAAGATATTATGAGAATTGAGATTGTTTTGCTTTCTATGCTTTTAATTAAAAGTTTCTTTTGTTTGTGGTGTATTTTTTTATTTATTTTTTTCCCCATAGACTGTTCCCTTTTTTTTTGTTGCTTCTGGGCCTGAGTAGCATAGGCTTTGGGGCTAAGCTCTAGGCCTTTCCTTTACGTCGATTCTAGTTTTATATAATAAACATGGGCTTCTGGGCTTATATAGCCCATAACCTTGGCTTTGGGGTTTAATTCCCTGCATTTCTTGCATATTTTATGCTTATGGTAAGTTTGCCGTAGTAAAATATGGGCCCAACAGTTCTGCCAAATATTTGGGCCGGCAGAAGTATTGAGCCTGAAAAATATTAATCTAAGTTCAAGGATTGAAGATGTGATTTTCAAACCTAAAGTTCAATTTATGTAAATCCGTTCGATGATGCCGAACGAATCTCAACTTTTGTAAATCAACAAAAACAATGAAATAGATAAATGACAAGAAGAAAATTGATAATTTCAAGAATAAGCATATACTGGAACAATTTCGGGGTGGGGGAATATTCCCTTCCCTTTTCTTTTTCCTTTCTTTTATACATGAGCTTGGTCTTACCCTCATAAATGGGTTTTAAGACATATTTAAAGAGAATATCTCTACATTAAATATAAGTTTTATGTTTTGCAAAACTGCTACAATAAAACCCATGTCAGTTTTAATTGTATAATCTGTAACGGTCATAGCTTTTATCCTGAAACGGGCTTATATCTTTGGGCTTTGCTTTCTATTTGGGCTTAACAGATATGTTGATCCATTGTTTGATTTTTGCGATGGGCCTGGTGTAAAAATGGGCCTACACTTTGCCCCCATGATGCAGCTTGCGGAGTCGTTCACCCATATAAAGAGCCTGAGTCTTCCCAAGATGAAAAAGATTTAGCTCAATTTATTTTGCATGGGATCATTCCCGTCGAACGGCCAGAGCCTGTTGCTGCTGAAAATGAAATGTCAGCTGAGCCTTCGATTCCTGCTTCAGAGAGCCAGCAGCTGCCTACCGATGATATTAATCCTCCACCTTCTTGATTATATGTTTCTATCTTTGAACAATTTCTTGGGTCTGTAAAATTATATATATTTTTGGTGCTCCTGTGGTGAGCGTTTTTTGGACAAGTTTTGAAATAGCACTGGTGTGCTTTGAGTTTTTTTTTTGAACAGGATGGCACTAAGGTGCATCGATATTTTCCGAACAGGTGGCACCGAGGTGCACTATGTTTTTTGAACAGGAAAACACTATTGTGCTTGATATTTCTTGAACAGAATGATGTGTTTTTTGGAACACAACCCTTTTGATGCGTATCTTTGTACGTCTTTGCGAAAAATAGGAACTTGATGTCATCTTTATGACGGTCTTTTGCATAAATGACTTATATATTTTGGCCAAGTTATTTTACTTCGGCTTTCTGGATAGTTTGAACATAAATCTGAGAAGATATGAATAATATCTTTATTGATTTGAACTGGATCTTATCACACAAACTGTTTAAACGACATCTAAGATCAACATAAATTTTATTGAAAATACCTTTTCAGGTGTATTGCATTCCAGGCTCGTTCTATTTGTTTTCCATCTTTATCAGCCAATCTGTAGGCACCTTTGCCGATCACGTCTGTTACCGTGTATGGCCCATCCCATGTGGGATCCAACTTGTTTGATCTGCCAGCCAACACCCTTAGTACTTGATCGCCAACTTGAAATGATCTTGGTTTTACTTTCTTGTTGTAACTTCTCATCAACCTTTGTTGATATTATGCCAGCCTTATTGAGGCCATTTCTCTCTTTTCATCAATGAGATCACCTTCGATTTTTAAAATTTCTTCGTTCTATTCAGGATCGAATAGATGAGTTCTTGTTGTGGGGACTTCCAATTTAATTGGGATTACCGCTTCGACTCCGTACGCCATAGCGAATGGAGTCATCCCGGTTGGCTTGCGAGGAGTCGTTCGGTAACTCCAGAGGACCCTTGGTAATTCGTCTAACCATCGTCATTTTCCTTCGATTCCTTCTAATTTTCTTTTTATCCCGGCAAAAATAGTTTTGTTAGTTATCTTAGCTTGTCCATTTGCTTGCGGATAACTGACAGATGATAAATTATGATTGATGCCGTATTCGTCTAGCAACGCCCGAACGTATTGATTGTCCAGATTTGTGCCGTTATCCATCATGATGTACTTTGGTACTCCAAACCTGTAGATTATACGATTCAAAATAAAATCTATCACTTGAGTGTGAGTGATTCTTACATAAGCTTTCGCTTCCACCCATTTAGTGAAATAATCTGTGGCCAAAAGCACGTGCTTTTGATTCGAAGCCGCCCTTGTTAATGGTCCGACCGCATCCATCCCCCATCGTGCGAACGGAACGGGAGAAGCCATCGCTGTGAGAAACTCTGCTGGTTGATGAATTATATGTGAATGTCTCTGACATTTGTCACACCTTCTTGCGTATTCCTCTGCGTCTCGGATCATGTACGGCCAGAAATATCCTTGTGTTATTGCTCTATGAGATAATGATCTACCACCAATATGGCTTCCACAAGTCCTATCGTGCAACTGCTTGAGTACCTCTTGTGCTTCAGATGGTGTTAAACATCGCAGATAGGGCCCACTTGATGATCGGCGATATAGATAGCCATCGATCACTGAATACTTGGTAGAGGTTGTTCTTATTTTCCCTGTTTCTCGTCGATCCTCATGTAGAACGCCGATCAATAAATACTCGAGGATCGGATCGATCCACCTTGGTTCGTACAAGATCACGCATACCTCATTCTTTTTACCGATCGAAGGAGTGAACAGTTCATCCACCGGAATTATTCTGACCATATCGTTTCCTGCTGAGGATGCTTGATTTGATACATGATCAGCCCCATGATTTTCTGTCCTTGGAATTTCTTTAAAAGTGATTACCTGAAAGTTCCGCATTTCTTCCTGAACGGCATTTTTATACTGCAACATCCTTTCCTCGCTTGCATTATAACTTCCTGTGATCTGATTTACAACTAACTGAGAATCGCTGAACACAATCAGTTCTTTGATTTGGAGCTCCTTTGCTAACCTTAACCCTGCCAAAACGACTTCGTACTCAGCCTCATTGTTTGAACTACCAAAGGACAGTTTGATCAACTGCTGCAATTTGGAGCCTTCTGGGGATATTAGTTCGATCCCCACACCTGCCCCCAGACTATTCACTGATCCGTCTACATAAAACAACCATCTTGGATTTACGTCGCAGGACTCATCTTCAGCTGCTTCATATTCTAGGAGGAAATCCGCCACAACTTGACCTTTTAAAGATGTTCGTGGCTCATAAGTAATATCGAACATGCTCAACTCTATTGACCACTTTGTCGTTCGTCTCGAGAAGTCAGGTTTTGATAAAATTGCTTTGATCGGATGGGACTCGAAGTAATGTCGAAGCTTTCATTTTGCCTGGACCAATGCTAAGATGATTTTCTCTGTCTTCGAATATCTTCTCTCGGCATCAAGCAATGTCTTGCTCGCATAATAAATTGGGTATTGTCTGTTCCCATTATCTCTTACCAGTGCTGAGCTGACTGCGTTAGGAGAAACTGCCAAGTATAAAATTAAGGACTCGTGATTCTTGGGTGCCATTAGGATTGATGGTTTCGCCATATAGAGTTTCAGCTGATCAAATGCTTCTTGCTGTTTCTCCCCCCAAGCAATCGTTTTCTTAGACTTCAAGACGTCGAAGAATGGCTTGCATCTATCTGACAATTTGGATATGAACCGACTCAGGGCTGCTAATCTTCCTGTGAGTACCTGGATTTCCTTTGGGGACTCAGGTGCCTTCATCTGAATCAATGCTTGAACTTGTGATGGACTTGCTTTGATTCCATCTTTATTGACTATGTGACCCAAGAATTGTCCGGAAGATACACCGAAAGTGCATTTTTCCGGATTTAGCTTCATCTTATGTGATCGCAGGGATACGAACACATCCTCCAAGTGCTTCAAATGATCATCCTTATGTTGGCTTTTAACCACCATGTCATCAATGTATGCCTCCACCGTATCTCCTATTTGGGTCTTGAAAATCTTATCAATCAACCGCTGATAAGTCGCACCTGCATTTTTGAGACCGAACGACATGACCTTGTAACAATAGGTCCCTCGTTCGGTAATGAACGCCGTTTTGTCTTCATCCTTTGGATTCATTGGGATTTGATTGTATCCTGAGTAAGCATCCAGGAAGGTGAGACGCTCAAAGCCTGTAGTCGCGTCGATCATGCGATCAATCTTCGGTAAAGGAAAACTATCCTTCGGACAAGCTTTATTTAGGTTGGTGAAGTCCACGCACATTCAGAACTTCCCGTTCTTCTTTTGTACAACGACAACATTGGACAACCACACGGGATAGTGAACTTCTCTGATAAAGCCAACATCTAGCAAACGGTTAACCTCTTCAGCTACAAACTTTCCTCGTTCGGTTCCGATCCTTCTGGGTCGTTGCCGTACGGGTTGGGCATCGGAGTAAACATTTAACGTGTGCATCATGGTTCCTGGGTCGACCCCAGGCATATCGCTATGCTCCCAAGCGAAAATATCGATATTTGATCTCAACATAAGAATCAAGTTGTTTCTTTCACCAGGATTAAGTCCCCTTCCAATTCGGGTGGTTCTTCCCTTGCTTCCGTCGATCAGATCTACTGTGATGGTATTCTCTGAGGTCTTCTCATCATCGTCAATCTGATCACGGAGGCTCGGTAATTGCTATATGTTTCGTTCGGAACTTTCGTCTTTCATACCTTTGGCGACAATGGCATAGCATTCTTTCGCCACCACTTGATCGCCTTGAATATCTACAAACCCTTTTCCTGAAGGGTCAACACACCGCATCACTTGATGTAGAGTAGAAGGAACTCCTTGCATTCGGTGAATCCAACCTCTTCCCATAATCAGATTGTAGGAAGGTTGTACGTCCACTAGCATGAAATTTTCTATCAAAGTTCGCTTTGCGGCCATCACTGGTAAATTCAAGACCCCGATCGGACAAATCCCCTTTCCATCAAAGCCTGCCAGCGGACTGGCGGTTGCTCTGATCAACTCCGTACTGATGCCAATCTTCCCGAAATCTGATTTAGTCAGGATGTTCGTGCTGCTACCTGTATCAACTAGCACCCTTTTAACTAAACAATTTGAAACTATGATCGAAATTACCAGTGGATCTACATGTGGTAGTTGTACACGTCTTAAGTCCTCTTGTGTAAATGATATGGTAAGCATTTGGTAGTTCCGAATGACATTCACCTCCCCAACCCTTCGGATCTTATTGGCACTGCGCATGCGTGAACGCTGAACCGAACGGATTTCCTCGTCCTCTTCGGGTTTCCCATGGATTGTGTCAATAATTTTTACCGGCTGCCCACCCACGATTTTGTTGGCCTTCGGCCGATCAAATTTTTTGACTCCACTGTCCACGTACTCCTTCAAATCTCCTTTGGCTATCAAGGTCTCAACCTGCCTCCTCAATTGTCTGCACTCATTGGTTAAATGGCCAAAGTCATTATGGAACGCGCAGTGCCTCATACGGTCCTGCAGCTCCGGCGGCATTTTCAACGGAAATGGTGGGCGAAAAATACCCTTCGACTTATTGTCGTTGTACAACTTTGCTAAGGTTGTACGGAGTGGAGTTTCAGGTATGTCATACCTTGGCCTCCTCTCCTGTTGCCTGTACGGAGCTGATCGGTGGTTGTTCGTATTATCTGCCTTCTTGATTATCCGTTCCTTTGATTTTATTTCCACACTAACTAATGCCGTACGATGACCTCTTTCTTGTTCATCCTCTTCCAATCTCAGATATCCCTGCGCCCGTAAATTCAACTGACCCATGTTGAGGGGTGTTGACTTCACCAAGGATCTATGGAAGCTAGTCCCTTGTTCGATAGCTACCTTGAAAGCTTCTACTGTTGTTGGCTGATCACAATTGGGTATCATTCCCATTTACAAATTGAATCTGGAAAGGAAATTCTTCAACGTTTCACCTTTCGCTTGTCTCATCGTAAACAGATTAGAAATGGTCATCTTCTGCTTCCGGTTTCCGAAATACTGGGCCAGGAACTTTTCCATCAGTGTTTGGAAAGAATCGATCGAACTACCTGGCAATTGCTTAAACCATAACAGAGCGGGGCCCGTTAGGCTTGTAGAGAAAGATTTGCACATTAGTGCATCATCAGCCATATCGAGAGTCATCATTTGTTCCACATGAAACAGGTGCTCAATTGGGTCCTGTGTCCCATATAACATAATGAATTTAGGCATCTGGAACTTATCTGGCCTTCTCGCCTGCTGTATTTCGGGGCTGAACGGAGATTTAATCATTCTAGCTATCATTTCGATGGCTAGATCGGCTGGTGACTGTGTTCTGAGGTCCTTTACTTGTTCATCTACGATCTTTTGAAGTCGGGTTACCATATCGAGCGAAACTGCATGATTATTGGCAATTGTTTCATCTGTGATTGGTTGGGTGTGAGTAGGATCTACTGTGCAATCTGCTGAACTTGCCTCATGATTGTCTTCCTCTTCAACACCAGGGCCATTACGGCGCCCTGCTATAGGCAATTCTGGATGTTCGGATTGATCTAACCTTTGCTTTAGTTCTCGATTTTCTTTCTCGAGGGCCTCCAGACGCTGAAGAATAGCAGTTGTATCACCTAGCTGTGTGGTGGTTTCTTCCGCCATTGATCTAATAACTTCTGTTTGGATATCGTTTCCCACAGACAGCGCCAAAAAGTGTAAACCCGTTCGATGATGCCGAACGAATCTCAACTTTTGTAAATCAACAAAAGCAAAGAAATAAATAAATGACAAGAAGAAAATTGAGAATTTCAAGAATAAGCAAATATTGGAACAATTTCGGGGTGGGGGAAGATTCCCTTCCCTTTTCTTTTTCCTTTCTTTTATACATGAGCTTGGTCTTACCCTCATAAATGGGGTTTAAGACATATTTAAAGAGAATATCTCTACATTAAATATAAGTTTTATGTTTTGCAAAACTGCTACAATAAAACCCATGTCAGTTTTAATTGTATAATCTGTAACGGTCATAGCTTTTATCCTGAAACGGGCTTATATCTTTGGGTTTTGCTTTCTATTTGGGCTTAACAGATATGCTGATCCATTGTTTGATTTTTGCGATGGGTTTGGTGTAAAAATGGGCCAACAATTTATGACTAAGGTTGTGTTTAGATTTGTTTTTCAAATGTTGTTTTTGATTTTCTGGATTGAAAAGTTGTCTTGAACGGTGTTTAACAAAATTTTAGCAGAGCTTCCGAGCGGGGCATTTTAAGACTGTTTTGAAGAAGTTGTGGGGTAACATCTTCTCAACATGTGTTTTTTTTTTTTTCTAACTCTATTGAGCAATTAAATGGTGTAACTGTGCAAGTCTTTTTGAATTATCAAGGGTTATGTAGTCCTGACATTTCCTTTTCATTTCAAAGTGGTGGTGAATTTCTTGTCAAGAAAAAGAATATACTAGCCCAGATTGTCATACCACATATGACATGTGTTCTAATTTGTTTACAACTTATCAAATGGAATAGCCATATATACCTTATTTTTCTGAAAATACCATAGTTTGATTGCTCATAAAATTAACAAAAATATTTTACTGCTACAATTCTTCAGGTAACTTTTACAAAAAAATATGCAGCTGTTGCCATTCGGGCAAGAAAACAACCTCTTGTGTAGGATAAAGCCCAAGAAGCCCGGAGAGAAAAGAGTAAAGCAATGTGCTTATCTGAACTTAGTCCAAATCGAGAAACCATTTGATTCCATTGGTATTCAAAATCCTCAGTACTCTCTAAATGACACAGTGTGGCAAACTCAGATTTAAATTCCACATATCTTGGTCCAAGTGGATAACAGAACCAACAAGATACCAGATGGAAGTAACATGTTTGGTATTTGGTAATTCGATTCTTATGGCCTCTATGAGCCCCTGGTCCAGATCAGTTAGAATCGTCCGCGGACATCTTCCTTTCATGAAATGGACAAAAGTCTGTGGCAAATAGAAACATCAAAGAAGATCATAATAAGGAAGGACAAATCACAAACATGTAAAATGAACATCAAGGGTTTAGATGCTAAACCTGCAAAACCCATGCAAAGGAATGGGGAGTTTCATCCTGTAGTAGAGCACAACAAAAGAAAATAACCTTTCCATGGTTGTCAATGCCAAGCCATGCTCCAAAAAGCATGCCGTATGTGATCGAACGGTAAGTTGTGTCAAAATAAACTACATCACCAAACATGGTGTACGCATGAACAGAGTCTCCGTATGACCAAGCAATGTTCTCGACCTTCTCATTTTCATCGACTGTAACATCATAAACAAAGTATGGATCCCCCTCTTTTGCAGCCCTGCAGGCTTCAAGAAGCTCCATTGTATCATTTTATCTTTTCTCGGTCAGCAAGACATTGTTTTCTTGAACAACTTTCTTACGATTTTGAACAAAATTTCTAACATCCCTCTCCAAAAAGGGCAATTGTCCTCCTTGAATCCCCTTCTCCAATTCCAACATCTTAACTATACGATGTATTGGGAACCCAGCTTTGGAAAGCAAAAGAATTCGCTCTTGATCAGCATCATGGATTTTACGATAAGCGGGAAGGAGACGCACCTGATCATCCTCCAACAATTCATGATTGTGCACATTAATGAATTGCACAACAAACCACTGAGAAACACCATCAACAACCTCGTTCGACAAGTACATTTTCGCGTCACATCCGCACCGAACTGATTTCCTATCTCTTTGGTGCTCCCCAGTCTGCTTCTTTTTTGGCTGGAGCAAAGCCAGACCGATAGCAAACGAAGTCCCGTTTATATATACCCAGCTGCGGACTCAATCTAGACCGCTCTTTCCTAATAGAAAACCCATTTTTTCTAGCAAAATTACCATAATACTCAAATGCGTCATCGTCACTCGTGAACAACATTCCAACATAAGGAGCAACCATAACTTCGTTCGATGGTGAATCGTTCTTTAGCAATGGGGATGCCATGGTGGTCTCCTCGGAATCTCCCTCATAGGTAATGAAACATTTCCAATCCCCACAAGGACACTGTTGCCTCGGCATCCATATATTTTTCGAAGGCATTGAAACCATTATTCCAGTTGTTTCACGTATATCTTTGCCTATATATACACACACATATATATATATATATATATATATATATATATATATATATATAATTAAATCAATTCAAGTCCTTGAGAGAAGCAAATGCTGGCAGCAGACATCCATCTAACCGAAGAGAAAACAAAAAATTGAAGAAACAATAAAATCAGCTTATTCTTTTTTCTGGGTCATGTGTGATAGGAATAAATACCTAACAATTCGCAATGTTTTAATTGATTGCTTTTTTGATATGGAGTGAATAGAAACAGTGAAAAAACTTTTCCTTTTTCTGGTCATGCGTGATACCAATGAATTAACTAAGAACTCTCAATTTGAAAGGTTATGGATTTGTTTGGGTTTCAAGTTGTAGAGGAATATCTACAGGCATATATATATATACAGTGTATGGATATAGATATATAGATATGCACAGTGTATGTGATGGTATACGAGAGAAAGGGTAAATTGCTAACGACAATGCAAAAAAATTAGTTAAAGAGTGAAAATAAACGTACCAGTGAAGGAGACGAGTGCTTATAACTCTTTATTCCATGTTCTTCTCCTTCTTCCTCCCGCGTCTCGGTTGCCCTCGAACACACACACTGAGAACAGCCCGATTCGGGTGGGTGGAGCAGTGGAGCTGTTTCCGTGCTGGGCCAACGATTGGGATAAAAAAAAAAATATACAGAATTTTAAAACTAGTCCAAATAGATATGGGCTAGAATCAAGAAGCCCAACTCTGGTTGACCCTGTCTAATTGGGGAATAACATTTTATTACTTTACATTCTACTCTCTAGTCCTATTATAATTCAGAACAATACTTGGGTAATCCCTCATGAGACAACGTTCGTCCTCCTCTCCTCGGTGATATGGTCCAATATAATTTGAACATGTAGTGAAAAATATTTTTATTAAAGAATTGACATTAATTGATGTATTTATGGATTTTATTCTCTCTTCCTTTTATAAAAAGATTTAGCCACATGTCCAAGTTGTATTCGACCACATTAAGAGAGAGCACGAACTTAATCCTCACAAGGCAGGACCTAAATATTATCTTATAATTTATTTGTCTTTTCAGAAAAATAAAATAAGAAAAAAAAGGGGCACTTT
This sequence comes from Cornus suecica, assembly GCA_963922005.1. Taxonomy (NCBI): domain Eukaryota; kingdom Viridiplantae; phylum Streptophyta; class Magnoliopsida; order Cornales; family Cornaceae; genus Cornus; species Cornus suecica. Next base: position 81,597,813 of record OY998241.1, read on the forward strand.
TGGTTTTATAATTTTGAAAATAGTTTTTTATTTTTTAAAAATTAATAATTAATTAATAAAAAAATGGTAGAAAAATTATTTTTGGTTCAATGTTTTTTGAAAACTTGATTATAAAAATGTTATTTATATAATTGGCTTTTTTAATGTTCTCATAAACAATCTTGAAAACTGATTTTAGAAATGTAAACCAAAAAGATCATTAGGTTAAAAAAGTAGTATTGAGAAAGAAGTATTTCCATCTTTTCTAGTAAGGATTCTCTTAATTGTTTCTCTAGAATTCACAAATTCTATATAAAATATACAATGAAAAATTAAGAAAAATTTAAAAGGTATGGAACCATTATCACCAAATGAAAGGTTTAGGACCTGTTTGGTTGCCATGCTTTTGTTTATGTTTATGTTTTTTTTGTTTAAAAAGCTTGTTTGGTTATCTGTTTTTTGGGCCAAGGTGTTATTCCACAGTAAAAAAACACACGTCTCTACTTAGTTCAATTTAAAAAATACATTTTTGGTGTTTCCTTCAATTTATTGCATTGTACCAATAAACACAATTCTGATTAAAAAAAAAAAACAAAGAAAATTTGTTCAAAAACAGAAAGAAACACACGATCAAAACCAATGTTCGAAGTTGTTTCTCCTCTCTCCATTTCAGCCAACATCTCTTGCTAGGGTTCATGGCAATTTGAGGCGATTCTACACATGATGCAAGATTCATCCACGAAATCGTGATTTTCATCTTCACTTTTGCCCGATTTAGGGTTTCACAACGAGAGGCGGCGCCTAGGGTTTCGATTGGAGTGCGTTTGGGTTTTAGCATAACTTGCACATAGAGGCGATTTCGTTCTCAATTTAAACTCAGGTTTGCTTATCCACTCTTCCTCCATATATGTCTTGTTCGAGCTCAATTTTAGCGAATTTTTAGTAATATTTTAGGGTTTTGTGTGTGTGTGTTCGTGTCTTTATGAAAAACCCCCAATTTTGTGTATGTACGCGTGTGTTCGTGTCTGTGTGCAACTACAATTTTTGCAGATTAAGTCTAGTGAATTTGGTTCTCTGTTGAATTGATTTCATATTGCTTCAGTTTAATTATATCTATATATATGTGTAAATATCTAGAATTGTATGACAATCACTGTATGTGTATGTATGTGTCGGTGTATATATGTGTCGACAGAGCTAGGGCATGCATAGATATGAATGTATTGCTTCTATATGTGTATTGTTTCTTTTTCAAGTTTGTTTTGCTTCTTCCACCATGATTTCTCTTAGTATTAGAACTGAAATTTTGATAAATCTGAATTTTTTTTAAGCAATTGTTCCCTTTGATAAATCTGGATTTTTTTTTTGTTGTATATATTTGCTGTGTATATGAGTTGTTCCTTCTTCAACCCAGTTTAAAACATATAAAATAATACTGTATATATGAGTTATTCCTTCTTCAACCTAGTTTAATATTTAAGTGTTTGGTTTTGTATTTAATTGATTTCATATATATTACTTCATTTTATTTTATTTCATATATTGCTTCGAAAATGATAATTGGTGGAGTGGAAGTGTGAATCAAGTAGGGGATATCATGCATAAATGTATTTGATTTATGAGAATTTTGCTTATTGGTGTTGAGAATAATCTATGTTTGCATTTGATATGATTTTGCACAATCTCTGTTTGAATTCTATATTTGTTTAAAATTGTGACTATCTTAAATTATGTAATTGTGCTTGCATTGGGCTCTTCTATAAGAATTTTTTGTATATATATATGAATGTTCTTAGTTTGGTGGAGGAACTCGTTTTTATTATGGATGAATGTTTTTTATTTTATTTTTATTAATTCTATATGAAGAGTACAGAACAATGGCTTACACTATACAATTGTCAACACGCCAAGCCAATGTGGTATTCGAATCCGATTCAATTACAGGGATAGTACAGAACAATGGCTTACACTTTCAAAACAAGTCCAAAAATGCACCAGTTATATGCATAAAGGCCACTTCAAGCAGACATTGTTTTAATTATGATGAAGATGACATAATTAAGTTTATTTTTACCATAGAGTTACACATCACATAAAAGGTACCATCACAAGAACTATCCTTTCTTTGGTGAGTCTATCTCAACTTTAATGTGTCCTTGATTATACTTTGTCCACCACAAGTAGAATAACGAAGACATTATCATCACTCCAGCTGCACATCCAAAGTATTTTCCTTTCTTTGAAAATTGCGTGGGTGAAATAAGCGGCACCCATGTCGATGCCCATATCGAAGCAAGTAAACAAGTTCGATACAGGGGCATGAAAGGGTTTTGTTCTCAGAATGTGATGGTCGTCTATTCATTTGACATGAAATTCACATATGTCATAGGTGGATGGGAATGAACATCCAATGATTCAAGAATTTTGAATGAGTGTCTTGCACGGGGGGATTTAGACTTTCACATGGCTCCTGAAGGTATATATTAACAAAAATATAATTGCTCCATGATTTTTTTTAAACATATTTTTCTAAGTTCATTCTATAACATATTTTATGTTTACTAAGGAAGTATTATTTGGTTGATTCTGGATATGCCAATCAACCGGGATTTCTAGCTCCGTATCGAGGTCAAACATATCATTTTGCTGAATTTTGTACTGGAGGTAATCGTATTCGCGGCCGTGAGGAATTATATAATTTCAAGCATTCTTCATTACATAATGTGATTGAAAGATGTTTTGGCATGTTGGAGATGCGATTTCCAATTCTTAAGTAGATGTCTTGTTACAAGTTTCCTACACAGGTCGACATTGTAGTAGCTTGTTGTGCACTACACAACTTCATTAGGATGCACGGACATGCAAATGTTATATTTGACGGTACATCGGGTGAGATCTCGAGTGAAAGGAATGAGGATGATGATGGAGATGGCAATCATGCACCTGAAAATGTTACGCCTATAAGGGGTACAATGAATGCAGTTCGCGATACAATAGCTAACTTAATTTGGGCCGAACGATAGATGTTTTATTTATCTCATTTTGAATAACTATTTAGGTGTATGTGTTATGGCTTTTCTATCTTTAATTTGGATGATTGTAATAACTTATATTATCTAAGTTATGAATTATTGTAATAACTTATATTATCTAAGTTCTTGATAATTGTAATAGCTAATATTTATGTCAAGTTCTATTATTTTCTAACTTACTATTGTTACTTTTGTTTGTTCAAAATAGAAATGTATCAGGATTTGGGGCACGACCCTCCATGTTGTTGTGGGATGGGTCCTATAATTCTTTATCGAGCTGGGACAATACAAAACGAGGGATGCTACTTTTATAGATGTCAAAAATTAAATATATGATTTCTAATACGAAGGGATTAACAAAATAGTTGATTCGAAGTAATTATAATTATTTTATATGTTTTGAAATTGTAGAAACACCGTAATAGTTTTATATGGTTGGATGATGTTCCCGCGGGATTTCAAGAAATTAGATAGCAGGTTGAACAACAGGAGGACAATGATTTGGACAACGTAGTTGCTGTTATTCAACATGAACAATATCGGCATAAATACATTATATATGGTGGTTGTATTTGTCTAAGCTGTTTGTTCTTTCTTATGTGTTTTATCGTACTTCTTGTGGTTATTGTTATTGTAATTGACTAATGATATTTCATTTACTCATTTTTTATTCGGCTATGTAATAAATATATTCAGATATGGGTATATACTGAATGATTGTAAAATATTATTGAATTTTCATCTCCATAATGGGATATGATGGAGGACAATGTCTTGGAGTTTTGTAATATTGGATGTCTTATGATAATTCTTGCTATCAGGTGAAAAAAAAAATTTGGACTTGTTATTTTTATGGGGAGGTGCTACCGAAATTTTTTAATTTTCAAAAATGTTCATGATGAACAATACCAACTTGTCATAGAAGATATTTGGTAAAGAAGTGTCTTTCAATTGCCAAAGATTTGTTATCATTAATTTTTGTATTTTGAAAAAACAAAAAAAATACATTTGAAGTCACCAAACGTGTTTTTCTGTTTCTGTACTCTGAAATTCAGAATAAACAGACTCTGCCAAACATGTTTTTCTGTTTCTGTTATGAAAAATAAGGATCTACCAAACATGTTTTTCTATTTCTGTTATGAAAAATAGGGCTTTGCCAAACGTGTTTATTGATTTTTAATTTTTCAATTTTGACCCAAAAAACATCCCTACCAAACATACTTATGTTTTTGGATGAATAAACAAAAAAACAAAAAACGTGTTTTTTGTTTATTTCAATACAAATACAAACACAAACACAAACACAGCTCTACCAAGCAGGCCTTAGGGTTTGAGTCTCTGTCACAAATTTACAATTTCTACACACATACATACATACATACATACATATATTAGGGTAAAGTGCAAAAAAATCCCTCAACTACAAAAGGAGCAAAAAAAAAACCCTCAACTATCAATTTAAGGGCAATGTACCCCCTCCACAAGATTTTTCACTACAAAAATACAATTTTACCCTTATAAAAATAAAATATATATATAAAATTCGAAAATAATATATAAAATTCCAAAAAAATATAAATATTGAAACAAATATATAAATTTTGATTTTTTTTATAAATTTCGAAAACATCATATAAATTTCAAAAATATCATATAAATTTTGAAAATATATATATACATTTCGGAAACATATATATATATATATATATAAATATTTTGGAAAAATATATATAAAAGAAGATCACTAATTGATGTTGGTGGTAAGTAGTTGATTTAATTCATTAGAAAATATATGACATTTTATCAATATATATATATATATATATATATATATATATTTAAAATTTATATATTTTTTTGAAATTTATATATATAATTCGAATTTTATATATAAATTTTGAAATATATATATTTTAAATTTATATATTTTTTGAATTTTATATATTTTTTCGAAATTTAATATATTATTTTCGAATTTTATATATTTATTTCGAAATATATATATTTGTTTTTGAATTTTATATATTTTTCCGAAATTTAATATATATATTTTGAATTTTATATATATTTTTGAACTATTGATTTTGTGATTTTTAAATTTAATTTAGGGGTAAATGTGTCTTTTACAAATTGAGGGGATTAATTGCAGGATTTTTTATAGTTGAGAGGGATTTATTGCTCATAAGCAATAGTTGAGGGGGATTTCGTGCACTTTAACCAATATATTATATAACATTATGTCATTCAATTTCTCTGTAATCATACTTGAATGTTGGATCTCTTTGTGCTAGGTTGAAGTGAACATGCTTGGATCATTTTCCCCCCTTCAATTAAATTTCTCATATCTATATGTAGATGCCAAAATTTGTACAACACACGAATGAATCTTTTTATTTAGATTTTGTCTCTTTTATACAGATACCCTTAATGGGCTTTGAGCCCATTAGGGCAATCTTATTGTCATTACATCATTATTACATCATCATCTTTATTTACAAAGAATGATAAGTTGAAATGGGCCTGATGCCTGATAACTTTGCTGGGTTGTTAGTCCGATGGGCCTGACGCCTAATAACCTTGTTGGGTTGTTAGTTCGATGAGCCTGATGCCTGATGGACTTCTATGGGCTTGGAAATTCACACACTTACACAGGCCCTCTTATTGGTTGTGGGCTTTCAGTCAGGCAAGCCCATTACCGAGAAGACAAAGTGTGGGAGGAAGGAAATATATATATATACATCACCCTGTTGGGGTGACGTGATAGGTTCATTAAATAGGACGGTTATGCCATCATTAATATTTTGAATTCATGACTTAGGTGCCCTTGATTCGCGCGATGGGGGCTTGAGTTTCTGGGAGCACCCGACCGCTTTAAAACTCCAACTTACATTATATCCCGGTTTGATCTCCTTAAATCTAAAGTTTGGGGACAACCCCTGAGGATGTGTAGTAATCACCTGACGGGTTCTAATTTGCAGGCATTATCAACAGAATGACATAATATCATGCTGAGGATCCCGACGCATGTCCTTAAAAGGAAGGCCAAGCGAGCAACGGGCCCTCAAGCGAAGCTTCTGGAGGAGAAAGCCGAAGCTGAGAATCTCCTGGCAGTGGAGAGGTCAATGGTGGAGATGTGCCATTGGGGTGGCAATCAGATGTATAAACGCCTCTGCGACACCGCCTAGTATAGGATCGGGTTTGACTGGAGCTCATGTTTCAAGGACATCCAGAAACCTATTGAGGAGAGGGACTTCGCCTCAGTGGGGGAACTGGATGAGTCTTTGGGCATTGCTTCGCCGTATGATGATCCGGTTATAGGTCCCGATGACATTCGCTTCAGTGAATTCCACACCAAGCCTCTTCCGGGGCCCAAATCCGATTCTGATCCTTCTGTTCTCGATGGGACTATTGTTCTTGTGAGCTCAAATGTAGGGGGCATTGATAATGGTACTTAGGATTCTTTATTTGTAAAGTATTTTGTAAGCCTTGGCCATCGGGGCCCATTTTTTAGTGAAAAATCATGGTTCATGTCCAGTTGACTTTTTTCAATACTTAGATTATTTTATTCAAAAGTACTGTGTCTTTCGGGCACTTCAGGCCATAGGAAAGACATCACCATAGTTGGGTTTATTTTCTTGTGAAAATTTGCTCTTTTCATGATTAATGTTGTGTCTTTCGGGCACTTCAGGCCATGCGAGAGACAAAGCAACACGTGATTTATTTTTTACAAAAATATTGATCCCTTCAGGATCGGTGTTGTGTCTTTCGGGCACTTCAGGCCATGCGAGAGACAAAACAACACTTGATTTATTTTTTACAAAAATATTGATCCCTTCAGGATCGGTGTTGTGTCTTTCGGGCATTTCAGGCCATGTGAGAGACAAAACAACACTTGATTTATTTTTTACAAAAATATGGATCCCTTCAGGATCGGTGTTCCCTTCAGGATCGGTGTTCCCATCAGGATCGGTGTTGTGTCTTTCGGGCACTTCAGGCCATGCGAGAGACAAAACAACATTTGATTTATTTTTTACAAAAATATGGATCCCTTCAGGATCGGTGTTCCCTTCAGGATAGGTGTTGTGTCTTTCGGGCACTTCAGGCCATGCGAGAGACAAAACAACATTTGATTTATTTTTTACAAAAATATGGATCCCTTCAGGATCGGTGTTCCCATCAGGATCGGTGATCCCTTCAGGATCGGTGTTGTGTCTTTCGGGCACTTCAGGCCATGCGAGAGACAAAACAACATTTGATTTATTTTTTACAAAAATATTGTTCCCTTCAGGATCGGTGATCCCTTCAGGATCGGTGTTCCCATCAGGATCGGTGATCCCTTCAGGATCGGTGTTGTGGCTTTCGGGCACTTCAGGCCATGCGAGAGACAAAACAACATTTGATTTATTTTTTACAAAAATATGGATCCCTTCAGGATCGGTGATCCTTTCAGGATCAATGTTATGTCTTGTGATCCCTTCAGGATCGGTGTTGTGTCTTTCGGGCACTTCAGGCCATGCGAGAGACAAAACAATATTTGATTTATTTTTTACAAAAATATTGATCCCTTCAGGATCAGTGTTATGTCTTTCGGGCGCTTCAGGCCATGCGAGAGACAATGCAACACTTAGTTTGTTTTTGGAACTTTGATCTCTTCAGGATCAGTGTTGTGTCTTTCGGGCGCTTCAGGCCATGCGAGAGACAACGCAACACTTAGTTTGTTTATTTTTGGAACTTTGATCTCTTCAGGATCAGTGTTGTGTCTTTCGGGCGCTTCAGGCCATGCGAGAGACAATGCAACACTTAGTTTGTTTTTGGAACTTTGATCTCTTCAGGATCAGTGTTGTGTCTTTCGGGCGCTTCAGGCCATGCGAGAGACAATGCAACACTTAGTTTGTTTTTGGAACTTTGATCTCTTCAGGATCTGTGTTGTGTCTTCGGGCACTTCAGGCCATGCGAAAGACAATGCAACACTTAATTTATTTTTGGAACATTGATCTCTTCAGGATCTGTGTTGTGTCTTCGGGCACTTCAGGCCATGCGAAAGACAATGCAACACTTAATTTATTTTTGGAACTTTGATCTCTTCAGGATCTGTGTTGTGTCTTCGGGCACTTCAGACCATGCGAAAGACAATGCAACACTTAATTTATTTTTGGAACATTGATCTCTTCAGGATCTGTGTTGTGTCTTCGGGCACTTCAGGCCATGCGAAAGACAAAGCAACACTTAATTTATTTTTGGAACTTTGATCTCTTCAGGATCTGTGTTGTGTCTTCGGGCACTTCAGGCCATGCGAAAGACAATGCAACACTTAATTTATTTTTGGAACATTGATCTCTTCAGGATCTGTGTTGTGTCTTCGGGCACTTCAGGCCATGCGAAAGACAATGCAACACTTAATTTATTTTTGGAACATTGATCTCTTCAGGATCTGTGTTGTGTCTTCGGGCACTTCAGGCCATGCGAGAGACAATGCAACACTTGATTAATTTTTACAAAAATATTGATCCCTTCAGGATCAGTGTTATGTCTTTCGGGCACTTCAGGCCATGTGAAAGACAGAACAACACTTGATTTATTATTTACAAAACTATTGATCCCTTCAGGATCGGTGATCCCTTCAGGATTAGTGTTATGTCTTTCGGGCACTTCAGGCCATGTGAAAGACAAAACAACACTTGATTTATTTTTTACAAAAATATTGATCCCTTCAGGATCGGTGATCCCTTCAGGATCAGTGTTATGTCTTTCAGGCACTTCAGGCCATGTGAAAGACAAAACAACACTTGATTTATTTTTTACAAAAATATTGATCCCTTCAGGATCGGCGATCCCTCCAGGATCGGTGTTGTAGCTTTTTTACAAAAAGATGAAAGTATGAGTAAAACTTAGCCCTTTATGGGTAGTACCTCTTCAGGAGAGAGGTGATGATCCCGAAGGGGCTGACGACCCTGATAGATTCAGACGCTTTCAATTAGACGCCTGGTCCTTTGATTGGGATTCAATGCTCTCCAAGACTGTCCTCTTTCGCCTGACGGTTTCCTCTTCTTCGATCCTCAGGTATCCTTGGGCTCTGGAGTTTAACTCCCCAATGCCCGATGGCGGGCGCTTCACCAAGGACTGATGGAACTTCGTCCCTGGAGTAAGGGCCATCCGGACGGCCTCAACAGCAGAGTGCTGGTCACAGTTACCGACAGAAGAAGACTCAATGTTGAAACGGGATAGAAAGCTCTTCAGCGACTCTCCTTTCTCCTGGATCATGGTGAAGAGGCAGGATATGGTTTTCTTCTGTCGCTTGTTCCCATAGTATTGGGCAATGAAGACCCTGGTCAACTGTTGCCAACTACCGATAGATCGAGGCGGCTGCTTCCTGAACCATAATAGAGCTGCATCGGCGAGACTCGTGGAAAACACTTTGCATAGCAATGACTCGTTCTCAGCGTACATGATCATCTTCTGATGGACCTGGTAAATATGCTCCTCGGGGTCCTTGGTACCATCGTAGGGGGTGAATTGAGGCATGACGAACTTCCTTGGGAAAGGTTCCCGGGTTATCTCAGGGACGAAGGGTGATTGTACCAGCTCAGTAGACGCCTGGGCGGCCAGGTCGTCGATGGATTGTGCTCTTAGATCCCCGAGGATTCTCCTCTGGAATTCGTCCATCATTGCTTGAATCTTCTGTGGGGTAATGGATTCGTCGGCTGCGGGGGCCTTTCCTGAACGCCGGGAAGATTCGGCGTGCTTTTCCGGTCTGTCGCTACCTCGCTGGTTCAGAGAATGGTCAAGCACCGCTGCTGGAGGGTCCGGCGCTACTACCGAAGGAACAACTGGTGGTGGAGCCAACCTCGCCATGAGCTCTGCATTTTGTTTCTCCAGAGCCAGGTTGCGTTCCTCAGCTGCCATCAAGCGTCGAAGGATTTGCTCCATAGATTGGGGAACTCCCGCACGACTATCCGCAGTGGTTGGAACGTCTGCTTGCCAACGAGTAACTGGCATCTTTGCCCAAGAAGTAGTGAGTGGAGATTTCAGGAGGCGGTGAAGAATAATCGGAGGTTGAACAATAAAGCTCAGTTTTAAGAGATGGGAAGAAGGAGACGCTTCCCACAGACGGCGCCAATGTGTAGATGCCAAAATTTGCACAACACACGAATGAATCTTTTTATTTAAATTGTCTCTTTTATACAGATACCCTTAATGGGCTTTGAGCCCATTAGGGCAATCTTATTGTCATTACATCATTATTACATCATCATCTTTATTTACAAAGAATGATAAGTTGAAATGGGCCTGATGCCTGATAACTTTGCTGGGTTGTTAGTCCGATGGGCCTGACGCCTGATAACCTTGTTGGATTGTTAGTTCGATGAGCCTGATGCCTGATGGACTTCTATGGGCTTGGAAATTCACACACTTACACTATATATTTTTTTCTTTTTTCTCATATCTATATTTCCCTACTCATTTCTCTATCCTTTAATTTTACTCCAGTGAATTATTGGAATCTTGGATAATTATAGGCATTACATATGTATTTTGTGATACCTAATTCAAAAGTAACATCATTATTCTATCATTACAATTGTTAACATCATTATAATATTATAGTCGCAACATACCCCATTTGTCCACAACATAATAACAATAAACACGGTTCCTCTCAGAATAATCTCTCCCCTACTATACAATAAAGATAGAAATTTGTCCTAATGACAATAGGTCCCTAACCTACCTCTTTTATACTACAATTACGCTATTATGTATAAATTGAAAAGCATATGCACTCAGTCACTTTCTTAGCATAAAAGCAAAACTAACTTTATTGATAAAAATCATAACATCCAATATCTTCATTATGTGACGTAACAACCATTTGGTCACTCACACCACACCACACCACCGACATTATTCTTATTTTCTTTCCTCTTGTAAAAACTAAAAACTTATATATATATATATATATAGAAAACTTCACTATAACCAGAAAAACACCAAAAAAATGACTTAAAAGCCCGTAACAATGACCACCCACCACCCTTTACATGATTGTGCATGCTGATGGATTTTCTTCACAAATATAGTAATCACATCGACTCACTTGGCATGGTCTTCCATAGCCATCGGAGTAATTAGTTTGCCCTCCAAAAAATTCATAACATGGTGGAGGAGGAGGGGGTCGGGTACCACACCCACAATAACATGGTGGAGGAGGAGGGGGTCGGGTACCACCACACCCACAATAACATGGTGAAGGAGGAGGGGGTCGGGTACCACACCCACAATAACATGGAAATGCTGTTATGGGCCCGGGCATTGGAGCCGGTTCGGGTGGCGGGTCGGCTGCTTTCGGAGCACCTTTGGGCTTGTCTGCGGGCTTTTCAGCAGGTGGTTTGGGCTTGTCTGCGGGCTTTTCGGCAGGTGGTTTGGGCTTGTCTGCGGGCTTTTCGGCAGGTGGTTTGGGCTTGTCTGCGGGCTTTTCGGCAGGTGGTTTGGGCTTGTCTGCGGGCTTTTCGGCAGGTGGTTTGGGCTTATCGGGAACTTTGATCTCAATACTCTTGATAGTTTTACCACCCCTGCAACACAACTTGTCACGGATCTTCTCGGGGCTGCAACATACTACAGTGATGGTCACTGTGTTTTGCTTTTCATCATATACCTGGTTTCGAATTTCTGTTCTCCCCCATATTTTAACAATCACATAACAATATACTATAAGTACGTATCCCAAAAAAAATATATATATATAAAAAAAACAAATGTATATTTGATTATATAATTTGATATTTATATTTAAGAAACTCACGAGGAAATTTACAGAGCAATTTCTTGACCTTCTTGTAACAGCATGAGCACTGAAGATCCACCTTCAGCACCATTATTGTCACCTATATATTACCATACATGGTACAAAAAAATTAAATTAACAATATAGTAAAAGAAAATAAACCATTAACAAGTCAGTGTGTAAAAAGAGAGGATCTAAAACAATAAGGAGATCAGAAATTGATTCATGTTATATAATCAATTGATCGGTAGATAAAATGTTCAAGAACACACAAAGCACAATTGGTAGATAAGATATTGAAGAACATACAAAGCCCAACCAAGAAAACACCAGCACCACACAATATATATATATATATATATACATATATTGAGAAACTAGCAAAATATCAAACCTTTTCAGCCATAGGAGAGAGTTGTGAGTGAACTGATCTGATCTGAACTCAAAGGTGTGAGTTGATGCTGAAAAAGGAGATCATGTATTAGAGAGAGAGAGAGAGAGAGAGAGAGAGAAAAAGGAGAATAAGAGATCAAAGTGTCTTGATTTAATTGGTTTTAATTGACGTGAATGAAATAGCTTTTAGACTACACCACAACCAATTAGGTGAGGGCACGTGTAAAGTGCGTTGAAAATTAATCATGCGATCATCGATGATTTGTCGTTAGAGGGTGGTCGCGACTGGTGCGGATGCTCTCTCTCTCTCCACCTACAGTGCCGCTGGCTTTGATGGACTCCTCTTACCTTCCTTCCTTCTTTAAAGAAATATACAATATATATTGATAATTAAAAACATTTGATGTAAATTGTATTGTAAGGTACATTGTTTTGGTCATGTGCAATAATGGTCCATGCACCCCCACATGGGTCCTACACATGTACCGTGTTCTTGAAATGCTGCTTAAACTTTGCCATTTTCTTCTCTCCATGTCTATCTACATGCATGTTCAATGTGTGACGTTTCAAGATGGGTAAGACTATATATTCATAACTATAATTGTTATAGTCCTCCGCGCTGTCAAGCTATTGCTAATTATGGACCGATCGAGAGATTTAGGTTAGGGGCAGAATTTCAATATTGGGAATTTCAGGAGAGGTAATGTAAAAATAAATAAAAAATAATGAAGTTGTAAGGAATTTTTAATCCAGAATCTTAAATATTTCAAATTCAAAGGTGAGTAATGTTAAAAAAAATATATATATTTTAAAAATATTACAAATCGGATATATATAACAGTGATCATGAATTCATCTCGACGATATACTTATAACGCATCATAAAATTGATAGTAAAAGAATTGCACTGATGTGACAATTTAATTTGGTATAACGATTATTTTGTGGAGTCCTAATTATACATTGTAAAGGAATGTTACAAAAATAAATATTCAATTTAGTTCCAACAGACAAAGAGTCATTCGAACTATCCAAAACATAAAAAACTAATAACCCATGCAAGCACATCCATAGGAATAACAACTAAAAGTGTAACTGAATTGTCCATGGTTTTTAATTTATTTATTGTGATAATTATAGTGTCTATGATGTTGACATTCTGTGTATAATAGGTTTTTGTGTTATTACATAAGATTTGGTTCATGTCACTTTCGCTTTAGAAAGGCTGTTACGCACTATGCGTGAAATTTTTATATTGCAATTATTGAAATGTTCTGGTTGTAAGTATTAGATGCCAAATCAATGGGTGACTATTCTATTCCTTATAGATTTTGCTAGATTAGGTCCTATTAATGCAAATACTTCTTTGTGGTTCAATGGCACAAATCAAAAACAGCTTTATAATATAGCTAACAAATTAAGCCAACTGCAAAAAGCTAAGGAGAGTGCAAATTTTTTATTTTTTACTATTGTTATTTTCTTCTATAGAAGTGACGCGGCTAATGCAATAGTTACCTTACAAGGGAAAAATAGGAGAATTTTGACCCAAAAATTCAAAGAACACCCTAGAATTTTATATAATTGTTTATAATCAAGAATGAATTTAAAACAACCCACAAGCCGGGTTTAAATAGCTGAAAATCAAGGATTTTACCAAAAATAGCAAAACCTTAAAAGTCTTATCAAAACAAAATACGGAAAGAAATCAAAAGATTGCCAAAAATCTGGCCCAAATCGGGTTCAGAATCAATTCCTAATTGACAAATAAAAAATTACCATAAGTAGTAAAAATTAACTAAAAATAGAGATTTGAAAAGGAAAACAGCAGATCACGATTTCCTGTCATTCTTGCGCTGATCCTCCATAAGTAGTAAAAATCAACTAAAAATAGAGATTTGAAAAGGAAAACAGCAGATCACGATTTCCTGTCATCCTTACGCTGATCCTCCTGCATCAGTCACCCCGAGTTGGAAAGAACTGAACTCGTCCTCGAGTTCACAGCAGCATCAGCAGAATCCGCAAAACAAGGACTCAGATGTTTCACATTAAAGACATCAGATGTTTTCAAGTGACTAGGGAAACACAACCTGTATGCGTTGTCATTAATCTTCTGCAATATCTCACAGGGTCCAATCTTCCGCTCCTTAAGCTTATTATACTCGCCAACAGGGAAACGATCACGAGTTAATACAACCCAAACAAAATCACCAACATCAAAAAGTACCTGACGATAATGACTGTCCGCTCGAGTCTTGTACTTGGCATTGCTCTCGTGACTGGCCAATTTCACCTTCTCATGGATGCCTCGAAGATGTTGGGCCAACTCACCTGCCCTAGGATGTAAACGGCCCGTGGGTAATTCTGGCGGCAGTCCAGGAGGAAGGTTTTCTGGCATCAAAACAAAGAATTCCGAAAACAGCTGCTCGACCTCCATGGGTAATTCTGAAACCTCACCTGCTGCACTATTTCCACAAGGCATAAAAACAGCTTCCTTCTTTGGACTTGCTGCTGGGATCACATTCTGCTGAGATTCAGGAGGATTGCTAAATGGGATCTTAAGATTTTCCATGCCAGTTATATCGTCCTCTAGTAAGGAGTTCAAGAAAATGTTTTCCATCTGATCAACTTTAACGAGGTTATTGACTTCATAATCCAGCCACTGGTATGGAAGCGTCCACTGAACTTCAGTCGCCGTGCTTGCATTGAACACATCATCATCTCCTTCTTCGTCATACACTGGCTCTCTAATGAAAATATTGGTTTTCAACCAATCATCTTCGGAATCAGAATCTTCCGAAAATATTGGCCCTAACTGTGGATACAGATTTTCGAAGGTGGAATTGTCAGTATCAGAATCTTCCACATCATGATTACCGATTTCCTGCACCGCCAGACGCTGGGTTAACTCTGCCACTTGCCTCTGCAAATCCTCAATCATAACATCCTGAACGTTACGATCACGGTGCGGGACTTCCTCAATCGGAACCTGCCCACGACGACCACCACGACCACGACCACCAACCATTGAAAACTGATGAAAATACCGCCTCAGGAAGATGCTGAGCTCTGATACCAATTGACGCCGGACAGAATAGAGATTATTCTGTAGGCTAATGCAATATGTACTTTGCAAGGGAAAAACAGGAGAATTTCGACCCAAAAATTCAGAGAATACTCTGGAATTTTATATAATTGTTTATAATCAAGAATGAATTTAGAACAACCTACAAGCCGGGTTTAAATAGCTGAAAATCAAGAATTTTACCAAAAATTGCAAAACCCTAAAAGTCTTACCAAAACGAAATACGGAAAGAAATCAAAAGATTACCAAAAAACTGGCCCAAATCGGGTTCAGAATCAATTCCTAATTGACAAATAATTAAAAATAGAGATTTGAAAAGGAAAACAGTAGATTACGATTTCTTGTCATCCTTGCGCTGATCCTCCATAAGTAGTAAAAATCAACTAAAAATAGAGATTTGAAAAGAAAAATAGCAGATCAAGATTTCCTGTCATCCTTGCGCTGATACTCCTGCATCAAGAAGATATTATGAGAATTGAGATTGTTTTGCTTTCTATGCTTTTAATTAAAAGTTTCTTTTGTTTGTGGTGTATTTTTTTTTCCCCATAGACTGTTCCCCATTTTTTATGTGTTTTTTTTGTTGCTTCTGGGCCTGAGTAGCATAGGCTTTGGGGATAAGCTCTAGATCTTTCCTTTACATCCATTCTAGTTTTATATAATAAACATGGGATTCTGGGCTCATATAGCCCATAACTTTGGCTTTGGGGTTTAATTCCCTTGCATATTTATGCTTATGGTAAGTTTGCCTTAATAATTTCTGGGCCCAACGGTTCTGCCAAAGATTTGGGCCGACCCATATCATTGGCAGAAGTATTGAGCCTGAAAAATATTAATCTAAGTTCAAGGGTTGAAGATGTGATTATCAAACCTAAAGTTCAATTTATGACTAAAACTGTGTTTAGATTGGCTTTACAAATGTTGTTTTTGACTTTCTGGATATAAAAGTTGTTTTGAACGGTATTTAGCAAAATTTTAGAAGTGCTTCGGAGCGAAGTCTTTTAAGACTGTTTTGAAGAAATTGTGGGTACCAGCTTCTCAACATGTTTTTTTTTTTTTTGTTCAACTCTATTGAACAATTAAATGGTGTAATTCTGCAAGTCTTTTTGAATTATCAAGGGCTATGTAGTCCTGACATTTCCTTTTCTTTTCAAAGTGGTGATGAATTTCTTGTCAAGAAAAAGAATATACTAGCCCAGATTGTCATACCACATATGACATGTGTTCTAATTTGTTTACAACTTATCAAATGGAATAGCCATATATACCTTATTTTTCTGAAAATACCATAGTTTGATTGCTCATAAAATTAACAAAAATAGTTTACTGCTACAATTCTTAAGGTAACTTTTACTAAAAAATGACTTTCCTACTAAGTAGATGAGGCATTTGGTAAGTGGGTAACTTGTGAAAATCAAGTTTTCACAGAGCCAGGGCAAAGGCTGTACTGTTATCAACTTTCCATGAATTGGTAGGGACCAGTTTTGGAATCACATAAATGTCAAGTTGATGAATGATGATGGTGTAATAAAGGACATTTCATATACATGGTGTTATTGGATTTCAGAATCAACTTTGCATCCATCGAAACAGTAGGTGTTTCCTTTTGTCTTCATGTCGATATACATTTATATTTGTGTGTGTATTTTTATCTTTTTTGGTGTGCCTTTTTGTTTCTGCTCATTTTAATTTCCAATGTCATTGGATATCATATAACTCCACAAAAGATTCACAATGGCAGAAAACAACATACATATATATATCACAATGGCAGAAAACAACATACATATATATATCACAATGGCAGAAAACAACATACATATATATATATATATGTTATAAGAACGACATAATAGGTGACCATTCCTGAATTTCGCAAATTGAATTTTATTTCAACAAAAAAAGAGCAAAACTTGTTTCAAAACCTGATAACTAGCATAGTGTATTAAAAGAAAAATATGACCACTAAATTAACCTCAAGTCTTAATATTGTTAGTTAGAGTAAAAAGTTTGTTCACACTGTGAGGTAAACTGTCAACTCTAGATTCTAATGGACTCGAAATAGATGTGAATGGAATGTGTGCATGTCATGAGGTGAAAAAACAAAAACAAAAACGAAGAAATAATAAATATATACATATATATATATATATATATATCAGGAGATATATAGGCATGGGATTTGGGATTCTCTGAGCATAGCATTCCAACTTTATACGTGAAGACAGGAGGAGATCAATCAACTTTTTTTCACCTTTTTTTTCCCTTGCCACTTTGTTTTATGGAAAGAATTACATGGATGACGATAAACACTTATCATCACACGTGTTGCTCAGCCAATGGCTTAAATGAATGTGGGCCCACCCACCGGGCCCACCTTGGGCTTTTGAAGATCCTGATAGGACTTCCCTCCGGACCGACCACCATAAATTCGGCTTCCGTGCATCTGAATACGGGGCCTTGGAATCAAAATCAAGGGCTCCTCCATTCACAATAATTCATGTTACATATTCTCCCATAGAAATTCTATGGGAAACAAAAAAAAAAAAATTTTAAATGATAAGGGAAAAAAAGGACATTGTTGGATTAATTACTATTTACTTGCATTATGTATTGCTTGTTCTATAAACATAAATATATATATATTATACATGAAAAAAGTTTGCTTTTAAAGATTTAGACTTTTTTTTGAGTTAAGTCCTATAATTTTGCATCTATTTGACATTGATCTCTTTTTAAAAATTTATTAGAGATTGGTCTCATTATTCTTATTTTAAGTTAGGTAAACTACATTTTCACTCTCTCTTATTTTATTAATTAAACTTCCACCCCCTCAATCAAAATTTGAGACGTGAAATGATTAAATTATTCATAAATGTGTGTGATGACATATTTGCACATCCATAAAAATTCAAAAATACCAACCTACTCTCCTTTATACGTATATATATATTTCAAAAAATATATATTTTTTATATTTCCAAATATATATATATTTTTTTATATTTTTAAATATATATATATTTTTTATATTTCCAAATATATATATATATATATTCCAAAAAGAAAAATATATATTTCTATATATATTTTTCAATTGAAAATATATATATATCTTGAAATATATATATATTTCGAAAAAAATGTATATATTTTGAAATATATATATTCCCGAAAGAAAATTATATTTTTCTATATATATATTTTAGGGAATATATATATATATATTTGAAAAATGTATATATTTCGAAATATATATATATTCCCGAAAGAAAAATATATATTTATACATATAAAAGAGTGTAGGTTGGTCTTTTCGTATCTCTATGGATGAGCAAATAGGTTCTTACACAGTAATTAACGAAACAAGATAGAGTGAAAATATAATTTAACCAACTTAAAATAAGAATAATGAGACCAATCTTTAATAATTTTTTTTAAAAAAATCAATGTCAAATTAGATGTAAAACTATAAAACTTAACACAAAAAAACTCAAAGATTTAATACCATGATCCATTATCTGAAAAATATTAGTGAGCAAAATTAATTATCTCTTTTAGAATGCAACATCAACTATTTCAAGATTAGAAATATTTAATTTGAGAACAAAATATATAAGTATCTAGAAAATACAACCACCAAAAATGCAACACACTTGCTTTGTTTGGTGTGCCCTGAAATATGTGGTCAATTAGGTAAGTTACTTTAAAGAGCTACAAATATGTGGGTAGGTGAGTGTTGTATGATTCAAAATAAATGAATATTGTATTATTTGAAATGAGACCTTTGAGTGTGATTCACATCAAAGTAGGGTCCCGAAACCTTTAACATCTCTATACTCGTATGGTATAATATCCTCTTGTTTAGAGGATATTTGGGAATATGATTTTGGGCTTGATTTTGGTTTTGGTTTTGAATTTTAAGAACAAATCATGTTTGGCTGGCTGTTTTTGGAGTTAGTTTTGGGCCACTAATTTTGACTTTTCTCTATATATATATATATGGGCGAAAATATGAATTATTTTGAAATTTTTCGGAAAAAAATTATTTTGCAAAAAATCATAATTTAATATAATTCGGGAAAAAATTAATTTTCGAGAAAAAAATATTTTTTCGGAAAATAATTAATTTTCGAAAAATAATTATTTTTTCGGAAAAAATTATTTTTGGAAAAAAAATCATATTTTCGGAAAATAATTAATTTTCGGAAAATTATTATTTTTTGGAAAATAATTAATTTTTGGGAAAAAATTAATTTTTCGGACAAAAATTAATTATTTTTTTTCCGAAAATTAATTATTTTCCGAAAAATTATAAAAATAATTTTTCGGAAAAATAATTTTTTCCCGAAAATAATTTTTTTTCCAATTTTATATATATATATTTTACATATTTATATATTTTTAATACATATTAGTATATATATATATATATAATTATACCAAGACCAACTCCTTACCAAATATTATATATAGGTTTTAGATTTACCTAAAACCACCCGAAATCACCAAAACCAAAATCACAAGACCAAGACCAAAATCAAGACCAAAACCAAGTTCCCAAACGGGCCCTTAATTTTATCCCAATTTTTTTATTTGTGTATGAATTGATCTCATTTTATATAAAATGACATATATGCCTTTAGTATATAAATTTCTAAAAAAACATAAAATTTGAAAAAAATATATAAAAATCGAAAAAATATATGTAAAATTCAAAAATATATAAAATTCAAAAAACAAATATAAAATTATAAAAATATATATAAAATACGAAAGAAATATATAAAATTTGAAACAATATATATAATTAAATATTGTTTTCAAATTTTATATTTTTTTCCAAATTTTATACATTTGTTTCGAATTTTATATATTATTTTTTAATTTATATATTGTTTTCAAAATTTATATATTTGTATCAAATTTTATATATATATTTCAAATTTTATATATCTTTTCGAATTTTATATATTATTTTCAAAATTTATATACTTTTAATTATGAGGGTATAATAGTATTTGTAAAAGGATAAAATGAGTATTTAAGAGAGTATAAAAGAGTAAAATAAATATTTAAGAGATTAGTAGAAGAGTATTTGCACGTTTTCGAAACTTTCATAAGAATATTCGCACATTTTTTTAACTTATGCATGATTGTACACACATTTTCATTCTAGGAATAATTTTTCTCACCCAGTATAAAACTGGAAAGATTTTTGAGTACTTAACCCCAACAAAGTATATAAAGGGTGTTTGCATGATTGCATCGGAGACTATAAAAAAAGGGATACTTTGTTTCATGTGTCGTAACAGTGTCTGACACCATTTCTTAGACTTCTATCATGTACAAGCGAAATCGGTCAAGTTTATATACTCTTAATGGTGAAAAGAATTAAATTTTGCTTAGGAGCTTGTCTTATCTAAGAGTAAAAGAAAAAATACTATAAGGCCTTGTTTGGTAGGTGGTCTGGTTCCAGGTGGTCTGGTCTGGTCTTGCATTTTATGAGACCAGACCGTATTTGGTAGCATTGGTCCCAAATTTTTGGTTAGACCAAGTAAGACCAAATCAGACCAAAATGGCCTCATTTCAGACAAAAAAAAAAAGTGATTTCTCGTGGTCTGGTCTTATTAATAAAATATATTTATAAATAATTAAAAATTAATAATAATAATAATAAATTAAATAAAACATATTTTAAAAATAAAATATAAATAATAAATAATAAACAAAATAAAATAAATAATACCTAATAATAATAAATAAATCAATATAATAATAATAAATAAATAATAAAATATATTTATAAATAATAAATAATTAATAATTAATAATATAAATAATAAATTAAATAAAACATAATAATAATAATAAAATGAATACAATAATAATAAATAAATATAATAATAATAAAAAATGGACTAAATAATAAATAATAATAATAAATTAGATAAAACATATTTAAAAATATAATAAAAATAATAAATAATAAACAAAATGAAATAAATAATAATAATAAATAAATATAATAATAAATAATAAATAGATATAATAATAAATAAATATAATAATAAATAATAAGTAAATATAATAATGAATAAATACTTCATAATAATAAAAAAATGAGTATAATAATAATAAATTAATATTAAATTAATAAAATATATTTTTAAATAATTAAAAATGAATAAATAATTTATAAATAAAATGAATTAAATAATGAAATAATAATAAATAAATAGAATATATTTATAAATTAATAAATAATAATTTAATAATATAAATAATAAAATAATAAAGTGAAGAAATAATAAATAAAGAAATAAATAATACATAAATAAATATCATAATAAATAATAAATAAATAGTAAGATCAGACCGCTTACCAAACAGACTTTTCCAAATCAGATTAAACCAGACCAGACCGGACCAGACCAAACCAACCAGACCAGACCAGAAAGACAGCCTACCAAACATGACATAAGTGAACAAATGGTCTTTACTCTAGTGCTGTTCGTCTTCCTTTACATGAAGTACAAATATCAAACATGACGACTAGATAATTGACATTATTATATACACAAATGATATAATCCTTCCCTTTTAATTTTAAATGTTCTGATTCACTATTTAATTTATTCAAAAATAAATAATATCAATATCACTTTATTTGCTCAATTTATCATTTAATCATTCAAGTCATAAAATATATAAACTACAAACATCTCATTACTTGAGGTAAAATTGATTTTTCATTCACTGTCATACCAATAAAAGTCATCATCTCAAAAATTAGATTCCCCAAAAATGACTTATAATTTGGGATAGAGGGAGTACAAGTCATATATATAATAATATGTTATTTAAATAGACAATATCTTAACCCGAACATGTATCACAGTTAAGAAAAGATAGGAGCTAGTGTCTCGAAAAATATTAGATCTCATGTTCGAAAAAAAATTTCATGTCCGATAAGGACCAAGTTCGTCCCCTAAGTTGGCCACGTGATCAAAATATTTTTCAAAAGGAATGTACATTAATTTGTGTATTTATGCATTTTATGTTCAACTTCATTTATAAAAATTTTTAGTCACGTATCAAATTTTTATTGGACTACATCATTGGGGATGACGAACTTGATCCTTATGTGACATGACCTAAGTATTGTCCATAAAATAATAAAGTGAAAAGATTATTTTGTCCCGTTAAGTTAAAAAACACTAAGGCCCCGTTTGGAAACCCTGTTTTTGTTCTGTTTTTTATTTTTTAGAACATAACATGTTTAACAACTTTTTTTACTGTTTGTTCTGTTCTCAATTTGGAAACTGTTTTCGTGAATAGTAGAAAAAATAAAGGAACAACAAAAACTTGTTTTTTTGTTGTTTTTGGGATTTTCCAAAAAAAAAAATTGTAGTAGAGAGGAAAAATTGTGTGAGAATATGTGTGTTTTTTTGCCCCAAACATGTTTTTTGTTTTTGTTCTTTTGTGTGAGAAAATAAGAACAAGAACAATAATTGTTCTTATTTTTTGGTTCTCAAAACAAAAACAAAAACGATGGTTCCCAAACGGGCCCGTTTACGAACCGTTTTTGTTTCTTGTTTCTGCTTACTGGAAAAAACAGAATTATGATTTTGATTCCAGTAGAAGAATAAAGGATAAAATAATGTTTACTAATTATCAATTATTTTCATAAACAAAAACAAAAAACAAAAAATATGTTTATTAAAAATATGTTTAACAAAATCATCAACAAAAGAATTACAATTTTTTTTTTTTAAAAACATTAAAACTATTTTGAAAACAAAAATAAGCTAGTTTTTTCCAATTTTTTATTTATCATTTAATTAATTAATTAATTATATTTTATTTCTTATTTATTTAATTTAAATAATATTTTATATAATTATTCATTTTTATTTGTTATTTATTCATTTAATTAATTTATTATTTATTATTGATTTAATATTTTTAATTTTTTATTATTGATGATTAGGGCCAAGTAAGAGAAAATAAAAAGAGAAAACATATTTTTTTTTACTTCTTCTTTCTTTTGTAATGAGAGGAAATATTTTCTTAATTCGGAAAATAAAAGCAAACTAAGAAATATGTTTTTATTTTTAAATTTCAGAAAATAAAAGCAGAAACAAGAAGCAAAAAGGGTTCGTAAACGGCCCTAAATGTACTAGTAAGGGCAAATGATGAGGTGCTGAGTCAGCCAAAGGACGTTTGTCGACTGCATTAAATTTGCAGCACTAGCATCTTATTACTTAAATGCTCTTCTTTCTCCTGAAGAGACAGTCTTCGTTTACTTGCATTTTTCTTTCGCAGTGAACCTCTCAGCCCCAGAGTTTGTGTTTTTGGAAAACTTGCCAAGATATGGGTGAAGTAAGTCCCATTCTCTCACCTTCTCTCTTTTCCTATGTATATGTATATATATATATATATATATATATATATATATATATATATATATATATATATATTCTATTAGTCTTTACCATTGCACCAATTTATCAACATTATTTGAGATTTCAATTAGAGCTAAAGTTTGTATGATGATCGAAGTGTTGGAAATAAGCATATAGTTATTGAGATATTATATATAGCTAGAATTTTTTACATTCTTATAAGCAACTTGTATTACTATATATATATATATATATATAGTAATAGTATGCAATTGAAGGTTTCACATTCATACAAATTGTAACTTCAATTAATTATTGGTAAATAATAAATATGCATGACAGGAGACGAAAGCGGAAGAAAACAAGGAGGAGAAGAAAAATGAGGAGGGCGGGACAGAAGAAAAGAAAGAGGAAGAGCCACAGGAGATCGTTCTCAAGGTTGATATGCATTGTGAGGCTTGTGCCAGAAAAGTTGCTAGAGCCTTGAAAGGCTTTCAAGGTCATTTTTTTTCCCACTTCTTTAATTAATCTCATACATAATATATATATATATATATATATATATAATATACTAATTAGTGATGTTACAAAATTGAGCTTCGAAATATACTAATGTATATATATATATATATATATATCTTTTCTTCACTATTATGATATAGATAGATAAATATAAATATGTTTGAGTTTTACACTCTTGCATCAAATGAACATTATTTTGTAAGGTATAACTGTTCATGCTATATATATATATATATATGTTACATTTTGGATAAGACATCATGTTTAACACTTTTATGAAAAAGTGAATGTGATTTTTGAATATTTAACTTTTGTTAACTAGTACTAAGCAAGTACTTTAATGAATATGTTCTTATTTTTTGGGCAGCAGGAGTGGAGGATGTAACGGCGGATTATAAGGCCAGTAAGGTGGTGGTGAAAGGAAAAACAGCAGACCCTGTAAAGGTGTGCGAAAGGATTCAAAAGAAAAGTGGCCGAACTGTTGAATTAATTTCTCCTTTACCAAAGCCACCTGTGGAAGTAAAGGAGGAAAATAAAGAACCACCGAAAGAAGAAAAAAAGGATGAGGTAATCAGATATTATTGCACAACATTGTGTTTGCACATTTGAATAATTCACATTTTAATGGGTTTATTTCAAGAAATTTCTCTATCCTATTCAATTTAATCAACTAACTCCCACTGTATCCACTTTGCCTCATATACTATCCAATTTTATTACTATGCCCCCTCTTCCTCACATTTTGAGTCAAAATGTCTAAACTACTCTCCTTTAATAGTATAAAGGGATTTAGTGAAATCAATCATTAAAACAATTATTTTTCGAAAATAAATTATATTTTTCGTAAAAACTATAAAATTCAAAAAATATATATATTTCGGAAAATATGATTTTTTTCCGAAAAATATTTTTTTTGTGAAAAATATATATTATGTTCCAAAATATGATTTT
Organism: Cornus suecica; assembly: GCA_963922005.1. Lineage (NCBI taxonomy): Eukaryota > Viridiplantae > Streptophyta > Magnoliopsida > Cornales > Cornaceae > Cornus > Cornus suecica. Next base: position 81,622,959 of record OY998241.1, read on the forward strand.
TTTTTGCAAAAAGTATATATTATGTTCCAAAATATGAATTTTTTCCGAAAAATAATTTTTTTGCGAAAAATATATATTATTATGCTCTAAAATACGATCTTTTTCGAAAAATAATTTTTTTGCGAAAAATATATATTTTTTTTTGAATTTATAATTTTTACAAATAATATAATTTATTTTCGAAAAATATATATTATGATTTTTTTAGGCATTTTGACTCAAAATATGAGATGAGGGGGCATAAATCATAATGATAAAATTGAATAGTATATGGGGCAAAATTGACACAGTGAGAATTAGTTGATTAAACTGAATAGTATAGGGGGGTTTCTTGAAATTAACCCCATTTTAATTTACATGTATTGTCAAATATATATATTAATTTGATTCACTCAATTGAGCACAAGTCAATATTGAGAGAGTGTCCTTGCTATAAATATTCATGACCAACTACTAAGATTAAATATGGTGGGGGGGTTAATAAAGTTTCAAAAATTGAATTTGGTTAGGGGAGTGTGTATATACATATATATAGACACACACAAACGGAGGGCTCCATCTTTGCTGCGGGTGCAGTGCAACTTGTGACTGCTGGTTTTGGTGAAAGCAACAGAACAATGTATTTTGTTTACCATATGAGGAGGGTGGCACATTTAACGAGGATGTTATATGGTTGTTGATGAGTCATGGCTCGTAAGCCTAGCCCAGGCTTTGACCCCACAGGTTGGGACACTGCACCACTGCCACGCCTGACCCAGCCAACCTCACGGGTCTCGTCTGGTCCTAGTTTTTCAGCTTAATTCCCCATACTTGGTAGATATAAACTTGTTTGGAAGTGATTCATCTTTTGGCTAAACTCCAATCCGTATACATATTGTCCCTTTTTGTGGAGTTTCTTATCCTTGCTCAGAGTTTTTTAAAAGATATTTACATAATTAAGGATGCATATATACTTAATTCAAAATTATTAATGTTATGAAACGTTTTTCTTGCTAGGCAATGTGGGACGTCACACTTCTAGTAGCGGACAATTTTGTCACTAATTTGATCCATGAATAGTTGGTATTTTATCTAGATAGAAGAGTTTATGAATCTAACACTTAAATCTGATTATTATCCTCGTTTTTGTGTGCACTGATACATGATATAGCATAAATTTATAGTCATTAAGGGGTAAAAGATTGGTTTTAATAAATAAATTAACTTAAATTTTTCATTAAGATTTCATGATAGTTTTGTGGCAGCCTACGCATTTGCAACATGGTTGGCCTGGTGTCAGTTTCGATAACGGTCGTGGTAATGGTATGTAATATATTCGGACAATATTAATTTTTGAAGTGAGTATCGGATAAATATCGATGTTGTGGAACGATATTGACAGCTTCCAAAAACGTTACAAGCCGAACGTTCGTAACTTATCGGAGTATACTGCCAACCATGATTTGCAACTAATGTGATTTACACTCCATCCCAAATTATAGGTCCACTTTGCTCTTTTTAATTATCTCAAAATAAATGTCCAAGTTAAAATCTCAATACAACATTCACATATTATCTTCCTTATCTTTTTCAAAACATGTGGGCCCACAAAATATATCCTATCATCTCTCCAACTCATACATTCTCTCTACTATAAGGATAAAGTTGGTAAAACATTAAACTTTATTTTTATAAAATAATATAAAATCAATTCCCTTAAAAAGTTTATTTCCTAACGTTGGACCTATCATTTATAGAAATTTCCTACAACATTTTTGTTTGAATTCTTACTCAGGCTATTCAAACTCTAATTTTGATAGTCTTTGTTGTGCATTGACCAAATATATAGTTTGAGTAAATAGTACTTGTGTTAATTGTTTTGGGCACATGTTTTTGCATGCGTTCAGCCTCCTCCAGTTATAACAGTTACATTGAAAGTTGGAATGCACTGTGACGCATGTGCTCAAGTACTGCAAAAGCGAATAAGAAAGATCCAAGGTATGCTAGCTAATAAATATATTTATCATTGTGGAAAGTAAAATTTTATCTTATTTTTCTTGATATATCTACCTATATATATATATATATCTGTCATTCAACATCTACTAAAGTGCAACCTTCAAAGCCTTTTTCATTTCTACTTTTACTGTATACTGTCTCAACTGTCAAATAACTTGAGGTCTCAAAAGGGTAGCCTACTTTAACCGTCCTGGAACAAAAAAAAGTATTTAATTATATGGATCCATAAAATTGAATGCTAATTATAATGTGGTAATGGATTAGGAGCCATAAGAGTTCATTTACATGGATTTTCCTAGAGTAAGTACTCCGATTCAGAACGTGCCATCGAAGCCTCTCTATTCGATCATAGACACAAACTCGAAGCTCTTATCTCGGGTCGTTTGAGATCTTTTATTAGGATTGTCTGTTGAGTCATGATTAATTGATCTAAATTTGTACTCAAACATGTCAACAATTAAATATACACATTTTCTGCAATAAAGTAATAAGCATACACTGTACTAATCTAGCTCCATTCTAGCTATGCAATACCTTTGCTTCATTTTTGTAAAAAATCTATGTGATATAGAGAGGTTTTCACATCTAGTATCTCAAGATTTCTTGTTATATAATTATACGAATTTTCGGAGGGAGAGAAACTTCAACGTTAATAGATTTTGTTGGCGCAGTGGTGAAATTATTTGTTGATCTTCCTATGATTCCTGAAAATTACTTGAAGAAAATGTGACTTATTGAAATGTGATTTTTTTTTTTTTAAAATATGGAAATATAGAAGTGAAAAATGCAAAACTCCTTCAGCATAAGAAAATTCTTTAGCCATATTGCAATGCAATGTACTGCAGGTGTAGAGTCAGTGACAACAGACCTAGCAAACGATCAAGTGATCGTAAAGGGTGTCATTGATCCTACTAAACTGGCGAATGATGTGTGCAAGAAAACCCGAAAACAGGTTTTTATTGTCAAGGACGAGGAAAAGAAAGAAGAAGAAAAGAAGGAAGAGGAAAAGAAGGAAGAGAAAGAAGGAGAAAAGAAAGACGGCGAAGAAAGCAAGGGAGAAGAGGGCGAGAAAGGCGAGATCAAGAAAAGCGAATATTGGCCTACAAAGTACCACATGGAGTATGCTTATCCCCCTCAAATATTCAGTGATGAGAACCCTAATGCTTGCTCTGTCATGTAATTCCTTCACTAATCTAATTCTCAAGCGAATATTATTAGTCTTTTATCTATGAAATTTTCCATGTACTCAATTATATATATGGTAGTAATAAGCTCTCAACCCTTAGTTGAGGATTCATGGCATCCCTTGTCGATCTTTTTTAATTATTCGATGTTCATTCATCTTATTTCAAGAACTTTAGAGTAGAATGAGAAATTTAATAAATTATTTTAGAAACTTTGAATTCTAAGGAGAACTTTATATAAAAATTTAAGGTACATGTCAAGAAAGTAAAAATTATCACATATAATAGGTCGCCACCAGGTTATAGGCAAGTGTTTCGACATGTTGATGATGAAGACGATTACTGATTTGGTACATTTAGCTAGGGCGAATCAGACTTCTGTGTAGGAATTTCCGGACCAACATATAGGTCATTAGGTGAAATCTAGCTGTCTGATGCCTTCCATATATTGGATTAATATAGCGAATTCCCTTTATGTATTGATCAAGGATGAATTTTCATAAGTTACTAAACAGAAAATAAAATGAATTGTGATTGATCGATGTTATGTATTTGTTTCTTCTCGACATGCTTAGTTAGCATGATAGCAAATGTGTCTAAATAAAATTCACCATCACATCACACACACATATATATATATCCTCCAAATGGTCAATTGATGTGTCCTGGCTCATAAATTCTCATCCCCCGGCTTGTTTGTGTCCCATTAGTGACCCGGCCGTGTGATTATGGCTCAAATTGGACACGAGTTATAAATGGTAATTCAGGTCCAACTCCACTAAAAGGCCACCAATATGATGGCGATGATTTAATGATTCTCTTGCTCCGAGGTGATAGAAAATACAGACTTTTGCGTCATGTGATGCACAATGGTATATCCTCTGGTTATAGAGATTGATGGGCTTCACCAAAAAAGTATGCTAAAGAGTGTGGTCCTGGAAAACTAGTTCATTTGTTACTATAAAAGTTGATACACAGATGATGGATATATATATATATATTATACTTGCAGTTGCAGTTCCACTCAATGTGCATTATGATCCATTGCAACCATTGACACGGTTGACGAAAAGGTGGTTAGAATGTGTGGCGCATAGCTCTATCAAGTTTTTCCCCACAAACGCACCCGCACCCACACCCACATACACACTCGTTCCTTGTCAGACTAAGAAATTATGCTTGAAGAGGACAAAACAATGTACCTATAAGGCACTCATGAAAAAGCCTTGCCCCCGTACAATAATGGCAAGCCCAACCACAAATATGTATGGATGTGGCTCTTAGTCTTAGATGCTTCCAATCCGTTCCTCATAGCAATAAATCGAATTCTAATGCATATTGATGTTATCTGTCTCGATTCACCTCAAACCCATGTAAAAGAAATTATATTTTACGCACTTGTCCGACTTCATTATAACACGTCTACCACTACAAAAAAAATAACTTTCTACTACGGGCAAATTCGAATTCCACCATGGTTTGTTCATTGTATAGAATGAAATGTAATTGTTTCTCAATTACATTTCATTATGGTCAAATAACCGTGATGGAAACTAATGTTTTTTTTATCACGAACAAAAACCGTATAGAATGTTTGACATACCACCACGGTTCTCGCATGTGATATTTTATTTTGACATTTCACTATGGTTTACTTCCGATTTTACCCCGTGAAGAAAAAGTGGTAATATTATATGACATTCTACCACGAATAAAACTTGTGGTAGAATGCGTTACTTTCCACCACGCGCAAAAAAAGTGGTAGATTTATATGACAATTTACCACAGGCAAAACTTGTGGTAGAATGTATGACATTCCACCACGAACTTTTTTCATTATATAATGTCATATAATTCTACTACATTTTGTGCATGTGGTAGAATGCCTTTGAAATATGATTTTCTACCAGGGATTCAGCCCATGGTAAACTATTTGTGCGCGCATATATATTTATATATCTTATTGTTTTTTAATATATTCCCTAACCATTATAATACAATTAGCAATAAAACCTAAAAATTCAAACAAACCTTCCATAAAAAATTTCACAAAAATGCAACTAAACTATAGACAATTACTAAAACAAACATAAAAATATATTTAATTTCAGAAATTTATAGCAATTTAATACGTCGTAACAAATGTGCCATAAAACAAGTAGTACAAGGACAAAAAGAAACAATTGTTGCATAAACCATCTTAAACATCCTATTAAATTACATCAAATCTTAATATTCTTCTTCGTCTATTTTGGTACCGCACTAGTAATTAATTCTTCATGAGATAGCTTTACAGCAACAAATCAAAGATAATCACCAACAAAGAACCAAATCCTACAAAGATATAAAAAATGAAGTAAGAGTAATGCAAAATTTAATATCTCAATAATAATTGAATATAAAATGGAAAGATAATATTAATGTAAAATAACTATACGTTGAGACCTATAATTAAAGGAGAAGAATACATGATTTACTACCAATGACCTTGTGGTCTAATGGTATTTTCATTCCTTCCCAAATTGGGAGAGGTCCGTGTTGGCTTTGAAATTTCATTTTGAAACAATAAATCTTATTTTGATATTAACAAAACATTCAAAACCGTGTTTGGTACTAATATGACTTTGAGCTAAGTGTTTCAGCAAGTACAGGTAAATGATTCGGAAAGATCATAAATACCAAAAAGCGACAAGCGATAAGGAAACTCAAGCGCAAACTCGAAGAAGGACAAAAAGATCAAAGAAATAACAAAAGCTGGACTCAAGACCTGGGGTAGATAGGTCGGGATGAGAATATTGTAACAAGGTATCTTATGCGTTGATTGGTCTTATAAGCTCAAGTAATTAATCAAACGAACTCAAACGGATAAAAAACAGACCGTGAAAATATTTCTTAGAGTCACCCAGTCGACTGGCCATGAAATGGCAGCCGACTGACTGTGACCCAGTCGACTGGCCAATAAGGACCCAGCCGACTGGATGAACCAGTGAGCTATAAACAATTTTGACTGCATGAGGCAGTCAACTGGCCTGTCCAAGGCAGTCGACTGACCCTAGCCGTTGGAAAGAATATTTTAAATATAAGCATGGAGGCAGTCGACTGGGTGTTTCAGGATTTTAAGGAAAAGTATTTTTAAACAATATTTTTGCCCAAAAACAAATGATTTTGCTTGCTGATTTTCAGGTCCTACTCTCCATATTGTCTAGGGTGAGATACACTCTCCAAAACCTAGTGTTACACTATATCTTGAGTTCTTGAAATATCACCTAAAAACACTTGAGCTTATATTGATTTATCTTCCATAAAAACCTTAGGGCCTGTTTGGATAGGTGGTTTTGGTTTTGGTCTTTGATTTCAAGACCAAACCATGTTTGGTTTGTGGGTTTTGGACTTGTTTTTGGGCTTTTTAAAACCAATCACTAAAACCATGGTTTTGGCCTACCAATTTTGACTTTTTTTTTTCTCTCTCTATATATATATGGGCGAAAATATGAATTATTTTGAAAAAAATAATATATAATATTTGGAAAAAAATAATATTATTCCCAAAACAAATTAATTTTCGGAAAATAATTATTTTGCGGAAAAAAAATTATTTTTTCGGAATAAATTTATTTTTCCCCATTTTATATCTTTTTTTTTCTAATTTTTAAATTTTTTTCAGTATATAATAAAATTATTCAGAATTTTATATTTTTTTTTGAATTATATATATATTTTCAAATTTAAGATATATTATTTGAATTTTATATATAATTTTCATATTTTAAAATATTTTTTTCGATTATATATATATATTTTGGAATAAAAAAAAATAAAAATATCAAATGTTTTCGGGAATTTTAAATATTTTTTAATTATATATATTTTTTCATTTTAATATTTTTTTTTCCAATTTTATATATATATTTTTCATATTTATATATTTTTAATACTTATTAGTATATATATATAATTATACCAAGACCAATTCCTTACCAAACATTATATATAGGTTTTAGATTTACCTAAAACCACCCAAGACCACCAAAACCAAAATCACAAGACCAATACCAAAACCAAGTTCCCAAACGGGCCCTTAGGGTTTTGAGTGTTTTTGGTTCTTGAGTGATATATTGATTGCATACACAAATTTGTGATCTTGGGTGAGTGAAACCCATTGTATCAAGGGAGGATTGTTCTCTTGATTGTGTGAAGAGTTAGTTAGCTCTTTTATAAATGTTTTGCTATTCCACCTATTGAAGGAAGAACCATAGTGTGAGGATTGGGAAAGTCTCAAGGAAGGAGATTCTTTGAGCCGAGGAGTAGGAGTTACCGAACCTCGTAAAAATCACGGTGTCAATATATCTATCTCTATCTCCTTACTTTATGTTCATGCATGCTCAATTTATATTGTGGTAAATAACTTTTTGAAATTAAGTTAAATTATTCATTGCATATTTACCTTGTAAATTAATATATAATCTTTTTGCATGTTCTAGTAAGAATTAAAAAGGAGTTAGAAGATTATTTTTAAACCCTATTCACTCTCCTCTAGGGTAAATTAGTGACTAACAGTCCGGATTCGAGCCTTATAGGACTCATGTGGGGATGTGCGAACGTGTCGGTTCCTTAACATTCAACAAAAATAAAATAAAAAAATACTTGATTTACTTACAAATTTTAATAAATTTGATAGGGGACGTTTGCTATAACCAGGTGGATCTACCATACGACCCTATAACTACAAGGCCAGATGGATAGTTTTTTGGGTCTTTTTCTCTTTGTCCCATGTTAATGGATTACTTTAGCTGGGGTGGGAGGACACTACCTAGTAATTCCAGGATGTGCCATCGAGAGAAGGACTCGATTCTCTGTTCGGACGTTTGGATAATGGCTTAATGATCATTCTCAATCACAAACATTCCACTAGTCTACTAGCACAATTCAAGTCCAAGTCGTTACGACTTTGATGTACATTATGGCTTCTCTTTTGCAAACTTTAACTACAATCGATATGATGTGGACTAAAAGCTGATTTAATTTTGAATGGAGTAGTTTTTGGCAGCTTTCTGTGCTGCTTTCACACATTTAAATCCAAATCGTGATCTATATTTTTCACATGTCAATATGTATATATAGACAACATATATATAAGACTCATCCTAGCTTGATCCCCAATTGTATCTCAATTGAGTGCAGTGCATGCATTTGTTCTCAGCAGACTGAAATAAGGTGATGCTTAGGTCCCTGTCATTATCATAAATATCTATGATTATGGCCATGACTTCATTTTATCAAACCAACAATGGTTATCATAAATATCTATGGTTATGGCCATGACTTCATTTTATCAAACCAACAATGCTTTATTGATAATTTCTACTTAGAATTATCTTCAAACTGTGGTAGCTAGCCGTAACGGGTGAATGCTTTGCGATTCGATTCAAAAGTTTAAATTGATGGGATGACTAACATCTACCCATTATAAACCCCATTCACGTTCCATCGTTGCCTGATAAGTGTCGAATGTTGTCCATTATAGGCCTCTAACTTGATATTGTTAAGTCTTATTATTACATTACTTGATATTTTTATCCGTTTTGCATGTCTAAATGTGTTTCTGGAGTTTAACAAAGAAAATAAACTAACTTTGGTATATTAACCAAGGTTGTGTGTGTCTAATCAAAAAGAGAAGAAAATAGGAGTTTTCAAGCCAAAAATGCACTCTGGAAGACAAAATGGGCATTGCACAAAGTCTAATATATTGATATACGTGCCATGGTAACAAACGGCGTCCGAAAATACGAAGAATGGAAAAAGTCGGATTTTGCCATTTCGGGTCGAAGTTGAGCGCATACAGTAGGTAAAAAAAAAAAACCAACTTCAAACGGCCATAATTCGGTCAAAACAACTTAAAATTGAGTGATTCTTGACCCTAAACTCAAGATCTTGAAGTCAACTTTCCAACGAACTTAAGAACACTTCAATCGGAGTTACGTAACTAGAGTTATGACCAAAAGAGTGAGGTGTGTTTGCAGAAAAAGCTGAAAATTACAGATTCGGCCAAAAATTCCAGTTTGACCCGAATTAATCCGTTTTGAGCCGGGTTGACTTTGTGTGCACTCCAAGAAATTCCAACATGTGTATAATTATAGTTTTACCAAAGTTGGGTAGATTCACTCCTAATTACAAGAGAAGTACACAAAGAGAAATCCTAACTGGAAAAGGACGTGAGTATACTCCCAACATATAATTTTCAGAGATTTTCATCATGCAAAAGAGGGAGTCATTTAAGACCTAGAAATCTGGAGAAGAAGACCATGAAAGGTGATTCTACATCAACGAAACAGATTTCTTCCACTATGAGCAATTAATTCGGTATGAAAAACCCTAGCCAAGTAATGTAGTTTATTTATTTGGTTCAATTGTAACCAGGGGAAACTGAAGACCACTCATGTAATGATTATGTAGATGAGAGACCGTAGTTATTTAATATAAGGGATTTTATATTTATTCCACTCCCATCTTAGACTGAATGAATACATTATCTCAATCAATCGTGTTTTATTCAATATGGGCTGGAACTCGGATGGTTAAAATACGATTTTCTACATAATGTTTTTTAACACTCGAAACCCTAGGTTTACACAGGTCATGCCTTAGTGAAGTGATATAGACATGTTTTACTTTAATTTAATGTTGTAGGAGTAAATTAGAGTAGAGTAGTTTGCATGCACTAATCAAACTCTGTCCAGAGATAGGTTGTAGCAAATTTGGATTACGGTATCTTTTTGGGGATTACATCTGAATATTTGCAGTTTAATCTGATTCACAAGTGATGGATCGCCCTCTTACATGCGATCAAGTAGATAACAACATTATGCGGTTAGTGGTGGAGTTAGGAGAAACCCTAGATTTTATCTTTACTGCGCGCTCTTGTCTTAATTTATATTTACTTGCTTTATTAGTTAATTAGTTGATAACAAAAATCCTGAATCATACTTTCATAACAATTCAAGAGTATTACTTTACGAGAGTTCAGAGTACGATTTAGTCCCTTGGGTTCGATAACCTTTCTTAAGCTGAATTATACTACAGTACGATTCGTGCACTTGCAAGAGGTAAAACTAGGTCACTGTAAGTGTCCGTTTTTAAACCCTAGTTTGACTGCATCATTACCTAACCGACCTTGGACCCGGACTCCGGCCCGGGTGAGATACCCAAGCGGGTGTTTGGAGTGGCATCGGATCAAAAACTGTGTTTGGCTCTGATATCAACTGTAACGGGTGCATGCTTCGCGGTTCGACCCAAAAGCTTAAGTTGATGGGTTAGGCTAACATTCACCCATTATAAACCCCATTCACTTTATCATCTATATCCTATGTGGGACAAATGGGGAGCCTCTAACCAGGGCCGACCTTGGGGGTAGGCAACCGCTAATCAGGGTGGGGCCTCAAAAATTTGGAAAATAATTTAGCATAGATTTAAAAAAAATAAAATTTAACCAACTCAATATTCAATCAAAATAAAATTTACGCCCAATCTAACATATTAGAAATTACAGAAGCCCAATTCTATCAAATCTAAATGAAAGTTAAGCCTAATTAGACTAATTAAAATTTACACATATTCTTAATTTTTTTTTTTTGATAAGTCACATATTCTTAATTTTATCAACCCAAATAAAATTTATTGCCAATATATCCCCTTAAAAATTACCTTGCGTTGGTGGATTAATTAAATTTTATTTTTGAATACTTTAATAAGTTATTCAACCAGAAAAATAACATTATTTCTTCATAATTCTTTACCTTCTTTTTTGTTTATGAATGCCCGATAATATTTCTTTTTCAATGTCTAAATATAGTTATTTTTAACATGATTAATATTTAATTCTTATTTAATTAAAAAAACTAGGAGTTACAAAAAAATTAAATGAGAGCGACGTGTGAATAAAAAAGGGTGGAAACAACGTTTTTTAATAAAAATAAATAAATAATACGATCACACTTACTTTGATATGAAATTATATTTTAATTTTTGCGAATAAAAAGATCATTTTTTTTAGATTATGTAAACGGAAATGTACATTTATAAATCACTCAAACCGGGTTTAAATTTTGTGTTTATAATACTAGTATATTTTGTATCATTTTAATATAAAAAAATCACTTTAAAATTTTCTTCAGCATATAAAATCTTATGTATAAAGGGCCTCATATTAACCTTTTGCCTAAGATTTCTAAAAAAAATTATGATCTCAGGACCGCCCTGCCTCTAACACTAGCTAATTAATTTATATTACTCTTTACTGACTAAGGTCAACATTAAAAGAAATACATAGAGTCATTAAAATTAAAGAAAAAAGGTGCTTCGATCCTACATTTCCTACCTTCACTTAAACTCTCCCACCCCACTATTTATTATGACCAAACCCTTTTAACCTGTCATTGAGTAGGCCTTCACAGTGACTTTTATTCTTGGGGTACTACTTTTATATAGAAACCAAGTCCGAGTATGTGTTTTTGTGTGTGTATTACATAACATGATCGAGATGTGCTCAGCAGCAATTAGAATATGTTTGGTTTCTATTTTTGAAAATAGTTCTTTAATTTTTGAAAAATAAAAATAAAAAATTTGTAAAAAATAAAATTTGTTTGGTTCAACTTTTTGAAACACAGTTATAAAAATGAGTTATTGTACTCAAAAAATGGTTTTCTATTATTAAAATTCTCAAGAATAATAAGTCATGTCCTAGTTTCTAAGTATGTTACAAATTTATGTAGACTCTTCAATTATTTTGGAAAATGAAAGTTGTTGTACCTTTGGAAAAGGCCTGCAAGATATAAAGATAGGTCTCCTCTTTGTCAACTCATCATGCCCCTCAATCTAAAAGCAAGGGACTGGTAAAAGTGCAAGTGTCCTAATCTGAATGGGGTCTAACTTTTATACACCCGCATATTTCATACACGTAGCTAGGTACATACATCAAAGAATGCATATATATATATATATGTATGTATGTATGTTAAGCAATAGGAATGTTGATAATGAATTATATTGTAGGCATAAATACAAGTGAATTTGGCTTCATACTACAGTTTGATTCTATCCATTCCAACAAGTGGACTACTTCACTGTAACAGTGGCTAGGCTAGGCTAGGCTGTGTCAACGCTCGATCTTCCATAGTCCGTCCATAAGGTTGCCGGTGCCGGACCCGGACCCGCCACTAATTTAGAAAAGCATCGGCCAATAGCCCCGTCGGTCCAACGGTGGGGTAATGACTTGACACACCTTTTGTCTGTTGAGATATTGAATGAATAGGGGTATGTCTCAATCAATTTAAGTACAAAATTGAATAAAATAGGTTTCACTTAAATAGGATATGTTTATTGGGAGGATTAGAGAAAACTATTGTATGGTTGAGACCTATATGTTTTTGTTGATCACAAATGAAGTAAATAAGGCATATATGTTAGGTATTGGATTGAGTTATAATTTTAACAAAAAATGTAATACTAAGCTATTTTAGAAAAGGATAACTAAACTGATTAATTCATTTGATGTATTGAAGAGGACACACACTTTATCAATTCTGTATTAAAAAAAATCGTCGATTATATTCTTCACCCATCCAAGTCAGTGTCAATATTATTTTATATTCTCTCAAATTTTATTATTTAAAATTATTTTAATTACACTCAATTGATGGTGTGAATTTAAAAGGAAAACTTTTACATGTAATAGATGGACTAGAAAGTATGCATGTGGTTTCTCAAAGTGAAGTGGATTGTGCCATTTACATCATCTCATGGAAAGTCCTAGTGTGGACCCCACTTCTAAAAAACAAGGGGTCTAATTAAACTACTTTATTAAAAATCTGAACTCTAATTGTTGTCATCCCTTATTAGTGTATAATTGAATATAACAAAAGTCATTTTTCCCTATTAGTGCATATTTTGTGAAAAACACAAGTTACACACGTGCTATTTATCTTACGTGGCCATCCACCATTCCAATGTAACGGCGATTTAAGCTCTATTACCACAAAATCAATACAAGTTCTCACTTGACTTTAACGGCGTTGATTGATCCGTAAGCTCTTTCCGTCCGACGTGGAACACGAAAGTGGGTCCTACTGATGAAACGACATGTAATGCCAGTCTGGCAATTTCGAATGGAGGGAAAAGTGTGTCAGATGTCTTGCAGCACGTGAGGTTCACACGATCGGAAAAGATGGCAGCCACAACCACCTCCGACCATTTTGATTGATCCTCCTTAATTTCGTATTTTTTAGTGCGACAACTGTAACACCTTTTACTCTTTATTCGATTAATCCATTAATTATTTTATAAAAGCTCAATTTTATTCCTTTAATTGAAAGGCTTAACTGTTAGCCACAATATACAAAGCTACTCAGCTATGCTAGCTATTCGTAAATATTACAGTTGGTTTTGGCTTAATTAATGAGCTATTATCAGAAAACTCTCGTATGATTTTAAAAATATTTCAAAAATCTCAAGTGGTTTCATAAATATGTCGATAATTTTCAAATTGTTAAAATAACTCCACGTGGTTACAAAAGTCTTCTATAATTTCAAATTTAATCAAATACCGCTTATGTCCTCTTTAAGATTACGAAAATATTATTTCATTTATTTCAATTAAACTTTAATTTCTTTCATTTATTCCAATTAAACTCTAATTCCTTTCATTTATTCCAATTAAACTCTAATTCATTTAATTTATCACTAACCCACTTTCTCTCACTCATTTACTCCAAAACTCTAATTCTCCTCATTTATCACAAACCCACTTTCAATTTAAATCCAAATTTTAACTCAATTCAATTCTAATTCATTTCATTTATCACAAACTCACTTTCAATTTAAGTTTAAATTTAAATTTATAATTATATATAAAATTATATCACAAACCCACGTAAATGAGTGCATATATAATTATATATACAATGATATATATGTAAATTTTTATATATATAACTATAAATTGAAATTGGAATTTAAATTGAAATTGAATTTGTGATAAATGGAAGAAATTAAAGTTTTGAAGTAAATGGGTGAAAGAAAGTGGGTTTGTGATAAATGGAAGGAATTATAGTTTAATTATATTGAAATTGAGATTTAAATTGAAACTGGGTTTGTGATAAAAGAAATAAATTATAGTTGAATTGAGTTAAAATTAGGATTTATATTGAAAGTGAGTTTGTGATAAATGGAAGATATTAGAATTTTGGAGTAAATATGTGAGAAAAAGTGGGTTTGTGATAAATGGAAGGAATTATAGTTTAATTAGAATAAATGGAAGGATATTTTCGTAATCTTATAGAGGGCATAGGGGAGTATTTGATTAATTTTGAAACTATATGGGAGTTTTTGGAATTACATGATTTTTTTGAACAATTTGGAAATCATATTGGGTTTTTTGAAACTACAAGAGTTTTTTTGAATATTTTTTAAATTATAGGGCTTTTTATATATATATATATAATGACCCTAATTAATGATGTTGATGTTTATTTTGTAGGGAATAGAGATATAAATAAACTTATGTTGGGATTGTCCCACATCGGTTGTGGAAGGGATTGATGGTCCAATATATAAGTGTGATGGAAAGTCTCACCCTTTCAACTAACTTTTGGGGTAAGAAAGGCCCATAACCACCCAACACTGGTATCAGAGCCCAAGTTATCAACAAGTCTCGATCCAGGTTTCAGGAGAAACGGATTGTCTTTGCTTCGACCCAAGGCCCAATGTGCGAGGGGGAGATTGTTGGGGTTGTCCCACACCGGTTATGGAAGGAGCTGGTGGTTAATATATAAGTGTGAGGGAAAGTCTCACCATTCGAGCTACCTTTTGGGATGAGAGAGACCCAAGATCACCCAACAACTTGAAAATAAAGCAAAGTCAGCTAAATGACCAAAACGAATTTTCATGTGTGGATTCACTTTTTAAATATTGTATTTGGCTTTTTAGAGTTCAAAGCTATTTTTAGTGGTATTTGATAAAAAAAATTAGAAGAATTTTTTTATTTCAAAAGAGCGTTTTGAAAAAGTAAGGAGTACCAACTCCGTATAATAATTTATGTTTCTCTTTCACTTCTTTGTAAAAATAAAAATAAAAACTCTGCCAAACATAATTGCATTATTATCGATTTCTAACTTTCAAAAGTCATCCAAATGAAATAAATCACAAGGATGAAAATGAGAATGATAAAATAATAGATTATGAGCTACGACTGTGGTTGATCATACAATTTTTGTGATGTAATTAATTGTAAGAATGATAAATTAAGATTTTATGTATAGTGTATTAAATGATATTTTTTTCAACGAATTAAAAAGTATGTTCTTATTATCATGCAGATCAAGCAAACGTTATTCTTAAGAATTGTACTTTTTCTAAATTTATTTGTTTAAAAAAATAGACATTAATCACTAAAAAATTAGCAAAATTTATTTGCCAGAAAGGGAAACAATAAAAGACTGATTTCACAAGACAATAACCAAACAATAATTATTCTACTATTTATGTTATGCAATTAACTTGCTCTCAATAATACATTCTGTGGGGGATATTATTGTCATCTTGTAGTGTTGTTAGTCAACATTTGTCAATTCTATCAGATCGTGGCTTTGGACTGGACAGTCGAGTCAAAATCCTAAAAAACACAAACACTCATTTCAAACAGAAAAAGAAAAACACTCGAATAGGGGTATTATAGTAAACTCACCACTCCTCCACAATCTTATATAACCACCCGTATGCACACACACAAACACTCGCTACATGTAAACTTACCATATACAGAGCTTCTCACAACCCTGCAATGGCTTCCAAGCTGAACGGAGAGTCACCACCGGACGATAGGTGTACGGTGGAGGAGGTGGCGCTGGTGGTGCCGGAAACTGACGACCCATCGCTCCCGGTCCTGACGTTCCGAGCATGGTTCCTTGGTTTAGCCTCATGCTCGCTCCTCATAGCTCTAAACACCTTCTTCATTTACCGGACTCAGCCCCTCACCATCTCCGCCATTCTCATGCAAATTGCGGTGCTTCCCATCGGAAAGTTGATGGCGAGGACGCTTCCCACGAAGAATTACACAGTGTTGGGGCGGAGCTTCACTCTGAATCCCGGGCCGTTCAATATGAAAGAGCATGTGATCATCACTGTCTTTGCTAACTGTGGAGTGTCTATCGGTGGCGGTGACGCGTACTCGATTGGCGCCATTACTGTCATGAAGGGTTATTATAAGCAGAGCTTGAACTTCCTGTGTGCCCTCCTTATTGTCTTGACAACTCAGGTAAATAATTATTTGTTATCTGTTGTTTTATTTTAAAATGATGTGGTGATTTATATGTTAGTTAATTGCTAGTCAATTTCTTTGTGTTTTTTACACTTTAATTAACATGTATTATATATATATATATATATATTTGCAGCTAGTAGGATATGGATGGGCTGGGATGTTGAGGAAGTACCTGGTTGATCCTGTTGAAATGTGGTGGCCTTCTAATCTAGCTCAGGTTTCTCTGTTTAGGTCAGTCTTTTCTCTTTCTTTTTAATCTTTATTTATTTATTCATTCATTTTATTCTTCAATCTCATGTCCTTTTTCTTGGTTTTTCAACTTTATTCTACAATTTTATTTATTGTTGATATTATACATATTCTTTGGTTTTTCAAAAATTCAAGCTATAAAATATACATATTATGTAGCATCTCTGATGGGTTACTTGTAATAATCAAATGGCATATTTTAAACAATGCGTAGATTTCAATCTGATGGATAAAGTAGGTGAATCACAAAACTTTTCATGCTCAAGTTCACTGGATGAGAATTTTTTTGTGAAGACACAAAAGCATGATTTTACTAACCTTACAAAATGATAAATAGTGGAGAATGTAATACCTAGTTTTTGATCTTTTAGTTTCAAAATGAAACTTTATAGCTAGATGAGAACATGTATAGAGAATACAGAGAATATGACATATGCTACTTTTTTTTTTTTTTAATTTTTTTTTTTTTTATCAAAAACCCACAATTTAATCATAAATATTGAATCTTTTTTATTAAATGAAAAATTGATCTTAGTGATAAATTTGTTGATGCAGAGCACTCCATGAAAAGGATCCGAAATCGAAAGGCATGAGCAGGATGCAATTTTTTCTCATCTGCATGACAGCAAGCTTTGTGTATTATGCATTTCCAGGCTACCTCTTCCCAATTTTGACATTCTTCTCATGGGTGTGTTGGGTTTGGCCTCACAGCATCACAGCTCAGCAGATTGGCTCCGGCTACCATGGACTCGGCGTCGGTGCATTCACTATCGATTGGGCGGGAATTTCAGCTTACCATGGCAGTCCCTTAGTGACACCATGGTTTTCGATTCTCAACGTTGGCGTTGGCTTTGTCATGTTTGTGTACATTATTGTCCCAATATGTTACTGGAAATTCAACACTTTTGATGCCCGGAAATTCCCAATATTTTCTAACCAGCTGTTCACTTCGAGTGGCCATACATATGATACCACCAAGATCTTGACTCCGCAGTATGATCTTAATGTCGCTGCCTATGATAGTTACGGAAAACTCTATCTCAGTCCCCTGTTTGCTCTGTCTATTGGATCCGGATTCACAAGGTTTACAGCAACCCTCACTCATGTGGCACTTTTTCATGGCAGGTACATATATATATATATATATATATATATAAATATATATATGTTGCTTAATTATGAACTTGGAGTAATAAATACCGTATACTAATTATGTGTCTGGTTATTATATTAGTCCATATTTTTAAAATCTTGTAGATTATGTGAGATGTCCACTTATCACTATGGTTGCTACAATAGAAGTAGAAATACTATTATAAGAGTTTTACATTTCTTCTATTTTGTCATGTATGATTGATAAAATAAATTTTATTAGTTTTAGTTTTTTTTTCAGGAAATTAAATTGAACTGCTAAAAAAAATTAGCTGATTCAACTGGAATGTTCATTAGTTCATGAATGTAATGCTTGTGAGTAGAAATGTATCTTGATCTATTTACTGATTGATGAAATTGGGAGTGTTTTTGGTGTCTAGTGATATATGGAAGCAGAGTAGGTCTGCAATGAAGAATGCGAAAATGGACATACATGCAAAACTGATGAAAAGTTACAAAGAAGTGCCTCAATGGTGGTACCTCGTGCTGCTGATAGGGAGCATTGCCCTAGCCCTCCTCGTGTCATTCGTGTGGAAAGACGATGTGCAGTTGCCGTGGTGGGGGGTGATCTTTGCCTTTGCCTTGGCTTGGATTGTTACCCTCCCTATTGGAGTCATTCAAGCAACAACCAACCAGGTAAAACACCGCAACTTATTTTTGTTATCAAAGCCGTAAAGTCGTCCTGTGTTCAAACATCACCGTCACTATCATAATCAATCAAAATTGAAACACCACTGAATTTGCAAATTTTCTAACCTGATCTTGATGTTTTTGCAACTACTATGCAGCAACCTGGAATTGACATCATTGCCCAGTTCATAATTGGTTTTGTCCTTCCTGGAAAACCCATTGCAAACTTGCTTTTCAAGATTTACGGAAGAATCAGTTATATTCATGCACTTTCTTTCCTATCTGATCTTAAGCTCGGGCATTACATGAAAATCCCACCCCGGTGCATGTACACAGCTCAGGTAACAATTCTTACCGAAACAAAAATGTAAACGGATAAATAAATTTTGAAGCACCAGAAAAAAAATCCTATATATGATGACATTAATTATTTCAATATGCAGCTGGTGGGAACACTAGTTTCTGGCACAGTAAACCTTGCAGTATCATGGTGGATGTTAGAAAACATTGAGAACTTATGCGACATCGAGTCCCTCCATCCAGAAAGCCCATGGACATGCCCTAAATTCCGAGTCACATTCGATGCTTCTGTCATATGGGGGCTAATTGGACCCGAGAGGCTCTTCGGACCTGGAGGGCTATACAGGAACTTAGTATGGTTATTCCTAGTGGGCGCCCTCTTGCCAGTACCTGTTTGGATACTGAGCAAAAAATTCCCGGAAAAGAAATGGATTGCGTTGATCAACATACCCGTTATAACGTATGGTTTTGCTGGAATGCCACCGGCGACTCCTACTAATATAGCTAGCTGGCTCGTCACGGGGACTATATTCAACTACTTCGTGTTTAAATATAGGAAAGAATGGTGGAAGAAGTACAATTATGTTCTGTCAGCGGCATTGGATGCTGGGACTGCTTTCATGGGCGTTCTGCTTTTCTTTGTGTTGCAGAACGAGGGCCATAACGTAAAGTGGTGGGGGTCGGAGCCTGATCACTGTCCTCTCGCGAAATGTCCCACAGCGCCGGGCATTGTGGTTAAAGGTTGCCCAATCTTTAAATAGGCACCAGCTATTTTGAGTCATTGGTGTGGTGTCTCAAGTTTTCAAGAACAATTTAGATATGGGGTTGTTTTGATAGAGGATTCCAAAGTTTGGTAGAACTTGTTATAGAAATTTGCTATTAATTGCAATAACAAAGTGTGGAATGAGTACTATCACTTTTTAGTACAATTAGTAATGTAAATTGAAATGCTTCTGAAATTTTTGTTGATGTTATGCTGTATATTGTTGGGGGAAGCTGTTACCCATTATGCTTTTACTTGATGCAATTTATTGCACTAAATCTCAAACGCTCTCGATATATGAAATTTGTCCAAACCTCGAAAGGTGATTGTAATTTCCACTAAAGTAATAATAGAGACTTTAGAAAATTAGGAGTGCACAATATCAAATGCAAATTTCCTTTTAAGATTGAGTAAATTATACTTAACTTTACAAGTACAGTATTTGAGGTTTATTACAGTTATCTCCCCTCAAATTTGACTCGTAAAACCAACATTCCCTAAACAAAATTAAATATTGACAAAAGAGAACATGAACCTTATATATATGCTAAAATGAGTAAAATATTAATTTTAAAATAGACTTTTCACATTAAATTTTGCCCATTTTTACTTATTAGGGAGGTTATTGTAAAACCTTCAACGCTGCACCTGTGTGATATTTGTCCAAACCTTAGGGGAGGTCAGTATAATTTACCCTTTATAATTTTAGTCGCTTGTGTAGTTGTGTCATGTGTAATTTTAACTGGGCTTTACTTGGGCCAAGCCCAGCCTCCTTATTGAGAAGGAGCGAAAAGAGCGTACGATAGTCGACAGGCGTTCTCTTGAAGTTTTTCTCTGAGACAATACAGCAAACACATAGCATAGCATTAGTGTACGCTCCTACACAGACACTACAAAGGTACTTGGGTGAGTAAAGCTTTGTAATTTCCTGGTTGCTTCCTCTTCTGTCCACACTATATATGATTTTGGTAACATATACTGATATACATATACATATACATATACTCATATCCGTATACCTACAGATTCCTTCTCAGTGCTCGCCTTTGCTCCTTGTATATGCACTCAGAATTCTTCGCAGTTGCTCTTAATCCCGTAAGTTTACAATTGAACTGGAACTCTCTGTATTATATCATGCTCTATCTATGTGTGTGTCTCTGGGTCTATATATATGTATATGTTAAATACAAATATACCTTCATTTAGTTTAATTTTAGTACGGGCTGCTGAAATTATGTTATTTTGATTTTCCATGAACAATGTTGAATGGATTATGGTTTGTCAATTTCCCACCAAATGTTTAGCTTTCAATTCATCAAGGTTCAGAATTTGTTTCATGTATTTCTGTATATATGCTTCCATGTTTTTATGTTCATGTGGGTTACTTGTATTGTTTTTATTGGTACCGTCTTGTGTGGATATTGATTCAAATATCACTATTTCAGCTGCACAAACTATTCTGCTTGAAAAAGAATATGATAGCCAGTATGTCTTTGTTAGAAGCCTCCTTTCGGTGAATGCCCTAGAAAACGTTAGTCAGATTTTGGGACAAGAATTCTGGAGATGCCAAAAAAATGCACAACACAATAATGAAATCTTTTATTTGGGTTTTGCTTCCTTTATATACATTCCTTTTTTGGGCTTCGAGCCCATTAGGGCAACATTACTTTGCTTACATCATTATCTCTATTTTCAAGGAATTATAAGCTGAAATGGGCCTAATCTTCGGACGTTCGATAACCTTGTTGGGCTGTCAGCCTGATGAGCCCGATGTCTGATGGGCTTCTGTGGGCCCGGAGATTTTCACACTTACAAATTCCTTTTTTTCATCGTTCTATCAATTTGTAATACAATCACCAAATGGTTGACAATTTTTCAAGAGTTAAAAATAAAATAAAAGATATTTATTTTCACGTGGTAGATGTTCTAGTTTTCATAATTTAAATATGAAAATCCCTGCTGCATATAGGAAAATGCAGGGTAAGGGACGGAATTTAAACATTATGTTAATTGAATATTGAAGATTGAATCATATGTTTGGTGCGTTGTCAATTGTAAAGCCAGTATCAATCAATTGTTTGTCCAAGGTATCAATCATCAATGTGATAATTATTGTGCTTGAAGTAAGAATGTTTCTCCAATACCCCTTGTTACTTTTGCTGATATTATACTATCCATTGAAGAGCAATGTATATTATGATATGTACTCAGTCACTCATAAGCTACTTTTGAAGGCTGTATACAAATTTAGTTTAGGTTGAACTTTCAAGGCAAGAAATTACTAATCGTTTTTTATTAAGTTGAAGCCAAGTTGAACCCCTATCGCGTTAAGTGTGTTTCCTTATATCCTATGAAATAACAGTAGTTTAAAATTGTCTACAGGTAATCTATGAGAAAGATGTTCTCTTTTTCGCCATAAACTTTACCTCTTCATTGAGTTACCGTGTTTTCAGTTTCTGTGCACACGGACTCATTTTGAGTTTATCCTGGTTATCAGCTCACCTTAAGATGCAAAGCCTAAGAAACTCTGTTCTGAGTTATGTGCGGGTTAGGGTCTCTATGAGGGAATGGTTCCATGCCGGAGATATGAATGCACTGAGCAGGCTGAGCCGACAACTGTGCACATCTTCCGCTGCCAACCCTGATCAGATAATGGGTCGAGTGATCGGGCTGGTCAAGAAATTTGACAGGATTGATGCCACCAAGGTACCGAGTCTATTAGTTTACCCTAAGTTGATGTTTGTAGCTTAGTTTAGCAGTATTGGATGACCAAATGAACTGTGGGTTTCAGTTATGTGCTTCAGATATTCCATGGTGTTTATATCTAATTCAGTTAGCAACTGAATCAATTAGGCAATTTTGATGCTGATTGCTCTTGAACAGGTTACTGAAACAGCCGATTTCCAGAAGGACTTGTCCCTCGACAGCTTGGACAGAGTGGAACTTGTCATGGCTTTTGAGGAAGAGTTTTCCATTGAGATCCCTGATGAGAAAGCAGATAAGCTTACTTGTTGTGCTGATGTTGCTAAATACATCATTTCTGGAGCTGACCAGAAGATTGTGGAGAATATTTGATGGAGTTTTGAACTTCTTGGATTCCATGTGTAGTTTTGGCTTGATTTCATAGTCAAAGATCCTTTTGAATGCTTTGTTTTCCAATATTTATAACATGAAAGCTCTTGTGGAAATTCTTTCGATTGTCTTCAACTCTTACCTTCTTTAGAACAGCTTCGTAATTTCATTGCTGAAGCTGTCAGGATTTTCTTTGCTCGAAAGTACTTGTTTCATAGATAGTGGTCCATGGAAGAGAGTTACCGGGTGCATGCAAAGTATATTAAAATGCTCTTTACACACAAACATATACATAAAAACATATGTATATGCATATATATATTCTCTCTCTCTCTCTCACACACACACAAACACACACACACCATTTTTACATGACTTATTGGCAAGAAGGATCACTCCACGCAACTCAATGTTGTGACTGAAGCGCCATCCAAATGAGCCGTGGCCATGTCCCTTTCTATTAGTAGCCATACGCCGTCTCTTCTTTGCTGGATTTTATTTTGGTGTAGGCCTTAGAAGGTTTTGGTATCAAATGTATCCTTTGAGCTGTGTAGGTACGGATGCCATTCCCGACTGATGACAATTTTATTGCTTTGTGTTTGCCGGTAAAATCTGGACGGCATAGGGAGCCCTTTGGTAGCTGAACAACCCTAACCAGACATATCTTTTCCAAGTTTGGAATTGCATGGAGGTGAGAAGGAAGATCAATGAGAAAGTCTCCGTATTCATCTGTGCTTCCTCGTACCCAATTTGATTTCTTGGATTTACGATTAGGATCGCATGAAACAGCAACCGAAGCACCTGTACATTGATTACTCTGTCAAATAATTGTTGTGTAACATCATTGGAGAGACTTGAGAATTCATGCATATTATAGCCACAAACATAAGTGGGTGTGACTGAGAACATAAACCAGTTAAAACTGCAAGTGATTACTCTCTGTATATACCAAGTGTGTATTATATGTATATATACACATCTGATATCACAATATTAGAGACTGTTCCACCAGAAGTAGACTGTTTGCAATATATAGCTTGATCGCTAATCAAGAAACATATGCATGTATATATATATATATATGTGTGTACTCCAAAAAAGAAAAATATCGATGAAACGAACCTGAGACAGGACGTGGATGAGTTGGAGTTTTTTTATGATCCAAACAAGGGTCATGACAAATAACGGTACCGGTTACCAGGACAGTGGACAGCTTATCCTCTCCATATCCCGCCATTTGCACCAAGTCCTCTCTGCTCGACAATTCCACCAACGGATTAATTTCACGAGCGGACACCTCTCTGCTCGACAATTCCACCAGCGGATTAATTTCACGAGCGGACACCGGAGTTCCGATGAGGAAGGAGAAGATGAACATCATCATGAACTTCATAAACTTGTTGCAGCCGCAAAAATGGCTCATCATCTTTGTGTTTTTATTTTATTTTATTTGTAAGCTTTGTTTTAAAGATATATGGAATGAGGAGACAATGAAAAGCTAACATCTTTGGTTTTATAAGGCAGGCATGGTTCATATGGCCTTTTCAATGATTCAAATTACTATTCTACCCTTCAGCTTATTTGACAATATGTTCCTCCTTCCTATTATTGGTAAGTGTTTTTTTATGTTTCTAAGATGGGAGATTTGACTCTCCGTCTACTTAATGTTGGCCCTAAATTGCCATTCAACTACCTTACCTGTTTTCATTTTAGCAAGTTCAAAGAGGACATTTGAGAGCAAACTGGATTCTAAGAAAATAAAATAAAATACTAACATTGTTTCACTATTGTAAATAACAAGAGAGAAGTTTGATTTGATTTAAACATTTACAAAAAGATAATTATCAACTGTATCAAAATTAAAGAGTTGACATGATCAACATTGAACATACGGTTTTGTGGAGATTTAATATGTGTGTGTGTATATATATATAGATATAATAACAGGAGATTTAATTCACTTGTGCTATGATCTTAGAGAAAGAGGAATAAAAATAATAATATTCATGTTATCAAATTACAATTATATGTGAGAAAAAGGTCTATTGTTTATGGTACGTTGTCACAAATATGGCTCACCACCTTTTTTTATTTTTTTTAATCAATAAAGATGTATTTAGTAAACAAATGTAATTAACTTTTCAATAACATGCAAATTATCTAAAACTTATCAAAATAACTCTCATTTCAAATTCAATATGTCTCCATGGTTGAGCTTGATAATGTTGTTGAACCAAAAAGTTTACAAGAATTAGGGAAGGGCATTTTGGTCATGTGAAAAGGAAGTTGACGTATATTTGGTTCTTGGCTTAGGGGTATATGGAGAAATTGGAAGTTAGAAGGGAATTAACAGTTGGTGGGTAGCCTACTCTTATAGTCTACGTATCCAATTTTAATTTAATTGCAATATCCAAACTTTACAAGCATTAATCAGTGACACGTCTTCAGAATATTGCGGACAAGCATAGGTTTTGCACTCCTTTTTTCAAGCCTTCCCCAACTATCTCCATCTGCACACATTTAACCATCTTGCTCATATATATATATATATAGCTAATATCTTGTACAAAAATTCTCAGCAATTTGGATCAGAATTGTAGCATCTTTACATAGTCAGAAGAAAACTTAAATATAAAATAAAGGTGCAATGTTGTTGCATATGCTAACTGTGAAGGTACATCGATCAATTAACATCTTTTTTGAAATAATCCACTTATGCAGCTGCAGCAATTAAAATCTTTAATAGTGTTACACTTGATGATGAGACTTATATATATTGCACTGCCATCATAAATTGAAGCTTAAAAATCCATGGATAAAGAACATGATTTTCAATCCTTAGTGAGTTGTTCTTTGTTCTGGTTCTTCTTTCGTACACTCAAAGCAATTTAATCTTACTAGGGGTATATATGTCCCTTCATACTTCAAATTTGTTACTTTTAGGGTTAATTTTAGTAAACCCCCCTATACTATCCAGATTAATCAACTAACCCCTTGTGTGTCCACTTTGCCCCCTATACTATTCAATTTCATCAAATTGCCCCCTCATTTCTCAAAATGCTTAAACTACCCTCAATAGTATAAGGGGGTTTAGTGAAATTAATAGTATAAAAGGGGTTTAGTGAATTATTTCTGAAAAAATAATATATACTTTTTGCAAAAAAAAAAAATTTCGAAAAAAAATCATATTTTGTTCCAAAATATGAATTTTTTTTTCGAAAAAGTATATATTATGTTCCAAAATATGAATTTTTTTTTCGAAAAATAATTTTTTTGCAAAAAATATATATTATGTTCCAAAATATGATTTTTTTCCGAAAATTATTTTTCGAATTTTTTTTTCATATTTTGGAACATAATATATACATTTTTGTTCCAAAATATTATTTTTCGAAAACAAAATTCATATTTTGGAACATAATATATACTTTTTCGCAAAAAAAAATCATATTTTGGAACATAATATATATTTTTCGCAAAAAATTATTTTTCAGAAAAAAAAATCATATTTTGGAACATAATATATATTTTTTGCAAAAAAAATTATTTTTCGAAAAAAAAATCATATTTTGGAACATAATATATACTTTTTTGCAAAAAAAATATTTTTCGAAAAAAAAATTCATATTTTGGAACAAAATATGATTTTTTTTCGAAATTTTTTTTTTTTTGCAAAAAGTATATATTATTTTTTCAGAAATAATTCACTAAACCCCCTTATACTATTAATTTCACTAAACCCCCTTATACTATTGAGGGTAGTTTAGGCATTTTGAGAAGTGAGGGGGCAATTTGATGAAATTGAATAGTATATGGGGCAAAGTGGACACACAAGGGGTTAGTTGATTAATCTGGATAATATAGGGAGGTTTACTGAAATTAACCCTTACTTTTATTGATATTGCCTTTCTTACCCAAAAGAAGAAGAAAAAATGTATAATAACAAAAATTTAGTGGAGTATTTTCTTCAAGTTTTTACCGTTGCTATAGCCTGAAAAACATGACAGAGATTTTAGGTGATAATTTACTGTAGCGGCAATTTTTAGATAGCGTTCGTAGTGAAAAAAGAAAAAAGTAAATAAAATACAATTAGAGGAAAAACAGACCCACGATTAAGCATATATAGAAGATACAGAATTTAAGTAATAATAAGAGTCAAAAGCAGGTCAACTTTTCATAACACCCTACATTAACAAAATCTAACAAACCTTACATAATAATGTAAACTACAAAATTAAACAGCTAAGAATTTGCAGCTCTAGATAAAAGCTCATATCACTAACCTAAAATACAAAAACTCAACAAAGTTGCACTAGTTTACCCTCAAATACAAAACAAGAACAGAAAGTAAAAACACCAACAACACAATGACTTGCACAATATATCAGCATTCTCTCACACGAGACCACTAAGCTGTTTCAACACATTTAGTGCTCCAGGATTAGAAGTGGTAAGCGCGAACAAATGCGGTTTGAGAGCTCTTACAAGACATTCATAAAGATCTTTATCAGCTTCCTGCAAAACAAAACAGAACATACTTTGATTACATTCCACAAACAAATATAACCCTATGGTTTTTATATGTCATCAAACTGTAATTAAATTCGTAACATCAAATAGTTGTCATCGTCGTCACATAATTAGATTTTCGAGTGTCGATAATCAGGTACAATAAACAGGAGATTGAGACATATATACCTTTGTGGTCTTCAAAGCTGTTTGGATAACATAATTACCAAATTTATCTTTAGCAAGTTCTACAAGTTTCTTGCATTTGACAAGCTCTTCAACCACACAATGCACCCCTTGTGTGGACAATGTAATGCATTTCTCAACTACATAGCTGCCAGTTTGTGTCATCGAGAGCTTTACATAGTTGCCACGGAGACGATTGCAAATCTGGCAACTAATTTCTTCGTTATGGAGTCCTAGAACATGTTGCAGCACAAAGTTCCTGTACCAATTAATACAATCAACTACACATATAAGTTACATGGAAAAAAAAATTGCATAAAATTTAGTGATATTTAGGGTATGTTTGGTATGCATATCTGAAAACAAATATTTTTATAACTGGGTTTTCTGAAAATAGTACCCCAAAACTTAACCAAGCAGATTTTTTCTACAATTTTTTGATTTTCAGTTTTTAGAAAACCAGGCAGGCCCTTAATTTCTTGATTCTAAGACAATGAGTGATCAGATGTACACGTACCCTGAAATATCATACGCAAGGAAAACCGAATTAAGCGCGATAGCCCCTAGAAGGCACCGTCTTGGATCACCTGATATGTAATTTATGCATTCATTCAGGGATACACATCCATTAGTGTGTGTGGCTAATGCCATACAATTCTGTATTGCTTCTTCAAATAATGCCTGAGAACAATGAAATAAGTTACAGTATTGTGAATTCATGATTTTCTCAACTTACATACCATATTGTTTTGTAAAAAATATATGCATTAATTTATATATATATATAAAAGGAAATAAAGTTACCTGATTTGCTTTATAATCCAGATGAATGAAGCACTGAACAATAACCTTCCTACCTATTGGACTGATCATCAGTTCATAAAAGCTGGTAGATAGAACTCTTGTCACATTTGAGGCCAAGGGTGTTTTCTTGAGCTGTTTGATGAGTTTCAGAATTGCATATGAACTGTTAAACAAGGTGTGCCACATTAGTCCACCTCAATTTATACATATTCAAAAATACCCACAAATATGTAGAATGTGTGTGTGTGTGTGTATATATATATATATATACACACTTACCCATATTGACTAAGTGCTGCATTTATAAGTTGAGATGGTTGCATGGTAATTAGGTCCACAATCCAGCGCAACTCACGTCTGCCTCTGTAGGCATCGACTAATTTTTGAAAGAGATGATGTCCATTTTTGTCCATAATTAGCTCGAAAATAGAGCTCATTACCCCCTCAAGTACAATATTTGCTTTACTCGCATCGCTTTGCACAAGTTTCTGCAATAATTGGGAGCCATCTTTATTTTTAGCAATGTTCATGAAGCTGTGTCTAGGTTGTGTTAGTGTTGGTCCATAGTCTTCAATATGCTGAGTTGTTGAACCACTGGTACTATAGTAACCATTGCCAGGAGCAAAATAACCTGTACCAATGCGACTCAATGGATAAGAAAAATGGTTTTCATTCACCATATAATTATCTCTCCTCCCCAAGACATTGGCGCCAACATTCACATGATCAGAATTTCCGTTCCAAAGCTCAGAACCTTGTCCTAAAAAAGGAAAATTCAATTCTGAGATACACATGATTAAATAAACATGTACACCATACTTTTAGAGATAACAATATTATATGTAATGGACTATATTACTTTCACCCATGAGGTTTGGCCTAATTCCAACTATACTCCTTCGAATTTGAATAATCTCAATTACACTCTAGAGCCAGACGTTCCTCTAGTTGATTAACGGAAATCTCCCTACTGGTCAGAGGTTGACATCAACATGGAGAAGGTCTAAGTGAGAATAAATCTAAATCTAAGAGAGAGCAAGTGGGATTATTGAAATTTGAGGCTAATTAAAATTAAGCAAAACCTCAAGGGATGTAGTTAATTGGAATCGACCCAATATTTTTTCTTATTTTTTCTCTTATCAGGAGTGGGCGCAAAATTGTTATTATTCAAATTCAGAGTGGGGGCGGAATCATTATTATTCAAAATTTAAGGATAATATTAACGAAAAAAAAATCCAATGGGGTCTCGTCCTAATGTTGACTGATAAAGTTTGCTTAAAGGGAATATGGGCTAGTCCTGAACCCTAACGAATAATTTAGGCTAATAAAAATTTAAACTTGATGCTTCTCAAGGCATGTGTCTCAAGTTTTTTTCGACTGAGTCAACCCGTTTAATATTTTTGACATGAAAACGTAAGAGGGCGAGTTGAAAACGTATAGGTACTAGGAATTACCTGCATAGGTAGGTTGATAATTTGGTGCCCAGATATTATTCGGATCAATTGATGGCAACGGATGGTAATTGTATGCGTGACTGTGAACCCCCCAATTCGAACTGGTTGACCCATTGTCGGAGACCTCTTCTCTTTGGGTTTGATCCACAGATCCTGTGGTAGAAGAAGAAGCTCCATTGTTGCCCTCATCAGAATCATGGTTTTTATCATCATGGCCAAAGCCAAGATTTCGAAAAGCTTCAACAAATTCATCAGCATTCATTGCCCTTGTTCTTGAATTAATTGAACTTCCAGAAGTTGAACCTTCCATGGTGGTTTCTTGTTTTTTTTTTTCTTGAGTGTGTATGTATGTATGTATGTATGTATAATGTATTTATAGGGAGAAAATAATCTAAGTCCCTATATATATTGGAGTTGGAAGAGGACTTGGGAGAAGATTGATTTCCAAATTTCAATAGGAACCTCAATGTTTTTCGGAAAAATATATTAGAAAATCAGGAATGTTTATACATGGAAATTAAGTTGAGAAAACAATTGCAAAGAAGATAGACTTATTAAGGTAGATGAATATAGGAATCCTAGGGTAACAAGACTTGTTTCCCAAGTTCCTTTACAGGGAAGGAGTATGTAGACATTATATATGAATATTATATATATATATATATATATATATATATATCTAGGGTTTCCCGCGCTCTCTTTGTTACTATAAATAAGCTTGCACACCTTTTTCTCTTTGCTAAGTCTGATTACTTCGATTTGAATAAAAAAAACATACTGATAGAGGCATAGTTGATCTGATATTGGCAAAAAATTGAAAAAAATAAAATAAAAAACTGGAAATTGCCCAAGTCCTAGTTCCTTAACAACATTGTGAAGATCAGATTCACAATTCAATTATAAGTATTAATCTTAGTTACCGAAATAAATAATAAACAAAAAAAAAAAGTGAATTTAAAATAGTTTAACCGTTTACTAGTGATGAGGTGTTTTGAGTCCAAAATATTATATTTGGTAACTGTTTTCTTAAGGGGGAATATAACTTAGCCACCAAGCAATCACAATTATGGTAGGAAATTAATCAGTAGACTCCTAATTGGAATTGGTTTAGGGACACCAATTGACTTCTTCTCCACTACATCCTCTCCTATAAATATAGGTGCAACCTATTGTACTCTCTGTACCAGGAAAAGAGCCAGAATAGGCTTGTGCCAAAGTGAGAGCCAGAATAGGCCGATACCGATGTGAGTGAAACACCTAGTGCGAATGAAGCACATGCGGTGCACAAAGAGAGAGATAGAAGAAGAGATACAAAGTACGTGGTAAACACCTAGTGAGAGTAAAGCACATGCGATGCACAAAGAGAGAGATAGAAGAAGAGATACAGAGTACGTGGTATTTCTTGGTGTGAGTGAAACACCGGTGAGAGTCAGGAATAATATAAGCTTATATTATTCCGGTGATACAGACGTGAGTATACACTATGTGTGTGTGTGTGTGTGATCTGCAGATCATTCCCTTATAATCCTCTCATTGATTATAGTAAAACGGTGTTCTCTGTGGACATAGGTTGATTTGGCCGAACCACATATATATCTTTGTGTCGATTGTTTGGTGTGTGTTTGTGTGCATTTTTTGATTTGCAAGGTACACACGACTTCAAACAGAGGGTGTGAAAATCCTAACAAGTGATCTTAGGCGGGTGTAAAAATCCTAATAAGTGGTATCAGAGCCCCAAGTTGGAGCAAATCCCAAAGCTGTACAATCTGGTCAAGATTCAAAGGTTCAACTTGCACGAAATCAGATTCCGACCATACCAGCAGCTTCGTCCCGTCAAGACGAAAATGGAATAGTAAAACGCATCGTGAAAGGAGGTTCCACACGCCCTCGCAAATTCCTACTGGAAAAACCAGTCCGACGACGTGCCTCACCGGAGAAGACGAGTTCACCGGTACTTGACGAAAGTCTTACCGAGTACTCGAAGAAAAGTTACTGAGTACTCGACGAGAAAACTACCGAGTACTCGATGAAGTGTTTACCGAATACTTGATCACTTCAGCAAGTTCCACATCAACATCTCCCCTGCCACATCAGCAACAGTGTCACGTCATCACTAATTTGTCCTTTAGTGCTGAAATTTATTTTGGCTCGTTTAAAGTCACTTTTGACGCGATCAAAGGTCTTCTTAAGGTTTTGGATCGTTTCGGACGCAACTGTATGATTGGTTTTGCGTGATTCGACTCCAAACATCTTAGAAAGGCTCAGTGGGAGTCATGGAAGAAGAAAAGATAAGAATGATCAGTGACGATCATGTGACTACTTTCTGTGAAGATAAGTGAAAGAATTCCAGGAGGGCTATGACTATAGCATAAGGAAAGAAAACAAATGTACGCTTTACACAATCACCAATTTTAACACAGTGATTGCAGTTGCAGAAGGCAATAAGGATCACAACTTGTGGCACCAGAGCCTTGATCACATAAGTGAAAAAGAGCTCGCAATATTATGTTCTCGAAGGGAAAACTACTAGTGAAATCGATTGATATCGACTAATGTGAGTGTAAACAAAAGAGGGTTACATTCCAGAGCAACAATAGAAGTCTCATAGTGGAGAAGATTGAGCTAGTTCACATGGGTGTCTGGGGGCCAGCAACTGTTTCATCTCTTGGGGGAAAGTCCTACTTCGTGACTTTCATTGATGACCATTCCAGGAGGATATAAGTTTACTTCTTGAAACATAAATCTGAGGTGTACGATGTGTTCAAGAAATGGAAAGCTATGGTAGAGAACGAGACAGGGTTGAAGGTAAAGAAACTGAGATCCGACTTTGGTGAAGAAAACGAAGACTCCGGGTTCAAGAACTTTTGCTATGAGAACAGTATCAGATTAGAGAAGATTGTTCCAAGTATACTATAACAAAATGGCATAGCAGAATGTATGAACCGGAAAATGATTAAGATAGCCAAAAACATGTGCATTCAAACAGGGTTACCAGAACAGTTCTGGGCAGAAGCAGTCAATACAGCAGTGTATCTTATGAATCGTGGTCCATCAGTACCACTGGAGCATAAAATACAAAAAAAGTATGGAGCGGTAAAACACATAGTGATCCTGTGTATGTAGAGATAGAAGATGTTCTAGACAGTGAGAGTCCTCAATCAGAAGAACATATTGCAGACAGAAATACTCAACAGGATGGTATACCGCAGACTCCAACTCCTAATTCTGTGTTTATGAGGACTTCACGGTTGCATGTGCCGAATCGGAGATACCTGAATTATTTGTTGCTCACATATGAAGATGAACCAGAATGTGATGATGAAGCATGTTGCGCAGCAAATGCGAGCCAATAGGAGCTTGCGATGGAAGATGAGATGAAGTCCCTTATCTTCATCAAGACATAGAAGTTAACCGAGCTGACGGTTGGGAAGAAAGTTTTCAATTCTTCGGTTGTGAAACTGAATACCATTCATTAAAGCATTGATGAAGCAGAAGGTTTGCATCTAGAGCTGTTAGATGGCAAATCTGTTTTCCTCCAAGGTGACCTTAAGGAGGAGTTTTATATGTAGTAACTAGAAAGTCTCTTAGTGAAAGGGAAAAAGAAGACAAACACGATAAAGTTTGCAAGGTGAAGTTAGAGATGATAGTGGTTAAAAAGATGGAGTGGCCAGACGCAATAGATATCGTAGGTTATGTATAAGGCTAGATATTGCTCATACAGTGGGAGCTATCAGTATGGTCATGTTGACCAAAGTGGTGACAACAGATAAACTGAAGTTGTGCTCAATTTCAATGGGTCTTCAAGCTTGAAGACATAAATGAGGGCACCGTAATGCACTAATCATTGATGGAGTTGATTGTTGGATGGAAAGTCGTCAAGTGGGAGATTGTTATATTTGGTGATTCCTTTCTTAAGGGGGAATATAACTTAGCCACCAAGCAATCACAATTATGGTAGAAAATCAATTAGTAGACTCCTAATTGGAATTGGTTTAGGGAAATCAATTGACTTCTTCTCTACTCCATCATCTTCTATAAATATAGGTGCAACCTATTGTATTATGTATACCAGGAAGAGAGCCAGAATAGGATTGTGCTAGAGTGAGAGCCAAAATAGACCAGTACTGGTGTGAGTGAAATACCTAATGTGAGTGAAGCACAGATGGTGCACAAAGAGAGAGATTGAAGAAGAGATCAGAGTGATATTTCTTGGTATGAGTGAAACACGGGTGAGAGTCATGAATAATATCAGCTTATATTATTTTATTTTGGTGATACATGCGTGAGTATACACTCTGTGTGTGCATGTGTATGATCAGCGGATCATCCCTTTGTAATTTTCTCATTGATTATAGTGAAACGGTGCTCTTCGTGGACGTAGGCTGATTTGGCCGAACCACGTATATATCTTTGTGTCGATTCTTTGGTGTGTATTTGTGTATATTTTCTAATTTGCAGGTACACATAGCTTCGAACAGAGGGTGTGGAAACCCTAACAGGTGATCTTGGGCGGGTGTAAAAACCATAACACAAAAAAAATATTTATAGGGTAAATATAAACTCCTAGGTAATTAACATTTGTTATCTTTTTTTATTATTATTTTGAGAATTGGCGGGTATGATGTACGACACCCCTAATATATTATTTTTCTAGTAGATTCGTCCATAAAATTTTGGAAATTAAAGTGATAATTTTGTCCTTCCTATATAACATGTATTATTCTATATATAAAATTATGACCAAGTTGTGTAGCCAAAAAAAAGTTCTAACCCCCAAGGATGATCTCCCTGGGACCTAGACCCCAAGGAGATCGTTCTTTGAGGGTGTTACATGAACCGACCACATAACTCGTGTAACTTTAACTTACGGTACACAACAGCTAAGATTCAAACCCACGCTTTAGAAATTGGATACGATTGGTCCAAGTTTTAGAAGATCCATCCATGCCAACTGTGCTACGCCCGCGGGAGCCCAAGTTGTGTAGTCAATGCTCACATACTTATGTGGTTCATGTACAATATAGTCCGCATTAGAAGAGTTGGAGTCAAATTAAATCTGATAAAAAAAAAAATCCAAGCCAATAAAATAATTCTACAATGTTTTGTTAAAAAATTGGTTAATAGAGTTTTCTTTCAACTTAAACGTTGACCAAATTTTGTAAAACTTGTTCTTGATGTGATTATGTTATAATAACATAATAATACTGGTTACACTTTTCAATTCCCAACAAATGAAAATATCAAAATAATAAATATTTATCTATCTTCTTATTTATAATTTGATCCTCATGGTAAATGTTTTGATACCAATAAGATATCTTACACTCTCTATTTTTATACTAACAATCCACTAATCTTTTTCTTCTAAATAAAGTGGCGATAAGGTCCCTATAACTTTTTTTTTACCTTCTTTACTTCCTTGAATGCCTTTTTTTTTTGACAACATTATTGATTCCCAATATCAAAATGGGAGTATATTTTTTCTTAAATGGTACTTTTTTTTTTTTTTTTTTTTTATCACGTTGTAGATGTTGGATACGGAAATGAGAGGAACTAAACTTATGAGGAAGCCTTCTCACTTAAGTTTAGATGTCCTGAGTAGCGCCCTAGACCCACTACCAAGGGTGATGTGTGTGACCGGTCCAAAGAGCATGACATTATAGCAAGTATCTGAAGGTTGTCCACATTAATTATTCGGGGTGGACTTATATGTGGTGTCACAACTTGACAAACCGAGTAAACAAACATGAGTGTGACATTATCTTGAGGCCACGATACTCGATGTTGTGGCGGTATCCCTGGGTGACCATCACCATTATGCACAGCATGCGTAGTGGATGCAGGCACTGCAAGGGTTATTGGAGAGGGGTATGTTGTACGATGATCCGGTTATAATCACAAATATCACGTAGACGTGACACATGGATAATACACATCTTCACATTATGAAAGAAATGGAAAGATCATGTGGCTTAGAAATTACTGGTACTTATTCATTATGATAGGGGGCTCATAAGGTGAATTATTTTCCTGTTGGGGAAAAATATTCCTTATGACCTCTATCATGATCCTTATCATTGGTAAATGACATATGGAGCACTAGGAGATGTAGGGTACCACAATGACACAACATTCTAGACCAAAACAACAGCCTATAAATAGTAGAGGCAATGGGCAACGAAGGGGATTCTTCTCTTTTTCTTCCCTTCCTGGTTGTTTATTTCACTCCATTCATTATCTTCATTCTCTTTATCATCTTCCCCTTCCTTGGTCTGAGTTTATCCTTTGGGGGTGGGTTTGGTGAGATATATACGGGATGATCATCTCTTGGTTTTGATGGAGTTGTATCATTTACTCTATCCACTTTTTTCTTGTACTATTTATATTGAATGTTACTTTATTTGATGTATTAGTTATTCAATATCAGAGTATTTATTATTATTTGTGAAGTCCTTTCTCCATTATTCTGTATTTATTTCGTTTATTCTTACCTTTTCTATACACGACAAACTTGAATGAGTGTGATACTCTATTTATCCAGCTTTTCACAAATATCATTGTACAAGCACTAACAACTTTCTCTCTCAATATTAACTTAACCACTCAAAGATCTTATTTTTCTCCAACTCTATTAGTAGAGATTCGTGGAAGTTCAACCACAAACCCAACATTGACAAAACCAAGGGAAGATGTCGCGATATGATCAAACTACAGTTTCATCATTTATTACCATTCTTATCTATCGTGATAATTGGTTATCATCCATATTGATTGTCACTTTTTTTTGTCACCATCATCTTCTTCAAAATACTCGTCGTTGCGATATTCTTCAGAAAATTATTTCATTAGGACGTTTTCGAAAGCTCATCTATAAACTCAAGATGGTTTCATAAAACCCATGCACCTTGACTTTGATTGAGGAGGTGTTGGTGCATATTAGGATAAGGGTCAAGACGGTTTCACATCTCCCGTGAACCTTACGGAAGTCATTTGTAAGTTCAGAAAAAATAATCTTTTTAGATAAGGAATTTAAAGCATAGACACAAAAACTAAAGATGGAAAGCAAAGCAAGGACAACGAAAGCAGGTAAGAAAAAGGATTGCAAAAAGGTCCAAAAGCTTTTGTCAAAGCAAAAGATCTGATCCAACGAAGCAAATGACAAGTACAAACCGAATGGGCCCGTGTGTTGTAATATTAAAATCAGGAACCCGACTTTGATCGACGAGTTATTGCCTGTTGGTGCACATTAGGATAAGGGTTCATCTATATTATTGTACATTAAATTAAAATTTCTCATAACACTCCATTCTTCCTCTCCTATACATACGTTGGATTCTCTCTTGTATATATATTACAATCCCCAATGCGTTAAATTTTAATTTTTTTTCTATTTTTCCCTTTCAAAACCCCATTTCTTGATGCCACGAGGCCACCTCCTCCACCCTCATCCACGAGGCCACCTCGATTTTTTTCATCTCTTTATCAATGGATTGTCATCTCTATCTAGAAGCATTGCTATATAGGCATTAGTAGAGCATACATTCTAATTAAATCTTATTTCTGGATTTTTTTTATATGTAGAATATACACTATAAAACTTATGAAAAACCAAACAATTAATATATCAAGTATTATATAGGGTGCGTTTGGAAAGCCTGTTTTTTGTATTTGTTTTCTGTCTTCAAATATAAAAACTGTTTTTGTATTTGTCTTTGTTTTTTCAGGAAAAAACTAAAAACAAAAAAGCGTTTGGATGAAGGTGTTTTCACCACTTTTATTTGGTGAAAATTGTATTTTATGAATTTGGTGTTTTCATTGTTTTTACCACCTAAACAGTGAAAAACTCAAAAAACAACTAAAAGTTGTATTTGGTGTTTTCATCACTTTTACATACTATTCACAGAAAACAGTTTTCTTGGGAAAAAAACAGTGAACAGTAAACGCGTTTGCCAAACGTGTTTTTTTTTTAATCTTGTGAACAGTAAAAAAACAAAAACAAAAAACAGGGTATCCAAACGGACCCATAGTGTTTCAAAATACCAAAAAATCATATATACACACATAAATATATGTATTCTCCCATAATTAATACCCACTCATCATTACTTATTTCCTCTTTACCGAGACAAACAAATTAGTTAAACATTAATTTCTCTATAAACAATGGATTCAATTAATATTTTACTCATCACATCTTTCTTCATTAAATATTACAATTCATTTCCAGATTGTAATTGAAGGCAAAAGTAATCCTCATACCATAAATCCACCAACTCTTTAAGTAGACAATTAATTGTAATTATCTCCATTCTTTTAACATGGACACTCTCACTCTCTATATATGTAAAACAATATTCATCCTTATATCATCTATATCTATATCTCATTGTGGAAGAGGATATGATCAAGAGCCAGAGGGTGTAGCAATGGTGGATAACAGAGACTGTGCTATTTTTTTTATGGTGGTGCTTATAGGATCAGCCATACTCATGTTTCCATACTATATGCAACCTGAACCTCCTGCTATGTTGGCCTTACTCTTCTCTCTCATCCCCATCTCTGTGTTCATCTATTTCTTTTACCTTGTCATGTTTGTGTGGTGAAAAGCCATGTCATCATATCATATTATGTAAGGAAACCTATATAGCAACAATATATATATATATATATTATATGTTGTTGCCCTTAATTATTTATATCCATTTGAGTTTAATATAATACTACATCTGTCCTATATTAGTTATTTATTATTGCAACTCTATTTGTCCCAAATTACTTATTCAGTTTCGAATTCCAATGCAATTTAACCACCCACTTTTCGCAAGTATCCTTATTCCACTAACTTTAAATAAATACCAGACTCCATCATAATACTATATTATTAAGGACAAAATTGGAAATTACACAATAATCAACCTCAATCCATAAAATGCTAAAAAGTCCAAATTAGACAAGTAATGTAGGATGGAGGGAGTATATTAGATTGATAAATAAAGTGATCTTTTACCAAATGTAGTATTGTTCCATCTTGTGCAACATTTTCATATGTTTAATGTCAACCTTACTTTTCTTTTACTTTTTTGTTTCACACAAACGAACTAATTATACAATATTTCGGAGTACGTACATCAATCGACACATTTTAAAATTAAAAGAATTTGAAAACTACGAGTAGTCGTTAATGTCAGTTTGAATATTGCACACGTGCAAACTAATTATACAATATTTCGAAGTACATCAATCGACATATTTTAAAATTAAAAAAATTTGGAAACTACAAGTAGTTGTTAATGTCAGTTTGAATATTGCACACGTGCAAACTAATTATACAATATTTCGAAGTACACTAGCCGTTATTGGTAATTTGTTGTATTCTAAAATTAGAAGAATTTGGATTGTTGTCGTTAATGTTAGTATGTCGTTTTCTAAAATTATAAGAACTCGGGTATTACACACACGCGAAGTAATTATACAATATTTCGGAGTACACCGGTCGTTAATGGTAATTTGTCGTATTCTAAAATTAGAAGAATTTAGATTGTACGAGTAGTCGTTAATGTTAGTGTGTCATTTTCTAAAATTAGAAGAAAGTTAAGTTATGAAATTTTAAATGTTTTTTGTGTTTGCAATTGTGTTAGTTTATTCAAATTAGAAGAACGTTAAGTTATGGAATTTTAAATGTTTTTTTGCGTTTGTAATTGTGTTAATTTATTCAAGTTGGCAGTCGTGAAGTGCATAACGACATATGAACTATAATTACCCAAATTCAAACTAATATGAAAAAATTGATCTGCAATCTTCACAAGTATGTAATCACATGTAAATAAAATAAGGAAATCGCATATACTCGATTGACATTAATATTTAGTGAGATTTGGTAAATCATACTCTCCTTTTTAGTATGAAAGCAAATTGATCTACTTGTATGAAGATTATATTATAATATAATTACCATTCTTCACTGGTGCACATAATTGTTATCAGTGTGTCTAATACAATGTTCTAAAGTTAGTGCTTTACCACTGCATCAAAACTTCAATAAATTAAAAATAGCATCAACATACCACCCAAAAAATAAAATAAATAAAAAACCCTTTGGCACTGCACATTGTTTCCCTTTGTATACAAAAACTCAAAAATACCCAAGAAAAAAAACAATAATAATAATAATAATAAAACCCTACTCTATCTCTGCTGTTTCTTTTTACTACTATTTCACAGTGTTGAAAAAATAACAAAAACTGTTTTGCTTAGTAAATGTGATTAATTAAAAGAGATGGATGCCAAACAAACAATTAGGGTTTCAATTTAATAATGAAACTTATAATCAAAGAATGAAAACAAGTGTGCACATTGGTTT